>CM052538.1:18175944-18334046 GCA_028533065.1 Trachops cirrhosus
GAACCAGCCCCAGAAAGGCTTAATTTGCTTGGGGGAAGCGGCGGTGGAAAGGACTGAAATCCCATTGGGAGAGGAACAGGAGCCATTGTTCCCTCCCGGACCCCGCCCCCCCCATACGGCGTCACAACCCAGCGACTGGGCTGCCCTGCCCTGGTGAACACCTAAAGCCCTGCCCCTCATACGTAACAGGTGTGACCAGACAAAAAAAAAATGTCCCAAACAGAAGATCAGATCAAAGCTTCACAGCAAACACAACTAAATGAACAAGAGAAAGCCAACCTATCAGATGCACAGTTCAAAGCACTGGTGATTAGAAGGTCCCTTGTATTTATCCTTTATACCTTCCCACAAACTGGAATGCAGATACAATGACTGGAGAAGAGGCCGATGATTTGAACCTTAATTGGTTCTTGAGGGAAAACCCTGGGTGTACAAGTACTTTATAAAAAAAAGTACCATATCAGCCCTGACCTTCCTGATTTCGAACTTCTACATAAAAGATAAATGAGGTTTATTGTATATTTGCTTGTTTTAAGTCACTGTTTTTCTAGATCTCTATCATGCTCTGCTGAACAGAGTCCTAGATTATATTATATATACACTATCTCATTTAATACTTGAAAGATGGCTATGAAGTAGAAACCATTAGTATGCCTACCCTACAGCTGACATACAGAAGTATAGAGTATTAATAAACTTTTCCAGTATCTTACTTACATGTAATAAATCAGACAGTCAAGTCTTTATACCAATGCAGTTTGGTAAGACCAGAGACCATGGTCTTAACAAGTATGAAATATTGTCTCTCTGATTAAATCACACACCAATCCATACCATGAACTTATAAACTCATTGTTTGATGTTCTTGTACATTACCATTTTAGTTTTCAGAAATCTCAACACCTAAGACAGAAAGCAAACTTGTTTCAACTGAGAAATTTTCCTTCAGTTAGTTGAAGTTTTGTTTCGTTTTGTTTATAACTGTATCAAGTTCATGGTTGTCAACTTCAGCTTTAAGAAAATGGCATTGTTTGATTTTCCTTGAATTTGGAAATGACTGTTAGTACCTGATTATCTGTTAATAATCATTAGCTTTTTTCAATACTCTAATTCTTTTTTTATTTTTAAAGATTTTATTTATTTGATTTTAAAGAGGGGAAAGGAGGGAGAAAGAGAGGAAGAGAAACATCGGTTGGTTGCCTCTTATGAGCTCCCCACTGGGGACCCGGCCTACAACCCAGACATGTGCCCTGAATAAGAATCAAACCAGCGACCCTTTGGTTCTCAGACCAGTACTCAAGCCACTGAGCCACACCAGCCAGGGCAACATTACAATTCTTAAGAACAACAATAAGCAACTCAAATAAGGTGCTTGACTGAAATCCTGAAAGCTAATTTTAAAATAATGAGTCCACTGCTTAGTTTTTTTATTTCTGTTGATATATGTGGTCTTTATTTTTTTTCATATGCATGAGCATTAGTAACTAGGACATATCTTTTATCAAAGAGCTTAGACTGCATTTTCTCATAATTTCATTCTCATTATTGTTTGTCCTTGGAGATTTGCATGTGTTTGCTTTAGTAACTTAAGAGTAATATAACTTATTTTACTATTGTGTCTGAGTCTCACACTGGGAGTATTGAAAAGGATATCTGACCTTGAAGAGCCATAACTGCACTCAAGAAAAAAATCTAGAGCATGAGAACTCTTCTCTAGCAATGATTACATTAGATTTGCCATCAATGGCTTCACTATCAAGGAGCCCAGACTTAAATTCAGACTGAACACTTTAGACCCTAAATTCTTTAGACAGATATCTCCATTTCTATAATAACCATGTTTCCCTTGGAGATCTCAAAGGCCATATATCTGAGAAGGACTCCACTACTGATGGAAAACCTGTATTTTCTATCTGTTTCACATCCAAAGGGAAACAAGAGGATTTTTAAATCAGTTTCCTAAATCTCAACATTGGTGTGTCAGGAATTTCACTTTAAATGATAGACTGGTAGAAAATATTCTGCAATGTGCACAAAGTGAAAGGAACTTGACAATATCAGCAAAGGCTAAATCAAGAGTTTGCAATTAGACACTTTATCAATGCCTCAAATGCTAATTGCAGATTATTTTCATATGCCTGAAATATATCATCATAGATTGCAGACCTTTGTGCTTTTAACCCATGATGCTGATGGCTGTAAGGGATCACTGACCCTGTCTACCAGGGTTCTAAAGAAATAATTTGTAACCAAATATAAGTGCACTTACAAGTTCTTTATGTTTTCAGTTGTTCTATTATGAAGAGATTATCTCAGAAATAACAAACCCTCGAAACAGATGGAAAATTTTATGCTATTATCTAGTTTGTTGACTTTTGGAAGTAAGAATTTGGCAAGTTTCCTCATCTGTAAAATGGTGATGATAATAATGATGTTTTATCTCACTGGTTTCTGAGAGTATTAAATGCATTAATATGTGGAAAGCTCTAATAACACTGCCTGGCAAACAATATTTGCTCAATAAATGTTAATGATTATTATCATCTACTGAAAGATTATAGGGGTCCCAAAAGCAATGCTGAACATTCTTTCAAATGAATGGAAATCCACTGGGCATATGAAAGTAGTTATCCTTACTTCCATATCACCAGAGTTAGGTTTTTCATAACATTTATTCTTTAACTCAATGCCAAAAATATATACTTTCAAACTCTTCAAGGTATGTTGAACTAAGGACACATGGACCCTATGAATATTTTCTTATCCTTACAAGAGGACTTTTTTTCATTGTTTTTAGAGACAGAGGAAGGGAGAGAAGGAAGGAGAGAGGAACATCAATTGATTGCCTCCCATACATGTCCGCACCTGGGATTGAGCCCGCAACCTGGAATGGGAATCAAACTCACAAATTTTTGGTTATGGGGGGATGCTCCAACTAATTAAGTCACGTTGGCCAGGGCTGAATTTTAATCCAGTTACTTGGAATGTGATGATCAAACTCATCCCTATTTTCCTAGATTTCATTCATGCTTCTTTAATGAGGAAAACTGAAAGTTTTATGATTGGTAGTAACTCTTCAGTAAGCTCTCCAAATATTTTAATTTGAGCAAATGCATTTTTCCTAGAATTTTCTAAGAAAGGTTAAGAACCATCTGGTTATACTTTACATTGTTTGAAAAGAATTGTGTCTTCTTGTCATAGTTACAGTTGGTCTTAAATTTCTTGCTTCATTTCTTCTAGTTGCTATTGTATTAAAAAATCTCTGCAATCAAAATTCTCACATTGGTGAACCTTTTTTTTTTTACAGAAGCAATCTGGGGAGGTACATAAACTTCTATTCCATCTGCATTTTACTATAATGAATGATGCTAGGAAGCCCTGTATTTGAGATGTCTCTACTACCTGCCTGATAACTTTAGGTACTGAATAGGCCTTATCCTTTCCAACCACTGCTGACATTTTGGGTGCATATCAGAACCCAGATATTTCAACATCATAATGATCTCCTTAGTGATCAAGTTTCAATCTATTTCCTCTCAGCTCCTAGTCCGTCTTTCATTTCCTGGTCTGTAATAATTGAGCTGAATCTTAAGCATTTACTTTTGTCTGTTATTAGCATGATGTTGAACTGTCAGTAGAGGGCAGTGGAGGAACACCGTGAATAAAATGGTCTAGTCCTCATGATTGCACCATCCTCCTCTGGGCACACCCCTGCAGTGTGCTGAGTACATGGCACCTCCCTGTAGGCAGTTTCTCCCAGCACCGAACAGGGAACCTTGCAAAGTATTCCCACTGTGAAGCATCTAAAGGAACTGCTTTGACACTCGGGTTAAACCTTCTGCAAGATGGTCTGCATTTTAGTTCTGTGCAGTTAGAGAAGTCTCCAGATCAATTCTTTCTTTAGATGTTCTTCTGCCTTAGCCCTAAAAGAGTGGCTGCACACTCTGTATGCTATTCCTGAATTCTTTAGAGTTCTCCTTTTCCATAATAGCTAATCCCTTTTGAGAGTTTATAAACTTTCCCTGTTCAAGTTAGTACAGGCAGGCACATCTCGTTTTATTATGCTTTACTTTATTGTGCTTCACAGATGTTACATTTTTTTAAAACAAATTGAAGGCAAGACTCTCTACCGGCAAAACGTTATGAGTTGCTTTATGGTGATACTAACTTTATTGCAGTGGTCTTGAACCAAACCTGCAATACTTCAGGTGTGCCTGTATGTGGTCTCTGCCTCTTTATTGGACAGTAAGAGGAAATGGGGTGATCCCCAGAGATCTGAAAAGATGAAATATGTGAATTGGTTTAGTCATACCCTTGGACTTGAGCATATTAGGGACACTCACCAAAAGGAAAATAGATATTAGTCATCTTTGGCATCAAGTGCAATAACATTTAGTGAAGATTATTACCGGTGGTTGATTGTGATAAAGTAACGACTGAATCAAGTTTTTTGGGGAACTTGTATAGCAATCGTATATGACAACAATAGTGACTACAAAGACTGTGCTGGAATTTCTTGGATGCATTGGAGCACTTACAGAAAGAAAATATGAGCTTAGGAACTAACCCCAGCAAAGGTCATATCTGAAAACCAGCAAGATCCCATAACAACTCTAAAATTATAGCTCATTTCTTAGAAGCACAAAATCTAAATTCCAAAACCAAATGAAAAATTTAATTGTCAGTGTTTCAGAATTCTAAACTCTTCATAATCACCATCTCTGTGTATCAAGTTGTAAATAATATGAACTATTGTGCAGTTGTAGAAATAAGATTTGGTCTACCTAGTTCATTTGTTTCCTATTTTATTTTTATATATTACAAATATTATTCAGCATCCCTTTATCTCTCCTCCTTGCCTCCTCTATTACAAAAAAATTTGATGACAGTTAAAATTATTATTTATTCCTTAGATTGCACAATGTCCAGAAGGGATTATAATTGAAGAGGCGTGAACATCACACAGAAATGGATGCAGTTCTTGAAAGTTCTGTCCCTTGCTTTTAAGAGAGGATGAATGTATTCTTTTCATTAGAATAGCTACATTTTGTTTGAAAGGAGTTTTTTTTAAATTTTGTTTTGGCTGTTGCCATTTGGAAATTTACGTGTAGGAAGAAAAGAGTGTGTGTGATGATATATTTGGGTTGGCTTGCTCACCATTTATTTCAAACTGCATATTGTGTGCTTTCTTACATTGCAGAGTCTAAAAAGTTAAGACAGAACATAACAAAACAGAAACAGGTTTTTTTTCAGATTCCCTTGAAGTATCTAGATGCAATTTTGGTTTGTCGAATCAATTTTACTTCTGAGAAACCTTATCCGCTTCAGAGAAAAGCAGGGACAGTCAGCTCTGGATCTGGCCAGAGTGCAGTAGCTTTCTGATTGGGCAGGCAATTTTCTGACTGTGGCAAGAACAGGGGCTCCCTTAGGGGTCTAGATAGATATTGTGGGCTTTGGAAGTCAATCCTAAAAGCTCAGCCTAAGATCTGTTCCTTAGCCATCTCAAATATTTTGAAAGCCTATTTATATCTTATAATAAATCCCCATCTGCTTTCCGGGATGGAGTCAGAATCTGTTCTCTCTAAATGACTTCAGAGCAATGGATGTGGCTTGTAAATATATAGTCCCAAGTATGTAACTCGTCTCCTGTCTTGTCCTAAGGCATTCTTAGCATGTACTAGGCAGCCTGTTGATGCTTTCTCTGCTTGTTTGCCTGTGCTTTCCTTGCACATCAATCCTTCTCCAATGCCTCATCCTCCTCATGCTAATTTAATTCCTTACCCATCTAGGTTGTCTGGAAGTAAAGTCAGCCACCTCAGGTATCATGAACTCTGTACCATATTACTTTGGAAAACTTCTGATTCTGAAAAACCATTTCTTCTATGTTCAAACCATGTATTTCCAAATCAGAATTCTTTTTTTTTCAGAACTCTGGTTTATGACGTGGGGTTTGAGGTACTATTTGCAATCAAATATATATTATAAAATGCACAGATTAAAAATGTTCATTCTGATGAATTTTGACAATTACACACATCCATGTAAACACCACTAAAAAGGTATAGACACTTTCATCATCCCAGAATTTTTTTCATGTCTTTTTACCCCTTCGACCCATCATTATCACCATGATCACTGCTTTGGTTTCTATCATCATAGATTAGTTTTCTTGAATTTAACATAAATGCTATTTTATAGAACGCTGTATTCTTGTGTCTTTGGCTTCTTCTATTCAGCTTGATGGTTTTGAGGTTTATCCATGTGGTGCCATGTATCATTTGTTTGTTTCTTTTTATTATTGAGTAATATTCCATAGTATGAACATGCCATGATTTGTTTATCCTATTATGCTATTGATAGGCATTTGGATGTTTCCAGTTTGGGGCTGTTATGAAAAAAAGGTGCTTTAACCAGTTTTGTGTACATTCCTATAAGGTCAATATGTAGAATACACATTAAACAACCTCTTCTGAAATACTTTAGCCTTTCGTCTAGAGCGAGGTAATGGCTATTGTAGGTTGGTCAGGATAATGGGCAGGAAAGAGACGGACTGACAGAAGCACTGAGAGCTGGGAACAGAGCAAGAGAAAAAGGAGCTCCCCCACTGCTCTCCAAGTTGTCATCAGTGGTACAAGTCACGAAAGAATATCCAGAGTCTGCCTCGTGCTCTCATCCCCCAAGCTCTGCTGAAGCAGAAGTCCCACTTCCATTTGCAAAATGTTTTACTGAAATAGAGAGAGGAAAAAGCATGGACATAAAATAAAAGTTGTTTTAGCTGCCCTACTTGGACTCAGGGAAGACTCAGATGCCTTGCAGGAATGTCAGTAAGTGTTCTTGCCTCGCTCCAGGCTTCAGCAGCCGCCACCTTGCAGTGAAAGACCAGAGTCCCTCAAAATAATTTCTCATACCTCCAGCTTTTTGCCCAACCTTTAGCAAACATTTCCTTGGACTCAATAAAAGGCCACTGTGTCTAACAAGGTCTTCTGTCAGCACTTGTGCTCCACTGTCAGCATTTTGCAGCAGCCGCCTTGCACACTTTGAATGCTCCATTACCTTGGGGAACTATATCTGCTTTCTTCTCCTTACCCCCTAAGATTCCAGTAGGCCACTTCCTTCCATGTGGGAACATCATCCACGCTCAGTGAACTTCCCTAACTTCAACCTTCTGCACATTACTCCTGCACACTACTCTCGCACACCAGGGAAGGCCAGGCCCTGGGGCACGTAAGCTTTCTCTGTAGCTGGACCTCTCAGGTTTCCAAGCTGTCCATCTGCATACTCAACACTGCTCATAGTCTGCAAATGGTTTGGTCGGTTTCTTCATCACCACTTGAGATTGGACGTCTTCTTCCTCTACTTGGTCAGGAGCGAAAGCATCGTGGATCTGTCTCTCCTACCGGACATAGGTTACTAGATTTGTTTGACTTAGGTTTTACTTTATTTTTGTTGTTGCTGTTGTTAGGCCCTTAGCCTCATAGTTGGTTAAATATCAAAAACCATGACTGTATATTCTTTAGTTTATGGCTTTTAGTTATATCATGGAATTAGGATTTCTCCCTTTCTTATTTTTTCAATTATAGTTTACATTCAGTACTATACTATATTTGTTTCAGATGTACAGCGTAGTGGTTGGACAATCATGAACTTAGCCAAGGCATGAAAGCAACCGTGCCCTGGCTGGTGTGGCTCAGTGGATTGAGTGGCAGCCTGCAAGCCGAAAGCTCAGCAGTTGGATTCCCAGTCAGGGCACATGCCTGGGCTGTGGGCTGGGTCCCCAGTTGGGACCCTGTGAGGGACAACTTGTCAATATTTCTCTGGCACATTGATGTTTTTCTCTTACTCTTTCTCCCTCCCTTCCCCACTCTCTAAAAATAAATAAATAAAATCTAAAAAAAACCCAGCAACCCAAGTCCCCATCAGTAGGTTAATGAATTAAAAAAGCTATGGTATATATATGCAATGGAATACTACTCAACCAAAAAAAGAATAAAATCTTACCTATTATAATTACATAGATAAATGGTTTCCTGTGACTTTCTACATTCCAGCAGAAGTGGGTACCCATATATTATTTAACCTCTCTATAGTAAGTAGTTCATTGTAAATAACAGACTTATTGCTTAGTGCAATATTACTACTACCGTATGGAAGGTATTCTATAAAAATGATTATTTTTCTTATATTATTTTATCTATAACACCTAGTTTTAATTTCGTTTTTAGATCAAATGGTATTTCAGGACATTTAACTTTAAGAACAAAAGGAGTGATATCTCTATTATTTCCTTTATTCTGAATTAATTTATTTTCTCTTGTAAACTCTAGCTTTTTCCTCATTATTCTATTTTAGTTAAGATTTTAACCTCAACTTTTTGAAGACTATTGCATTTCTGACCTTTCCTATAACTACAAGAAAACAAAATTTATTTTATGAAGTACTTTATTTTTCTCATCCATCTCTTTTCTTGAGATTCTTATAATAAGAATAGGACTAATTGAGTGTAATTTAAAGTGCTTTATTAAATTAGAAAAAAAGATTAGTGAGATGTTCTCAGGTCTTAAGCTCCCGAGTCTACCAGGGACCTGTTCCTGTTGAAAACCTTTATTATCATTTAATCTCTTAAATGAGATTTACTACTATTAAATTCCATTAAATGTGCTTGTATAAATAAAGCTAGAAACTTCTGCTGTAAAGTTTGCCAGAAATGTTACTTTTTATGTATTTAATTCTGACAAATATCTTATAAAAGAGATACTATTATTATGCCATAATAATAATAAAATGCTGCTTCTGAAAGGGTAACATGTTAACAATGTCGCTAATCTGGCAATTAATTAAAAAGTATTAGGTGTATTACAGGAATTGACATTGAACTCAGACATTTATTGAGGTGATCAGTTCACCATAAAGCCTGATTGTGTGGCCACTGAGAATTTTCCATATGCCTGCTTCATTTCTCAGCTGTTTCACCGTAAATCCTGACCAAAGGCAGTGACCCACATGGGGAGTTTTCATTTCTTTGAAAACTTAAAAGATATTTCTAGAAATGCTGAAGTATAATAAGAAACCAGTCCTTCTTTCGATTCTTTAATACTGCTTGAATAACTACATATATGCTTCAGAATTTCCATTAAAATTTTAATATGACCCTTGGTATTTTCATCACCTTTTCTGGACATTGTTCTGTTATCTATAAAATGCAGCATAATACTTAAATGGTTTTGAACATTGCTGTAAGTTCTAACATTCCATTAATCAATTTCTTCATCTCCCTGTAATTAAACCTGTTTCCCTTCAATCACCAGGACGTCACATTGATGCAAGCTACAAGCATGTTACCTAAAGTCTCAAATTTTTAAATCAGGTCTCAGAAGTTACACATATATATTTATTGAGCTGCATGAACATATACAAGTATTTCTTTTTGTCCTTTACATAGTTAGTAATTATAGTGAGTTGGAAATGGGAACATGACTTATTTTTAATGTTCATTAACTTTCTTAGAATTTATATATTTATGTATCTAAATTCATATATGAATATATTATATTTTAACCTTTCTCTGATCAGCAATGTATGTATATTTTAAAAAGTCTGTTGAATTTATATTCAGATCACTTCATTAAAATCATCCGATGTTTTTACCCAAAGCTCCACAATTGGTGGTGCATCCACTGATGTGTGATTGGAAGTTGGTTTATAAAAACAAAGATATTGAATTCAAGTGTCAGATCCTCAATAAATTAATGACTTCTCTGTGGCTTGTAAATTATGATCTCTTAATAAAAGTGCTGATATTATTATATTAACATACAAGCTCATATCACATCCTAAAAAGAATCAATATCCACACAAATTATCCAAGTGTGTATAATACCAATCGTAAAGATCTTACAGCTTACCATCTGCTGGGCACTGTTTCAGTCATGTTCTGTGTATTAATCCTCACAACACCCCACCTGGCCCTTTTATGTCCGTTTTACGGATGCGGTCAGACAGCCACTGTGTGGCGGGTCCAGGATTTCAACACCATTAGCATGACCCAGAGTCTTGTTCTAAGCCATTCTACTAATTGTTTTTGTATCTAATATATGCTATATATATGGTTGCTCTTCATATGACACTTAGGTATCTTTAATGTCAAATTTTGATAAAAGTGAGTAATATACAGTGAGTTTTTGCTTTTTTGTGTCTCATTTTATGGTATGATATCATGGTTCTCGTGACTAATAATTAGAATAACTATATTATTTCTAAATAATAAAAGGCAATATGACTATACTTCTCAGAAATGCATCATGTGAACTAGAGTAGTAGTAGTAACAATAATAACAATAATACAATGGACTAAAAGAAATATCTCCCTTAAAGTAGCATGTAGATCATCTGTGACTTTTGAACAGAAATCTTGCTGATGTCCTTCAGGACCACTTTAGGTGTACAACCCCCAAGGATAGGGATGGTGTTCTGAGATAGAAGCAACGCTTTGTGAAAATCGTGCTGCTTTCTCTTGAGGAATAAATGCCCCCGCAATGCTAATGGACTTCAGTGTTGTGAGGGAGAGAGGCCTGAGTCAGGAGGCTCCCCTCCCCCACCTCGCCTCAGTTCTAGTCTCCCATGAATTCATGCTTGCGCCATGAATTCAAGGGAGAGACAAACACGTGCAGTGGAAATGAGATAGCAAGTTTATTTATGAAGCACACAACTATAGGCAGACACCCAGCTAATCTAAATGCTCCACATATGCCCTGGCTGGTGTGGCTCAGTGGATTGAGCAACAACCTGTGAACCAAAGGGTTGCCTGTTTGATTCCCAGTCAGGGTACATCTGGGTTGCAGGCCAGGTCCCCGGTTGGGGGTGCATGAGAGGCAACCAACCACATATTGTTTCTCTCCCTCTCTTTCTCCCTCCATTCCCCTCTCTCTAAAAATAAATAAAATATTTTTAAAAATAAATGTCCCACATTTCGAGGAAATAAAATTATTAATAGGTTTGTTAGTAAGTTTTTTCTATACACTTGAGCAGACACTACAAGTGGGTAATTAGCTAATTTAAGTACGCCGACTCTTGGGATTCAGAGATTATATACTTTAGTCAGTTTCTAGGTTCCCCCCTGCTTCTTCTTCATTATCTTGGTCTTGGCGTACAGCTACAAAGACTTTCCTTCTCATTTAGTAAAGGCTCTTTGTCTTAGTGAAATTGTTACAGAGTTTCCTTTTCCCATCATGGAGTCTCCATGACCATGCCCAGCCCCTCCACCTGGCACTATCCCTGCTTATGATGTTGAGAACACCTGTGATGATAATGTTACACAGGCCCTCTTTCCAGCACAGTCTCTGGGACTCCCCTGATCATGTGCTATTTTTGCATCTGATATTTGGGACCAGCAATCTTATAGAACTGGGTTCTGGACTGCTGAGTTAATTGGTGAGACATCCCTCTCTTTTGCTTCCAGCCTTCTGCATTAAGCTCTTTGTTAGATTGTAATGGGGAGGGCCCTGCCTCCATTTCCCTCTGGCTGCTGATTCCCAGCTGCTACCTAACAGACATCATGTCTGACTGGAGTCTGTGTGAGTGAAGGGAACCCCAGAAAGTTATGAGCTGGACTGCTAGATTGAAATACTGATAACTTTTTAAAAGCATGGCAAATATCCTTTATGTTTTGGCAGATCATAGATCTACATTCACATCACCAACTTCACTCCATTTGGAGAAATTGTGTGTCATCTGGTAGATTTCAGTAGAAAATTTTGGAAGTAACTAATGGAGAACTGTTTGGTACATTGTGAATTGTTTAAGGTTCAGAATATATGAGGGACTTGCTGGATACTAGCCATGTTTGTAGCACGGCAAATGCTTGAATTCAGCAAACTCATTTCTTTACATTTTAATAATCTTTCTACCTTACTATTAATGCATTTATTCAGGGGAGTAGTCCTACATGCTAGATTCCTTCATTCAGTGGCTGCAATCTGAAGCAGAGGAGACTGCTGCTGTTATTTACTCTCACTGTCCCTGGTATCACAGCCACACTATTCCCCCCAAATGCTGACTGTATAGTGAAATGTAAGATCTAGCTCCTGCAAACATTCTGGCTTGAGGAAATCTGCTCATTAGCCATCATTGCTACAGCAAGATGGTCAGCCTCCTTTGTGCCTTGTTAAGTGTATCTCTTTGGCTAATCTACATTGCATCAAGAAACCTAGTTGCTAGGGTTCAGGGGAAATGTCCTTTTTATCCTTTAGATACTGCATTATGAAATGTAACATAAAAAGGATAAAAATGGCTGTCACATGAACATTATCCAGCATGGTGATACTAAGAAATAATATACAGCCCTGGCTGGTGTAGCTTGGTGGATTGAGCACAGGCCTGTGAACCAAGAGATCACGGTTCGATTCCCAGTCAGGGCACATGCCTGGGTTGCAGGCCAGTTCCCAGCAGGGAATGCACAGGAAGCAACCATACATTGATATTTCTCTCCCTCTCTCCTTCCCTTCCCCTCTGAAGATAAATAAATAAAATCTTAAAAAAAAAAGAAATAATATACAAATAATTTTAAAATAGTCTACTTTAGTCCTGGGATTGAATATCAAAATAGGTATTGGAGTAAGCACAGTTATGGTGCATCATATTATTACAATTTTGCTAAAAGTATCTTTGATCAATAATATAAGCATGGTATATATACAGAAGCACAAGGTAAATGATAATAAGGGTTTTGATTATCCACCAAGAGTTATAGAATAAAGTGTGGGATAAGGTGCAAAAATGCCCTATGATATCAAAAGAGTTGGCTAGGTACAATGATTAGGAAACACCTAAATCAGGGGTTTCTTCATCGCATAGTTTTAAGAATTATCTCTAGTTCCTCTGTGAGGAGAACTGTGTATGCAAAATCTAGAATAAGGAATGCTTTTTGTAAGAGGGGTGACCCAAGAAAACATAGAAATTATTTATAAAAATTATATATTTATGCTTACATGTTTAAACTTTAGTCACCTTCAAAGTGCTCTCCATTTGATGCAATACACCTACTGAGACTTTTTTACACACTGCTTGAAACAGTTTTTGAACTACCAATTTTGATGCTTTTTTTATTCTTCTGTTGTTTTTTGTTTCATCTCTTCCATATCCATTGGCAAAATGTTTCTCTTTGAGATATTTTCATCAGGGGAAACAAAAAAAATTGCTTTGGTCAAGATCTGGTGAATATGGAGGGTGTGGCCCAGGGCCACACAGTTTTTGATCAAAAACTGCTGAACATTCAGCATGGTGTGGGCAGGTATACTCATAAATCACCCATCATGAAATGGGCAAAAAAACTGAAAGTCTTCCAGAAAAATTCACTGAAGCTGAACACAGCCTCTCACAACAACGCCAGCTGGTACACTGTACGGATGGGTTCCTAGAACACTCACCTAACAGGGAAGGCTGTACTACAAGTGGCCCACACTTCAGAAGACAATTCCAGCTTTTTAGGGTCCCCCCTTATATACATTGAGTGTTTTCCATCATTCCTTTTTCTTAACTGCTGATTTATTTCTAGAGTTTTGGTGTTAGATGTGTGTAAACTCACAAAACATGCATCATAGTGTTTTGATAGTAAAATCATTGGTGCATTTATTTTTCATAATTTCATAAAGTTGTTAATTCACTTTCTTTAGTGGTAGACTAGGTACAGATGAAGTCATTCATTATTTATCATTTATTCTCAAACTTAAATAGCCTGGACATCACACACTTTAAATGAAAAATATTGCATAAACAGAAGTTCAAATGAAGCAAAATTGTATTTGCATACTACATTCCTGATTATGTCCTCTCTCTGGGAAACAGAATATTAATCCAACAATCATGGAGGAAAGAAAGATCCCATATTTAATTTAATGAAAATTTGAATATTTGCTTTCACTTATGATTCATGTTTTTAATTGTTGAGAAAAATACAGAAATTATTGGTATTCTATCCATCATCTATCTATGTAATCTATACTTATCCAAAATTGTTAATGAAAATTTTCAAAGCTTTCACCTCAAAAGATACCCAATGGTTGCTAGCTCTTCTATTGTAAAGATAAACTATTACTTGCTAAAATCAATCTCCCTGTAGAAAACTCACTAAAACAATAATGAAAATGATGTCCTTTTATGCCATTAACAATATACACACATGAGCACACAAAATAAGAAAACTGAAGGATAAAATCAATAAAAAATATCGAGGTTGAAAACAGGGAATTAAGGAATGCTGACTTAGCATATCAAAACAATTTTGAAACATCAGCTCTCGGGGTAAGAAGCTAAGATGCCATTTAATTTCTTGCACAGAAACCTACAAAATGTCAAAGTTTTGTACTGCTAAATTTAGATTCACATTGATTACGTGAATTCCTTGGCAACACATGAGTTTTGAAATACAAAACTTACTTTTGGGTTTTAGAAGAATAATCGGGTGTGCTTACTGTGTAATGTAAGATACACACATGCAAATGTTGCAATGAAACGTGTAAATATTCAGAGTAGGAATGAAAGAAAGACCCTGCATAGTCTGGTAAGAACATATTTTGTTCCACACTAATTGCAAAAGCAAACAAAGGAAATAGATAAATGAAAATCTGCACCTTTTGGATTAGGAGATGAGGTGAGGTGCACTTTTGTCTCTGGCAGTATGGAAGGGAAGTTCACCAAGCAGGAAGGCTGGCTGAAGCGTTTTAAAGGGTTAGATGCCGTATTTCCTGTCCTATTCTCCTTAGTTATACATCTGACCTTTCCCACTCTGAGGTGGACTGAAAACTGATATTTTAGAGAGGACAAATTAGAGGCATTTTGTATGGGGGTTGCTACAAGTGTCTGACATTGTGGGAATCATATTGATAATGGAAACTAAGTGAGAAGTTGAAAGACAAGCAATGCATTCAAAAGTCAGAGGGAGGGTTATTTCCAACCTAGAGTACTATACCCACCTAATCTGTCAATGAAATAAGGGTACATAAATGCATTTTCAGACATGTAAGATATCAAAACATTTTATAATTTCAGGAAGTGACAGCAGAATACATGCAAAACAATGAGAGAATATGAAGTGAAACCACAAGTCACATGAAACCGAGGATGATGAAGTATGAGATCAGCAGAAGCAACCCCACGTTGGTGGAGTAGGGAGCTAGGAGCAGAAGCTTTGTGAGACCAACTTAAGGAGAGACTTGTTGAGCAAGTCAGAAGATTCTACAAATACCTACAGGATTACAAAAGTGATAATCCTTGATGGATTTGAATGTGTTTTTTATACTTACATCAAAATACTGGGTTATGGCTTAGTATTACCTGCGCAAGAAATGAAATATTATCCCGATGCATTACATGTCTGCTGTGAGCGGTAATAATATGTACACAATTGGACATTATGATATAGCTATTTTTGTGGAAATGGGTGAGCAGAAGCATGTTAAATAATGACAGGGAGTGGAATAAGTATTCTGAAGGAGTGCTCAACTATTACATTTCCAGGTGTGAAAGTGAGAAAAATAATAATGTTATTTTAAAATAGAGATACAACACAACAAAAAGAGTAAAGCTAAAATGGTTCAGAAAGTGGTTGCTTCTGGTGAGCAGGCAATGAGGGAGGATCACAGGAGACTGCTTCGCCTATTACACCTTTGTAGAATAATTTGATTGTTCAAAATGTATAAACCTACACTATTGTTACAAATGCACCCTACATTTTTTGCAAGGGGACTTAACTAAGAAAACAGGGCATACAAATTCTGTAAGGGCCTGGTCAAGCCCTGTGTTGCTAGACAGACGTGGGGTTTGTGAGAGACATAATGAGGAGAAACCCTGGAAGACGGTTTGGGGTCTCATTGTGTGAAATGCATGTCAGCGTTAGACAAGTTTGCTTTAAATTCCACAAGCAACAGTTATCTCTGAAGGTCTTTATATGGAATGTATTTTAATTTTCCAGGGACCCTATACTCCCTGAGAAGAAACACCAGTCTCCTATGTCAGCAAACCTTGATTAAGCAGGCACCATTTTCCATTAATAAATTAAAATCTTTTTTCTGGTTATTAATAATTTTAGAGGATAAGGGATGGGGGAAGCAATGCAATATTACTAAAGATATTATATTGACAAACATATTGACATTAAGGTTTTATAGATGTTTATGGGAAGCCCACATATCCTGTGCTATGGTGTCTCCATTCAAGTTTTTAGTCTTTGATTATGCAAGTGCTTAAAAGTACTTTTAAGTACAGAATTAATTATCCCTCTTTGTTAACTCAAATGCATTCTGCAAATTACAGCTGTATATTTAAATTGAAAACCTCTCTGGACCTGCACGAAAATGGCTGAATGATGCCCTGAATATTCTCTTAAACTTGAGGTTCTCAAACATTAAAAGCACACAAGAATCAATTGGAATCTTATTAAAAATGCAAATGGCAGAACCACATCTCAAGAGATTCTGATTCAGTAATTCTGATCTGATACTCAGGAATCAGTTTGCCTGTCTCTCCTCCCACTCCCTCAACAAACCACTACTTTTCAGGTGGATGGCAGATGATTTGGAGAGAACACACACACACAAATCCACTAGATCTCTCCTAAATGCTTTGGTACTTTCTTTGGTGGTAGCATTCTCTCGTTCTTGTTCTCCTGTGTGATAACAGGAGGAATGTTATTAACATCTTTCGGCTGATGGATTCTGTACTTTCACTGTATGAAGCTGGATGCTCTATTGGTGAGAACAGCATCTAAAATAACACTTTATTTGCTACACCAATAAACAATACCCCCCAAAATAGCAGCAAATGGATCACACATTTCAATGAGTCCTTGCCTAATATTGTCCAGGTTACAGTTACGTATCAATGTTCTATCTTTGAAAACCAACCCTTAAAATATGCACAGAATTTCTTAGGGAGACAGAGTTTCAGTGACACCTTAAACCACAGTATTCCTTCATATTAATAAATCCTTACAGTATAAATTAGAGAACTCATAAGAAATTATCTATATAGATAATTTGAACAATCTTAATAATATGTCACATGAACAATGTTAATGATAAGAATATGTCACATGAAGTTTTATTTCCTCATGGAAAATAATTGACAATTGCCAAGATAGCATTAGTGTTTTTGAAAGATTTTTGGCAGAAAATTAAACTTCAGAAGAAATTAAGAGAATGTGGGAAATAAGTCCACAGAGAGCAAAAATAAAAGGGTTGGAAAAATGCTTCTTTGCAAATAAAATGAGACATTTCCTTTAATTTAAAAGAAAGCCAAAAAGAAATAAAAAGGTAGTCATTAAATAATGTGGAATACTGTATTCTAGATCATTTTCAGTCAGCTAATTAGGGTGCTAATTAGTAACTTCTTAGCAAATTTCATCCTACCTTGGCTTTGCTTCTTAACAGTTGACTAAATAACACCCCAGAAATAACCCACAGTGCAGAGCGGAGCTGGGGAGAAATCTTTCCATAATTCCTCTGTGTTGTGGTTTGGCTCACTGAGCAAAGGAAATGTGGCTAGCCCAAACTGAGATGTGGACACATGCAACCTTTAGAAGATGTATTGTAAAGAAAATTGATAATACGTCCTATGACACTAATCATGTTTATTACATCCTGAAAAGATAACATTTTGGAGCATAATAGATTAAACAAAATAGATTCCTTAAATTATTCCTTAAGTTATTTTTATATGGGTACTAAACAACATGAACATGTATGTTGCCTGTATTCTGTTTTATTTATTTATCTATCTATTTATTTAGTATTTTTATTGTTCAATTACTGTTGTCCCAATTTTCTCTCCATTGCTTTTCCCCTGCCTAAGAATTCTGAAACATCAATTCAAAAGCATGCATTCTATTTCTATTAGCAGTAGCTTTATAAAAACATTAAAAATAACTATTTTATAAAATGCCGTGATTTGAAATAATATTAACAGCATCTCTAGGTATATTTCATTCTTATCATTTTTTAACTTTTTTTATTGTTGACGCTATTACTGTCCCCATTGTCCCGATTCTCCCCTCCCCAATTTGCATACCTTCACCCAGTCCTCACCCTCTCTTTCCTCTGCCACACCGTTGTCTGTGTCTGTGGGTTCTGCATATATGTTGCTGCCTAATCCTTCACCCTCTTTCATCCAGTCCCCTCTCCACTGCCCACCCCTCTGACAGCTGTCAGTCTGCTCCACTAGCCATGTTTCTGCTTCTGTTCTCTTCGTCAGTTTATTTTGTTCATTAGATTCCATACATCTGTGAGATCATCTGGTATTTGTCTTTCACTTCATTCCTTTGTCATTTTTCCCAACCGTGACATTTTAAAAGAAGCCTGTGACTTCAGCAGCGATGCAGGTAGCAGGAGCTTCTTCCTGTCCTTCCTTCTGCCTGCCTGTCTGCTCCTCTGCCATGGATCAGTGCCCCGCTCTGCCCTTGTCCTAGAGAGATGGCCTCTGCTTTGTCTCTACCCTTGGAAACGATGCCCTGCTCTGGCTTCTGTCCTCAAACGACTCTTCCCTCTGGATATTCTGCAACACCTGCTTCTATAACCTTCAAGTAAACAAAACAAGATGAACTCAGTTTCAGTTTTTACCCTGAGGAACATTCAGACAAAAAGCCAAGAAAAACAGAGACTGTTTTTAGTCATAATCACAACAAATTTATATTTTGTTTGCGTATCTTTGTCTCATAAATCACTGTATCAAGCTTAACTGAATTGGCAGAATATCTGGAACTCCTAATTGCAGGGAAAAGGAGGGTGAATGTCTGAGAAGAGATTTTTTTTCCCTTAGAAAGAAGTGGTTTGCTAAGCAAATTAATAATGTAAAAGTTTTTCAGAAGCTCATCACAATTCTTTCTTACTTGATAATTAAAGCAGTTTTCCTCTGCTAGGCAATAATTTTTAACCTAGTTTGGCCATAGTGTACAGCAATAAAACTGAATTAAAAAATATGGCCTATTACGCTGTCATTGTTTTTCTACTCAGAATGAACCTTGCTAAAATTATTTTGAAAATAATTAGACTTTTAAAAATTACCTGATTTTTATGTAAAATGCTATTTCCTTCAAAAAATAACTCAGAATAAAATTGCAAGTTGTAAATTTTTTTGAGCGTGTAACTAAAATTTGAATATCTTTTCCTACTACTATAGCCTCAGGTTTGGACACAATGTGACTTCAAGATACATGACTGGTCTGAATAATTAAGATTTAAGTGTACTTTTAATTTAGTAGAATATACAAAGAACTGTAACTCTGTTCTACCATGCATTTGCTCAGATATTATTTTTCAGCTGTAATCCAGATCAGTATGCAAAATACATATATAAAATATGAAATCATCACACATCATCATATATGATAATTTCATTTCTGCTGTTATAATTGCTAATCCTGCAAGGATTTTGGCAGTCAGGAAGAATCCCACTAGAGTCTCTAATGCTGCTCAGAATACAGTGATTTGATAATAGAGAGCTACAGAGAAGCAGAAGAAGCTGATCTGAGCATGAAATTCCCTGACATGATTCAAGACAGGCTGGAAACGTAGCAGTGAAGGCTGGCCTGGAGCTGAAGGAAGAAGCTGTCACGCCAGGTGGCGAATGGACGGCAGCTGCCACTGGGGGTACATGGTTTCCAGTGCTCTGTTACAAAGGGCACGTGAACTTGTCAAACCAATTATTGCAGCTCTTGGTGGCAAGACAATCAAAGCCCTATGTGTGGTGTTGCAATGGGCCTGAGGAAACAGCCTACCCCAGGCCAGAGAGCTCTCTATCGCCAAGCTGGAGAATAGGACTCAGGTTCCAAGGAGAACTGGACAGAAATTGCCAGGCAGGCAGCTTGCTTAAATCCTGTCTGAGTTCACAAATGTCCATTCCTTATCCACGGACTTGCTTTGACCAAACTTTAGTCAGGTCTCTCTCCTCCCCACAGCCCTCTGAACTCTGGCTCATCCCCACATCTTGGCTTTAAACAAGCACAAAGGTGCAGAGCATGCTTATTCCAAGAAGTAGCTGAGCATAGAGAGAAACATTGCCTGTTGAACTGCCCCCATCAGTCTGTCTGCTGCTCCCTCACTACTGGCCTCATTCCCCCTCAAAATTCCTACTATCCCTCTTTGTCCTTCTCTAGAAAAGAAAAAGCCTCTATTTATCTGTTCGTTTGTTCGTTTGAGATGCTTGCAGATGCTGACACTGGAATGCTTACCCTGTTGCAGTAGTGTTTTGGAATAAGGCCAAGGCCTCGTGTTGTTTCCTCATGTATATCAGATAGCGGGGGTCTGCCTCATCTTTCTTCCTCCCTGCTATTCTGTTGTCTCACTTACCTTCTTGTATTTTATAGTCACCCTGGATGAGTAGCCAATCAGGAACAAAACTATTTCTCTTAGGTCTGATCTATTACTGCATATTCTTTAATTCTGCCTGAAAAGCCTTCCAATCTATTTCTTCTTTTTTTCCTGGAAAATTCCTCCTACCCCAGATCTCAACTTACACTTCAGAGAAGAGTCCTCTGTTGCATGTGATTGGATCAGGTACCTGATTTTTGTCATTGCTCTTCCCAAAGCTTTGTATGTTTAGCCCTACTGTAGTTATGTCCACATTGCAGGGGAAATACCTGTTTCCTTACATCTGCCGCCCTCTCTCTCTAAGGCCCACCCCAGTCTCTTGTTCATCATTGTCTCCCAGCACCTTCCACAGAGCCTACCACATAGTAGTTGCACTTTAATATTTTCTCAATAAGTCATCAAACCAATAAAATAACAGGTGTCCAGGGTCCTCCATGCACCAGAGAACTAGCCTGCCCCAGTAACCTAAAGCAGAAGACAAATTGTGTGAGCAAAACCTGTACATCAATGGTCAGGGAATGCTGCAAAAGCCACCCAGTGCAGCTCCTACAGGCGCACAGAAGCGAGGCTGTGATGAGATAAACCCTGTAATGCAATTTGCCTGGAGCCATGTCAGTGCTCATCGTCCAGGTTCATCAGGGCTTAGAAACTAAGTGGCACCTTAATTTTGCAGGTCAGAGTGGTAGCGGATGAGCCAGTCAGAGGACAGCACAGACACAGGAGGTCCAGTCCTGCTCATGTTCACTAATAACTTAGTACTGTGTTTCATGCTGCTTTTACCAACGTGAATGTCATTCTCATGCTATTTCACACCTCTTCGCTTTAATTTCCTCTTTTCATCTCTCCGGTTTTTCCATCTCCCTTTGATCAACTGAAAAATCTCTGAACCATTCTCATTCTTTATTGCGTTCATTTTTATCAAAACATTTTGAAATGTTAATTTCTTGAATAAAAACATAAACTTTTAATGAATCTCACCACACAGGAGACTGCTTTTATTACAGTCTCAAAATAATGCAGATCGCAAAGCTACATAATGATCAGGTTGGCAAAAAGTTTTGTAACAGTTCTTTAAGGTGATTACGCCTGGCCACCTGTTTCATGAAGTGCACTTAGCCTCAGTGTACGCTTCACTTACTTAACCAATTAACAATGGCCTCGTTGCATTGCATCAGTGCATGATTCTTCTCACTGGGCAAATAGGATGTGCCTTCAGAGGGAAAAAAGTCATAAAATGTTTGTTTATTCCATTGATAGATAACACATAATAAAATATTAATATAATTACCTTATTTCTTAAATTACTAAAAATAATAGATACATGCTCATTTTTAATCACTACAGATATAGGCTCATTATATTTAATGAATGATAGTATATTTTGTTGAAAGTAACATTAAAATATTATAAAAATAAATACAAACTTTGGAGCAATAATGATATTCCAAAAGAGAAAGTAATTTTAGAGGATTACACTAAGTAAGTGAATGAAATAAGCCAGACAGTGAAAGACAAATACCATATGATTTCACCTATAAGTGGAACCTAAACAACAAAAATCAAGTGAGCAAAATAGAAGCAGCAACGTGGAAATAAAGAACAAATTGACAGTAGCCAGAGTGGAGGGGGAATAATGGTGGAAAGAAGAGGAAGGGTCATTAAGGAATATGTATAAAGGACACATGGACAAAGACAATGGGGGTGGGGGGACCTGAATGTGGGAGGTGGGGATGGGCAGGGCAGGGGAGAGTAATGGGGGAAAATAAGGACAACTGTACTTGAACAACAATAAAAAAATAAAATAAACAATTAAAAAGGCAGTCAATCCATTGAGACCTACTGAATGGATATAATATCAAGAGAGACAACAACAAATGTATACTCAAGAGTAAAGAATAATGAAAGCAAAAGCAAGTAGATTTTTGACTATTGAGTCAAAAGTTAAATTGCTTAACATGAGGTTTATTTTCCTCTAATAGGCTTTTGCTATATTGTTGTTGTTACTGTTATCTTGAGAAAAACCACCTTCTCACAAAGAAATGTGATTATTTGTGTTTAGTGTGAAACATTTTTATGATCTGGGTTTACTATGCTGCATCATATTATAAGTGCAATTATTGGTGTTAGTAATATATTGTCTCTTTCTTCCTTCTGAATTTATGCATCAGTTTGTTGTACATGGAGGGCAAAGAGAGACTGAAGAAAGAAGGAGACCACTCCAGATTGTTTGATGGGAGATTTAATAAGTAAGGGGCCTTAAGAGGATTGTTTTGGGAGACCTCAAGTCCAACACATTCCCTCCCCCACCTATTTGAATATTAAAAGTTTATATAATAGAGGCCTTGACTGTGTTCAGTCATGTACATTGTCCAGATGACCTCAGCAACACCTTACTACATCAAGGCCATGTCCTTGAGGACACAGCTTCTATCATTAATGTGGGGAAGGCCTTCCAAAGACAATGGAAAGGATGAGGAGCTTTCGATTGCTGTGGTCCAAGTCTAGGATCAACCACAAGTTGTATCTCTATTGCCTCCTTCAACTCTGTCATGCACAGATTTTATTTAAGCAATTACTGCATAATAACTGCTTTGCTCTTCTGAAGATACCTCTGTGGTGGGAAGAAGGGGGGCTGAAAAGTGTATATAGTTTCATCTGATATTATTTTCTCTTAACTTGTGTTGGGCAGTCAAAGCAAATAATCATGCACAACCCTGGACTAAATGACAAGTGGTAGTGTGTTACAGGAGATACGGCAGGGGAGGAGGAGGGCGATCCTACAGAAAAGCGATAACACTATCCATCATGCTTTCTGCTCTTGCTCACTATTCTGTAGTCTATGTTCCTCATTTATTTTTTAACTAATATGTACTGAGTGCCAGCTATAGAGGAGGCATTGATAAGGACTAGAAATATGTCAAAGAAAAAGTAGAAAAATCATTCTGTCTTATGAAGCTTAGATTTTTGCATCAGCACAATTAAAGCTCTGCTAAACAGCACTCCCCCTGACTTAGCCCTGAAGCTGAACTATAATGAGAAGCAATGGATTTGTAGCTCTGCTCCATGAGCTGTTATAACCTTGCCTTGTGGTTCTACACCACAATCTGTAGTTCCTCCTTGGTCAATTACCATATTTTGCACTTCTGCATTATATTATAAGAATTTAGTCCACCTGTTCTTTCTCTTTATAAATTCAAATTATGAATCATGATAAGATGACCTGATTTCTAGTCATACTTCTAGCAGTTGCTGTGAGCTACTTGACTTAATTGTTCTTTAGTTTCTGCATCTATAAAATGTAAATGTTAATACAGTAAAATTCAATTTTCACTAAGTGGTCACGATGAAGATCATTTTATAAAAATGGATCTTCCCCAAGGGCAGTAATGCATATGGGCCACTTAGCAATGGTATTAGGAGAGGGCATGGGCAAAGTCAGTCCTCTGTGTTACTTTAATAATGAAGGAATGATACATATCTGTTTTTATTGTTTATTTTATGATTTGTGAATGAATTATGATGCAAAATAACTCAATTAAAAAAAGACTAAAGGTCCATAGGACTTTTAAATTTTGCTGTCTGACTGGATATATTGTCATGTACTGTCAAGCTGTTATTTCCATTAGGAGAGTTGGCAGGTATTTTAGGACCAGTTCTCCTCTATCTCCCCTCTCTTCCTCTTTCCTCCATCGGCATCCCACTTTCTATGGATATTGCAGGTTCCCGAGAGACCCCCAGCTTACTAAGTCAAATTTCATATGACACTTGTTACAATGTTTTTCCTTCACATCTTTTAGAAAGGGAAAACTTCCCACAGGCTCTATTCTGTTGTAATGCACTATGTCTGATATACAGGAAGTTGTTTAAATATTACTTTTAAAACGAATGAAGAGCAAATTGTTGAATACATGAAGACACTTTTCTATAGATGAAAATTATTTTATTAGAAGTCAAGGTTAATGCATCTTCAGTTTTAATTAATGACCTACATAAGGCTATTTTTACTGCAGTCTCGAATCAAAATTGATGTCTTAAACTTACAAAAAAATGCCCCAAAATGCAGGTGTATGTGTGTCTTTGCACATATGTATGTTGTATGCACACATGCATTCATATGATATACATTACATATACAATATATAATACACCTATATGTAGGTACTACATATATAACAATATTGCTGTTTAGTTTTCCTTAATGAAGGAACCATTGCAAGTAGTCCAAAATACTCATTTTTAAAACATCATTGAAATTCTGCTCTTTCTGGTTACTCTCATTTCTCTATGCCAAAGAAGATTTTTAATTAAGGTTATATGCATCCAGGGTTATTAATAATCTTCAGATTAATTGCTACCACATGATAGTAAGATGGCTACTCTGGAAAGGTTATAAATTATATCTGAGTTATAAATGCTAGGCCATTCGAATGATAAAAACACCATGGGGGCTGATTAGCTGAGAAACTGAACAGAATGTGAGTGCAAGGAAGCAAAAATTAAAAAGCAATGCTATGTAAGGACGCTAGGTGGACTACGCCATTTCACCTATTTTGGTGAACTTGAAGTTATGAAACATTTACTAAATACACAACAATGATTCAGCTCTGTGGATTATATAAACATCTACATATGCTGACAGAGGTACTACTGTTACATTGAATTCTATTTTTTTTATAAAGTCTTATAGCTTATAAACTATGTTTCCATCTTCAATTTGAGAACCAGTTATATAAGAAATACATGGAATTTCAGATTTTCCAATAGCGCTTGTGTGTAATGGAAAATGATGTCTGTATTTTAAAATTAATTGAAATCTCTCCATAAGTCATAATATAGTCTTCCATTCCGATCATCTACACAGTGCTATGTGTAAAAATTCATGATTGAAAAACCTATTTTAACACTTCTAGTACTGGTTTACATATTCCCAGATCAGCTTTAATTGAGTGACATTAGTATGCACACAGGAAATTCACTGCTGGTAAACCTTTATGAGAAGAGCTGGTCTTTATATGGTCACAGGAGCTATACCTAGAATTACAGAGCAGGTTATCATAATCCATATATGAACAGATATATTTTATGTCCTTTTATTTTAATGCAACTTTTAGTTTGAAAGTGTGATTCTATACAAACATAAAATGCAATGAAATATAGAGCAGAGATATGTCCCCTAAGAAGGTTCAAGGGTCATATCCATCAAGTTTATAAGGGTAGAAAGTGGTAAGGGTAGAAATTAATGTTAAGGTACAACTAAATTAATTAAATGTAAAATTTTACTGTATGCATACATACATGCATGCATACACATTGAGGGAAGCATGGAGAAATAGAAAAAAGCAACAAAACAAGATAGACAAATTTTATTTTTTACTAACTGAAACAAAATGGCATTTTTATAGCTTTATTGCATGCCGCAAAATTTACCCAGTTAAACTGTACACACAAATCAATGTTTTTTAGCAGATTCACATCATTTTACAGCTATCACTACAATCTGATTTTAGAACAGCTCACCATCCCCCAAGAAATCTCCCACATATTAGCAACCATCTCCTATTCTCATTCTCCACACCAGCCCTCCCTCCTACCTACCAACAGCTCTGAACAAACATGAATTTACTGTCTGTCTACACATTCCCCTACTCTGCCTAGTGTACACAAAGGGCATACAGTATGTGGTGATCTTTTCTGATTAGTTACTTAGCAAAACGTTTTCATGTTTCATCCATGAGGTAGCATTTATTGATACTTTATTCCTTTTCATTACCAAATAAATTTCCCTTATATGTATATATTAAGCTTTGTTTATTCATTTATCATTTGTCCAGTTGATCAACATTTACATTGTCTCCACATTTGTTATTATGAATAATGCTGTTATAAATATCTGGATATGATTGTTTGTATAGACATAAGTTTTCATTTCTCTTTGACATTTTCTTTTTATATCTCAGTTACCTAGTAATGAGTCACTGGGTCATGTGGTAGGTAACGCCAGGAGTAGCATTTTGAAGAACTTTCAAAACGTTTTATCAAAGTGGCTGACTTTAAATTTTAAAGCCAACCAAAAGTGTAAAGGTCACCAACAATCCATAAGGTTTTATGCTTGTTTTTGTCTGTATATTTTTATTATAGCCTTCCTAGTGATTATAAAGTAGCATCTCATTGTGGTTTAGATTTGCATTTAATAACTAACATCTAGTGATATTGACCATCTTCTATGTGCATATCGTGAGTGTATATACATATCATACATATGTATCTATATATATATCTTTTTGGAAAAAATCTGTTTAAATGATGTGCATATTTTTGCTTTGGATTTTTTGTTTTTCTGTATTGAATTGTAGGAGTTATTTATAAATTCTCCATATATAAACTTTGCTAATTATATAATTTGGAAATTCTTTTACTCTGTGGATTGTTTTTTCACATTCTTGATGGTGGTCTTTTATGCACAAAAGTTTTTAACTTTTATGAAGTCCAGTTTATCAATTTTTATTGCTCATTGTTTTGGTATCATGTCCAAGAGACCATTGTCTAACTCAAGTTCAGGGTGACATATATTCCTATATTCTCTCCCAAGTATTTTTTAGTTTTAGCATTTATATTTAGGTTTATGATCCATTTTGATTAATTTTCTTGGATGGTGTAAACAAGGGTTCCAACTTCTTCTCCTGCATGTGGATATCCAGTTGTCTCAGCACCGTTTGTTGAAGAGTATGCTCCTTCCCCAGTTCACATAACTAGGTAATTGCCTAGGCATCATTAGTGAAAATTAATGCACCATAAATGTGAAGATACTCTTTGGACTCTAAATTCTGTCATTATGGCAGTATACACCGTCTCGATCATTTTAGCTTTGTAGCAGGTTTGAAAGATCTCTGAGTCTGCCAATTTTATTATTTTTCAAGACTGTTTTGGCTATTCTAAACCCAGAATGACATTTTAATCATAATTTTGTTACTGGATAGTCTATATATTCTTCATTAGCACTGTATTTTTATGACTCAGTACAGACGGGGAAACATGTATGCTCACTGTATCACAAATAATACAGGGAATTTTTTTAATCATAGAGTATTAGATGTAAAATAGTAATGGTTGACACTGCTAATGATAGTATATCAGCCTGTAGCTATTATGAAATAAATGTAAATAAAAGAAAGGGTATTTAAAAAAATAGTTGCCAGAAATGAAGGGTGCATATTATTATATTTGTTTTTTTTACCCACACTCAAGAATATTTTTCAGTTTTATAAAGAGAGGAAGAGAGAGAGAAAACCATCAATGATAGAGAAGCATAGTTCAGTTGCCTTCCCATATGCTTCAGGACTGGATATTGAACCTGCAACCTAGGTATGTGCCTTGGCCAGGAATCAAACTTGTGACCCTTAAGTTACAGAACAATACTCCAACCAAATAAGCTACACCAGCCAGGACGTTAACAAATGTCTCAACACTCCAGATTCTAAAGTCATCCATGAGAATATCCCCAAAACTGAGTAAAGGAAAACAAAATCCTGTGACATATTTTTCATAGTAGATTTATATTACATGGACAGCAGGAATCTTTCCAAGGTGGATGAGTTATTATTATGTCTCTATAATAACCATTGGTTAATGATCACCAATAATTTTAGGTTTTCTCACAATTTAATTTGTTAAGATTTGGTTGATTCAACTCATTGTTACCATATCCCTCTCATTTTCAGATGTGTTTACACGACAGATTCAATGAGCATGTACAGATCTACACCACATGCCTTTTCTTCAATCTAATAACTTCTCAGTTCAAACAAACTAAGCACATCTACAACTAGAAATCCATTCCGAAGAAACTGATAGAAAAGAAAAATACTATGCTGATAAAATCTAGTCTTAGTGGCATTGCAATCAATTCCTTTGATATATATGAAACACAGTCATCACTCCTACATCAATTTGAATGTAAAACCTGTAGTATTTATATCATTATTAATAAAAAGTCAGTAATACTGCACTATTGTTATACTCCAAGTCTAGTGACAGTTCATTCTCTCTTAACAATAACATGAAAAAACACTATCATTATCTTCACAGTAAACATTAGGAAACTGAAGTTTTGAGAATATATATAATTAATCTGAAATTCACCTGACTCTAATGTGCAGACACTTTATTGTTACACTGTGCATTATTTTCAAAGTATGAAAATAAAATTTCATAAATGGTTTATATCCCTTTTTTCTAAATATAAATTAATCTCATTTATTAACATCATCATCAGTTTTTGCATGAATTCTACTGCCACTTTTAACTATCTTATCTCTCTTATCACTACAAAGTTTCTTTTAAAAAATATTTTATTGTTCAACTACATTGTCTGCATTTACCCCCTGGACCCCCCCACCTCCACCCTGGCCATCCCCACCTCCCTCCCTTTCTTCTATTCCCCCTTGGTTTTGTCCCCATGTGTCCTTTGTAGTGTTCCTGAAAACCCACTCCCCTCGCCCCCATTATCCCCTCCTACCTCCCTTCTGGTTATTGTTGGATTAGTCTTAATTCCAATGTCTCTGGTTATGTTTTGCTTGCTTGTTTGTTTTGTTGATTAGGTTCCAGTTAAAGGTGAGATAATATGGGATTTGTCCCTTACCCCCTGGTTTATTTCACTTAGCATAATGCTTTCCAGTTCCCATCCATACTATTGCAAAGGGTAGGAGCTCCTTCATTCTTTCTGCTGAGTAGTATTCCATTGTGGAAATGTACCGTAGTTTTTTGACCCATTCATTTACTGAGGTGCACTTAGGTTGCTTCTAGCTCTTGACCATTGTAAATTGTACTGCTATGAACATTGGGGTGCATAGGTTCTTTTAGATTGGTGTTTTAGGGTTCTTAGGATATAATCCCACAAAGTTTCTATAAACAATAATATATAACAAGCCATCTTTATCCTAATTCCTTGAAATCTTAGATTGTCATATCTCTACAGAAGGAACAATTAATAAAGTAGTTTTCTAAATATGAAATTTTCCAGAGTTTGTAAGCTTTGCTATCTTTATGCATGTGCTGTAATGATGCATTGTGAGCTTGGTTAGACTAGAACTTTGTTTCCCAGAAATCTGTTCCCTGAATAGTTCTTGGTGAATGTTAGTCTACAGAGATACTCACAGGACATTTGTAAAGCAGAAGTGAAGCAGTGACTATTGCTTCATGAAAGTATATTGAAGGACACAGAAAATCTTCTCTCCATGTCCAACTCTTCTGATTGCTGACCCTGATAACGGACTATAGCTTCAACCAAACACTTGACTCTGGACCCATGGGCTTGTCCTGTAGATTCATCTAGAAACTTGTGGCACACTTTTGTGGCTGTTCGTGCTTGGCTTCTCAGAATGTGTGGTTGGTGATTCTTTTAATGTCCCAAGTTCCCTTCCAGGCCTTTACACTGTCATCTGTCACAATTGTGCATGACTTAAATCCTACTTTTTTTTGCCAGTCCCTTACAGTGCAACTCATAGAAGTTTCACTTCCCTGATTGAGCTATTTGACATACAAAGCATTTGGCAGTGTTAACTGTCAATCAACACATTAATTATATAATCTTCATCCTATGTAGAAGTAACTAATTTTTCCCTTTTTTAAAACCTCTTGAGTAGCTTTTATTCTCATTAATTGCCTATGTCTCTTTCTCTTTATGCCCTGTGAGTATAAATTAATCTTTGGTTCTTTGTTCATGCAGTGGTTGATCCTCCTGGTTTCAAGTTTCAATTTTATGTTGATGATTTTCAAATCCAAATAAGCTTCACTTTCATGTTTCACACTCTCTTCTAAACATTACCATTTTGGAGGCACCACAATTGCAGCACAACACATGTAAAATGAAGCAAATCAGCACCTTTCTCATTTCATTAGCACAGCCCCTCTTCTTCATCTCTCCCATTTCAAGATGTCTACTGATAAATCCTTGTGTTTCATTCATTTTGTCTTTCCTTCTGCACTCACCTTCAGCACTGAGACTGCTATAATGAACTCAGTTTCTGTGATTCTATTTCTTCCCTTTTCTAAGCAACCTTAAATAATTTTAATAGAATATGTGAAAACAAAAATTTATTTTATAGTCTAGCTCAGAAATCTTGTATTTTCTATTTTAATGTATTTTATCTACAGCTTTTCAAATTTATATACCAGGATTCCCCAGAACTGATCTTGGACACGGACATCTCAATGTCCTTCCTGACTTTGATATTCATTCCTACTTTTCAGTATTTACTCATGCTACTTCCCTCTACCAAATTCTTTTATTTTTCTCTGTTGGTATCTCATTCCCTCATTTGCCACAATATTCTACTATAGCTTTACCATTACAATTTTTTTAAAAAAACTCTTAATTATTATTAAGAACATCTTTAAAAATGATGTGCTCAATTATTTAATATTTGACTACATTTAATTGGTAAGTATTGTTTTTTGTTGTTTAAAAAAGAGCTTGTATGTTTTTTATTTAAGTGATTTCAAATTTGAGAATGTCTTTTTATTTTAATGATAATTTTTACAGTGTTTCTTCAATTTTTTGATGTTATAATTTTGTTGACTGATATCTTTTGTAATTGGGTGTCTACAAAGAAACTTGGAGAACTTGAGTGTCTACATTAATTATTAAAAATAATTTGCTTTCTTTCTCTCAGGATATCTGTCAATTTTTTTGACTGTGTTTAATAAAATCTTGATAATCACATACTCTAGTATTTAGAACTCAGCTTTGAATTTTTGAAATGCAGGAAGAACTCTCTTTTGTCAGCTACAGTATACTCTACATTACCAATGGTTTGATAGTATTTTATCATTTTAAGACTTTATTAATATACTTTAGACCAAGGACATATTTATTCATATAAGACCATGTGTCTCTTGTTCGGATAGGTAGTTCATGGCCCTGAATTTACAACACAACCCAGGGCACAGCACTGGAGCTCTGACTTACGAGGGAGACTGGTCCCAGTTACTCACTTCCCATGGTGCACCAGCTTCTTCTGTTGGCTCATTGCCTGAGGGTATCCATGGTGATCATTGTTTTTCAGATCTGATGATATTAATAAGAATTTTGTTCTACACACCACCGTGGCTTCTAGGTATGGGAATATGATTAGGAGCCTTTCTCACAGTTTAATATTGCCCAGTTTCATCTCTCTCTGTTTCTCTCTCCATTTCTTAGCTACCACTATTAACTGAAGTGCATGTGACCATTTCTTTGTTTTGGTATCAGTGGTGAAAATTGAGTGTGTACATGTGCATTTAGTTCAAGTGTCACATGAACACATTTTGACTGTGTAGTTTCTGTGGTTTTATTCTATCCTCTTAAGAATATTCATGCATTATGTCAATCATTATTGGGTGTATCATAAAGTATTTTTAAACTATGAGTGTATAGATACTACTTAATTAGTGCATTTGTTACTGCCAGTCTTAGGCAACTACCTTAGAGATGTATCTGTTACAGTTTAGATTTTTATGCAACATTTAATTGAGTTTGAAATTGTGTGTTTATTCTCTCAGAATAAGTGTTGTTTTGTTTTGGCAATCAGAAACACCAGAATCTTAGTGGCTTTACGACCAAAGTTTATTTCTTCCTCATGCTGTGCAATGTCAAATGTGAGTGGCTGGCCAGGCCACCTGACTTCCGTTCTGTGGCTCAGCATTCTGGACTGCTTCAAACTTGTAGCAGGTCTGTATCGGGATGGGCTGCCATGATCACTGCAAAGTGGAAGAGGAAAGGCTGTGACCTGTAGGCAGACATCGCTGGCCATAGAAAAATATGTGCTAATACTTTGTTCTAGGGTGAGGGGGCATATAATATCACCTTGTGCTCAGGAAGAGAAGGAAAGGTGAATTATTGGTAAGCAGCATTAAATACCACACGTACAACACAATAAATTTTAAAAAACATTCAAAGCCAAAGGGGGTTTGAGGGTGGGAAGCCAGGATGGATGGGGTAGGGGGTGTGGTGGGCTGAAAATGGAGACAATTGTACTTGAACAATAATAAAAAATTAATAAAGATACAAATAATGCAATTAATATTTGAGGATAAGCTTTATAAAAATTATAAAGTTTATATTAACATTTTGATTTCTGGGTAGATTTTGAAAGCCAAACGTATAAAGATATCAGTAAAAATCGTAGCCATCCTCCCTGTGGGGGGGACCATATTCACATTGTTTTCGTCTTTTAACTAGGGCCACAAGGAATATGCAGTAGGGTTATCACATTCTCAAACATATACCTCTTCTCCAAAGAGAAACAGCAGGACTGTTCAGATTTCTTTCTAATTCATCTCCTTTGCAAACATGGAAGTTTAGAGTACTGGCCTATATTTTACTACTCCTAAAAAAAGACCACACAATTTGCTAAAATGAAAACTAGTAGAAGCTACCTTATTTAAAAAGGTGACTGATATTGTTTCATTTATTATTTTCTCTAATTTGCCATGCTTAGTACAATAAAGGCCCATACATGCTGTAGATTTTTCCCTCAGGTTCTGAGAAGTTAGCCATCTCTTAGTTAATAAATCACAAAGGAAAACATGAGGCATGCTTTAAAAAGCACTTAAGTGCTAAAAAACAATCCTTAAAGACCTATAATTTTGCTATCTACTAATTATAAATGGAGAAACCTAACAAGTATCTCAAAGGTATAAGTAAATTGAAAGAAAAAATTATTAACTTTTCAAGGAGAATTGATGTTTTATTTAAAAATCTTAAACACATATGTGTGTTCTTTGGGTTTTGTGACATGGCACTCAAATATAGATTGATGATTTAAGCACCACCCTAAGGAAGAGAATAGAAATGGAAAGATAAGAGGAAGAGGAGGAAAGGAAGGGAGCAAAGATAATCTCTGGGTTGATGGGTGTGCTGAATAGTGCCTCTTTTATTGTCTTCTTTGTCTTAGGAAATGGCACGAACCAGGAGGTGCAGCTTCGCTCCAGCTTTATTGCCTGTTGTAGTCACAGCTGAAAAGCCAGTCTTTTTACCACCAGTCTGATTTCCACTATACAGCCGACTTCCTCACGGAGTGCGGAAAATTTATGGCAAAGCAAGGCGCACTTTATGCTTACAGCTATTTGCTGCAATGCTGGTAATAATACACTGACATAACCCCAGGCAACCGCTGTATGTGGCAGAGGAAATTCCTAAACCACAATGCATTCCATATTGTGTGTGAGTGTGTGGTTTAAGAAACAGCCCTCCACGGCTATGGAAAACCCACCATTAACAGCCATGCTTTCCAATGCATATGTTCTTTATTATGTATTCATTCTAACTGTGAGACCAACAGAGATTTTGTGTATGTGTGATGTTGATATACATACACATATAAGTAGATATAGATATACATATAGATAGATAGATAGATCGTTAAAAACATGATGAAAGTAAAGAAGTCTTCCAAAATGCAGGGCTAACACAATAAATGGGAATGTACACATATTTTAGGTCTCAGTTTTAGGAAGAAAAGCATTTTCAATTTAATAGAAGGGAGTGAAACTTATGTTTTAATTTTAATATCTTGATAATACATATTTATTTATACAAATTTTATAATATCTCATGTACCTTAAATATATCTTTATTTTGATACTCTTAAATATACCACTTATATATAAACATAATAATATTTTTATTACCAAAAGGTAGTTGAAAGTTTATTAACATGGGTAGTTAAAAGTTTCATTCACATGTGGCAAGGGCCAGTATTCAAAAGTAACGTGTTATCAATTAGACTCTTTGTGTTTGAGTCCCAGCTCTAAAATTTACCGCCTATATAACCTTGAGCCAAGTGCTCTACTGCTCTGTACTAAATTCTCTAGTCATTAAAATTGAAGAAGTAAAAGACTGTAGCAGGTATGAAAGGAATTAATGTGCATAAGGCAACTGAATGCATATATGTAGTAAATACCAAGTAAGCTTATTTCGTGTTATTAGAAGGGTTTGTCTAATCTCTTCTTTTAATGCCCTTTAAAGTATGACCCTATGTTTTCTATTGAAAAGTATATGAGTCAAAGTCCCACATTCTGGAACTTAACACCCTCTGTGATATAAACATTATTAGTTCTTGACCACTAAAGAACTGGACAACTTTGGGGATATTTGAGGTCTGTCCCAAACCTGTCTTCTATCTTGCACTGCCCAATCACCACAGAAAGAAAAGCACCATCTCCCCTTTATTTCATCTTACTCAGTATTTTCATCTCACCCCGTGACTGCCCCGATTCATTCTACCCTGGTGCACTGGCCATCAATGCTCCCTTGTATCCCTTCCCAATAAATGCTCTGGGAGTTTCATGACATACTAAGAAAGTATCATTTAAACCCTGAACTATGTGGTAGAAGGCTTTCTCCACTCTATGGATGTAACTGAAATTCAGTCACCTGAGAATACACTGTGCAGGTATCCCTCTTCTATATTGGCTTCTCCTTTTCCAGCAGATTCCAACCTAAATTTGCTCCTTAGTTTGGCACATGGGTATATCTGTGGTATAATTCTTATCTTGTCCAGTCATATCTGCCAGCACCAGCCTCACGACTTTTGTTATCATCACAACACGGCTGTAAGCTTCCTGCAAATGCTATCACTTCATTTGTTTACCCACCTATCTGTGCAGGCCTTCCCTGGTCACACATCGAGTACCCGCTCTTACAGAGAGCTCTACAGAAGGTGTCAGCTCTTCAGCCGTGAACAGAAGCAGATTCTTACCCTAAACTCATGGTGCTCCTAAAGTATGTTGATTCGAGAAACCATAATTACTTTACATATGCTTTCTTCTGCCACCTAGAACAAATTAAAAATATCTTTTAAAATTTAGTGGAGAAATTAACTCTACCAGAAAATTTTGTCTCACCATTTTGTATCCCAGGTCTGAGATAGACACCCCTACTCTTTATGCTGAGATCATGTTCCCCTACAAGTCTATTACTATATCAAATTGTTGTGAATTATCTGTGTCCAGGTTAAAGGCTTCCTGTAAGAGGGAAGACTTTATAATATCATATAATATCATAGTCATATTTATATCTCCATCTTCTAACACAATGGCTGCTATATTTCAGAAACTCAATAACTGATTGAGTTCAAATTGTATATATCACTTAAGGAAAAACCTGATTCTTCTTTTTCAGTGAAGAATCACATTTTTGACTCTTTTCTATGTTTATCACAATATCCAATTTTATAGCTCAATACACAATGCCTTGAATAAGTAAATATTAGCCATATTTTAAAACATGATTAAAAGCTTATAAGAGAATATCAGTATATAGTAGAGATTTGGCATTAATTGACCTGACTATGTCAGTGCTGAAAACAAAATAGCTATACAGTAAATGTTTAATATCTCTGTATGTAAAAATATAAGAGGCCAGGCTTATACTTAATGCTTTGCAAATTCCAAATAAAGATACTTGAAGGTATTTTATGAAAGATGACTACTTATAGCCATAAGTGAAACTTGGGCATGGTTTGATTAATATAAAATACAAAGCTAGGATTCAGAGTACTCAATGCATATTCAACTTGCCGATACATGGTTCCATTTAATATTACCATCTGATCTCTGAAAATTCAAATAAAATTATGGTTCAGTTTAAAGTTTTAGAGTCAAATCTTGCCCAGAAATGGAATAACATGCTTATGTATCTTTGAATTCCTTGGTGAATAATATGTATGTTAGGGCTGTTTTCTATAATGTTATGATTTCTTTTAATTATAAATGTTGGTTTTTCAAAACATATGGACATTTAGTTTGTGTCCTTTTGGTAAAATATGTGCCTGCTGTGTACTCTTGATAAAAAAAATGGTTCTATCTTGAGAGGTTCACGGTAGTGTGCTTCTATTATTCACATCCATTCATTTACACAGCCACCCTCGTGATGAGACTACAGATACAGCTAAAGTTGGGGATGCAGGCAGGGTAAGCAAAAGATAATTTGGGAGTTTATGAACGGAAGATATTTTTGAAGATTGCCACAACAAGTAGAGAGAGGTGAAATAATATAAAATGTCAATAATAGTTTGAATTACATGATTATTTGTATTTTGATCCCCCTTACCCTTCTGTTAACCTAGTCCATCAGAGAAGAAAGGTGGCACGATGTAGACCCGTGAGCACTGAGTTGATTATATAAACACACCACAAGCAGTTCTGACGAAGATGATCTTAAAGTTCCCCGGAGTTTAACTCAACTACAGGCACCTTTCTTTTTAACTGTAGGCCTCTGACCTCACTTATCTGAGAACATTTACATTAGAAAACTTGCAATTATAGATTCTCTCTGCCCCTTTGAGATGTAAATCTTTTGCAATTCAGAAATTATTTTCTCAAGTTCCTGGGAGCCATCCCTTTGAAATACAATCATTAAGAAAGACAGGGTCCCTGTGTCCCTGACCCTGTGGGAGGGTAAGGGTCTGATTTCAGTAAGTGATGATGAATAAACACAGGTGGCCTAAGCACATTGACTAATCTCTACCTACTATCTTCCAGGCCTCTTTCATGATCTCACCCTACGTTTTAGAAAAACCTCTCCACTTTTTGTTTCAGTGGAGTTAACTTCAAACTTTCTCCTTGCTTGCAGTAGTCTAGAAAAAAATATCTTTTGCCTGTTTAACTGGTCTCACGCAACTTTTCTTTTAGAATCCTTAGGAGGTGCAAGGCCAATATTCTAAGAACAGTACAAAATTCTGTTACCTTCTTACTCTTTTTCATTTGTATTGTCTTACTTCATATTTTTTCTAGTTTGGGATAATTAGTGCTCATATTACCTCATTTTAATTTCTAGTAAAATATGTGGAACAACTCTCTTTTTTTTTACTTCACCATTATTTTAAACTAAGTTATTTAAAAATGTTTGATGTTTAAATAAGTCCATGGGAAGTGTAAGTTTATCAGGAAATACATATGAATACATGCCTGAAGGCAGTTTAAATGAGGAAAGCAATTTGAGTTTCACAGACCTGACCTAAAATCTGCTGCATAAAATACAAATTAGTTAACCTACTTGGGAAAAACTCATTCAAACACTAAGTCTGAGGTGCATAAACCTGCAAATGTCCTAAGGAGAGGCCTAGCCTCAGAGACAGATCTCTGTCAGAGTTGTCAGCCAGAGCTGGGATTGACCACAGGATGCATTGCAATGATTGTTCCTGTACTTCCTCCTCGTTTTCATTATTCCTCATTGCAGCTTTCATTTCAGAGTCTCTCTCATAAACACCTTAACTGAATTTACTTCCTCATGAAGTCTCCACTCTATTTTCGCCCAGCCTCTCTACTCTAGGCCAAGGCTTACGTATGCTGTATTCCATTCCTTCCAGGTTCTGCTCACTGATGAGTCAGACAGATCAGTTGTGTGAACGAGGGAACAAATTACGTTAGCCTTACGGATATCATATCTGTGTTTTAACAGGGACCTCTGAAGAGAGACTCAATCCTAGCGTGACCATACCATACATACTGATTTTTCCAGGACAGTTAATGGTCCCAATTGTGCCAGTGTAATTATTTATAACATGACCTTTTATAGTCCAAAGTGTCCCAGTTTGGACATAAATTTAAATGGTCATCTTTTTCAACAAAATGTTTCTAGCCCTGGTCAGTGTGACAGTTTGTTGGAGCATTGTCCACCAAAACACTGGGGCTTCGATTCCTAGTCCGGGCACATGCCTGTGTTGCAGGTTCAATCCCTGTCCGGGTCGCATATGGAAGGCAACCGATAGATGTTTCTCTCTTTACCTTGCTCTCTCTTTAGAATCAATAAAAATATTTTTTTAAAAAAATGATTCTAATGATAGAAGGTTCAGATACAATGGTGAATTACTGTGAGAGGAAAAGACTGCTTGATTATGGGGCCTTTAAAAATTATAACACAAGGGGGGATTTTTGCTCTTACCTACATGAACTTTGGTCCTGGAGAATCCAGTATTTTGGTGGCTAATTGTCCTAAAGTTATCAGGCCCTAGGCAGCATTGCTTGTTACCTGAAATGACCATCACATCATTTACTGGCATTCTTGCTCTTTAGTTAATCTGTCAAAATGCAAACAGTAAAAACAGAATTTTTAGCCTCCTGTGCCTAATCACATCTGACACTGGAGTTTCCAGCCAGAAAAAATCATGACTGGCACTGCACGTAACTGCTTCTAAAGTTGTCAAGTTCTCCAAGATGCCATGGGGACACGAGGACAGGTTCAGGTCAATGCTCACTAGAGGGAGGGTCACCTACCAAAGGGTGAAAGTAATTTGCAGTCTCTCTAATCTTAAAGTGTAGAAAAATGATAAATAGAGCAATGACATTGAAAACATAAACTAGTCCAATAATTCTATAAGAATTAATACACAAGAAAAGGAATTATCAAAATAGAGATAAAAACAAACACAACAATTCATTTGACTTGACATTTTGACAACTTTCTATATTTTCAAAAATATACTGTGTCCAAAAGTTAGACTGGAAATATAATATGATTCAATAATAAAAATTTTATCGGTCCTTGAATAATAAATACCAACTATACATGAAACAGACTGATAGCTGTCAGAGGGGAGTGGGATGAGGGTGCTGGATAAAAGCAGGTGAGGTATTAGCCAAGAAACATATTTGTGTGAGCCCCCGATGTGGACAATGGCATGGGGATTGTCTGGTGGTGGGCGGGGGGCGCTGGGTGAAGATGGGCAAAGGGGCAAAATGTGGGGACAACTATAATGGCAAGAGGAATAAAATATAATGCTAAAAACAAATTAACTAGGATTTGACTTTTTAGCTTTTAAATTTTAACCTCATCATTAATTTTTTAGTAAGATTTATTGCAGGGGCAGTGATATAAGAGTTCAGCCTATGAAAATGTGACAGATAGAGGTGGAATTCCAGTTCCATCATTTACTAACTTATTAAAAACAAATTTCTGTATTTTTCAAATAGAGTTAATAGTTTGTCTTTCATAGGGCTTTTTCACAGATTAAATAACATACTACATTCAACCAAGAGCACTATAAGTAGTGTTGTTCTTCTTATTATAAGAAAATATTGAAGTTTTAGTAAATAATTTTAGAGTTTTAATGGAGTAATATTATTGTTGTTGCTATGCAAACATTTAGGCTTAAAAACCATTGCAATTTACTCATTCTCAAGAGAGAAATTTTTTCTTGGTGTGGCTATCAATTATTCCTGCTGCTTTGAATATATCACATCTTTATCTATACTGGGTCATTTCACGTTTTTGTTCTTTGCCAGAACTTCACAAATGCTTTTAAAACTTTTCCCCCTGACCAACCCCTTAACTTTATGATACAGATTTAATATGTTACCTCAATTTAATTCTCACAATAAGCTATGAGTTTGATAATATTGTTCTCAAATACAGATAATAATACATTCAATTTGCAACTTTGGCAACAAGGACCATTGAATCCTGTTACAACCACTAATTATTCCAGATCTTTGTGCCACTGCTTCCTTCCTTCTTTTTTTATTTTTGCCTCCAAATAGAGTACTTGGTCTAGCTATATGAAGTATCTTGTGTCTCTTAGAAAATTTTATGTTTTTTCAGAAATTTGAGGTTTTTTTTACATCAAATTCTTGATCAGAATGATTGTCTATAAAGTCTCTCTTTGGAATACTTTGCCTTGTGTTAGAAGTCCTTAATGCATTACATAATGTACATATGTTAATAATATATTTGTAATATGTATGTATCTCTTTCTGTATGTAGCTAGTGTTTTTTTAAATTTTTCTACACAGACTAAAATTTCTTCAGATATAGTCATATAGTCAAAACTCCTTATTTTTCCATCTCTTTTTGTTCACAATTTCTAGCACAGTTTTGGGCACATTATAAGCACTCAAAAATGACTGCTTTAATTAATGAGTGAATGAGTAAGTTTATGATGCTGATATTTGGGACTGTGAAGTCAAAATCTTACACAGGTCATCGCCATTAGAAAAGATCATTGCATTTGCAGCAGGCCATTGTGTGCCAGCCAGAGCTCTGATTTGATACTTTAAATGATTTGACCTGTGACAATACAGGGAATAAGTCAGAACTCTGCTTTCTGAGTTTAAATTTTAAAGTTTACTTTAACCACACAAAGTAAGAAATATTAAAAGTTTTTTTTTCTTAATATATTCCAAGTCTCTTTTTCATAACATTACATTTTTGGCAGTTGAGTATTATTGAATAAAAATGATGTGATTCTAATAATAAAATGTAAGTTAGCCAACTCTATTTCCTACAGAATACTCTATAAAATAAATTATAATAAACCAAACTTTTCTGGACAGTAATGATGGATTATTCCAATTTATCTATTTCATGAATAAAAATATACCTATCATAAATCCTTTCTTTTAACATAAATGATTACTGTTAAATTTCTGACATTGTTACCTCCCACAAATTATTACCTGAGAATCCTTAAAAAGAATCTGAAATATATTATAGATGATTTCATCCTTAGTATTCATATTGATCTATACACTACATCTGACTTATTGGAATCATTTATCCTTCTAAAACATATTTTATTCAATGATATGATACTTCATATTAATTCATCATCATGTTGCAAATGCCACATGCATTTAGATATAAAAGAACTCAATTCATCTTTAATCAATAAACATTTATTGGTCTTGCCAGTATCAAAAATGTGTGCAGCAAATATAAAGTGCAAGAAAACCTTATTTTCATTGACACAGAAATCAATTATATTTCTTCTCTTTTCGTTTATTTTGTCTCTGTTTTACTATTTTTACCCCTTAACTTTCTGGTTATTCATGTCACTTTCTTTGCTGCTATGAGTGGAGTTTTATGAGGTAGAAAAAAGGATAAGGAAAAATTCTTCGGCATTTAACACAGGAAAGGCGCCATACTCGGCAACTTACATACATTGCTTCATTTCTAAGATGGATGTTTTTTCCCCTCAGTTTTCAGATGAAGAAATAGAGATATCATAACATGTATATAATGCCTAGTGTGATACCACCGGATGATACAGTAACTCAAAGGAACAGGCACTGAGAAAGACTGACTTAAGTCAGAGAAGGCCACATGAAAGAAGCGATGTGATGGAAAGGGCATGACATTAGAGTTTGTGACAGACCTAGTGGAGAATTTGAGAATTTGTTTAAAAGAAAAGCTGGTGATAAACTTGAATTAATTGTTTTATGGATCATGAAGAGTATCAAATGACAAATGGATGTATGTATATCAATATTTGTAGGGCTTTATGTGTGTTTTAACATGTGTTAATCTGTGTTCAATAATGTTACTCTGACAACTATAGGGGATCTAATGGAACAAGAAAAGATAGGTGGCAAATTGACTGGTTGGAAATGTTTGCCGTTGTCCACAAAAAAGAGTCAGTGTAGGGATGGTCTGTGGTTTCAACAATGGAGAAATATACATAAATCTGAGAAGTTCAGACTACTTCTAAATGATAGAACATACAGAAAGTTTATCTAGAAATGGGAAGAGAAGCAGGTGGAATCCGAGATGATTTCAAGTTTCAGAAATGAAGCACAGGAAGAATGGTAGTTTTGCCTATCTAAGAAAGCCAGGACTTTTATAGAAGAGGATGAGAATTTGGTTTCAGATGAAAAAGCAAACTTCAGGATCAAATATTTGATGTTTTTAATTTCTATTAATTTATTTTATTTTGTTTTTATTCAATTATTTTATTGTTATTCCATTAGAGTTGTTGCAATTTCCCCCCTTTGCCCTCTTTTGCCCATCCCACCCACTGCTCCCACAGTCAATTCCCACACTGTTGCCCATGTCTGTGGGTCACTCACATTTTCCTGGACTAGTTCTTTCCCCTTCTTTCCCCCATTATACCTTTCACCTCCTCCCCTGTGGTCACTTTCAGTCTACTCCTTGTTTCCATGCCTGTGGTTCTATTTTGTTCATTAGTTTATTTTGTTCATTAGATTCCTCTTATAGGTGAGATAATATGGTATTTGTCTTTCACCACCTGGCTTATTTCACTCAGCATAATGCTCTTCAGTTCCATCCATGCTGTCATGAAGGGTAGGAGTCTCTTCTTTCTTTCTGCTGCATAGTATTCCATTGTGTAAATGTACCATCATTTTTTTGAACCACTCATTTACTGGTGGGCACTTAGACCATTTCCAGCACTTGGCTATTGTAAATCACCAGTTCAAAAGAAGTTATACAGCCTTGTGTTCATTGCAGCACTATTTACAATAGATACTTAATGGTTGATCAGAGATGCTCACAATCTCGTTTTAAGGTTTATCCCAATAGAGGGGAGAATTAAGGTAATGAGATTACCTGAGACCTCTAAGACAAAAAGAACAAAATGTGATGCCTCTTCTCTCTTACTACATCCTTATTTAGAGGGAAGATAGTGATAAGGAAGAAAATAAAATAAAAATGTATCTAATATATGAGTCCCGAAGCAAGCAATGCATCACTACAGAAACCAAAGGAATTTTTAAGTGACTACAATGCTAGTCATAATAATAACCATTCACCAACTTTTTAAGAAATCTATATACTTTTTTAAAACAATTCGATTGAAATATTTATGACATATACAAGTTGCTATATTTAGATATATGCATAATTTGTGAAAAAATCGTCATAATTAATCTAAATAATGCCCATCACTTTTACACAGTTATAATTCTATGTGTGTAGTATCTGTGTGTGTTGGTGGGAAGACTTAAGGTCTACCTTCTTAGCAAATTTCAAGTATATAATCCAGTAGTAACTATCATCAACACATGGTACATTAGATCTCTGGAGCTCATTCATATTGTATAACTGAAACGTTGCTCTCTTTGGTCAGTATCTCCTCAACTTTTCCACCCTGACGCCTCTGGCAACCACCACTATCCTCTCTCCTTCTATGCAGTTGACTATTTTAGATTCCACATACAAATAAGACCCTGCAGTATTTGTGTTTCTGTCTCTGCTTTATTCCACTTACCATAATGTTCTCTACGTTCATATATTTTGTCACAAATGGTAGAATTTCCTTCTTTTTAAACTTGAGTAATATCCCACTATGTGTATATGTGTGTGATGTTCTTTATATATTTATCCAACAGGCATTCACAGTTGTTTCCATATCTTGGCTACTGTGAAATATGCAGGTATTTTTTCACAGTCCAGATTTCATTTCCTGTGGATATAAATCCAGAAGTGGACTTGGTGTGGACTTTAATATCTATTATAGTTATCTAATACAATAAAACTTCACAAGGTAAATAATATTTAGTATCTCCAATTTAGGTAAAAGAAACCAAAGCAAAATATTTACCTAAATTTAGAAAAGTAAAAAAAAATAAGCTAGTTTTGATAATGCTTACTTCAAAATTTATGTATGTCTGGTTCTAGTTATTACTCATGCTGATTCTGATATTAGATTCATCTTTATAGTATAGGTACAGATATAATGCATTAATCACATATTAATAATTCAGGGTGTAGGGCCAGAGATACTTAATATTCCTGGATTGTCTTCTTAGTACCTACCCTAATCCCTTTATCCCCAGGATAGCCGGGAGCATTAGCTTCCTGGTGAGTCAACAGAGACCACTGTGCACACTCCGTCCTTTCCTGTAGGTATCTGGGGAAGGAAGCAGGCTGGGCAACTCCACTGACACGCCATGAGCAGAGCGGGACTAAATGGGTGAGAACCACAAGTTTTGGGGAGGACTAAGTTCATTCAGGCCATGTTAACAAGCCCACTTGGTTTTAAAATTAACTTTTTAAAAGCAATTTTAACAATAAAAATAGTAAAATTATATGTCCTTCTCTCTGAAACTCATCTTTTTTTAGTTTTATTTAACTTGGATGAAGAGAGAAGATAGGATTACTGACTCTTCCAATGCCAATCAATGTTATGACAAACAAGAATATGTGGCATCCAAATCCTCTGGCTATTACTCACCCCTTGCTTGAAAATAATGCAAACAGTTTTATTGAAAACAATTACTATCTTGTTCAAGGCAAGGGGAATTTACCTGGTGCTCAAATGTGGCAGATCACATTAAGGCAATCCTAACGAGTTACATCCTAGTTTAATCCCTTCCTCCTGAATGCTGGTGGATCCTGTGACTTATTGCTTAAAAAATTTATAATAGTGATGAATGTTCATCCCTTTTATTATGTTTTACTCTACAGTATAGGTAAAGAGATGTCACTCCCATCTGATCAAACTGAAGAGAGAGACTCTCCCACAGACTTGGAAGAAGTAAGCTAAAATAGTACGGGAGAGCCTTTAAGGAGGGTCACATGGCCAGAAACATTGGGCAGCCTCTACGTGCAGAGAGTGGCCCTAGCCAGCAACCATCAAGAAAACAGGAACCTTGATCTTAAACCACATAGAGATGAATTTTGCCAATAACCTGAGGGAACTTAGAATTGGGTTTTTCCCCCTTCAATCTTCCAGATGTGATTTTGGTTTGACCTACATCTTGATTAAAACCGCATGAGACCCTTGAACCAAGTTATTTTTAGAATCCTAAGCTATGAACGTTTTGAGATGATAAGTGCATGTTCAAATAAGCCACTAGATTTCTGGCTATTTGTTATGCAGAATTAAAAAATTAATATGCCAAATATATAATTGGATATAACTGGGATAATCACACTTGTGATTTGTACAACCTCCTACACCACAAGTTACATAATTGTTTTGTGGCATAAGGGCTCTGATAGTGGTGAAAGCCAAGTCACAGCTTTAGAAACAGCTCTCTTCAACAGCCAAGATAGCAAATTTAAAAAAGTACATCATGGTGGCACGGGAGATTGTAAAACTAAATGCCACCCCGAAGTGTAAAAAGAACGCACTGCTGGGGATCCCTGCGGTATCTCTGTTTATCTCACCGGGCTGGCTCCTACAGTAGAGATGCAGATCCTGGATGTCACCAACCTTCCACAAACCCCACTTAGTGCCCCCAATTTCATTCACTGTGCCAGATGCATTATCTTTGTTAGAGCAGATTTCCATGATCTCCAGGACGATATGTGGGCATTGATTTTCTGAGTGTATTATTTTCCATCTCTGTCATCAAAAAAGGATAAGACGCAATTTGCAATCACACAGGGCAGAAACAATATATATACATATCTCTAGCTTAGCACAAAGGACTATGTTAACTCTAATTATATAACAATGTTGTCCAAAGAGATTGAGACCATCTAGACTTTATGCAGACTATGAAAATGACCCATTACAATGAAGACATCATGCTATTGGAGACCTTGATTTAGGTAGCCACTCTAGAGGATGGAGGATGAACCCTATGAAAATCACATTTCATGCGACATCTCCATTTTATTCATTTCTTGGGGGTTCTGGAGGTGAGGACATTGTGGCGTATGACATCTAAAATAAAAGTTTAATCACCTACAGTGTCAGATAAAACAAAGATGCTACAATGTGCCATGTTTATATGTATTTGTAAAACCAAATCTTTGTTTTGTTCCTACTAGGATAGTCTTTCTTTGTTCAGTTTAGGTTTGAAAACCTCCACTTTTTCTTCATGGCCTGCAAGGAGTGATAGTATCTTGTAAAACTTAAATGAGGTTGAGATTATTTAAAGATCTGTTATGTGAAGTTTAGAAGCTTAAGACGATTGTGTGTGCCCTGAAGAAATCTCATCATTAGATGCCTTTGAAAGCTCTTATTTGTGTTGCACTCTGTCCTGATATGTCTTTAGTTTCTTTTCTTCTCTTTTTTTAATCAATGAACACAACTGTTCCACAGTGACCCTCAGGCAGGAGTTTCCATAGTCAGTTTTCTGTGTAAGAAAAAGGCAACTTGAAAGAGTATTCCACAATACGTTTACTAGTATATCTGATGGAGTTTTGCTTTCAGTCATGCTATGGAAAATGCATCTTGTCAATAGAATGAAATGTCCTCCATAGTCTCTGGTAATTACATGTTTGTGTCTATTTTAAAATGTAAATGACGGAAGCACATTTGTTTTGATGTTTCATTGGTTAGGAAAGTATGAAAACTAAACTTCTAATGAAGGAAAGGCTTTTACAACTATTCCTAATTTGTATAGATTTTCTCCATCTACTGTTTAAATAATAAAACCTAACCAAACCTAGGAAGGCTAGAGGAAGAATATAAGGATGTAGTAGAGAAGACATAATTGTAGACTAGAGAGTAATTCTCTATGTGGTAATGAATTCTTGGCATTGCAGTGCCTAACTTAAGAATGTAGGCTTTTTAATTAGACAGTTGTGGGTAATGTCTGAGGTCTACCATTCACTAATTATATAACTTGGCTAATGACTAAACACTGCTAACTTCAGTTAACGCTTATATATAATGGGGATACTAACAGTACTCACCTCCCAGGGCTGTTTAAAGTATAAAAACAAAATGCACATAAAAGAATTGGCAATGACTTTATATGTAATACATTTTAGTGTTTCCCCTCCTCCTTGTCCTTCTCCTTTTCCTTGGCATAGGATTTTATGATGGAACTAGAAATCTGAAAATGTAGTAACTTAAAAAAAAATCTCCCTACACCTTTGTCTTGTACTCAGATACCATCCTCAGAGAAGACCTCGTACCACCAATCTAAATAATCCCAACAGGTTGTTCTACCTCTCCACCCCATTTTATTTATTCTAGAGTTGCCGATCAGCCATGTGGGGTTCTGCTGTCCACCGCCCATGCATTCTGGCAGTAAAGGTTTGGTGAAAAAGGAGGAGCTTCTTATATAAAGTATATATACTTTTGGATAAAGAATAGGCTTCTGCTGCAAAGCCATTTCCTTTCAAATATCCATGGACAAATAACCCCTCCACCTTTCGTCAGATCAGTTCAAGGCCGAGCCTGGAATTCCTTCTCCCATTTATAAACACTATCCTTTGGGATATGCAGGTGGCTCTAGCATGATTATCCAGGTGGCTTAGCTACTTCTTGGTCACAGTGTGGCTCCTGATGTCTTTTGGAGTCTATGCATGCCTGGGGTCTATTCACTGCATGCTGGCCTTTCCTGCGGCTGCTGCCCACTGGCCCAGCACCTGCATCCTACCCATCTGGTCTTCAGCTTGCCGGTGCATCTGTGAGCCTGGTCAAGCAGGGCCAAGCAATGCAACACTAGTCACCAGCCCTGCCAATACTTCTTGAGCAGGGAGTGACACGGGGCTTGTCACCTGGCCACGAGACCTCCAGGGTCCACTGGCCCAGTAACTCTTGGGCCCCTAACCCCCAACTGGGCTAGCAAGAGAAAGGAAAATTGGCCAAGACCACACACCCTCCATTTAAATATTCTACACCAAAATCCTGTGTGCTGTGGGCGCATCCAATGTTTCTAGACAATGTTGTGGGCTAGCGTGGTGCGTGTCAGCTTGCACAGCATCTCTGCCCCTCTGCCTGCAACTGTGATTCAGCAGCAGGTAGGAGGTTTTAGCCATGTGCAGGGACACAACATCTCTGCCTGGGGTGAGGTGTCACTATGTTCATCCCCACAATATATGTGTGATGTGACTTCTATAGCTTGCACATGCTCTGTGCAAACTATACCGTGAGCCACGTTAGTTGCTTACCATCCCCCAGGGGTATGAAATTCTGTCACACAATTTCAGTTGTGATTTCAATCCTGCCATCTAAGCACTTCCTGACCCCTTCCTTGTCAGGGACCTGGGCTCTCCAGTGCCACCTCAGGGATCTTTCTCCTCTGCCCAGGGATCAGGCCAGATCCCCCTTGTTACAACAGCATTTAACATTATTATACTGCTTATTTATCTATTCAGTATTTTATAACAAGTTTCCAATTTCAATATCTGTTCATGAGAAGAAAATGTTGCTTTGTAACACTCCGTGGTACCTGGCATTTAGCAGGCACACCCTTACACATAGACCTGGAATTAAGGAATGCACGTCCTTCCATTTCCTGCTTCTTCATCAGAAGGGTCAACTGTTTATTCTGAAAATGGCAACTTGAAATATCTGTTGTATTTCCACATTACTTATGGCTGAGTAGTATTTTACAGTATATATATATATATACAGCACACCTCCTTTATCCAATCTTTTATCAGAGGACAATTCGGTTGTCTCCATGTCTTGGTCACTGCGAATAGTGCTGCACTAAACATAGGGGTGCATATATCTTTGTAAATAAGTGTTTTTGAGTTTTTTCAGTTAGAAACTCAGAAGAGAGATCATTGGGTCAAGTGGTAACTCTACCCTTAATTTTCTGAATAGCCACCATATTGTTTTCCATAGTGGCTGTACCAGTTACATTCCTAGCAGCAGTGAATGAGGATTCCTTTTTTCCCCACAACCTCTCCAACACTTCTTATTGCCTGTCTTGTTGATAATAGGCATTCTAACAGGTGTGAGGTGCTATCTCATTGTCATTTGTGACAACATGGATGGCCTTTGAGAATAGTATGCTAAGGAAAATAACAGTTGGAAAAAGCTAAGTACCATATGATTTCACTTATATATGATATATAAAATGGAAATGCATAGACACAGACTAGAGTACGGTATGGTTACCAGAGTGAAGGGGGGAGAGGGGATGTAGTTAAGGGTAAAGGAGGCCAAATATATGGTGGGAGAAGATCATATGACTTTGGGTGGTGGGCACACAACACAATATACAGATCATGTATTATAGAAATGTACACTTGAAAACTATCGAATCTGCCCTGGCTGGTGTGGTGAAATTACTGCCCACAGCAATTTCAGAAAGCTTTCAAACAATAATGAAAACTGTATCATTCAAGAAAACTCCAAACTGGAAAAAGTAAGTGACGAACCAACTGTCTGTAATGATCTTTGCTGCTCTGAGCCCCAGACAGAAGAGCAGGGGGCGCCCAGACTCTCTTTGAGGTCTAGATTACTCCCAGTATTTAGTCCAGAAGTCATCAATCATGTGACTTTTAGATCAGAGAGTACAGGGCTGCACAATGTGGTGGACCCCTCTGAGTCTTTCCCCACCCCTTCTCCTAGGGACAGTGTGCTGTCGAGGTCACTTTGACTGCAAAAGCTCTATCAGCCCTTGTCTGTTGGTGCAGGAAAATTGGTGCAGGAGAGATCTTACCAGTGTCTGAAAATAGAAATCAAGTTATGCTATAGCTAGGGTTTTACAGCTAGAGTTGAGTGATTTGGGTGAGTTTTATAGGAGTGGAAAGTTGCTGGATTACTATTTTGACAATTGTTTTGTATCAAGGGGCACAAGCAACATGAGGAACTTAAAACGCATTATGATCAGTAAGCTGTTTAGTTGTTTCAGTGCCTTGCTTTCTAGGAACTGGTATTCCCTGCAGTGAGCGTTTGAGTTATTGTTAACCTGCTTTCAGTATTGCTTAGCAGAGAACAGGAAATTATGTTTCTTCCAAGAACTGTTTATGCATGGAAGTATTACTGGACCCAAAATTGTTTAACACAGGAATAGAAAAGTACTTTGTTTCAGTTATTAAAGTTTCATCTGCTTATTTCACATGGATTCCTTCCTTAGTTATGTATTGTTATTACTACTGCATATTAGAGGTTGGCTCCATTTTGATTGGTTTTTATTTGTGGTTTTGAATAACGTTATTCTAGAGCTCCTCTTATTTGGCCATTTTTCTATCTCCTTTATGTTCAATACATATCAAAATTCAGTCATAGACTTTCTTGCAATTTATATTCTACCTTTATTCATTCAGATATACCACTCATTGTCACATCAATTGTCTTCAGTTGATGATAACTGTTACATTTTTATTATGACTTTTTTCCTAGGTTTCAATCAATTTTCATATACTAACTAACATAAGATTTTATTCCATCATCACATCCTTGTCTACATGTCTAAACATCAACGAGTGGGCATCCTCTTAAAAGAGTTTTTTAAAAGTTCCATTGGAGATTTTATTATTTGGATGGGTTTGATGATTTGGAAATAAAATGAACTCTGTTCTCTCTGCTGACTCCTCACCCCTGTCCTATGATAGTTTTTAGTTTGTATTAGTAACAATAGCTGCACTTGTCTCCCAGAATAACCTTTCTGTCTCCTTCCCATGACCAAGAATATAGTTAAGTTTCTTAAAAATTGATGTTTGATTTTTATAAACAGATTTTTCCTATGGGCTCTTAATTACTTTCTGTCCAACCCCACATTCACATAGTAGCCAGATTATATTTTCTAAAATGCTTTGACCTTGTTACTTAAAAGTCTTCAGTGATATGGAATTGGATATTAGTTAACATCTAAGCTTTAGAGTTACTTACAGTAAATCTCTGGCCAATCTTAGTGAATGTATAGGAAAGCACTACAGTTACCACTTTTCTTTGTCATCGAACTCATCACACTGGTCCTTTCCCTCTGCTTTAACCCCGTCATCCATTTTCATCCACTGTGGATCTTATGTTCTCCCTGCTTAGAATACTATTTCTCTAGGTCTTATTCATCCTTTAATCCCCACTTAAAATTTCTCTTCCATGGAATCTTCCCAAAGTAGTGTAGTCCACAGGGTTAGTTAAATGTTGGAACATGATAGACTCGATGACAAGCTGTTGGGTGTCATTATTTCAGAGATCTGACATTCAGTAAGGCCTGCGTACGGTTCATAGAAAACTCTCTGCAGAGTAGGAGGGCGTTGAGGTAGAAACGCAAAGTGATTTGGTTCACTGGGAGTTAACAGGCAAGTGAGTGAATAAACAAGCTGGAACATCAGTGAATTGTTCTGAGATGAAAAGTACCTTCGGTTCCTTCAGGCAGCACTGAAAATTTTTTCTTATTCATTAGGCTGTGGTACTGCTCAGCTTCTCTTACATAATGTATTGTCTTTGTTTCTATCCCATTAAATGTGCGAAATATATTGAAGTCAATTTGTTTCTAGTCTCTTTTGAAAAAAGTGTATAGTTTATTATCTTCTAGGACTTTTCAAAGTTATAAAAGACAAAGAAACTACATGTTCAAGTATTTTTCACATAAAACTGTTTCCGAAGTAAAACCTAGAATACTTTTCATTAGCAACCAAGTTTCCTTTAGGGATAAATGTGCTCATTGCTTTATAGCTTCAGTTGTTGCTCTTTAAATAGACCAGGCTTGAGAGTAGACAATAGCACGTGCTAAGTCTTCAAGAAGTTTGTATTCATTGACTGTAAAGGTATAGGAAAATCAAATACAATTGTTTCTACGTATTTTTATATCTTATTGTTTAGTTAACTAAACAGGATCTTTTTTTCACTAGTACCTAGTTGAGTCCCTCTCTAGAAAATGAAGAACTTTGGGGATTTCTGGAAAGTGCTTACTTCCTGTCTTGTTTAGGTACTTACTCAGATGACATTTCCCATACACATTGATTATTTTTAAATAGTATTTCCCAAGTGTTCTGAGGAATCCTAGTCTCCTGAGATCACAAGACAAAGAATAAGAAAAAAATCTGTGTTCAGATATCTTGGGGAAAACTGTTCAACTTCCATTTGGAGATTCACACTGCACATTACAATTTTAAAGGCTCTGAGGAGTCCTGCAGGAGATAAACATTTATATTTAATGTAGTTTCTGTAGGATTTTACATAGCAGTCATTAGAATAGTACTTTTCAAAATATTTCTGTTAAGGAAAAGTTTTTCTTTGTCTCTAAGCTATCATGATATAATATTGTTATAAAATACTGTAGAAGTGTGTAATTAAAAACATGGCATGTAAAAATATAAGCTCTGGGTTTCATTTGTATCTTTAATAAAACAATATTTTATTGTTTTATTTCTAGAAAATCAAAAATACTCTCAATTTTTCTTTGTGGACTGAGCCTGGCTCATAATCATAGTTTGATTGACATAGCCATTACATACATGGACTGCCAGAGTTCTCAGAAAGTTTTTAGATTAATTAAAGAATAGTTGGTAGCAACATAAAATGTAAAATCATTATTATCATTTTCACTGCCATTCTACTACAGGGTCCCAATTTCCCCCCTTTGCCCTCCTCCAGCCAGCCCAACCTCTGCGTCCACTGTCGATCCCCACGCGGTCGTGCATGTCCATGGGTCTTCCGTTAACTTTAAATGTTTTAGGAAACTCCGTTTACTTGGGATGCATCATGTTCACTACTCCCATATTGAAATATTTCCAGATAAGAAACCAACCCTGGCCAGGCTGGTTTCCTATTCTTTCTCCAGTCTCCTTCCCTGTAGGTCAGCTTTTCCAACACAAAAGCTGGTTTGCTCCCAGCAGCCGAGCACACGTGCCTTGTTCCGTTCCCGCCACGAACTGCAGACAGACCTTCCTGCACATGCAGTTTATTCATCTTCCCGGCCGAGCCTACCTTCAGTGGGCCTTGGTCCAAGTGATGAAATGACTTCCATTCATAAAGACACAAAAATGTATTTTTCATTTGGGTAAGGCCATTAGCAAACACAAATGACCCATGACTCACCCCCCCACTACAATAGACTTTATTCAAATCTTTCTTGCCTCTTTAACTTAGCCTTGCACAATTTTTGCCTTGACAGAACTATTTTGTTATATGTGAACCTAAATATATAGATTACTAAGATATTTCTCTACTAATTTAAGAATTACTAAATCAATGTGAAAGTGTTGATACACTATTTTGTATCTGATGACATCTAGCTGCATTGCATCACTTAAAGAAAAACACACACGTTCCCCATAATGATTTATATTAAGCTGTAGAATATTATTTTATAACTCTAAACCATTCTTATTTATACACATGATAAAACATAATGAAATTCATATTCCAATTAAGCAATAGTTTGTATATTTAAGCACATATTATTTATTTTAAATGCTCACAAATCTAGCTTAATAGAGCATGTCCTGGTTTTTTGCATTTCTTATTCGCTGTATTATAATGCACTCATTTTTGCCTCATGATTCTTCTGAAATGAAGGTCATCATTATTCTTTTATTTGCTATAATTTTATAAACATACCTAGCTATTTCAATTTTAATTGTTCTGGTTCAGTTAATAAAGATTTATCTCTTTGAGTGTCTTTTGGGGATTTTAACTTGCTTTTATAATATTTTCTGAAGTGGGAAGTGAAGAAAACAGTAAGTCAAGTATCTTACACAGCTCTTGTTAATATTTTTTTTCTTTGTCAGAGTTTATCATGTTTATTAGCTTTATTTTTCAAAAAGAGTATTCATTGAAAAATAAAATAGAATTATATGATGATTCATGGGCCCTTCAGTAACCACCTAGTGAATGATGGGAGCTTTGTGTAATATTCCACAGAAATTATAACATTTATCAGTCATCTTCGCATATTCTTACTGATTTGCCAGCAGAATGCTTTAAGGACTCTCTCTCTCTCTTTTTTTTTTCTTTTTCAGGGGACGGCACGAACATAGTCCTCTACTACCATAAATCATACAGTCGGATTTCCCACATTTGGGGAAATCACAGAGGTCAGCACATCTGGAATGCAGTGAATAAGCCTCACACTGGGAAAACCACCTTTGTGATCATGGTATCTCCCCTGCCTGGTAAGTGTAAGGACTCTCTTTTAATTCAAAATAGCAAGACTTAAATGTTATATTTTAAAGCATTAAGGATATATTGTTTACTGTGATTTCCAGGGTTTTGTTTTGTCTTTATAGTCAGCAACTAGTTGCATTTTGATCCATGACTATTAATTCTTATAGATGCACTGTACCAGGTTCATCATAAATAAAAAGCTTTGGTTTAAAAAATAGACAGATAATATTGGAGATGAAAATTTTTAATGGCACTTTGTTAAGAAAGAAAATTCAGTTGAGTTTCCTTTTCAGGTTAGAGAAATAGGAACACAGAGAGCTCAAACTGCCCAAATGTGTGTAGTTAGAAGGAGGCATAACAAGGACCCGACTGCAACCTTCCTGCACTGACGCCCAGGCCTCCACTCACCAGGCAAAACTTCCTCTTCAGTAAACTGCATGGGAGTGAGTGTGCGTTGCCCTTCCCTCATCCTTCGAGATTTCTAACACACCTTTTAAATTAAGGTCCAATTTGCTTTATCCTTTTCATCATTTTTCCACTACTAAAATCCACTGATCTTAGGAAAATGATATGTGATAGACAACGCTACAACTAACTTGAAATATCGCTGTTCAGTGGTCTGTAATGAAAATGACATATTCAGTTTTCAATTTAGAGATTTAATGTGCTCACGGGTGCTGTATGCCTGGATTTTGAAGTAACAGCCTTCATGTATTTTGAAAACTCCTTTTTAAAAAAAAATTCCCAAACTCCCCTTAATTTTACGTTGCTCAGTGTGCTCTCTGCAGCCCCTCTCACTTCATCTCAACATGGACTGGAAGGTGAGTGTCCCTTGGAGCTAGTTGTATTCCCATTCTCTAAATGAGCTGATTATGGACTGAGGTGGATGTCATTCTCTCTGAGGTGTAGAACTTCTCTCTCTACAGACCAATTAAGCAAAAGAATGCTGAGCCGGCTTCTGACAGGTAAAACTCTCAAAACACACAGCAACTGTCAGCCTAGGTACCTTTAAGCAATTTCTGTAAGAGAATTTTTTGAAAGGTTGAGCTAATGGGTGTGAGTATAGCTGTGCACAATGTTTTGCAGAGCCAGCAAAACTAAGGAAATGTAAGTTTTTGCCAGTTTCCTTAACAGGAGCTCTCCGCTTTCACAAACAAGACCTCGTGGAAGGGCAAAGGATGCCTTCACTACTAGCGACGGTTTTCATTTGGGGTAAGCAGCAGTCTGGAACTCAGACCACCCTGTGGCCTTTCGCTGCTGACACATAAAAGGGCAAGTCAGGTTGTACTGAGGAGACTTGGCAAAACTTGTCCTTTCATCCTTTTTCCACAAGCTTTTATCTTCTTTTCAGGGAATTTCGCAGCAGCCTTTTTTCTGCATAAGGATATCTGAGATTCTGTTGCCACTAATCTATCTCAGATTTTTTTTTTGAAGAACTATATCTTATTACTTGGGAGTCAAGCTGCATACATTTTCTTAATTTAATATGAACTTTCTTTTAGCATAGCATGGAAAGTTCAGAACCTAGGCTTGAGGATCCAGTAGACCTGGATCGGTGTACTGAGTTCAACCACCCAGTGAGCTGAGTGTCCCGGAGTGTTAGTTACCCCTTTGCTATTAGCCTATTATTCCCAATTCTCAGCTCGCAGGTCCGTTCACACACCTGCAGTGTATCTACAGCATGCTTCGCCGGCGGTGCATGCTCAGTGAGTGAGTATCCATATTCTAAGTACTTCCAAAGAATAAACATAGTTTTCAATTTAAAAAAAAATATATATATTTTAACGAAGACTCCACTGAGTTTTCCAACCATACTGCTACGTTTGCCAGCATTATGATTGTGTTTCACTCAGGAAAGAGCAGTGTTTTAGACCAATCAAATCCATGAACTAATTTTCTATGATCTACATGCAGTGACTAATTTTTACATTTTAAACGTATCATACAAATAAAAACAGAAAAGAATAATACTTTGTGACACATGAAGATGATATGACATTGTAATTTTAGTGAGTGTATGTAACATTTAATTGGAACATAGACATGCTCCCATGTTTAGATATTGTGTAGGGCTGCTATAGCGCCACCTGGCCCTGTTGAATGATTGCCATGGAAACTATATGCTTGCAAAGTCTGAACTACACACTGGCCCTTTACAGACTCCTGGTCTGGAAGAGCGGGCAAGATTATGTCAGTGTATTAAGAATGTCTTGTTGAATAGATCACAACTTAAACACATCAACCCAGATATTACACTTCAACATGGAACCAAGAAAAATGTCTACATTGACTTTGTGCATTAGTGCTTATTTGTTTTTTTATACAAAGTGAATCTCAAGGATGGGGGAATGAAGTCCAAACACATAATTTATCTCAAAAAATATATTCATGAGTCAGCATGCTCTAAAGCTCTAGTTTTTCTAGTAAACTTTTTGTATTTTTGTTGCCTAGGAAGAAAAGTTTCCTATTTGGGATCAAATAATCACTAGCTTTTAGTCATTCTGTGAAGTTCTAAAATTTAAATTGAGTAGGTTCTTACTATTTTTTATTAAAAATCACCCTTGAGTTTTATTATTTTACTTAATGCCAAAATTAAGAGTATGTTATTATATATAAACACTTTTTGTAAAGTCTACTCTTAAACATTTTAAATGGCCTTTATGACCTCCATATTCAGTCACCCTGCGTTTGTTGCCAGAAATAATGAAAAGTACAGTGCAGTAATTATTGACTCTGCACCCTCTTGACGTATAAAATGATTAAAAAGCATATTCTTTTTTCCTTCACTATTCTAAACATTTTAAAGATACTGTAATTTATTTGAAAGCTCTGTAAATTTCAATTTCATTTAAATAATACAATTGGAAAATGTCGAGGAAAAAATGAGAAAAGTTAGCAGTGTTTTCTTGTGTCTTTGTAACTATTCCATGTAACTTTTCCAATTTTAATCCTCAAATAAATTTGTGCATGCACCTACACCTTCAAATGATAAGATGGATGAAGGACAAATGGATTCAGATCCAAAGAAACAGGAGAGTAAAATAAGTTGTTGAAAATTAGGGCAGCATGATAGGCAGGAAACAATTAGGACTCAGCAATTCAGAGCTAGGGAGAAATAGAGGGCAAGGAATAACATAATGTGACAGGTGAAGAATGTGCTGGGTTTTACGTTGTAATGGAGGGAGATGGAGCGCTTGGATAGGGAAGGAAAATCAAATGAACATCTGCTGACTCCAAATAAGGTGTCAACACCCCAAAGGTGAGATAGGAAACTAAGCAAGAAAAGTATATTCGTTAAGGGCTCCAGACTGTTTATGAGAAATGAAAGAAAGTTCTTAAAGATGAAAGAGATTTTTCCGTTCCTGTAAGCGTAAACATATTTAGTCTTTGGGTGTTTTCTTCTTCAATGTGTATCAAAGATGCTGATTTTTTTGTAAATGTTTAATCAATTAAAAAATCCTAATATGTTGTACACAGTTGATTTATCTTTTCAAATACCTTAATTGAAATAACTCCAGTTCCACTCAATAAAACCATTACTCAAAAAATAAAGTTCACATGGTATGACTATTATGACTGATTACTTTAAAACCTAAATAACCCATCAATATTTCATCACATAATTAAATATTTACCAATAACAGTACTTTTTTCATATAAGAAAGTAAAATATAAGAGACACCATTATTTATACTGTTCTACTTTCACTACCGTTTTCCTAAATTTCATATTTCAAAATGTAGTCATAAAGTTAAACAAATAAGCCAACAATAATCACTCTCCCGCCTCCTCCGTCAAATAATAAGAACAAGAACAGGCATAAGAACAATCACAACAATAAAAAGAAGCGCCAGATGCGCTGGATAATGGAGGATGTTTTATAACAGCAATTTCCATCTAAATAATATGAGCACCACATGAGGAACGGTAGTCTGAAGGAATATACATTTTCTCAGTGTGAGACAAATATCATTTACCAAACGTAATGGACTCCATACATCTGAGAAAAAAACAAACAACAGAAACCAGCAAGTTGTAAGCCCATCAGTGTGGCCTGAGTCCTGACATTTACTTAGAATTATTTTGTATTCATATGCCTGGGCACTATCCAATGATACCGGTAAGAGAGTGTTTTTTTTTTTCACAACTTTAGAGAGCATGAAATTTCTTCACCTTTTCTGGGGGCATTTTGACAGTTTAAATGTGCAAACTGGCTCCAAATATTTAGTCAACTACACACATGTGGAGAGGCAATTTTAAAAATAAAATTAATGACAATCACAGGATATTATGTAGCTAGGATCAAAGACTAATTTACTACAATATAAAAAAGGGAAATAACAAGGAGGTTTTGTAGTGTCTACAGTAGAAATGGAAATTCATTCCTTTTTTGTCGTTCAAGGATAAGGCCAAAGGGAAACTCACCAGTTTTACATCTTCAGATGAATCTCTCAAATATAGTCTCTAAGTAGTAAAAGTAGGCTTGTTTTTAAAGTTTCCTAACCACTATTGGTATCTATTGTTTAATGTAAGCCCTCCCCCTCATTCCTACCATGATTCACCTTATTGTTCAATACATTTTTCTGTACTCACTTCTTTGACACAATTTATTCTTAAAATGTAATCTTAGTTGGTTGTCAGAGAACCAAAAATCTCAAGACAGTACCAACGTTCTGTAACAGTTAGTAACCATTGGAGATTATGGTATTTGTTCTGTTACTTAAAACTTCCCATATTCTTAGAAGTTAAACTTATTGGAGGTAAGTTTTATCATGAATCACTGAACTTATATATTTTTACACAGATAACAAGGAGATTACATTTGTATAATAATAGATTAATTCTATTTTTTCTCTAGAACTTGAAATGAGTACATTTTGAATTGGTTATTGTATTTACCATTTATGATCAGTCATATTTAGAATATTTATACCAAGTGATGATATATACAGTGGTACTTTGGTACTTGTGGCCAATTTGTTCTGCAACTCATGACGAGTGCTGAAACCAGCAAGTACCCAACCATGAAGCATTTTCTCTTTTGGGGTGGCATCCTGACTCACACAAGTTCTAGCAAGTGCAACAGGTCCCAAGCCAGCGCCCAGTGCTGAAACATTTTTTCTTGTCAAAATGCAGCATGTACAGGGTTTGATGAGTTCTGAGGCCAACAAGTACTGAGGTATGACAGTAAAATTTCCTTTTAAAAAGCACACAACCTGTCAAAATAATAGGCACTTGCATTTTTCTGGTGGCTAAATTTTTTGCAATCTCTCCCAAGGGTATGTATGTCTTTGCACCCCAGGAGACAAACTGCATTCTAAACTAAGTACCAAGGCCACATACAGAAACCACCTGCTCATTATCCGATCCCCAGCCTAAGCTCTATCCTCCTTTCCTAGCCAAGAAGCTATACTCTGTTACTTTGATCAATATTTCATATTCATTGTCATTACCATAAGTACACATACCTTTTTGGTCTTGAAGTAAGTATAAAAGAACAGATTAAGCAAAATTATGATATTCCTGATTCTGTTCCCAGCGAGAATCAATACTTCAGGCAAAACAAAGGCTTTCAGTGCTGATCCAGAATCACGGACATACTGACGTGGCTCTTTAAGCAATGCTATCCTTGCTTTTGTGTCTGATGTTTTAATAATTCTTTGGTTGGGGTTTCAGATCAAATGCCACTAATTCATTCCTTCATTCCATTGCTTGTAAAATTAAGGAAACTATTTTTAGTTCTCACTATGTGCTAAACACAGTCATAGTCCTGGGACTAATAACAACAGCCAGCTTTACGAAGTGTTTACTTTATACATTCATCTAAAAACTTGATACTTATTTGTCCTAATATAGCTTGCAAATCACATGAAGTATGCACTAATATTACACCCACTGTAGAGGAAAATAAATCGACGGTTACTTAAGTTAAATAGCTTACTAAGCCAGGTTACACAGCTGAACTGGGACAGAGTACAGTTTGAACATAAGCACTAGAATTTCCAAGACTACACTGTTTTTCACAAAAAATAAGGTTTCTGGTGTATGACTTCTCATTATCTAGTGGTAGAATACAGTAGTAAACAGATAATTTTACTGTAATTAGAGTAACATAGAACTATGAGTAGTTGTTATGGTAGAAGGTACAATAGAACATTTAGAGGGAAAATATTTTTGAGTTAGCCACCTTAATTCACTACCAGGTTGCTCCCAGTGCCTTTGAGCAGGTTGTTATGTGTCCTGGCTGGTGTGGCTCAGCGAATTGAGTGCTGACCTGAGAACCAAAGAGTCACCAGTTCGATTCCCAGTCAGGGCACATGCCTGGGTTGCGGGCCAGGTCCCCAGTAGGGGGTGCATGAGAGGCAACCGCACATTGATGTTTCTCTCCCTCTCTTTCTCCCTCCCTTCCCCTCTCTCTAAAAATAAATAAATAAAATCTTTTTAAAAATAGGTCATTGTGTGAGATGAAACATGGAAAGTTTCAGTGTATACTTTGACTTATATGCATATATTACGTTTTGGTCTTTTCCATATTCCTATATCTGTGTCTAGCACTTTACGCTACTAGTTCACTTCTCAGTTTTCTTTTTGTAATAGAGTAGAGAAATTTAACATCATTTATTATGTAACATTGAATAAATAAAAGTAACTTATTGTTCCCAGGTTTATTTGACTTAAAATATATAACTATCATGAAACTAAGAAACCTCCCTATTAATTCACCTGTTCTATATCATGTAAATAGAGATATATATGTACCTGTTTATCTATCATCTGTCTTTACTGACTCCATTTCTGCCATCAGATATCATCTTATTTTCTGTTGCTTTTCACACAAAAACTCAGTTTACTATAATCTATTTTAACCTTCCAATATTTTTTCTTTGCTGAACTTTTGCTCCAGTACTCCACTGAAGGTATTCATGTGTATATCCCCACTGGCCTTCTTATTATGAAGAACAATAGTCCTGAGTGTCTCTTCTTCCAACATTCACTCACTGAAGCGTTAAAAAACATCGAGCCCCTCTTTCTCCAAACACGAAATTCCCTTGAGTTCTGTGATACTATTGACTCCTGGTTTTCCTCCTGTTCTACCAATGTGTCCTTCTGTGTTCATTTTTTTTATTCTACTCCTTTTTGTCACATTCTAAACATAGTTTGTCTCAGAGAGATTGTTTCCACACTCTTTTTTTTGGTAACTTTGTACATTTCACACTCCCTCACCTGGTGATCTCATCCTGCATATAAATATGAATCTATCTATCTATTTATCGATATCTATGACATGTTATTTGTCTCTAGCCCCAAATGCTACCTGGAATTGCAGAGTCATGCATCCACATAGTAATGATTAATTAATCCATCCATTCATTCACTCATTTTATCATTCTGGCAGCAAACATTCTTTATTTAAACATTTAAATCACTTTTGTAGGTGCAGGGAGTTAAATTTTGATCAAACGAGACAACAACCTTATTTGCATGGTGATTTTTTTTCTGGAATTTTTTTAGGGGATAAATCTTCTCATTGATTCTTAGGACATTTTGACTTTAGCATGAAACCTCAGGCATTAAACCATCCTAGACTCCCCAGAGAATATTTCTAATGCAATGTTGCTGTATTTTTCTTTCAAGAAAGTGTTTAAAATACTGCAAAGAAAAAAATGATAATTCAATCATTATTTTACTTAAATATGTATTTTATTGCTTATTTTTAAAAATATATATTGCTAGCTATATCTGTATTTATTGCACTCCAGATACAGGAAGTTGTTGAGTAAAACAAAAAAACTGAGGAATAACTGATGTTCACAGTTCATATATTACACTCACAACACAGTGATACACAAACAACAGAAATGGGTATAGTTTAGTCCTCACTGAGCATACAAAACAAAATCACTATGATCAACACAAATGTGAATGGAATGCAGATTAATAGGCACAGACATACTAAATGTGTACATCAATGACTGACCATAGAAGTTGTGCATTTAAAGGGCGAGAAGCTAAGAGAAATTTGCTGCTGAAATAGTTTTCAGCCCCAAACACTGTCTATATGTTATCTTTTTATAGTAAAGTTGTAAGTGTAATTAACTTAATAAGCCTAATAGATAAGGAACCCAATAGTGAGTAAATATTTAATACATGCCTTTTATATTTCAGTCATTTTTAAAACATTTCAGTGACTGTGAGAACATATAGCATATTAATGTCTATCTACTATATAAAGCACAGAATCTGCTAAATTTTCATCTTTCCACTAATTAGCTACAATATTCCACAATAAATGAGGCTAAATCTTACCATTATATCAATTCACCTGCATACCCATTGCTAATTCCCACATTTATATGTATCTACTCAAAGTGACAACAAAGCAGCTTCTTTTTGATGGATAACATAAGTGGCAAGAGAGAGAGGGTTGAGATTTCAGGTGTCTCTTCAGAATTAATACACAAATGATCCCAGTGTGCTAGTGACTCCAAACCATACAGCAAAAGTTTCTTTTTCTCAGCCCTGATAGAAAATAGAAAAACTCTAAAAATATACCTACGAGCAATCCCTATCCCAGAGATTCTAATTTAGTCGGTCTAGCATTAGGGCTCATAATATGCTTAAAATATATTTTAATATGTGTGTTATTTCAAAGCTTCACAGATATCTCAAATGACAAACATGTTGAGGAGCCACACAACCAAGAATGACTGTTTTGATCAATATACTGATGGGAAATAGATGACACATTTAAAAGATTAATAGAAAAGAGCTTTTCTCAGATATGTGAACAGGATTCACAGAACCAAAGAGAATAGGATCTGTGACATTGGGAAGTTGTTAGTCCCCCAAGTTTGTATTAGCAAGAGGGGGCAGTGGTGTTATTTGGACCTGACAAATACTGTTACCAGCAAAGAGGGGCTTCAGAACAGGAATCTTGGCCATGATTTTGACAAATCAGCACACAAAAAGTTAGATCATGTGGAGAGAGAAGACACAGTGTGTACGTGAATACAGAAGTTTTTCTCTCTGTTCGGCTGCTCTGCATTCCCTGGCCAGCACCTATCAACTAACGAAAAGTTCAAGAACAAGAGAGTTTATGATTCAGATGACAGTAGTCAGCTGGATACAGGAAAAGCTGTGAGAACATGGCACAGATTACAGGCACATTGACGTTCTAGAGATTGATAGTGATGGCTGCACAGCAATACAAATGTACGCAATGCCACTGCACTGTACGTTGTAAAGTGGTTAAAACGGTAAACTATACATTGTATATATTTTATCACAATAAAAAGCTATAAGTGGTACTTTTGCAACAATGGGGATTTGTTTATATTTTAAAATAGTGGTACTGTGGTTAAAGAAGACAATGTCCTTATTCTTAACAGATGTATTTTGAAACATTGGGAATAAATTGTCATGATAGCTCTAAGTTATTTTCAAATGGTTAAAAACCATTTTTAAATATTTTATATGTATATATTACCAGTCACTTAAAAATTACTTCATAATAATTATAAAATGCCTACTTTCATATTATTTGGTTACTCCAAAGCAGATTTATCAGTTACCTTTTAAATAACTGAAATTTCAACTAAGAAGGAGAAATATAAAGCTAAGAACTATGGGTAAAAAACTGAAAAGGCCCCAGGATTTCTTGTAAATGGCAGTTTTCTCTATATTGCTACAGGTCTACTAGCTTTCAGATTCTGGTTAGGTATCATTACGCTTTTGCATCGATTTTATCACCTAGTGCCATCCTCTGCTAACAAAGAATAAAAAAAACAAATGCACCAACATTGTGGAGCAATCATCTTCTTTTATCCACGTTCTTTGTTACTTTCCATCTCAGTTATTGCAGCCACAGTGACTTCCTTGATGTCCTTGAACTAGGTCTGGTACACTCAAGCCTCTGGCCTTTGCACTGTTTTCTTTTGTTGTTGTTGTTTTTGCTTACTCTTTTTTGGAATGAAATGATCTTTACTCATATAATCAAATGTCTCACTCTGTCATCGTCACAGATCATGTCACCTTCTCAGCACAGTCTGCCCCGAGTACAATAACTGCAGCACATCTTCTTGGCCAGCATTCTCGACCTCCTCACCTTGTTGATGTATTTATATAACATGCATTGCCTTCTAATAATCGTATATTTTATTCCTTGCAGTATTTTTATTTTATGTTATTTTCCATTGTAATGGCACCATGAGTGCAGAGATCATTGTCCTCTATTGTTTGTTCACTGTTACAACCCCAGAACCTAAATGTTTGTTGAATGAAACAGGCATATTCCTCATGAAAGCAACATATTTTCACTCTCAGCGTAATTGATTTGGAAATAAATTAGAGGGAATTCTATAATTGATTTATAAGTGAATTCTAAAAATAACAATAGGTTTCACACTTGTGTGGGATGAAGCTGAATCATTATGTACAGGGAGCTTTTAACCTTAAATGTTTAGTTTTAAGAGAAGACAGAATTAAGATAATTAGTTAAACATATGAGTTACAAAGTTCAAATACTTAAGGCATAATATGCTGGCAGAAAGTAGAAAAGAAAAAAATATTATAATTAAGTGATAATTCAGTTATTTCACAAAAGGAATTATACAGAAAAACCCTGTTCAAGGTAATTAAAAAAAGAGAGAAGACAATCATTCAACATTAAAAAATAGATATGACTATAGATGCTAGCAAAATAAAATAGTAAGGTACATATTATAAATAAGTAAAGGCAATAAATTAAAAATATTAATAAAATAGTTAGAAAATTACTATAAAATTACAACCTAATAAACAAGCTCAAGAATTACAGAATCTGAAAAAAAGTAATAATACAAATTAAACAAATAGAATTACTAGCTAAAAACTCTCTATCAAGAACTACCAGGTAAGCAAAATGATTTCCAGGCATATTTCACTAAGCTTTTAAGTAACCACTAATCCCACTTCTACACAAACTCTTGCAGAGAGAATTTCACTGGTACACAAATTCTTAGGAAGAAAAACACCGTGCCTTCTCAAGGTACTTTAAGAGGCTAGCATGCCAGGTGTCATGACCATTAAAAGGCATTATGGGAAAGAAATAGAAAGGGGGTAGGAACTAGGTTGAGGTTGGTAAAGGTTGGGGTAAATGGGCATATCTGTAATAATGTCAACAATAAAATAAAATTTAAAAATATTAAATTTACTCATAAACACAGAGATTAACATCCTAAACAAGTTATTTTATTAAATCTGTTTACACAAAAAAAGATGTTGTATATCCTCCATATCGATTTTTTCCAAGTATGTAGCATTAGAATCATGTTATATTGCCCTGGGTGGTGTGGCTCAGTGGAATGAGTGCTGGCCTGTGAACCAAAAGACCATCAGTTTGATTCCTGGTCAGGGCACACGCCTGGGTTGTGGGCCAGGTCCCTGATTGGGGACATGTGAGAGGCAACCAACACTGTATCTCTTACACGTTGATGTTCCTCTCTCTTTCTCCCTCCCTTCCTTTCTCTCTAAAAGTAAATAAATAAAATCTTTAAAAAAGAAAACATGTTATTACAATCTCTACATTATTTTATTTTTTTTTAATTTTTTTAAATTTTAGATTATTCAGTACAGTTTCTATCCTTTATTCCCATTCCAGCCCACCCACCCATCCCTCCCATTTCCAACCCCCCTAGTTTTGTCCATGCATCCTCTATATTTGTTCCTGTACAATCTCTACGTTATTTTAATTTCATTACATGAATTAAAATGTTTTGAAAAATTAGTGATGTATTATAATGGTAACTATTAATAAAAATAATGGAATAAAGTACATCTGCAAAACCAGCACATAATAGCATTCTCAAAATGGGAAATGTCAAAAGCAATTTCTTAAGATTTTGAAAAAGACAATGATCCATTAAATTACCACCTCTATTTATGTTCTGTCTAAGATTTAGCCAGTATATCGTGATAATAGAATTTTTAAAATGTTAACAAAAATAAGTAAATAAATACTCATTATTTGCATTTAATAAAATTGTCTACATAGGAATGTAAAATAAAATAAAAACTGGAATAAATTTGTTTAGCAATATTTCTGAATACAAAATCTATAAAAAATACATTGAATTTATGTGCAATTCTATGCCAGCAATGATTATTAAGTAAAATTTTAAAATATCATTTGAAAAGCATATTTAGTTGCACACATTTCTATATACATTGCATACATATATATGTGTATGTGTATGCATGTTTATATTTCCCAATGAAAAATTTGATTAAGAAAAACTCTCCCTGGTAAGTGTGACTCAGTGAATTGAATGCCATGCTGTGAAGCAAAGGATTGCTGATTCAAATCCCAACTAGGGCACATGCCTGGTTTGCGGGCCAGGTCCCCAGAAAGGGAGCACATAAGACAACCACACACTGATGTCTCTCTCTCTTTCTCCCTCCCTTCCCCTCTAAAAATAAATAAATAAAATCCTTAAAAAAAGAAAGAGAAATTCAAGCTTACTTGGCTCTGCAAGACATATTGGTAATATGATCTCAATTACATATTGGATCTAATGAACAAAATAAACTGAAAAACAAAATAGAACTGGAGGCATGGATACATGGAACAAACTGACAGCGGTAGAGGGGAGAAAAGTGGGAGGATCCAGATAAAAGAAGGTGAAGAGGTTAGTCAAAGAACATATGTGCACAGCGCATGAACACAGACAACTGTGCAGTGAAGGCCACCAGGGGAAGAGGTGGGGGCTGGGTGGAGGTGAGAAGAGAGGGGGAACATACAGAACATCTGTAATAGTGTCAATGATAAAAATGAAATATAAATTTATATGATATGTTGATGCCCACCAAAACTTCTTCAGCTCCCTCAGAAGTAGCCTGAAGGGAAGGGAGAAATGAAAATCCTCCCACCTGCTAAAATGTTAAGCATTGCACATGCCTGCTCCCTTCTCCTGGAAGGAGAGATTGAGGGTGTGGATAGAGCTCAATATATGGACAGTGCGCCTAATCATCTGGCTGTATGATTAGGATTCCCATACTAAAAAAGTAAAAGTAAATAAAAGATTGCTAACAAGGAGTTCTAAATGTCATACTTTGCACTAGTGTACTCTAAAGAGGTATACGATCATAAGGATTTTTTTAATATTGGTTATTTTCATTTGCATGCTTATTGAAGGATCCCTGTGAATTGGATGAAAAATGAAATAAAAGTTACCCAACCTCTTTCTACAATAACCCTAGTGCTTTGCATTGATCTCTTGGAAAAAACAAAGTGGCCGTGAAATCATAGAAGGGTTATTTTGGAGCTTGTTCATGTAGATATCCCCTCATTATGGCTGAATTTTATGATCAATGAGCCTGGAGAGTTTTTAAAAATCAAAGCATAAAATGTCTGGAAGGGAAAGATAATTGGCTTAAACACATGGATTCTCAGGACATTGCTCCACCCATTAAATCCTGAAATATCTTAATGGTTAATTAATTCTGGGGTGTTTCCATTCTCATTTGTTACTATGAAGTTACTAAGAACATTTTTCTTTAACTCTATGAGCTAAGAGACAAAGAACTCCTAAACTATTGCATTAGTCAAGGCTTTTGGACAAACAGAGCATACAAAATAAATAAGTACATGCAAACATACATACATACCTATTAGAGTACATATATGTGATTTATATTCTTATAAGTTATATACTATATAAAGAGAAAGAGAAGAGAGAGATTTCATATTGAGGAATTGTCTCACACAATCATGCAGTTGATTATGGAGGGTAAGAAGCCATTTGCTAGCTAGAGATTAAGGAAAAGTTGGTAGTGTAACTCTAGTCTAAGAACAGAAAACCAGGGGTGCTGATGGTACAAATACCAGCACAAAGGCAAAAGCTAAGACCAATGTTTCTCCTCCAGCAGGCAGGCAAGCAGAAAGGGGAAGAATCCTCTTTTTACCCCCATTCTGTTCTATTCAGGTAGACTGGATGTTGTCCACCCACAGTGGGGTTGGCAGTTTGCTGAGTCCACCGATTCAAATGCTGATCTCATTTGGAAACATCCTTAAGGACACACATAGAAATGATGTTTAATCTCAGCACTGTGAGAACAAATTGAGTTGACATGTAAAATTAACCATCGTAACTAGTATATTCTAGTATATTGTCAACCTAACTTCTCATTATTTTCTAGTATACTGATCCACTTCCATAAGAGCAGGAACATATAATGTGCAGATGGGAGAAGACCAAGTTAAGGAAAGATATTAATACTGAGTTGTCTTGAGTAAATTGCCAAATTTAAGGGGAGATTTGATTTGTTTGATTACTTCATTTGCAATATGTGTTAGTAAATGTGTTCAAACAACACAATTGTCCAATTTGATTGTATGTAATGTGTAAAATAATATAAAAATAAGATATATTATGATTGACACTTTACAACATTGCATTTTACTTATAGATATTTTATTTGTATTGCAATTATGATATTTATTTTGGGGGAGAACACTTCATTGTGGGTGATTTTTTAAAAAAATGGCCACAATAACTTCCTGGTATCCCAGTAGGCATGCCTCTTTGAACAGTGATCCTACAGTTTCTTCCATCGAGATATGTAGTCTATTTTCTCTCCTCTGGAAACTAGATTGCTCAAGTGCCTTGCTTTGTTCAATAGGATATAAGCAAACATGCTACTAGTACAGGACTAAAAGTTCTAGAGCAATTCAGGTTTGCCTTCTTTTGCTGCAGCAAACCGTCAGACCATCACCCTGTGAGCAAAACCAGCAAGGCATTTTATAGTACATAATTCAGCAGAGTTTAGTACACTCAGACATGGTGCAACCACCACCTCTAGCTAATTCTAAAAGGTTTTCATTACCTCTGAAGAAACCCATGTCCATTAAGCCATCACTCTCTATTTCTCTTTCTCCAGCCCCTGGTAATAACTAACCAGTCTTTGTCCTTTGGAAATTTAACTATTTTGGATATTCATCAAAATGCAATAATAAAGTATGTGTTCTTTTATGTCTGTCACACTTTACTTGAAGTTAACAAAATATTTTCTGAGTTCATACACACTGGTGCATGTATCAGTATCTCACTCCTCTTTATGCTGAAACACTGCATTTTCTTTACCCATTCATCTGTTGATTAAAATTTGAATTGCTTGCACCTTTTGGCAAATAGTGCTGCTAGAAACATTTATTTATGGCTATCTGTGTATCCATTTTAAAATCATTTAGTATATACCTTTATGTGGAATTGCAGGTTTAGATGGTAAAACCAGGTTTAATTTTTTTGATGATTTTTAACCATTTCAACATTGCCTATGCCATTTTACGCTGCTATTTTCCCTCCGGCAACATATAAGGGTTCCAATCAGTTTTCCTCATCCTTGCCAACATTTGTGATTTTTCATTTCTGTTATTATTTTATTATTATTATTATTACTTTTGCTGCTCAAGTGGATGTGAAGTGGTATCCCACTGTCATTTTAATTTCCATTTCACTAATGACTAATGATACTTATAATTTTTTCATGTTTTGTTGGCTCTTTGTACATCTTCTTTGAAAAATTTTCTCTATGAGTCCTGTGAAATTTTTAATTGAATTATTTGTCTTTTTTTTGTCTTATTGGGTTGTAAAATGTCTTTATATATCTGGATACAAGACCTTTATCAAATATATGATTTGCAAATGTTTCTGCCAATATGTAGACTGTTGGTTTCTTATCTTGAATATGAGGCAACTAAGACTTATGCATTGCTTTTTGTAATGAAAAATTGTACAGCTTGAAAGTAGTTTGACAGAGTATTTTTATGTTAAACAATTATTTATTATATAGTTCAGCACTTGCACTCTTAAGACATGTCACAAGATAAATCAAACCTATTTCAACACAAAGACTCATCGAGTGCTCATAGAAGCATTATTCATAATTGTTAAGAACAATTATTCATCAAATGTTCATCACATAGTGAATGGAGGAACAGAACAAATTGTGCTATATACAAATTATGGAACACTTCTCAGCACTATAAAGGAATAAATGATTGAATTTCAATGATTTTATGCTATGTGAAAGTAGTCAAACCCAAAGACTACATACTGTGTTATTCCATTTATATTAAATATATTAAATTTATTAAAAGGAAAGGGAGAGAAACTTGATAGCAAATCAGCAAAAAATAAATAAAATTGTCATTTTAGTGGAGGTTACAAAATTTTACACATTTTCTAAAATTTATCAAACAATATTCTTAAAATGTTTGAGAAAAATAAATATTTAATTTGTTTGAACCAAACAAATGAAGAGTTAATTAAATATATTTGCATTGGTTATAACAATAAGATATTCTATTGATTCTCTGGAATAGTAACTTTATTAGAAAAAAGAAGCTGATTACTTTTAAATATAAATTGTTAAGTGTTAATTATAATAGATTTTAGAGGATTTTCGTAAATCATTTTTTTGTTTTTACATTTTTCAAATTCCAGTGTTTGGCTGTGGTTAAGTAGCTATTTTTACTTTAGGGAAGGACACTAGAAGGCACACTTGCTCTTGTCAAACTATATTATTGGCCCAATAATTAGGAATAAACTGAACTGTAAGAAAATAATTTATTATTTTACTTCAAATCATGTAACATTGGTAACTCTGTAAACTTCAAAACACACTGTAATCCCATGTCCTTGTCTTCTGAATGTACTAACCAATGAAATTACCCAGAAAATAAAAAAAAGTATGCCCTGAGCATCAGCAATGACATTTTTATGTTTCTTAATTCTCAAGTGTATAATTTTTTCTGTAAGTAATTACAAATATATTCATTATGGATGTTCTCCACAGATATTTTTGTGCTTAATAATCTGCTGCACTTGTATTTGAGGGATGACACCCCCCAAAATGGAATTATCTTCTGGAGGGAAGACCCCTTGTAGTACAGGCTTCCCCCACTAGGTGAGCGTTCTAGGAACCCCTCTGTATCATTGAACAGCTGGCGTTGTTGTGAGAGGCTGTGTTTGGCTTCAGTGAATTTTCTGGAGATTCTTTCAACGCGTTTGCCCATTTCATGATGGATGGTTTACAAGTGCACCTGCCTACAACACACTGACTGTTCAGTGGTTTTTGACCAAAAATGGCATGGCCTCAATGCTCCACCTTCCCTATTCACATGATCTCATCTCAAGCAACTTTTTTGGTTTCTCTGGATGTACCAATCCTGAAAGGGGAACGTTTTGCTGATGTGGAAGAAGTGAAAGAAAAAATGGCAGAATCACTAAGATAGATCTTGATAGATCCACAAGGTCAAGAACTATTCTGAGCTATGGAAAAAAGTCTTGATAGGTGTATTGCATCAAATGGAGAATAATTTGAAGGTGACTGAAGTTTAAACATGTAAGAATAAGTTCATAATTTTTATAAATAAATTCCATTTTTGAACACTACCTCATATATGCATAAACAAATGACAAAAAAAATAAGAACTGCTTTCTGACCCCTTTATGTTCATTACTAGATTGGTTTTTAAGGTCACATGTTATCACTATTTAATAATCCATCACTATTATGCAAAATTGGGGAATTCAGTGCAATAAATGATTAAAATTGGTTAACAATCTGGAAATCACTTACATCAGTTTTATAATATATAACATTTAATATACATCTGAATATAGAATTTAGGAGGAAGTGAAAAGTTATAGTGCTGTGGGTATGTATCAGGTTTTCATTCTTATAGCATTTAAAAATCATATCTAAATTTGTGTGATTACAGTATAATATACTTTGATTTCTAAAACAAACATTTAAGTTAGATATATGAATTATTCTAGGCAAATTCAAATACATTTAAATAAAAATTAAACTCACCTCCTTTAAAGGGAAAAAAAGAATCAATTGTTTCATTTCTGATTGCCTCTGAATTAGCAGCATTTTGAGCTAAGTTTATCCATACCAGGTGTGGGAGCTTCATAAGCAGATCCAAAATTACATGGCCTTTACATCTTTTGTTGTAGAAATAAATCTTATAAGAAAAGGACTTCCTGTTCTTTGCAAACTACATTCTCATAATTGGAACATTTTCCCTTCCATTTAATGCTCTCGGATCTGCTTTTAAAAAAAGCTCTCCCTCTACCCCAGTGGAAAAGGCTTGGTTGGACAGAGATATCATGTGAAATAAGAGTCGGGGGCAATGGGATCTGGTTCAATGTGGGCATATGGCCAGATGAAAAAAGAGTGAGTGGTCACTTTGTAGGTAATCTCAGAGTAGGATGCCTTGCTTTATCCTTGCAGATAACATCAAATGTCATCAATGTGTTAGGCCCCAGCAGGACATTGCTGAATCACAGAGACAAATTTTGATAGGCATGGGATCAATGCCAAATATTTTGTGAATCTGAGAAGATGGGAGGAAGTAAGGAAATAGAGTCTACTCTTTCAAGAGAAGTAAAACAGAAATAAAATAAAGAATTACATTTAGAGTAGGGGTGCATGATTAAAGACATTATTGAATAAAGAGGGGTCAGACCAGAGTTTATATTGAAAATGATATGAGTGTATTTCTTGAGTTATCAAACATCAAATTCTGTGGTTTTATTCAATAATTTTTAGGCATCTAGAAACTAAGAGAGAGAAAGGTATATAGAATGGATTTTAAGTTGGGTTCAGCAAGTTGTATATGACAAAAAAATCAAGAAGGCAATGGATTTTAGCATTTTATTCAAGAAAAGGAAGAAGAAAGGGACAGTTTACAAATGTAAACAGAGTTAGGTACTATAAAAGTTGACTTTGAAATGAAATGTATGAAGAGTACACAGCACATTATTGAAAAGACGGGGATTTGCCAAAAGAAGTCCTTATTCAGAGTTTATATTTGAGAATCACTTGGAAGTTTCATCTTTTACTTCCACTTTGAGAAAAGTACATGATAGTAACTTATTAAATTGTCTTTGTGAGTAGGTAATTCCAGTACATACTCTCTCATAATAAGTCTAAGCACTTTATATATAAATAAACTAAATGATACACACAAAATGTCATCATAATAAATTATATTCTGACCACATACCATGTGTTGGACAAGTGCTCACTACTTTACATGTTTTACCCTGTTTAATCCTAACAAGTCACAACAACACTATAAGGCATATAGGTCCAGAGAAATGAACTACATAAATGTCCATTCACGTGAAGCTAGGGATTGCTGGAGTGACCATTTAAAGTTGGGTATACTGACTCCAGAGCTACTGACGTAACCACAGTGAAATACCACTTTCGAACTGCATGTCTTCCACACCCAGGTTCATGCATTACTCCCACTAGACCCAGATACCATGAATGCAATAGGAAAGCATGGTTCTTGGTTTGCACCTGGGCCCTGCCACATACTGATGTTAGGGCACTGACAATGCACTCATTTCCCCTGCGCTCAATTCACTCACTGTCATAGAGGAAGATTGTTTCAACTCTCAGTATTGCTGGAAATGTGTTTTTAATCCAGAAAAAAAGTACAAACGAGTGAATACAGCAACATTATTTTATCATCATTACCCTTTTTCAGGAAGTAGTTTCAGTAAGAGTTCATTGGAGCAAAGCAAGCAACTAGGTCCTACTATAAAGAAGGTGCTGTTTTTTCAGCTGTCTGACACTCCTTATGTCACAAGTGGCTATTCTCAGTGAAGTCAAGACCGGTTTGAAGTCTTACACTGAGAATAAATGCACTTTTCCAGTGGTGCTGGAAGTCATTTAATTAATTTTACAAGTTTAAGAGGGAATTTGACCAGAATTTTATATCATCCCTGGATCTCTAGAATGAAAACTATTCAGTAATCATTTGAAGTTTTATTACGATAATTTATATTATAAAATCTTACCATCACAGGAGCAGGGGAAAGCTTGTGCAGCAGTATCTTCAGCTGTGCAGCAGTAGCTGGGCTTAAGAACAGTTCATCCTAACACTGGTGGCTGATTTTCATTGTTGAAATATTATACACTCATGTGAATGTTGCACTATTTGGTTATATGCATAACCTCACCATTGTTTAAGTAAACATGCCCCATGTTTACTTACCACAAAATAGCAAGTAGGAGAAGTTGCTTAACCCCCTTTGGTAATAAAGGTAAGAAAAATTCAGTCTCCTTTAGGGGAAATATGTAGTCATTTTTATTGTTTTTGACTATTTTCTATAAATCAAATATTCAGTAGATTTGGATTTACAAGAAAGGTGAAGGCTAAGGAAAATGGTGAGGAGGATCTTGCTGTGGCAATGCCTCTTTACCCTAGCTCCAAAAAACTTCAGTGACATATTATGATGAAAATCATATTACAACCACTACCGAAATTTTTCTCTAATAAAAGGGACAACTAACTCAATTACATAAAATTTCCTTTAGGAAACAGTCTAAACTTAATTTATTATGATTGAGTGAACATTTTCATCATCTATACAATTATGAGGAATCTTCCATTATTATAATGTGTGCAATTTTCCCCAACCTGCCAATCATCTTTACTTAAAAATTTTGTCTGTCAGCATATCATTATGACAAACACACAACTTGGAGCAAATTCAATGGCATCTTCAATGAACAGCAAACTTCTACCATTGGGGTGATTTCATTATAATACTTTCAGCTGGGATGAAATTTCAGAGGTCTTAGACTATTTTTTTCTTGGTGGTTCTTAAATAGAACATCTTAGTATGTAGTAAAGCTAATTCTTCATGTATGTGCTGCTGAATTCTATCAATAAGTAATATTCGATCTGCAAGGGAGTATATGCTATTTTATGTGGCTGTGTCCTGGCAGGACTATTGAGTTGAGTGAGGCATACCATGGGCCAAGCTGTAGATAGGATATGAGTTGATATAAATGAGAAAATTGTGAATAAAAGAATGTTAAGAGATAGAAAACATGGCGGATATTAATCATGGTCCTGTCAAGGAGCAGCAATCACATCATTAACTGAACACAAGAATTCTAACTTAAAAGAGCTATTAATTAATAACTACTAATTAAAAAGGTTAAAAGAGCATGCTAAAGAAAAAAAATAATAGCAGATATAGGGATCAACCACTAAGACTGAAGTAAGTCTCTAAGAGTGGAATAAACTTGGAAGAGCCTCACTCCCACCACTTCTGAGATGCAGACATCTTTGGAAAACCCGAGGCTTTCCTCCACTGTTTGATGGAGAAAATATCACAGTCCAGGGTTGAAATCAGGAATTGACAAGCAGGGCATTGATAAGTCTTGATGAAGAGTTCTCTGGAGTGCCGGGGTGACTCAATGAGCAACATCTCACTGATATGCTGGCAAGATCTACTCGAAAGCTACCCACTGGCATAATGCTGAAACTCGCAAGAAAATTGCTGGCTGGAATGCCACTAAAATTCCCTGAAGTTGAGAACCAGTAGGAACCTAGCCATGTTAGGGCGGCTATGCACCACAGGAGCAGGAAAGAAAAGTTTACTGGAACTAGGAAGAAAAACTTCTTTCTTCAGTGTTCTTCCAATTATGCCCATTGACAGATTTCAAACTGAGCCAACTGGCAAAGGAGAGATGTTTACAGGTTTACTCAGAAAAATCACAGTGGGCTCAGAGTATTCCAGCAAATTCAAAAACTATAACCCGTAATGGTAACAAAGAACTCATTTAGGACAAACAGTAAGATGAATAACGCTGAAGGGGAATAATAGTGCATGGTGACTTTATCACAACTTATTATCTAAAATAAAAATATAAGCCCTGGCTGGTGTGGCTCAGTGGATTGAGTGCTGGCCTGCAAACCAAAGGGCCGCTGGTTCAATTCCCAGTCAGGGCACATGCCTGGGTTGCCGGCCAGGTCCTCACTTGGGGGTGCATGAGATCAACTGCACATTGATGTATCTCTTCCTCTATTTCTCCTTCCCTTTCCCTCTCTCTAAAAATAAAAATAAATAAGATCGTAGAAAGTAAATCAAATCAAATCAAAGTATAAGCACAAATAGCTTTTAACTTGTTCTTACAGTAAGAACTGTTCATGAGCACCAATGGAAACCTGAGAGTGGTTAACAGACCCTCCCATTATGTCGGCCTTGAACTCCAGTGTTTATCTGCCCACTGGTATGGGACTTAAGGATTTCACTCAGCTTCTGCCACTTGTGACCCAAGAAGCTGGTAAATCAGGGAGACCTTTGAGAAAAAGCCAGCTCAGATTGTTGGTTTCATTTCTATGTGCTTGCTTCTCTTTCTATTTTGACTTTTCAAGTCCTGATGTCTAGTCATCTTAAATTTTAACCTTTGCCCTTGCTCATCATCTCAATGTCTTTGCTCATATCACATGACCTAACACATGCTTTAATAGAACAGTGGCATGGATAGTCAGTATCTCTGTTATGAGTGGTTTTTCCATGTATGATTTTGGTCCCTAAGTCCCAGAGTTCTATAACCCTGGTGTCTCTCTCATTCTATTAAAGAGAGGATATATATTACTTTATATTTTGCTTTGTTTCTGCTTCCTAAATGTTTTCAGTGGTAGTATTGCTCTGCTACATGAAAATCCATCATTGCTGGAAGCGGAAGTCCATGAAAACATTTTAAAGAAATTTAATTATTTCATTAATTACTAAGTCTATGATTTGAAATGAAAATTATTTGTGAAAAGGGTAAAATGCAACCTCTAAAAATAGTTTTTTCTCTTATCTTTTTTATTTTAAAACAAGCTTTTTGATATATGTACTTTTATAATTTCTGGGAAGAAACATGTTCTAAAGCATTCAATCCAAAGTTCAAAATTCAGAGGCAATGCCATTTATCATCCTGTTAACATCTCTTGTGAGCATCCAATTTGTTCATATATGGAGGCAAAATGTTAGTTTGTACTAAAATATAGCAATGGGGACTAAACTACATTTTTAGTTACTTGTGTCCTAAAAGGTTTATTAAATCAAGACTGTTTAAGTCAGGCTAAATTTGTCATAAGAGCAAATAGGCAAAAACACTGCATTTTAATTTTTTTGAGTTTCTGCTTTCCTGAGTGAGATGAGATATTGCTGAATTTTAAGGTTGCTTTTCAATTAATTTTGACATGTGTAATATAAATGTGCATCCATTTGACAATGTATCCCGTATGCCAATGAGGGTTTCTTCTTTTACTAGATGTTCTGTGGTTTCTAACAAAGAACGAAGAGGATTTTACTCTCAGGTTGCTGTGGGGAGGTAAATTTGATGCATTGAAACAATAATTATTAGAGAATAATTAAAGTCAACATACAAGTGTAGGCCAGACAGTAAATTAACACCCCACATATGCTGAGAATATGGCCACAGTGGGCCCCCCTGAAGGTAGGTTCTGACTCTAAGTATATGAATATATATTTAATTTGTATTTAAGCAGCATATGGCAGAAGAAAATCACATTCCATAACTTCTTAGTTCATACATTATTAGTTTACTTTTTCCTCCCAAAAACATAAACTGGAAATTTCTGGCTCAAGTGTTTTCAAGAGGTTTCAAATAAAACAAATAACAGCATTTATTTGTTCAATGAATATTTTCATGATTTTATGTCCTGAAAGACACTATAGTTGGCCTCTAAGGATACAATAGTAAGAAAAAAAAACAGAATTTACCCATACAGATTGACTGAGGAGATTTGTGTGCATAAATATTTCACAGAAATAATAATATTTCAAGCTATAATGACCAATAAAAGGAAATAATCAGCATTATATAATAAGTGTATGTAACAGTAACACCTGATCTTGTCTAGAAATGGGGACAAATGCCATGTGAACAGTAGAGGGACGTTGGGATCGTGATAGAATTCCAGGCAAGAAGAAGGATGCACGTATGAACTGAAAGATGAAAAATCTGTCTGGGATGGAGAAAGGACAGACGGAAATCTGAGTCCTCTGACTCCGTAGGCCGCATAACTATGGTGAAAAATAATGGGGAAAGTGTAGGCTTCAAGTCCATGCAGTCTTAATGTCAACTTGTCCATGCAGTCTTAAGTGCTGTTGGTCAACTTTCTCAACTTTCTGAGACTCCGTTTTTCCATAATGTAAGTGCGGCCACTTAGCTCCTCCCATCATGAGAATCAATTATTCCTACAGTTCTTAGGCTTTCCAATTCAGTGACCACAGTTCCCACTGTAAGGTGTGGCCTACAGTGGTTCAATCACCCTGTTTCACTTAGGTCCAAATGCAAGCATCATCAGAAGGTATAAACACGCTTCAGGAGTAAATAATTTTAACTGTCATGTGATTCACAGTGGCTGCACTTTGTCTCTGCCTGACATAAGCTGAAACAAGCATTACACACACCTATGGTCCTACTGAGGACCTTTTATGACCTCTGACATAAAAGAAAACCATCTGAGCTTAGTTCATGGGTGGGCTATATTGGCATTTGGGTGCAGCTGAGACTGGGTGATGGCTTCACTACAGCTCCACTCAGAAAGCATAAAAGACAGTGATGAGGTGCACTCACTCCTTCAAAAAACAGATTTTGGGGAGGTACATCTGATATTATGTATAGTTGAAATAGCCAAAGTTTAGAATACATATGTGCAAATTCATAGAGAATTGCAAATGCTGGGCTTATTGTTCAAAAGCCTGTAAGAAAACATATTGGAAGATAGGAGGTAAGGATATCACATGCAAGCTTGAGGAAGGACTGACCAGTAGCGGTCACACATCATGAAGGGGTTTTATTGCATTGTTAATGCCTAACAGGGCCCATCGATATTGAAACAGACACTGAGCTACTCCAAACAGAACGATTCAACCAGTTGACTTAATCAGACCCCATCACTGACCACCTGTGCGCGGGCACTAACGGTGCATAGATGGAACCGTCAAAAGGGCAGAGACACAGGCTGTGCATGTGTACTTTGCCCCACAAAGGCTGACCAAACCAGTGACACTTCTGAATGTCTAATCTCCCAGAATCAGAACGTCGGACAACGAATATAGCATTTTTCCTCAAGGATACCAATCAGATTTTAATGATAAATTGATTAAATTGGAACATATTCACACGGAAATGGGGCGCAATTTATTTTCACTACAATCATCATTTATTCTGCACTTGAGTTTGTCTTTCCATCCCACACTACCTCAGCCAGCACCACATACTGAGGGCTCATGGAAGGCCTGATCCACCAGAACAGCATCCCATATGATACTGTACCAGATCAAGGAACTCCGTTTACATTGAAGGAAGTGCTATTGACAGGTAAGAACCGTGGAATTAATGGATCAACAAAAAGAGTGGTAGAACAGCCCTTTGAAAGCACAGCTGAGATGCCTGTTTGGGGATAATATAATGGGAGCATGGACACAAGTTCCCAGGATGCTGTATACATGCTAAGTCAGTTATCATTATGGTCGTGTTTTCCCAGGAGGTATATACATAGGTCCAGTAACCAAAGGACAGAGGCAGGAGTGTCCCCACTAACTCTCACACCCCATGGCTTATTGGAGGAATTTGAGGTTTCTTTCTAATAACCCTGTGCTTTGTGGAATTAGAGTATATTTCTCAAAAGAGGAATATTTCTACCAAGGCAGAGAGCAAGAGCAGGTCCTATTGAGTTTTCAGCTACAATTATTTTGGGCACTTTGTGCACCTTGTGACAAGGAATCAGTAAGCAATATAATGAATATGATATAAATATAAGTCATACTCTCTGGGTTAATTCATTTTAATCATTAGGAGGAGGCACAGTAAGGACAAACATATTTGGCAACCAGGTTATTTATTTAGACATCCCTAAGTACTACCTTACACAATTGTAATGGTAAATGGAAAAGTATAACACATGTGGCCTAAGAAGGGTGTGGTAAACAGAGGATAGAACCTCTCTAAAGAATGAGCCTTGGTCACCCCTCAGGTGAGCCAGCTTGTCCTAGAAGTGCTGCTTGCTAAGGGTGCAAGGAATTTAGTGAGGTAGAGAAGTGAGATGGTGCACTTCTTGTAGATCACCAGCAAGAAATGCCGTTGTAATTTGTTCCATGAACCACTCTTCAATGATTTCCCCAGGAAAAGAGGTCCACTGTACAGAAATAGCTGTTTCCGAGACTCACACTGAGCAAGTAGATCTAACTCAGTAGCATAGGGAGAGGACTCTCATGTCTTGCTGTGTCCTCTCAAAGACTGTGCCTGCTCAGAATGCTGCCACCGGAGTGCTCACAACTTCTTCAGGAACTGTTTTGGCTGAAGAGTCATCACCCTTTTGTTTACGCCTTCTTCCTCAGTCAGTCTGAGTTCAGTGATTGATCAACACAGGGTCTAAGGTCTCAGCTTTCTTTATGAATATTGGGTTGGTTCTGAAGAGCTTCCCTAGCTGTAGAGGTTTTCAAGAGTGAGTAGAGGAATCGTTTTGAGTGCACTGCTGCCCAGTGTCTCCTGTTTCCCCCGGATGCTGAACACAGGAGCACTCACTAGTAAATTCCCTGCATGCCCGCGTCTACTTCAGTACCTGTTTCAGGACAACCTGGGACAATTTACAAATTAACACCTTATTAACCAGGTATCACCGGGTGCATGGAAATAGATCATTATTATACCAAAATGCTTGTTTAAAGCTGATCCATACAGCATGGCCCGCGGGTCAATGCAGAAACTTATCCATCTGTACTGAAAGGGGCAAAAGGTAAAAGTCTGTGTACTGGACAAGGCTCACCTGGACAGCTATAAGAGATGATTCTCCGTTACCTAGCTAATTATAACTATTTCAACACTGACATGTTAGAACCCTTCTTGCTAATGTTATAAAATTGTCTTGTTTTAATAAGCCATTGAGTCATTAAAAATCAGACAATGATCTACGGAAGACTGCTGCATTATTGCATTTTGACCAACTGTCATGCCTGTCCATTATTGTAACTTATGTTTTTTTTTGCTCTGGCAATTATATGTTAAATTAAAATTATTTTAATAAATAAGTCATATTTATTATTACAGGTATATATTTCTTTGAATAATTAACAGAGAAAGACAGTCATAAATTACTTTAATAAAGCTTAAATTAACCTATAGTGGATAATTATTCCTTAATTGGGTTTTAAAGTACAATAAAGATTAAATTTTAAAAAATTACCATTTTACTTTGAAATGATTTTTGGTCCTATAATAGTCATGATTAATACATGCAGTTATGTCAAATATTTTTGCCTGACTTCAAGGATTTAAAATATTTAACCTAACATTTAAAGTATTATTTATGTCAAAACTGTTGCCACAGAACTTCCTCGAGTTGAATTGTTATTTTGTATTAGTGTTCAAGATTGTTACTGTCTATTAGAAAACAAAATTTATAAGGAATATATATATAGGAGTTATTTTTCTACATGTTGCCATTGGTAGGGCATACCTTGAAGGTAGATAGTACCTGGAGAAATTATCCAGAAAACAAAGAATGAAGAAGTGTTTGGTTTATTCTTAATCTTTGAAATTATTTGGAAGACCATATGTTTACTATGTAGGCAGTTCAATTACTGGTTTCAAAATAGTATTAAACTAACATTTGTACATATTATCCTTTTCTTTCTGCCATACCTATATTTTTCATGCAATCTTCAGATGCTAGTGTTCATATAAATTATTTTACACCTTTTCTTGTAGATTAATGAGTTAAGTACTTTGGATGTCTCCATTTTATAAATCAGGAAAATTAAGTTTAGAAGTATTATAAGGTACTTTGTCCAAGGTCTTTTCTCTGTCTCTAAATGGCTGTATAAAGAAATGTATCCGCCCTATTGGGGAAGCTCAGTTGAACAGAGCGTCATCCCAATATGCCAAGTTGCAATTTTGATTCCCAGTCAGGGCACATATAAGAAACAACAAAGAATGCATGAATAAGTAGAACAACAAATTACCTATATTTTAGGGAATTGGAAAAGCTTGTAAAAGATTATGTTAAATACATAATGCCATGACACTTCTGATTTTTTTGCAAATAATTCAAGTTTAAACTTTAAAGAAGAAAATTTTATTGTACACATATTCATCTCAGATATTAAGAGAAAGCTTGTAGTAAAATACAACTTTATTTATCTACAATCTTTAGGACTTCCGTAAGCTATTGATTAATTTTTTCATAGTGCTAATGGCATGTGCTCTCAGGGAACAACTGCCTTTGGCTTTTTTAGAAGAAGAATGAGGAAGGTTAAAAAGAATTTTCAAATACTATGCAATGAGAGATGATGATGTGTTTCAACTGAATGGTGCATTATACTTTTTTCTTATTTAAATAAAATAGGCATACAATTTGTAAATATATTTCTATGAATAATACATCCAAAATGAGCCAAGATTGGAAAAGAAGCACTAGAGGGTTATTAAAACCATGGGCTCACGAACACAGCACATGTTCTACAGCATCTCTTAGGGGACTGTTTCAAAATATTCTTATTTTATGTATATATCATCTCTTTTTGGAAAAAGAGTGATATTCTGCTTCCATTGGCTTTACTTTAGTAAGTTATGCTTACAAAAGGAAATTTGTAACTTGAAATGAAAACAAACAAGCACAAAGCGTCTTTTTCTGTGTCAAAGTGCTAGTTTTCTTTTAACTCTTCAGAAACTGGAATGGCCAGGACAATGATAATGCATTTAAATTCTTTGAAAAGGTTTAAATGCTAGAAATTGTGGTAGGCAATGACAATGTTAAAGATTCAGTACAGTTTTATACAAAAAGAATCGGACAGGATGGAGGGAGAAAACAGATCCGACACTTGGAAAAATTCATGTACCTGTGACATACTCAGTCTTCATTTGGTTAGGAAGAAGAATGTAATTATATTGCAGAACTAGTGAAATGCTCACAATAAAACTTACCTAAGAAATTAAAATTTAATAAATAGTATTTGATATTCATGGTAATTGAACAAACAAGAGATAATGGGGTTTAAGTTATATAAAATCCGAGGAGGTTGAGTTAAGCTCATTTTTTGGGAGACTCATATATGATTAAAGGGTAGGGAAATGAGCAGAAGGCCATGGATTTTTCACAGCTGTCTGTCCAGAGGGTTAGGGTCATCTTTCACTAATCTATGACTACTTAGGAAATTATATGTTGGCTCCCATTTGTTCTGTTCAATGTCTTTAGTAGATATTTAGAGACAGAAACAAATGAAAGAGTATACATTATTAACTCCTTAAAGCTTTACAGAGAATTATAAGTAATTTGCATTTTCCTTAAATATTTACTGAAAGAACCTCAAAAAGACCTCAGAACTTCTCTTTTTCCTTTAAATAAAATATTTGCCTCTCTTTTTAAATATGTTAGCTATAGCTACCATCAGCAGAAATTTGTTGAGCAGAGTCAGAAATTACTCTTTTGAATGTCTCAGTGTAAAAGATTCTTCATTGTTATATTTTATTCTGATAAGTATGAACCAATATAATCCTTTTAAAATATTTTAGTTATATATGCACTTTAATAATGCTTTAAAGTACTACTAAATATCTCCATAATTTGCAGATTTATACCAATCACTAATAACCTAGCAAAAGAACACATTACATATTTAATCATCTCATACTTATTGAAGAACAGAGTAGCAGGTGTGTGTTTGTTTTGCTGGTGATTTTGTTGTACAGACTCAATCATTCTGAATGGAGAACTGAAGATGTGATCAAAATGTTTACTCCAAATATCATGTGGTTTCCTCCTGTAAGAATTCATCCCTAAACTCACTTCTTTGTTTTAGAGTATTCCTCTCACTTTGTCATCTAGATAACTGCCTTAATTGTTTACCGTTATTTTGCATGTTTTTCACAAGCATTATCTTCATTAAAAACTTAGTACCCATAAAAACAACTATGATAATATTAATTTTTACAGTAATGACTAGAGGAAAGAATTTTTTAAGTCATTTTTCCATTTACATTCCAAGAAAATCCAAATATATTAAGAATTTCATTTTACAGTATTTTACCATATTTGATTTTTACAGTAATATGTTTATGGTTGTTGTTTTAATAAACCATTGAAAAAAGAGACCATTGATTTAAGAGTGCTGTGTATTTTCATCCTCCAAAGGTCCCCAACCTTTTTGGCACCACGGATTGGTTTTTCCACAGGTGAGGGGTGGAGGTGACAGGAGGCAGAGCTCAGGCAGAGGCTGGGGACAGGAGGCGGAGCTCAGGAGAGCTTCATTGCTCATCACAGCTCACCTGCTGCCCTGCACTGTGGGGGCGGGCAGGGAGGTGGATATGGGAGGCTGGAGGAGCCCAGGCGAGTTTCTCTTGGGCAATTCCTAACAGGTCAGGGACAGGCACCAGTCAGCACCCCTGGGGTTGGGGACCTCGTTATGCTCTGTCCCCAACAACTCAATGAAAATACAGACTAAAAGTTATATCACAGAAAAAGTGCCAATGTAACATTTTAAATTAATACAGGAACATTTCAGAGATTAATGAAAGTTAATTTAAAATTATAATCCACATTAGTACTATTGATATGATCTAAATATCTGCTTATTTTCCAAAAAATACATTAAGGTACATGTATTGAATGTTTCACGAATAGTAGCCTTAAGATTTGTATACTTGCTCTCAAAATAAAATACATTATAGGTTAAATCTATGTACATCACATCATTTTATATTTAATCAGGCAATGTATAAATGATATATATTGTTTTTATTCTTCTTAATATACTTAGGAGTACTGAAGAGAGTATCCAGGGTAGAAAATCTAAAATAGTAATTTAGCATTTGGAAGCTACTGTTTGTCTTCTATAGTGAATAAAAATATATAAAGTGAAACTTCTTGCACCCAAGGGAATATGAGGTATAAAACAATAATAGAAAATGAAGGTCACAAGGACTCATGTCATCCACAGCATCCTAAACTAACCAAGTGGCTTAGACCAAACCCCCTGACAACGGTGACCTCAGAGGGCTGCACGCACTAGAATGTATACTGTAAACCCAAAGTCTCAGAGTGCCTTGCCACCATTCAAGGCCAGGCAGGTTCACACGGGATTTGGAAAGATGGAAGGAAATTCGCGGAGCCATGGGGATGCTGGACATGCCTTTAGTCCGGGGTGGGCCAGGCATGTGCGCTGCAACCCACCAGTCTCAGCAGGGGAAGTCCCAGCTCCCTTATACACTAAGTGCACACACAGCCCACTGAGAGCCCATACGGACCTTCTAGTTAGTTCTAGCACGTGGACACTTACTCAAAGTTATGTGAACACTGCTGAGTCATAGTCGCCCAGACATCCCTGTGAGGGAGCCTGAGTGACCTCATTCTCCCTGCATCCAGACTCTAGGATGTAGAGCATGGTTTATTTGTTTATTTTTTCCATTTTTATAGTTAAAAGATAAAGATAAATTGGTAATAAATAAATAAATTTTACAAATTATTTATACAACCTTATACAATAAAATGTTTAAGAACCTAGACAATTTATGACACATCATCAAAGAAGACATGCCAAACATTTAAAATAAATAAAACTCCACCCACATGACTTAAGTTTGAAATTTTATAAAGATCTGCCTCTTGTCCATCACCACTTTGTTTCAGTCCACTGTACTCAGAGTATGAGTGACAAACTTGTACTGTCCATTAGTGATTTCACCTCAGCCTAGGTAAAATTTCATTGTATAAATTTTATATATAGATTAGCTTTTTATATATATCAACAGTTTTAAATACAGTTCATCATTATTTTTAGAAATGACCCAAAATTTTTCTATAAAAATAAATACATAACCACAGTCACACATAAGTAATACCTGGCCCCAGGCAGCGGAGCTGAGATAAGCAGTACATTCTGTTGCAATTTTAGTACCTATAACAGTCCCTGTGTGACTAAAACATAGTATAAATATCCTACCAACTTTATATTATTTGTTAATTGCATACCATCATGAAAAAAAGCTAAACTGGCCAACATTTTAGAGTTATAATTATTACCTTGAAAATGCCAGATTCACTTACAAAAAATTTGTCATTCACAATATAGTTATCAAATCAGAAAATATGAAAGTAAGGGGCATATTCAAGTTCAATGATAAAAGACAGCCTAGATTATCATCCTAACTTCATATGTTAAAACCACAGAAAGAGAATACAAAGTGCCCAGATGTGTATGCTGGAGGTTTAAACAAGTGGACATTTAATGGGTCACACTGATCCCAATTGTGTGTTAGGAGAATTACTCCATCGACACTTTATAAACAGATTTAGAGGGAAAACTTTCTCAGGAGAGAAAGTTTGCATTTATGAAATAAATGAAATATTTGGAGCAGCTGCAACTGGAAGAAATCAGTCATCTGGGAAATCTGCAGAAAGTATTAAAGACCAGCCCAGTGATATCGTGCTTTGTTGTTATTTTTTTTTAATCTCAGGATATGAAAACGAAAAACTGGAAAAGTTTTTTTTGGAACATTGTGTGGCTTTTTGCTACTTTAATTTTTGAAAATAAAGTTATTTAGGCTTCTGTCTTTGTATATACACTTCCAAAAATTGCATAAGAATGTAAAATGTGAACAATTTAAATAATAAAATTATGACCTAATAAGTCATGCTCCTGGAAAAGAGATGAGACTGGTTGACTCTGCAGTAATATCACCACACGAGTGCTTGAAAGGTTACCCATTGCCTTTATACATGTGATGTGTACACAGTTTGCTCCAGGAATGACGGCATTTTAATAACTATATGAAAGCTGAACCTCTGAATTCAAGAATTGATGATAGCATCAGTCACTGGTTAGAGTCTTTTACTTTTATGTCTTGTGTTTGCTTTTTGTTGCATTGTGACTCATTCCCTAAATCTATAGGTTATTGAAAGCCTACTGAACTCTTCAGGAAAAAAAAAAGATTTCCCTTAATTTTCTAGGTAGTACACCAAACCACTAGAGTAGGTGGATCAGTATTCATATCATTAGATTTCTGATATAGCTATCTCTAAAATTAAAATCATGTGATCTTCCTTCACATATTTGGTATGTTCCAGTACCTTTATTTTCTTACTTTTATTTAAAGATAAGTGTTAAAAATTCACTGTATGTTCTTAAACCAAAATCAGTAAATTTCTTTGAGTCTTCCACAACTATTTTCATTTATCATCTCCATTTATAAACCATTGAGAGCAATATGTTAAATATTTCTTTGTTATAGATTTAATCAATTATGTTTTTGTTTTTTAAACAAAGAGAGGTATATCTCTAAAGGTGAATGTCCCATTTAAGATAGGAACAAATAATATATATTCCCTTTCTTAGAAAGTCTTTTTGTGCTATGTTATCTATAGAATTAATGTACTTGGCTAACTAACCAAAGTGAACAGTGATATAATGCTTATTACAAGCTACACATTATTCCAAAAAGTTATCATGTGTCAAACTCTTTAATGTTAACAAGAACTATAGAAGTAGATACTAGTATTGTTGCTATTTCTCAAGTTAGGAAAGTGAGATGTGGAGAGAATGCAAAACTTAATTCCAGGCTCCTATTTAGAAAGCAGCAAAACTAGGATTCTCCCCAAGTAGTATGACTCCCCAACTCATTACCCAACACATCTTCATGGAACTTCAAGTATGAGTTATCATTCATTTGGCCAATTACCTATTTGCATATATCTTGGTGGTTCTAAATAGTTTGAAGTTGTAAAACAACACCATGATGAGCATTCTGGCAACAAAATAGTTTTAGACATCATTTACTATATTCTGAGGATATGATAGGAGAATATAAATTTAAATATACAGAACAACTTTCCTTTATTTAAATTGTCCTCCACAAAAGATGTATAAATACATTTTCCCCTTAAATACATCTAAGAGTTCTGATTTCTTTTCATCTAAAATAATATTGTATATTATTCTCTTTAAAAAGAGTTTAAAATAGGCTTTGTTTAAATTGTGTGAGGTCTCTCCCCCTACACATTCCACACATCACACAAATCTCTCTGTGGTTCACTTTCTTTTTTTTTTTCCCCTCCCTCCCCGCCTCTCTGTGGTTCATTTTCTTTATGATCCAGCTTTTTTTCCAAGTAGAGAAGACACAATTATAAGTGGGAACAGCAATTTCTAAAATGCTGACTTATTTGGAAGGTAGTGAGAAGCTCACAAAAGAACAGATGCTTTTTTTCTATTCATGGTAAAGTTAAGTATAGGACAGGAAAGGCAAGTGATTTCCATTGTGTGACTGTGTAGGAGGATATGGAAAGATAGCAATTTAAAATTTCTCCCAGACTTCAAGAAAAATATATAGAATATTCTGAAATTCCTTCTGTGTTAGAGAGAATAAGGAAAATGTAAATATTAATAATCATCAGCTTGGCTCAACAAAGACACACAAGTCTTCCTGTCAATGGTAGATATCACAAACTTAAAATCATTTGGATAATACAATTGCAGAATATATAGAATAAATTTATCATTTTCCTTCTGTTTTTAATTCAATGGTAGGATGTCTAGAATCAATTTATCATATTTCTTCTGTTTTCCACATTCATATTGTCACTATTGTTTAATGTTTAAAACTTTCTCTGAGTGGGTAAAATATAATTTTGCATATGCAAAAAGTAGTATGGCATCTGCACTCACACACTGTAGCTATGAGGAAGTCCAGTAAATACAAATTACCTTCAAGTGCATGCTGATGTTCAGGCAAATTTGGTTTGGAATACTGAATGCCTGTGTATCTCTTTCAGTGTATAACATGATTATTCATTTGTCTACTGTATAGATTCTATGAAGTTGTGGATTGTTTCTTTTAAAAGTCAGCCCATCCCACAGGACCAAGAAGCTTTTTCGAGTACGCACAAGTTAGGGGCTTTTTTTACTTTTTTCTGAGGTCAGGCAGGGATCCATACTAGTTTAGTGGCATTTAGAAAAATCTTCCAACTAGTAAGAAAAATCATCAAAGCTGTTGGTGGATGAATAATAAGGAAACTTCACACAGCAGGATGTGGTTTAAACTGGTTAGACGAGGGTAGAATGGACATCCAGGCCCGGTTTCAAAAATGTGCAATAAGCCTGAAAAGACATGTCTGTTGGAGACATCTAAGTGACTCTAACAAGATTAGGTTGAGGAAAGGAGGGGAGAGGTTAGAAAGACATACATTGTACATGCCAGGAAAAAAGAACTAAAACAAGGGCAACAAACAAGAAGCATCACAAGTGTGCCCTGTGCGAGGAACAAACAATGAAATTACGTGTGTCATGATTTATACCTTTCCTACAATTTGAGAAGTGGTAAAAAAGTGCATGCTTACATATAGGAGAAGTGAATTTCTAAATAAATAAAATGCTAAGCATATGTAAAATATTAGGCAAAAATTGGTTCTAAAGACCCAATTTTGTGCTGAACAGAATTAAATTCGTTAAATTCTATAAAATGTGCATTTAGCGAGGAGGTGATGCACGCCCTCAGATACAACTATTTTTTTTTAATTTCCAAATTAATGTAGAAAATATTGCTGGGAACATTACATGGGTGTGAAATTTACCCTGAAGACTATAGACCCGTAAATACTTACTAGAAAATAAAGTATAATGCAATAAATTTTCACTTGTGTCAGCTAGAATTTTATCCCAACATTTTCCATGTTCTGAAAAGAGCAATTACATAACAAATAGTATCTCTCAGGGTCTGAATAAAAGCTCAGATTTTCATTTCTATAGCACGTTTAGAATTATAGAATACACAAATTATTTAGCATCATATTTTAAATGGATTGTAATTAGGTTTTTCCCCTCTTCTTCACATTCTTCTTGTGAAAATAAAAGGGTGTTGCTTTATTTATGAGGGAAGGGCTCCCTGTTTAATTTCAAAGATGGTCTATGTGACCTAAATTCATCACGGGGCAAAGTAAAAAGATATGATCTACTGGAAGGGGTCTCTCTCTTAGTTTTAGTTGATAAGTCAACAGTGAGCCTGACCTGTGTGGCAGGGATTCTTTTTCCTTAAACTTTCATGATTTCTAACATTTCATAAATATATATATATCATGAAACTAGAAGACAGAACATATGACAGGACATACATGTTCATGTTTTATATACAAGTATATGCATATATTCAATCATGAAACTAGCAGGCAGATAGACTGTATATGATAGAATACGTATTTATACATATATTCTAATGCATATATATATATATATATATATATTCTATCATGAAACGAGAAGGCAGGAACAATGTCAAGCTAGTGACTATGGTTACCTGTAGAGTGGAACTCAGACCCAAATTAAGGAAGGACTTTGGACATTTTACAAAAAAAAAAAAATGTTCACTCCCTCAATAGCCAGGTTGGTTGCTGATATCTTTAATATTTTACCATAAACAATATGTCATATACATATTTTTCTTTGCTCATTGTTCCTCTTTAACTAAATCTCCCTCACTTTTATAGGCAGGGTAGTGTGTGGGGGTGTGTGTGTAGGAAAATATATCTCTCATGAATCTAGTAAAGAGCAATTGGCCAAACCTACAGGCATGAAAAAAAAAATATGAGGAAATGACTAACATGGAAACACACACAACACATTCAGTTAGTATTTGGACTCATTCTGGTGCATTTCAGGATAGAAATTTTCATAAAAACACACATTATATTATTATATCAGTTTTTTCCAACATTCCTTGAAAAATCTTCTGGCTGCCACTCTCCTGTGGGGATTTCTTCCTAGATACTTCCCTGTTCAGTAACTCTTGTCATTTCCCCATTTTACGTCTGTCCTTTGTTGGCTTCACTCTTCTGACCCTGACAAGAAGGCTCTTAGGATAAAATATGCCATGACTGCCTATTCCTAGACTGCACCATCCAATAGGGCAGCTACTAGTTACACAAGTCTCATTAAGTTTAAATTCAATTAATTAACAAAAATAGTGTTAAATATAATTTCCTTAGTGACACTAGTCCAGTTTAAATGTTCTATAGCCACATGTTATTGCACTGAATTAATGTAGAACATCTCTATCTTTGCAGATAGATTTTAATGGGCAAGGCTTTTCCATAATACCTGTGCCAAGGGATCACAGTATCATCTCATAATTCAAAACCTTTTTTCCCCCGTTTTCTACAATGATGCTGATCAATGAATCCTTCCAGAACCCTGTAGACAATTGAGAAGAAACAAATTTTTCAACCAAAATTTAGTCAATATATTTTTCCCTCTTTCTCCATCCTTTCTTGTTGTTATACAAATGATCACTTTCTGATGCAGTAGGTGCTTTTTATTTTAGTAATCTCCCTTAGGTGGTATTCAGAATGGTCTTCAGCTACATATCAGTGCCCAGTTTGATGTCCCTATATTGACTGCTTTTGAATAAGGCATATTGTGAATTCGAGCATGTTTTGTACTTGCAGCTTTTTAAAGTTTGATACTACTTACAAGTAAAATTGAAACTATTGACTTTTTCAATACTGAATTACACATAATTTATTTATTAAGCTTTATCTACTCTAGGACAAGCAATTTTGTTTATATCACAACTATTTCCTCCCCAAATCGACAGAGAAAAAAAGAAAGTTTTTACCAGCTTTCAGAGACAACTATTTGAAGATTTGTTTTTAGTATTCATTGAGAAGTAGTTTGAAATTTACAATAAACTGTTTTACATTGAATTGTTGGTCAATAAAAAAGATTTACTAAAACATAATACATACCAAATGGTAGTAATAAAATAATCATATTTCTAACCAAAATAGCCACTATTTTAAGGTGTTCACATAATTAGCACATGTAATCACCTCAACAACCTTCTGAGTTAGGTGTTATTAGTATTATTAATCTCTCAGTGAGAAAACTGAGGTGGGTTGAGATTAAAATACTCTAACCAATGTTAAAATGGTTTGAATTCTGTGAGAAATCACAAAAGGATGAAGTAACTGGACTTCAAAATTAGAAGAAAATATCTGAATCCCAGCTCTGTTGCCTCAGCACAGTCCTCACCACTTCACTGGTTGCATATGTAACCTTAATCCAGACACGTAATTTCTGTGTTTCAATTCTTACCTTTATAATGGATGTACATGAGTATCAAAATGATTTAAAATGATGAAGGAACCCAAAAAATAGATCAGTCTGATTAATCCTTTGTCCCACTTCACTTATCATTGTTGAAAAGCAGCCTCAATAATTATTTCCCCATGTATCTTACTTCTGTCAAATTTTAGCCTGCCCGTCAGACAATATAGCTAGAAGATATTTTGAAAGACTCCATTTATTTGAAATCTTCACGTTTGTTCAGGAATACTGGGTGTAACTGCACAGGTTGGGTGCTATACAGTTTCAGGGGATGCTGTTCACAGATATTACAACCACGTGCTGTGGCTGGGATTTATAACATTATCTGGATATATTATGTAAATTCAAATTATCTCCTCTTCCAATAATTCTAATTGTGAAATAGAAATCAAAACATAGCATGTGTTTAGAGAACATGTTCTTGGCTATGAATACATAGAAAACATCATAGAAAATTTAGAGTATATTTCTTTCACTGCAATCTGGAGAATTTGTATCTTTATGCATTACATCCTCGGGCATCTGCAGGCAACTTCACACTTCATCAAGTATTGAAATTAAAATAAAATTATGAACCAGAGCAAATATATATACACCATGATATGATACTAAGCACTTTTATGCAAACAATATGTTTTAGATAAGCCATAAACTAATTAACCCTAATTTGCATTTTATAAAGTTACCTATGATTTCTATTTAATGTTAGAATATGTTTTTATATACCACCTTTTTTCTAAAAATCTGCTGAAAGGGACATAAAACAAAATAATAAAAACAAGTTTCTTAACATTTTAATAGAGCGATTACTATCTGTATGTCTTCCTGTGTTGAAGAGCTGGGGAGGGGAATGTCATCTACGCCCCAACGAGCTATGGCAGGAATCCTTAAATCCTCTGAAACATGCACGCATGTCTTTTTTGCACTACCTCAAACATATAGTTGACTTTGGACTATTTAAACTGGAAGGGGGCATAGAGGTGAAATGGTTCACGGCTTTTGTTGTTCAGATGGACAAATACGTCTAAAAAACTTCGTGAACCTCGGTCAGAAGTATGACAAACGTGAGAATCTATGTGTCCAGAATCCTGTTCTGGTGGTTATTTCTGCTCAAACAGGGTGCCTCCCTCCAAAAAGAAAATACGAAGTGCCTGCAGTTCTGGCCTTTTCTGTGGCACTGATTGCATTTATATACAGGCAAGAGGGTGTTTCTTAGCTGTATCAGAAAGACAGAGCAGACTAATTATATAATTCATTCTATTCTTCTTTGGGGCATTCACATAACTTAAGAGCTACTTTGAATTTAAAAGAAATATATACTGTCATATCACCTTGTAGATTTATTGAACCTAAGACAATTTTCTCCATAAACATAATTCTATATGCAATCTGCTATAAAATGACCATATATTTTTAAGGATGTCTTTCAATGCCTAAGTTCTGTTGTTTTTACTTTCCATCTGTTATTTAAAAAGCACTAACATTTCTTACAAAGAAACATATCCATGTTATGAGGACAAACTTCTTGTCTTCATATGAAAAAATTCAGTGGATTTAAATAGTCCATATAAAAATATATAAACTAAGGAATGTGTCTTGTATATAGAAATGTTCATATGACTGAGATTTATGGAGTTTAAATATTCTTTGTATATTTTCATATGATTTTTCCAGAAAAGCAGTATAGTATGGTGGGCAAAAGCATCAGTTCTGAAGTCAATGTAGTAAAAATTCAAATTCTGGCTTTATCACCTTACAAACTGTTTAGCCTTGGGCAAGTCATATATCTTCTCTGTGCCTCAGTTTCCTTGTTGATAATATGGAAATGATATTTCCATTTATCAGCAGTGCCCCCCATAACTGTGATTTTGCTTTTCATAGTTCCCCTTAACCCTGCTCAACCACAGTCTGAAAATATTAAATGGAAAATTCCAGAAATAAACAATTCATAAGTCTGAATCGCATGCTTTTCTGAATCATCTTTTTCTCCAACATGTTCACACCGTGTATGCTCCCTGCCCTTCAGTCACTGAGTAGCCATCTTGTTTATCAGAAACAAAGAAAGGGGCCACATTCACGTAATCTTTACCGCTGCATGATAATTGTTCTCTTATAATTATTCTTGTTAATCTCTTACTGTGTATAGCTTGTAAATAAACTTTGTCACAGGTATATATGTATAAAAACATAGTTGGTATGGGTTTCAGTACTATTAATGGCTTTAGACATTCACTAGGGGTCCTGAAATATATTCCACATGGATAAGGTGGGACGACTGTAATAATATGTCTAACTCCTTGATGTTCTGTAAATGTTAAATGAACTCCTTTATATGATGTTCTCAAAACAGTCCTGCCCTGAATAAAGGATTCAGTAAGCTTTAATCATAATTATTATTATTGAAGTGATTGTCACAATAACCAGAGTGCAAAGCATGTAGCCATTTTTATATACATGTGTATGCATGAAAGCATGTATTCTATATAATAGGCTTTTAGTCACATTAACATTAAATAATATGTACCATTAATATCATATTTATTCAATTACATAGTAATATAATTATTGAAATCATTTAAATATATGCATGCATATAATTTAAATTTATATATATGTATATATCTGGGGTGTTTTAGTATCACAAATTTTGCATTGAGGAGAGGACATGAAGTCAGTGAGAGGCAGGATTGTGACACCTCAGACATAAACATGTTGATTTTGAACTTGGTGTCTCATCAATAGCATGCTATGTATACTTATACAAGGGAATCTAGTAAAACCTCACAGGATCTTGACCACATGCTTTATTGTGAAAATCTAAGTTTCAATTAGTTTATTAACTATAAAAGCTATTTTATGTGGCATTCAAGTTGGCCTTGCCTCTCCATACACCATGCCAGATCCAGAAAAAAGCCTCTCTGAGTTTGCTCATTTCTCATTAGCTAAAACATTTGACTAATCTAATAGATCCCTGACTCCATTAGAATCCTCACAGACACTCCTTTTTCTGGCAGGAGGAGAACCCCACTCTCTCTCCAGGTTCCTGACATTGAGCAATTAATTACTGCTTGTCTTCTGTGCCCTAGGCAGTGGATGAAGCACTAGGGAATCAAGACACTCACTACCAAAAGGAATACCCACTGACTGCCACCTGTAATTTGATTTTAAATATGCTTGACGAGGACAATAACATGCTATGCAATTAATCTCACAAAGCTTAGGAAACCTTTGTAACTAGGCTAATACAAGAAGTATTAATCTATTTTAACCATTTCAACGAGGAACAAAACATAAAGCCTCACCTACATATACAGCTGTTCAACTTTCTGGACACCCATATGACAGAGGTAAAGGTACATGAATAGAGATTATATATTTTTGTGATAAGCTTTCAGTTAAATTATGCTACAAATACATAACAACTTGTCAATTTATTAGATAATTGAACTAAAGAAAACTTTTAAAAAATTCTTGTGAGTTGGAGAGGGAAGAGGCAAGGAAGAAAACACCACAGAATCCTTATAAAGTGTGGAACAAAAGTAGGTTTACAGTTCTGAGTACATGAAAAACAGTTTATTCCTGTATTATTATTTATTAATTATTGTATTATTTTCCATACTCTATACCTACTTTTGCCCCCCCATATACTGAGATATTTAATCCAATAATTTTATATTATTCGAGAGTTTTAGCAGAGATCCTGGGTGCAGAAATTAATCTCATAGCTACCATGTACCCCAGATTCTAAAGTGTGGTACTGCACTACCTGTGCATGACATGTTCAGAGATTAAAGGACTGATTCTCTCAGCATCTAGAAATCCCAAGTTCAAGGAGAAACTGTCTCGTTGGAGAGAATTTTCAGTAATATGTGCACTACCAACTTATTTAAGCTAAAGGACAACACAGGGGTTTCAAAGTGATAACTCAGAGAGAGAGTAATGTATATCCTATTAAGTTTGGGAGGCATAAAGATTCTTTGAGGGGCTGCAGCTAGATGGTTATTTCAGGATGACGGGAGATCAGAGAGTGATAGGAATCACTAGTTATCACCTATGTTTCCGTATATAATGGCAGTTTGAAAAAGCTTGCATTCTATAGATCAAAAGTGGGCCATGAGCAAGGCAGTTGGTTGCAGCTTTCATAAAAGAATATCTATCCAGCAGTTCTTACCAGAAGTTATAAATTGACCCAGCACTTCAAGGAGCACAGGAAGCCAAGGGCTCAGCAATGGAGTCATAAAATTCCAGCTGGAGAAGATATGGCTCCCCCTGGAAGAATTGCATTTGTGGTTTCCCAGCAGGGAGTGAAAGTGGGAGGAGTGTGGTGTCTAGTTAACACACGGAGACATGCCACCAGAGAGAGGGTGGAGGAATGCACATCTCACAAAGCATTGCACATTGTGTCCAATGTTTTTCTGCCTCCGTGACTGAGTTGTCTGTAAATTGGACAGTGAATTGGGGAAAAGATATAAAAGAGAATGGTAGGAAAAAGAAGCTAACTCTGCCTTAGGCCACCATGCAAGCTTCCCAGCCTATGACAGACACAACAGAAGATAATTCACTGTTGTTAATTTTAAGTATTTTAGTATTACAATAGACCAGGTAGAGCTTTAATTAATGTAAGTGAGGACATTGTTACTTTTAAGAAGAACTTGGTTAAAATACCATCTATGGACAGGGAAAGAATTAAGTCACAGATCAGTTGTGGGGACAGATGGAGGAAATTCAGCCTCTTTAATTTAAGAGATATGGTATATTAGGCTCAAGTGGCTGCCGTAACAAATTAACACAAACTTAGATTTAAACAACAGAAATTTATTCTCTCACAGTTCTGGAGGCTAGAAATTCAAAATCAAATTATCATCAGGGTTGGTTTCTTCTTAGGAGCTCCGTAGGAGAATCTGTTTCAAGCCCCTTTACTAGTTCCTGAGGGTTGCCAGTGATCCTTGGTATTTTTGGACTTGTGGCAGAGTAATCTCTGCCTTCACCATCACATGATGTCCTCCCTGTGTATTTCTTTGTTCAATTATCCACCTCCTTGAAGAACACCGGTCATTGGATTAGGGCTCGCTGTAATCCAGCATGCCTCTTTTTTTAAAAATTTTATTTATTTATTTTTAGACAGAAGGGATGGGACAGAGAAAGAGAGAAAAACATCAGTGTGTGAGTGCCTCTAGCACACCCCCTACTGGGAACCTGGCCTGCAACCCAGACATGTGCCCTGACCAGGAATCAAGACTGCAACCCTTTGGTTCCCTGGCTGGTGCTCAATCTACTGAGCCACACCAGCCAAGGCTAGTATGACCTCTTTTTAATTTGATTACTTTTACAAAGACCCTGTTTATATATAAAGTACCATTCACAAGTTTCACGTGGATGTGAATATTTGAGGGAAACTATTCAGTCCAGTACACATCACATATTTATTAGTAAGAGTTTTAAAATAAATACATTCTGATTTCATGATTTTAACATTAACTTTATTTTCCAGTTTATAAAATTATATTTTCTGCCTTGCATTTAGCTTTGCGCCTCCATTATCATAATGGGCACACAATTAAACTGATTGGGGACCTGAAATTGGTGCAAGGGAAGGAGAAAAAAGATTTAACTTTTATGATTCTAAAGTGGAGATACTAATAGTACTGATTATAGTAGGTTAATGCAATGAAAAACCACATGTATGGAATCTAGAAAAATGTCTGAAACATAGTGAACATTCATAATAGTTGTTGTTTAATACTAAACTAGCAAAGTATTATTTTTACTGATTACAAACTATCTAAAAGTAAAATATATTTAGATAAAAATAAAATTACTAATTATCTATCATTCTGTTGTTCAGCCAATTATCATTAAGCACTAAAATGTTATTCTACTTTAGAAAAAAATCTCACATTTAATTGTGCAATTTTAATGCAATTACATTTTTATGAAATGAAAATTATAGGTAAGTGAAAGATGCATATGAACTTTTGTTTCCTCCTAAATGTAGGCATAGCTTGTTTTAGTGTGCTCCACTTAACAGATGTTTCATTTTTAAAAATTGACGCTAAGAGCCTCCACTCACTTTATTAGCAGAACTTGTGTTCTGCAAAAGACTATGTCAAGAGGATGAAGAGACAGGCCACAGACTTGTCTTGCAAAAGACATATCTGATAAATGACTGTTATCTGAAATATACAAAGAACTCTTAAAACTCAACCAAGAAAAAACATAACCCTATTAATAAATGGGCCACAGACTTTAACAGGCACTCCACCAAAGAAGAAGATATATAGATGGCAAAAGTGCATGTTAAATGCACTTTTAACATGCTCCACACTCTATGTCAACAGGGAAATGCAGATGAAAACAGCAAATCACAACAGAACTGTTAGAGGGGCTAAAGTCCAGAACAGAAACGAAGTCAAATGATACTGAGGATGTAGAGCAACAGGAGCAACTTCCATTGCTGATGGGAATTCAAAAGGGTAGAGCCTCTTTGGAAGAGAGTTTGGGAGTTTCTTACAAAACCAAACATATTCTTACCATACCCAGTTACACTCTGTGGTATTTACTAAAAAAATAAAATGATATGTTTATACTAAAACCTGCACACATATGTTTACAGTAGGCTTATTCATAATTGCCAAAGTTGGAATCCATCTAGATGTCATTCCAACTTTGGAAATGACATAGGTAAATGGATAGAGAATCTGTGTACATCCATACATGAAATATTATCCAGTGTTAAAAAGAAAGGAGAGATCAAGTTACGAAAAGACATGAACATCCATTGTTATACATTTATTCAAACACATAGAATATGTGAGAACAGGAGTAAGCCCTAATATAAACTATTTAGTCTGGGTAATAATGGCATGTCAATATAAGTATATCAATTACAATAATAAATGTGCCGTTCTGGTAAAGGATGTTGTGCGTCCTCTGGTATGCATGTGCAGGGGCATGGGGCTATATCATGGGAGTAAGAAATCTCTGAAGCCCTGGCTAGTGTGGCTCAGTGAATTGAGTGCTGGCCTGCAAACCAAAAGGTTGCTGGTTGGACTTCCAGTCAGGACACATGCCTGGGTTGCTGGCCAGGTCCCCGGTACAGGATGTAAAAGACGTAACCACACATTGATGTTTCTCTCCCTCTCTTTCTTCCTCTCTTCCCCCCTCTCTAAAAATAAATAAATAAAATCTTTTAAAAAAGAAAAAAAGAAATCTCTGTACATTTAGCTTAGTATGGACATAAACCTGAAACTGCTCTAAAAAATAAAATCTATTTTAAAAAATAACCATTAGATGATTGTTAAAAAATGGAATCATTTATGGATGACTGAAAGATCTAATTCATGTGTTGTCGAAATTTACTCTTTTTAGTTACTCATATAAGTATCATCTCAAGTCCTTCTCATGGAAAATTCAAATTCCCCATGATTTAATTTTTTTATTCACTAGCCACAAAGGGAACATAGCCTTGAATATCTCAACAGTATCTTGTTCAAAAATGATCATTTGAGTAAATTTAGAACAATAATGTTATGCTATCACAATTATATATCGAAACTTCGTAGCTACATAATTATAACTCAAAAGCACAGAGAAAGCTTAACAGTTATCAGAAATAAATTTAAAATTTGAAAGAACATATGCCATTTCTCAAATAATGAATCATCATGAGATACAATTCTGCATCAAGTAATTAGTAATTTCTATTATATTGCGGATCTTATTAACATTTTTCTAAGAAGAAAAGATCACAATTGGTTTGTAGAAATATCTGTCTTTGGTTCGATTTATTTCCACATTAGCTGCCTGGTCTCAGCACATATCATTAGCTGCTATCTTGGTGTTTACAGTTAATTATCACTGTTTCTTTCAGATGATGAATACAAAATAGAATACTTGCTTTTTTATGAGGTCAGAAACTACACTTTTGATTTGAAAAACACACTTCTAAAAGTACAATGAAATAGCATTTTTATGCTTTCCTAATGCCTTCCTAAAACTTTGTTCAATGTTTTTAACTGTTTTATTTTTTAAAACTAATTGTGGCCATACTACTAATGATTCCAGAAGACATAATTGGTGTTTTGAAATTGATGGATGCTGTCACTTAAGCAAGACAGTTTTCAAATTGATCTTTTTGTGACAAACCAAGATAGAACACTTTAATGGAGGTTAACTTTCTTCTTTGTTAAAGCCATTGCAAGAAAGATGTTTCAACTTGATTATGTATCACTAAACGTTCAGAAAAAAGGACAAAGGATGTCTGAGACATGATGGGGAAAACTTTTTAATACCTCATTAGAAAAGAAAGAGGACAGAATAATTTTTTGTTTTGTTAAAATAAGGATAGCTTAGTTAACAGGAATTACAGTGTTACTTCAATATGCAATCTGAATATCAATGAAAGCATACTGAGTGTCATTTCTGAGAACATTTCTTTCCATCAAGAGAGTTTTGTGTAGGTCTTACATAACATATATAGAGAAAGAGTCCTCACCATATTTTATTCCAAAAATATATAAAGGGAATACATTCCTTCATGGCAGACTTGCACATTCAACAAAAAGTTATGTATATTCTTTTCTTATTCTTATAATCCACATACTGAAATTGAAGTTAAAAAATGCATTGCAGCCCTGGTTGGTATAGCCCAGTGAATTGAGCATGGGTTGTGAACCAAAGCATCACTGATTCGATTCCCAGTTAGGGCACATGCCTGGGTTGTGGGCCAGGTCCCCAGTGGGGGCCATGTGAGGGGTGACCACACATTGATATCGCTCCCTTTTCTTCCCCTCTCTCTAAAAATAAATAAATAAAGTCTTTAAAAAATACATTATGGATTAACTTGACCTTTTCTAAAGAAATAAGCATAAATTACATATTTTATTATAAGTAAAAGTAGAAAATCTTGACAAACATCTTTAGCATTTTTCTCTTTATAGAAATTGCTGAAAATGGCTCTGTTGCAACACTGGGGGAAATATGAAAGAAAAAAGATATAAAAACATACAAAGATCAATAAAAAGATGACTAAACCTGAAATATAAGATCATATAATTTAGGTGAAGATGAGTTTATGTGTTGACATTAGATTTTATTTTATTCCGTTAAAATTATTTTCCACTCATTTTATTGTAATGGGATTTGAGTATGCAAGATATTGTTTCTAATTTCAGCTACCTCTTTTTGCTCCTTTTTTCTAGGAGAAAATGTTTTTCTATTTAAATTTCAAATGATTATGCATACATGTTGTTGCAACTTTCCAAGCACCATTTTTTCAACATTTGTATATGTAATACATCACAAATGGTAATGAAGGAGTTAATTTTAGCCACTAAATGATCAAATAAAATAACAATACCTTAGCTTTAGATATTACTTTGGAGTTTTCAAAGCACTTTCACTTACATTACTTCCTTGGTCCTTATACCAGCTCTGAGGCAAGCAGTGCTGTTTTCAGTACCGCTGTGACACAGAAAAGAGAGCAGTTTCCCAAGACAAATCAATTTATTGAGGTCCCAAGCCAATAAATAAATGAGCAAGCCAAATTTTGAAGCTGTGTCTTCTCAACGCCTGTTCCACCACATGTGGCTGACCTTAAGCAGAGAATGGTATATTCATCAGATAATGGAGAAAATGACAATGGAGTTATAATGAGATGAACAATCTATGACTAATGATGGTAAAAATAAAAGATTAGGGGAATCAAGAATGAAAATGAGAAAGGAAGTGAACAGAGATGGTTGAAGGAACAGTGAGTGAGAAAAGTTGCAGTCCGAAGGGACCCACGCGATTCCAGAAAATAGGGTGTCAGGGATAATCACTTCACATTCTTTAAATCCTTATGCATCCATCAACTCCGCATATGACCTTCCTAAGAAAAGGCATTTTTCAGAAATCAAATTGACCATAAATGACAGGAGAGACTGAGGTTATGAAGTAAAATGAAAGAAACTAGTTTTTAATGATGCAAGTCTTTACTGGAGTGGGAACAGGAATAAGAAAACTAAAAGGAGAACTGGGAAGGGATGCTGAAGTATTCAAGGACTAAAAAACAATCACCATCCTCAAGGTAATGGTGTAAAGAGAAAGTTGCTAGAGCCCAATGACAACTGAAGCTATTGATAAGGGTCCATTTGGTGAAGAAATGCAGCTTTTTCTGTAATCACAGAGTAAATCAGGGAGAAAGCTGACAAAGATTCTCTTTGTTCCCTTCTGCTCTTGAATCTCCTACCCTTGTCTCTCAGTGATTGAACCTGACCAGAAGCCAAAAGGTGATAGGATGCAATTGATGAAATCACTACAGTTACAGAGCAGGACACATCCTAGATAGATTAGGGTTAGTATATTGTCAGTTTTGTAACAAAGTTAGTAAAGTTTGACTTATTTTTTGTGCCCCCACCTCCAGGCACCCTCTCTTTCCTAAGACCCTAGGCATGCATTATACCCACCACAACCACATTTCACTCTGTTTATCCTCCCTAAGGTCAATTAACCTAAGTGGATTTCTATTGTCTGATTAAGTCACTCCTCATAGAAAACAACAATCACAATGAACTCTCTGGGGAACACAAGCAATGTAAAAGAGGAACTTTAAAGCAAACACGTCTATCGCTAACTGATAGAGTGTGTTGGAGGAGGAGAAATGTGTATTACATTAGGAAATAATACCTTTCCTATGTTCTTTGTCAATGTACAGCCTCTTTTTAAAGGAGGTAGCCCATGACTAAGAATACAGTCAGCACTGATGCAGACGCCAGCCCACAGTGTCTGCATCATTATGGATGAAATGACACATTCACATAGACTACCGAGTCCGGTGGAGGAAAAGGGACAGCAAGGTTTTTCTCTCAAGGGGAGCAAAACCTGCCACCTCTGACAGGACAGGCCTTTATTTCTCCTCCCTGCACATTACAAGATTGTCTTCATTTACTATGCACAGGTGGTTGCCTTTTACAGAAGACAAAAGAGTCAATGCTGCTAATCACATCACAGAAGAGGGATATTTGCAAATGAAAAAGCAAAAGTGGTTAAACCAGTTACACTCATCCTTGGAAGGTTTAGCATGGATTTTAGGAAGTTACTTTGCAGTAAATGTCCTCAGTTCAGGGTGAGGGAGTTTTAGCAAAAAGCAAAACTCATAGTGGCCTAGGTACACATTGCAGACCTGATTCCCCACGGGAGAACCTGTCTGTGGCCATGGGTTCTGTGCATCTCCAAGTGGGAGCTGGGCCCATGCCACACAGAATGGTCTCCTACACAGCACTGCTATTCAAATCCAACTCTTCATTTCTGAATGCTCTGGTATTATATCCACTCTGAATATTTCAAAGACAATCTTACTGAGTTGGTTTTGGGTTTCACAACTAGATGTTGGTTGTGAGGGGAGGCAAAAAGACCTAACTGCCATGCCATTATTTAGTATTTGTACTGCTCACAGACACGCCCTTAGTTTTATATCTTCCTTGTTGATTTTTATGATTGATGGATATGTGCTTCTCTCTGGCAACTTTTGCATAAGGTGTAGCCTGAATGGTTGTGGCTGGAGGTGGTTCTTTTCCCACATTATTTGCCTCAGCAGGCCGCCGGTATGAATCAAACAGAATAAGGTATGTGGAATGTGTCAATAGTTATGAAGAGAAATGAATACTAATTTCTAACTTATTCACATTATTTATGTTCAAGGCAAATATAGACTTGAAATGCATAAATGATAATATAAAGTTGTGACTTGCATCCATAGTCATAGACTACTGAATATCATAAAAAAATTTGTCTAATGAAAAAAGAAGATTGCCATATTCAGATTCTCTGTCAAGACATTATTTAAAAGAAGTTATTCAACATGAGTTCATATCAGTTGAGCATCAATAAAGATATTGCTTAATAGTTTTGAAAAGATTCCTTATAGATTCATGAATCTATAAATTATTTAATATTGCCTCTTAAACACCTAAGTCTCACAAGTCCTGGAATCAGGAAAGCAGATATCACACATGTGACACCCAAAAAGATTATATATGAACTGAGTCTCCAGTATGAAAGTAAAAAATCTAATAAAACTTGACCTGCCGTGATAAGGCTCACCATAATAATGGGAGGCAAACTTACAAGTATTTAGTTTATACTATAGGAGGTGCTATAATATACTGCCCCACACAGGGAGTTAAAAAAGAGACACAGTCACTGCACATTTCCTGGGGTGAGAAAACAGCGCTCTGATTTCTCACTAAAGACTATTGAGCTAAGCCGAGAGATAAAATATAAGTGCTCATGGTAATGTTGATATTGGCAAAAAGAGTAAAAAGTATTCAGGATTTGGCCAAAAGAAAAAAAAACAGAAGTTTCTAAAATTCTAGCCTACTTCTCAGTTGATAGTTATCATCGGTTATCATTAATTAATATTTATTGGTAATTAGTTGGAATGACACTAAGGAAATTTGAATATCTAAGTAATGGGGGAAATGTAAGATCATCTGAGGAAGTTTACATAAGAAGGCTGAATAGGAACAGGCAGATACCCAGGGTAGTTACTCTAATAAACCACAGAGGAGGAAAATCCCATCTGTAATGAAAATATTTGGAAATTGAAAATCCTGTTCCAAAAATATTCCCTGACTGACAAGATTAAGTGCCAGCTCTCTGTGAAGCATGTGTGTGCGGGTGTGTATGCCTCTGGAAGGAAGACAACTTGGGAAGAACCATTCTATAAACCAGCTTAGAAAACAGGACAACTGGGTCCTAAACAGAAAAAAGGAAATGCTATGAAAAGTGAACCAGGAACTGTAAGATGCTCAATTAAAAGGAGTTAAAGCATAGATAGGAATGTGAGAAAATATCACAAATGGGAGAAAAATGCAATACTGAATATGTAATATCTGTGTGGCTTTTTCTTCATGTGATGATTCTAAGTTTCAGACAAATTGTACACTTTGACTCTCATAGGCTGCTTATGTTACTGGCATTTTTTACCCAGGAAAGGGAGCAAAGAGAAATATATGTTGAGTTTAATAAACTGGAAAGCATAAACCTGGTTGCTAGCCAGGAAGAAAAACCTTCACACTTTAGGGGATTGCAGCATTTTTCTGCTATGAGGATTGGCAGTTCTTCCTTTCCACCTCTGGTACCCACTGGCTGGTGGAAGTAAGGAAATGCAGGTGCATGCACAACAGAAATCAAAATGGTGCAGGGGGAGGTGCAGGACCAGAGAGACCTACCAGTTTCACATGGGGAGAGAAGGATTGGTTGGAAGATAGAATTGCTTGAAGTGTGTGAAAGTTTGGGTCATTTTGAGAACATACAAGATAATATAATTCCAGAGGAACAAAGATTCTCTCTTTTTTGCTTGGGTGACTGGTACTCACCCTGTGCATTCACACATCCTTTCTCCATGGCCATGCTACGTTCATAGCCACATGGCCCATGACTGTGCAGCTCCACATGTAAACTCTAGGAGGGAGACTGAAACGGACTTCAGCTGGAAATACATGTTAAGCTAACTGGGCTGGACTGCACCGTGACATGCAGCCTAAACTCTAGGAAGCAGTCTTCATCCTAAACCTACTGAAGATAAGATTAGGACTTTTTCCATGGTGAGATAGAGAGAGATGGGACATTGGGAAATCAGGAGGGGACCCCCTTAATTGTGCATAATCAGTAAACCATACTACAGAAGCACATTCTTCTTTGTGGGTCTCAAGAATTTCTTTTTTCTTTAGAGGACCAGAGCCTCACTTCCACTGGTAACAGATGGCCTTCTATTGGTAAAACTGGTGTAAATGTAATATGGTATAACCTTTGAGAAGTATTTGTCAGTTTCTTGAAAAATTGAGCACAGACCTACCGTATGAACTAACCTTTTCACTTCTAGGTCTATAAAAAAAAAAGAAAAAGGAAGCATAAGTCCACTTAAGGACTTGTATACAAATGTTTGTTGCAGCTTTATTTATAATAATCAAAAACTGGAACCAGTCCTAATGTTCATCTCAAGATAATTAATAACCAGGTTATTCATTAGTTATCAGAATGATAGCTATCCAAATTATCCAGTTATAGCCAGGTGCTTATCATTGCATAAATATTTTTGATATATTCCACAAGTAGAATACTCTTAACGAAAAGAACTATTGATACATGAAAAAACATGGATAATTCTCAAAATAATTATGTGGTGTGAAGTAAGCCAGACAAAAATGTATACAGTGCTAATTAATTTTATATAAATCTCAAGAAAATAAATACTAATATATAGTGAAAAAAATTGAAGCAGTGGTTTGTTAGATATATATATATAGTCTCTTCATTACGGTATTTCTATTCATTATCTATGTGCTAAATGGCACATGTTTAATATGTGGTAAATATGTATAGGTCATTGAATATCAATTTTTCCCTTAATGGTTCTGCTTAAAAAAACAATTGTAAGGCACTTTACCCATGGAGTGATTCTGAGACTTTTTAAGAGGCTGCAGTATGTCATTCTGCAGGGCAAAGATAAAGCAGCCACAGAATAATATGTTTACCTTGTTAAGAAATCTTTTTTATTTAATCTGTAGCCTCAGAAGTCTAAGGGAATTTTCCACTGGTGTATTTCACATTTATTCATTTGTCATTTATTTATTCTATTCATTTATTAACTCATAAACAATATTTATATCTCTTTGTTAGACTCTTCTTTCACATATTTCACACTCAGAGTGTCTTAAATACAATGTATTATTTTCCTGTGCTCTTCACAAGGCTTCTCTTCTTCTCAGCTTTTAATCTCAATTAATTGCACCATTACTTAAGCATTTGCCATAAAAGCTACTTTTTCTCCAGCAGACCTTAATAAGAGGATATAGTGTATTGCAGGAACTGAATATAAAAAAGATGATTAAGATTCAGTCCAGGCTCTCAAGGATATTAAAGTTATGTGGTAGAAGATTATGTCTAAACAAAATGTAGCAATATAATGTCTTGGTATTTGTAGGTGATGGGATATACCAATTTACACTGTCTGCAGGTGTACCACATTTTTTAAAGAAAGAATATTTGAAACACAATTTAGAGATTTAGGATGAGGTCATTTTCTAAACAAGAGGGAGGGAAATTTCCTTTCCTCGCCCACAGGTGGAAGTGCTGCTTCCACCGGTAAGAGTATCTCAAAGAGAGCTGAATACTCAAGGATTTCAACTTCTATCAAGAACATGCAAATTTTCATTTTCCAGTATTACAAGCTCACCCTCCGGGGATGAGCTTATGATACTGGAATTCAACTTGCATTGCTAATTTTTATCAAATAATCAAACATGGAATATAATTTTCATTGTTATTTCTCCAGACATTGTAAGATATATGTGATGATTTCAAGACTACAATAGTACCTCTCTGGTCCTTTGACTGTGACTGGTCAAAGAGTTTATAACCCCAAGCTTGCCATTTTCTTTCTGTCAACCTTTAAGGATAATCAAATCCAGCCTCCCACTGTTCATTCTTAACATCATGATTAATGTGATTATGGTCAATTACTACAGTCACTTGATATCCTGAAGCTTGGTCTACAACAGACCATTTAACCCAAAGAAATTACAAGTGTTGATCTAAGTAGTTTGATACCACTGCATGCTATAGATTTTTAGTTTCCAGTAATTGTTCTCATTATCAAAACTAATTCTAGGATTCTATATTCAAAAATATGGTTCCTGTGCTTATTCCTGATACTACTTATAGCATCAGTTAGGATCATACTAAAGAAGTAGAAACTGTGGTTGGTATTTCATCAGAGATAACACACAAAATGAGTTGCAGAGCTTTTGAAAAGCTAGCACTTGGTTGGCTTGGGAATCTAAGGGAAGGAAGAGATGACTTCACAAAACCTGGGAGCTTGGGGTGGGTGGTGACTAAAGAGTTTCCACTTCATCTCTGAAGATCAGGAAAAGGGTTCCCTGATGTTCCTGACTCACAGTAGGTACCCAGACTTCTGTGTGAGGGGTGGGGATGTCACCGTGCACTGCAGCCAGTTCTGGTATAACTGATGTGGTACAGATGGCTGGTGGTGGTAGGAGTGATGGAAGTGTCTGAGACTGGACCCACCTGAGTCTTGCAGGTGGAGAAATGGAGGCCAACTCTGGAAACCAGAAGAGAATTGTCTCTTCCTTCTCCTTCTTTGCAGTTTTCCACAGATGCCTCCCGGTGATATATATTAAGAGAAAACCATCTGGCAAGAGACTTCGGGAAATCCAGGCTGTAGTCTCTCAGGCCAAGATCACACAGAGTATATATCGAGTACTGAGCATGAAGTTGAAAAATAATGGGTAAATATCTTGCCAAATCATGCTCATAAAATAAAATTATATTAAAAGTAGATTAACAAGAACAGATATAAATACATATACACACAAGAAGCAGAATGTTGGCTATACTGTCTTGAGGGGAAGAAGTTTTAGAATGCTCGAAAGAAACGAAGGTCCAGTTTGAATATTGTGAGAGAGGACCAAGTGGGTGTTTAAATATTTTTGAATGATATCATTTCTTTTGTGAGTTAAAGAAAATTGGCAGCAATAAAAAATAACTGAGTAGGAGCAAAATACTTTGTTACTATTGTTCAAATGATTTTTTATCTGTTCACTTATGTAGGTAACGTTATAAGTCATTCTTATGACTTCTGAATGTTGAATTATAATATAGTTAGAATGGTATTTCCCAATACAAAGCATAAAGGAATTCACTCAAGCTTTCCTCAAATACATTGTCAGTGCCATTTTTGCATTTAAATGTTTTATCTATTTGGAGTGTACTGTGATAGAGTGTAGAGGAGAGACTTACGGGAACTGTTAAATAGTGGCATCGGTTACGGCGCGTCTACGATTCCGGGAGCACTATTATGTTATTGCGTCTATGAAATAGCTATCAGCGTATCACTCTAGCCCATTCGGCCATTGGATTTTATTGCAAAATGCTTAATTTGCCACATATAAGTGAACTTGTCATTTTTAACCATGGTTTATACACTTAGTCTGTGATTGCTCTTCTACAATACAAAGCCAGAATCCTACATCAGGAGCTGGGTACAAAAAAACACAGATTTATCTCAGAATTCACTGGGAGCACCGTTTGTCTTTACAGCCTTAAAACTGGCACTCCCAGTATTTAGAGGAAAAAATAAAATCCTCATCAAACCTTTATATTGTTCATTTAACAAATATTTGTCAGTAAACTTTTCCATAATTAATTTGATTTCATCCCCTAGGAAAAGATTGCTTTCAGAACACGATGATAATTGATTAATTGAATTTTAGAAAATTAACACTTTGACTTCAAAGCTTTTAAAACACATCATCATTATGTATTGTTAAATGAGTTTTACTTGAGTTTTAGTAATTCCATTACTGTTCTTTCTGAGTCACTGTTGTTTACTTCAGATTGTAAAATTTAGTAAGAAGAAAATTTATGTGCAATAGAACTGGGCAGCATTGGGCCTTTTCTCCTGGAAATGAATAACACACCTGTGCAGAGATGACAGTGATTTAAGGCTGTGGGAACAGGTCTTTATTTACCTGCTATTGAAATAAGACACAGTTTCTGGTCTGGATGCAGTAAATATTTTGTAATTTTATTGGAAATGATAACATTCTTGCACTCATAAAAGCCAGTTTTCTATACAGTATTACATGACATCTTCACAGTAATAATAAATTAGATTCAACTTCCCAAATATCCAAACCTAACCATTTGTAAGGAAAATGGATACTGAAATAATCTTACTTCTCAAAATAGCAATCTCCACAATGCTGGTCTCCTGCCAGTGTAATTCTCTTAGAAATATATTGTTTGTTTGTGGGAAAAAGGAAGGTCACACCATGGTTTTCATTGAGTGCCTACTAGGTTTCAAACTCTGTGCCACTCTGCGGCTGTACTTTTTAATTTAACTCTATGGAATGCTGCCACCACTAACCCAGGAGTCAGACGGTGCTCTCCCCACATTACTCCTGCAGAGACAGACCCCTCAGAAAGGTCAGTTTCACCACTTCACAAAACTACCGTGTGGCTTTCAACTCCGATAGTATTACTCTACTGCCAAAAGAAGAATCTTTTTTTAAAATTGTGCTGAATTTGTTGGGATGACATTGGTTAATAAAATTATATAGGTTTCAAGCTTACAGTTCTAAATACATCCTATGTCTATTGTAATGTATCTCAATGAAAACGTCAAATCATTTTACCATAGGAACACAAATTTTATATAAAATTGTGTGTGTATATATATATATAAACACACATATGCACATATATACACACACATCTCTACACCACACACATATTTAGTTAAGACTTCATGCAGGGTGATATATCTTCAGAATGAGTTGAGGGTTTATGTATGCAATGATCAAAATAAAACACATAATACATGTTTTAATCATTTTAGAAAGAAGAAGGAAATTTGTATTTTACCTAAATCTTCCAAGCCTAGCATATTAAACTGCCAAAATTCTTTTTTAATAAACAGGTCGTTTATATTACTTTTATGTGACAGCTGTAACAAAGCATCATAAACTCAGTGACCTAAAACAACAGAAATTTACTCTCTCACAGCCCTGTGCACAAGAAGTTCACATCTAAATAAATCACTCGGCTGAAATTAAGGCGTTGGCAAGGCTGGACTACCCCTGGGGCCTCTAAGGGGGAATCTGTTCCTTGTTTTTCCAGCCTCTTGGGGCTAACGGTGTGTTTTGGTTTGTGGCGGTATCAGCATGATCTCGGCCTCTGGCTTCCCATCACCATCTCTTCCAAGGTCCTGTGTATGCTTGCAGGAGTGGTGGGGGTGTGTCTGTGTTAAATCTCCCTCTGTCTCCTACTTATAAGGATTCATGAGATCAAATTTTGGGTCCAACCGGATAATCCAGGATAATCTCTTCATTTTAAACCCTGCATTTAAGCCCATTCGTAAAGACCCTTTTTTTCAAAGAAGGTAACATTTACATGATCCAGGAATTAGGACCTCAAAGGAGTTGTATGTGAAATGAGTGTGTATTTGGGGACATAGCTGATATACTTTGTCTTAGTTCACGCAATACTCCACAATCTATCCTAACCCGTATATGGATGACCCTATAAAATGTGGGAGTTGTATGATTATTGACTGAAAATATCTCAAAATGTCTTGCATTTATAATATTTATCAATAGTTTTATCTACTAAAAACATTTTTGTACATATGAAAATTTTACAATATTTAAATTGATATGTGCTCAGATATTTTTAAGTTGAGAAAAAGAATACAACCTATATAAAAGAGAGAAGCAAAAAGTGTGAGAATCAGGTGAGACTCCCAGAGAACAGATGATTGATGGCAACAGAGAGGGCCGAGATAATCCTGCAGCCATGGCCAGAGGGGACAGTCTGGATTAATGAAACGCATCCGTGCCTGAAGCTGCTATTGCTCCCTTTCAAATGTTCTCTGTTCTCCTAAGAAAACTCTGGTTGACAAACATAGTTATAAGTGATAAATGACATCTGTGAGCATTTAAAAAAAACAACCACCCTAAATGCAGAGGTAATAATAATTTATTTATAGCCAGTCAGAGAAAGACTAAAGCCATATGATTGCACTCATATGCGGAATCTAATGAGCAAATTGAACTGCCAAGATAGTAGAGACAGACTCATAGATAGAAAGCAGGCTGACAGCGCTGGGGGGAGGGGTTTGGGGGGAAGGGATTGAACAAAAAAGAAAAAAAGACTCATGAACACAGATAACAGTGTGTTGAATGTCAGAGGTGGAGGAGAAGAGGGTATAAAGGGGGATAAATAAAAAATAAACTATTAAAGATAAAGTTAATGTTATATTAAAAGATAGTCAAGGAGATCAATTTTACTATAAAATAATCAGCAGCTGCACTTTAAATCTGAGGATTATATACTCTCCCTGAAACTAATAATTAATGTAAACTCCTCAAATTTAAATTTGCATAGGTATGGTCATGTCTATATGAAATTCTTTATAAAAAACCTGTCGATTCTTTATGTGGTAATGTGGTCTAGTAAAGATATCATTGGCCCTAAAGTCAAGAAGGCTACATATATTTTAGTTCCTGCATTTGCCCATTTGGTGTAAATGCACATAGACATTAACTTTAGATTTGGGTTTTCAATTTTGCTTCTACCATCTACTCTTTGACATCTGTTTCAGTCAGACAGAAGCCACACTATGTATTTCACGCAGGACATTATTTAATTTCCACAATTGGATGTTTATACAACCACTAGTGTGACTGAGATAATAAATATTACAGAAACAAGTGCTAGCTAATTTCATTGTAGACTTACTCATGAGAGGAAGTATGAAAATCAGTTGATAAATCAAAGCCCAGTTCCTATTTTAACTTTATTTTTATTTTTTAGCATTTCATTTATTTTTTATCATATAATATGGTCCCCTTGATATTTTTACTACCCACCTGGCAACATACATAGGTATTTTAATATTATTGACTATATTCTCTACACTGTACTTTAAATCCCTGTGACTATTTATAATTACCAATTTGCACTTCTTAATCCCTTTACTTTTTTCACCCAGTCCCCCAAATCCCCTTCCCTCTAGTAACCATAAGTCTGTTCTCTGTATCTATGAGTCTTTTTGTGTTTATTGATTTTGTTCTTTCGATTCTACACATAACTGAAATGATAAGATATGTGTCTGTCTCATACTGACTTGTTTTATTTAGCATAATACCTTTAGGTCTACCCATGCTTATCACAAATGGTAAGATTTCATTCTCTTCATGACTGAGTAATATCCCATTGTATATATGGATCATGGCTTTTCTATCCACTTGTCTATAGCTTTCCACTTCTGAATTCCTGAATTTTAGAACAGGGTGCCAAAAGACAAGGCACCTTGAAAGCCAAAACTCCCACTCCTTGCTCAGGGGATTTCTTCAGGCTCCTCTTTGTGATGGTCTGTTCTTGATATTTAAGAGCATTCATTATATAGTAGCTTTCAGATACCTCTTACATGGATTTTTGTTATTTCAGTTTCTCCCTACATTGCCTTATCTCAGATCCAATACATAAGATAGGTCCTAAAACCCAAGGTGTGAGTGTCTTTAGGACAGCTTCCTGGCAGTGTATTTTGCTAAGGGAGACCAGACTATATAGTCCTTTAAAGAAATGTAAGATAGTAGTTTCTTTGTTGATCCAGTTTATTAATTGTATGCAAATTTACAAAAGAAACATTAATTGAAGAGGTTAAATTTATCTTATGTACTCTCCAAATGTATTAAAACATAATGCAGCAAGTAAGGTAAAAATAGGAAAATATCTTAAATAATTTTTGAATTTGGGTTATATATGAAGAGTGATTAATTGAATTTAAATTACCATCTAAAAATGGATATTAATTTGTAATAACATCCTTCAAAATGTCTATGAGTTATACATTATATCTAGATTAATCTAATGATGATTTATCACACTGAATGAAATGTTTCCTCAAAACATAAGAAAGAAATTAGGCATCATAAAATTAACATTTTATTACACCATTAGAACAATGAATAGATCATTAGATCAATAACTAATCCTCATCAAATAAAGGTGCAAGCACATATTAATATCTATCTATTTATTCATCTAATTATCTATCTATCTAATCTGGTAAAAATCTTTCAAAAACAAAGTTGTAGTTTGTTCTCAAAAAATCTCTTCAAAAGTCAAATGTTATGTAACTGTTCTGGCAAATTGTAGATTACACAATGCTTAAATAGTTGGAAGAGATATTAGAAAGCTGTGGTCCATCTCTCATTTTTACACCTACGGTACTTAATCCTTAGAGAAAATGGGGTTACTAACCCAAAGTTAAAAGTTGCCTTATAATAAGAGAATGTCACCTTTCCTGATATCTGATGTGTTCCTTTTTAACATTCAAATGTAGGACAAGAAAAATTAAATTTTACTTGTGAAATACAGTTGGAATAGAATATACCCTAACCATCCACAGGAATTCTATGTCAATTTATATTAAAATCCTGCTTTAGGTAGTTAATAAGGACTAAAATGCTGTATGATCTTATAGAAGTTTCAGAGAAAATGTGCTTTCCCTTAATGAACTGAATTACTGCAAAATATTGAATTCCTCATTTTTTAAATAATTTAGGCCAGTGATACATTATTCTACATGAATCACATTTTATTTAGAACAAGTTTGGTTATTATATTATAGAGTAAAAACACTTGTGACTTTTTGGTATGAAGACATGATTATTGTATTTCTTGCTTACAACACTGTAGACAGTTTCAGAAATATCAATGTAAATACAAAGAAATGTTTGTGTTGAGTCACTGACTATCAGGTCCCCCTACCTACTAGAATTGCCCACCAACTGCCTAACTTGAATGATAATACAGTTTTAATTACACACAAGGAAACCAAAGCTACATCTTTAATTGGAGATATGAACTGGTTTTCCCCCAGAGCTAGAGAATCAATATATTTTGAAGTCTAAGATATTTTATTGGCTACTGGTGCAGAAAATTTCACAGTGGTAGAAGAAATCATAACAAAGATTGCCACTGCCGGTAGAGGGCCAGGGATTGACTGGGAAGGGGTATGGAGGCATGGGTTGTTTTTTGTATACTACTGCTAACTCAGTAAAATGGAAAAAATGATGCCAAAGTGTGATACCCTCTCTGCAATAATGATACTAACAGAGATCATTCCGAAAAGAGATACACCAAAGTGCTACCAGCAGTTTTCTAATCATGGTATTTAGGGCAGTTCAAATTTGTATCAACTTTTCTTTAATTACTCTCTAATGTTTCTATTATGATAATATATTATTTGGCAGTATCTTATAGGAGAGAAAGAAATAACTTTGGTAAATTTTAAGATGGTCAAATTTTTTCATTATTTTTTATGATATTGAGCAGTTACTTTAAAATATCCACAAACTTTGACAGAGTATAAAACATGATTAGATTTCCACCTGCAGCTTGTGTGGCTGAGAATAACACTAGAGATATAATTGACCTTCAGACTAGACTGAATGACATAAAAAAATGTTCATCAAAGAAGAAATCCTATAAAGGGAAATTTCCTGGACCAGTAGCCAAAAAAAATGTTGGTTATCAAAATATTCTAGTCTGTTCTTCTTCTAGAGGCAGAACTAAAACATATTGTAAAATAAAGGGGTAGGGTTTATTTTCTTATGTAATTAAATCTTTATTAAGATTGTCATTGCTTTTAAATTATATTTTAAATAGGTATAAACACAGTTTTTAGGTTTTAATACTATTCTCTCTGTTTTCACCTCTCTTCCTTCTCTCCCCCTCTCTTTCTCTCTAAATACATACTTACATGCATACATAAATGGTTAGCTTATGGAAAACTTAGCTTTTTATTATTGCATACATATAGCTTCTATTTATTAGGCATTATCCTGTCTGTATGTGTGCGTGTATGGTCACTCACAATATTTTTGACTAGATGCTGTCAATATAAACTTCTACCTTCTGCCCTTACAGACAGTAGAGATGACCTCATTGCAGCTACAGCAGAAATGGAATCATGTGGTGCCTGCAGTTGACCCAAATAATGAGAGATATATTGAGAATGGCTGACTTTCTGATACTGAATGACCTTTTATACCTAGAGGACAAAGACAACAACTTGGTTGATTGTACTAGTTACTATTGGCTGCATATGTCAAGTTACTAGGAGGATTGTCTTATAATAAGAAAGAATAAAACAATAAAAACAGAGTAAAACAGTCCAGAAATTTAGAGACTTGCAAGTTTGAAAGAAGTAACTGCTTCTCATCTTCAGTCAGGAAAATAATCAAATTGAGGAGACCTTTGATCAATAAAGTTAGATTAGACTCGTCTTGCAGCAAGAATTACATCAGGGTGCATTCATTCTAAAAGCTCTGAGATGATTTAGGTGTCTCACATTAAGGATTTAATCCACGTTTGACTCCTAATAAATTCTCTCTATGGGGAATAATAACAAAGAAAAAGAAGAGTAAAAATATGTTTCTACAAAGAAACCTGACATATTTAAGGTAGTAGCTATTAAGGAAGGAGAACAAACAGAGTCAAAAAACAGAGATTTGTCACAAATCTAAGAACCATGCATGGAAAAAGAAATGTGGAAAAGGTTACCTTAACGTGTTACTGAGTAAATCAAATTGATGGAAAGCATCAATGTTTTGATGTTTTGAAAAGACTTGTACTGTCAATGGAATCATGGCCAACTACGTGATTGTAGCTGTAGTCTTTTACACTACAGAAAATCTGTGCCTATTCAGGACCAACTTATAGGAGAAATATTATGACTAGAAGAACCAGAATGTGACTGCTCAAGATCCCCAATCTTCTAAGAGCAGGAAGCAGGCTGGGGAAAAGCTATGTTTACAAAAAGGAACTATTTTCCACTGTTTCATTCATATGAGGCTTAGCAGAAAATGAAGAGGAGAAAATTACCCACAGAATGGAACCAAGAAACACAGAAAACAGTAGACTAAAGATCCCTCACAGTAACTGATACAACAACCTGTACTTTTTTTTTCTCTTTCTGAAGGAGAATGTTTGCAGATATTATCCAGTTCCCCTGGACACACTGTACCATTTGTTTGTTTAGTTCCTAAAGGTCTGGATCTAGAAAAAACACATAGGGATATATAATAAATAGACTCTTTGCATTCTAAGCATACAATTCCAACTTGTGAAGTGAATGGAGTTCCCCACACCACCACACAATTCTCCAACAGCAGCTGAGTGTCTGAAAATGTAAGTTAATACAGCTCAATTCTGACACTATCCATATGAAGGTAACATCAGATTCCACAGGTTGAGTTTTCAGCACCACAAAAAAGCCGCCCCACAGAACTGCCCAATTCTAATGCCAGTGCAAACCCATATTGTCACCTGTACTTCTGACCAGCTGGCTATATAAATCACAAACTCCCATGACCTTTTTGGTTGTAATTAATTTGCTATAGTGCCTAACAGAACTCAGAGCAGCATGTTCCTTTCTAGATCACCAGTTTATTAGAAGAGAATATAAATCAGGAGTAGTCACATGGAAAAGATACATAGAGCAAAGTATGGGAAAGGGATGTGAAACTTCCATGCCCTATCAAGGTGTGTCACTCTCCCCAAATCTCCATGTATCCACAAATCCAGAAGCTGTCTGAACCCCAACCTTCTGGGTTATCACAGAGGCCTCATTCCATAGTCATGATGTTTAAATCACTGCCTATTGGCAACTGATTAGAACTCCAGGTCCTTTCTGCTCCCCAGAGGTCAAGGGTAGGACTGAAAGTTCCAACCCTCTAATTACCTTGTTGCTTTAAAAAGTTTTCTCATTATTACAACAAAAGAAACTTTTATGGCTCTCATCACTTAGGAAACTCCAAGGGTTTGTAGAGCTATAAGCCAGGAACTGGGAAGTAGACCAAATATATATTGGGAATATATTTTGGTGATCTAAATGACCAAATATGAATTTATTACAAATTATATTATAGAACTAATATAAAAATATCAAAACCTACATATCAACAAACAACACATAGATATTGGACATCAAACTTGATGCCAGGAAGAGATGGCAATTTAGTAATATATCTCTTGGATGCAGATAGGTTTGTTTAGTGTATAAAAAGAAAGAAAAAACAAATATTTGATGACTAGGAGTGAAGAATAGAAATCGTTATACTGTTCATGTATCAATATACCCAAATCTGGGAATAGGTGGTATTATACTTCTGTTATAAGTGAAGTGAAGTTCTTGCAGTGTCATGAGAAAACGAATTTCCTGATACCTGCAGAGGAGAATGGAATTCCGTGGTAAACTTACTGATAATGTAAAATTAAGGGAGTTTTCCTTCTGACTTCAGAATGTCCCATCTTCATCAGTCCAACTTTTTTGTCAGTAGCAACAAGATAAAGGCCACTGCCCAGAGTTTCTGCTCCACATTCAAGTCCAGTCCAGTCCAGCATCTGACTAATTCAGTGTGTGCTTCCAGCTGCAGCCCATCGCTGTGCTGTGGCATTCAGGCTCCCTCCTGCAGCCTGTGTGTGGAGTTCACTTAGCCACGGCCCATGGGAATGCTAGGACCACATGGCCATCGAGAGAATAGGTGAGTGCACCTGGCAAGTGCAGACCATCAGGTGAGAAAAAGGGAGACAGAAAGATTCTTTGATCTCCTGGGATTGTGTATCTCAGTCTTGGAAAAAAACTTAAAGCTTTTTCAAAAGAACCAATCTATTTACCAAGCTTTCATGGGCTTTGAATGGGCACCCCCCACACTCAGTGAGACTGAAAGACCTCTTTAGTTAAAAACCTCCCCCTGTGCTCCCCAACAATCTGGTTTTGGAGGGGAGAATGGAGAAGCAGTAATCCCTTGAGGGAGCAATGTTGTAATGCCCTGGGGTGTGAAGTTGTTGCTTCCACCGGGCTGGGAAAGCAGGCTTTTGTTCGCCATTTTATTAAGCTCAATGTCTAAGTCTCTCTGTTCTCCTTTCTTTTATTAATAGGTAGCTAAATACTGACAGTAACATTTCTAGGCCCATTTGTTGAATGAAATCAAGTGACAAGGTCTGCCCAATGTGTTCTGAGAAGAAAAATGTCAGGTGTCAACTCCAGAAGACATCATTTAATTGGTACATCACGATTTCTCAGATCTTTCTTTCCTTTCTGCATAGTAATAAGCATTTGACATAGTTCTATCAGTTTGAGTCTTTAAAACACTAAATTAAGTAGAGCATATTGCGTGACAATCTCTGATTACCTATAATGTTTGAGAACAAAGCTTGGTGGGTTTGAGTCACTGAGGTGTGTTTTTTTTAATGCACTAGCATGATTTCTCCTCTACACACAGAGAAACAAGGTTAGAGGGGATGTATGGTTTGCCTAAGGATTCAGTCATCTAGCTGGTCCACCCAAAATTGCTATTTGAATTCTTGTCAGCTTTGTAAAATGTGCTTTTCGTGGGGGCTTTTAGCTTACTGTACTTTGATATCTAATGGTCTTAAATACCTTAAATGTGATAATCCAGTACCATGCATCTATTATTCATTCTGAAGGCTCTTCTCCTTCTCCAATCCTATTGCTATGAAAACTGCCATAGGCTACTATTGGTTCATCATTAACAGACTTTCAGTTCAAGTAAGGGAGATCATAATTTCTTACTCTTGTTGAAGTGCGCTTTGGTGAAAATCAGTGTGTGTCCTCCCCATAATATTTATTTTTTAAAATTGAAATAATTGCAAAAGGAATATATAGCTATTTGCCGCCAAACCTCTCTCTTGTTGAGAAAATTTGACTTTAATGAGACAGAAGGATGACATTGTGAAGAGAATTACCAGACTTGAGAAATTAAGAGAAAACTTGAGTAGTTCTCAAGTCTCTGTCCCAATTCTTTTTGAGGCTCAGGTAGAGTCTGCCTTTCTTGAGTTTTGAAATCATTTTTCAATTATGTAAATGTTTGAGTTTTCATTTTCCTAAGGTAATTCCATTTTGATTATGTCACTTTGTACCCAGTGATTACAAAGTACGGGAGCAAAATCCTGTGGTATTACATTTTCAACCATTCTTAAGTTTTCCATGTATTTTATATTAAACAGCTAAGTGTTTAATACATAATCAGCAAATTTTATAATTTTGTAATTTTATGTTAAATTTAAAATAGCATATTGTGTGACCATTCAGATAAAGTACTGAAATGTTTAAAACTTAAATTAACCTTTAAATATTCACAAGACAAAGACCATAGGTGATTGATTGTACAAGTAACAAAATCATGAGTCAATACCTATTACTGCTGGGTCCAAGGATAAAATTCTAAAATTGTTTTATTGTAAAATTGTATTAAAAGTCCAGCATCAAATAAAAATTTCGAACATACATTTTTATTGAAACAAATCAATTTGCCATTTATAAGATTTTCATTGCCAACAGGGTAGAACAGAATAAATGACAGAAATTGAACTAACAGTATCACAACTGGAGATTTTTTTTTCTTGTTTTTAGAGACTATAACATCACAAATCCCATGGAGATTTCCACTAACTCTGAACAAGAGATTAACTCATTTCCTGCTGACTAAAAATTTATGGCTTGGAAATAAAAATAATAAATAATCTGAATCTGGTAAATTTGAATTCACTTGATTTCTTTCTCCCTCACTTTCCTGTGGTAAAACCCCTTGGTACCAAATAGAGAATCTTAATTTCTTTTCCATAAGGAAAACAGTATCATACCTCAGAAGAAATTATAGGTGAGCTATTCTCCAGCTAAAATTTAATTATTTTGATTTTAAAAAGAAAAATTGGAAATTTGGTAAAGGTATATGTATGTATAATGGGGGAATAATAAAAATAAAATATTTTGTTCTTTTTGGTTTGAAATTTTAAACTCAGAGATGTTACTTTTATCAAGTCCAAATGTATCTTGTATTTGATTGATATATCTCTGAAGGTAAATTTATTTATTGACTATTGTTACATTAGCCTTTGTTATTATCTTTTTTATCTTTTAATTTCAGATTTAGAAGATATAGGAATATAGGTATAAATGTAAATATATCTTATTTTGCTTATCATTCATTAAAGAATATTAGTTTTGAAAAGTCACATCCCTTATTGAATAGTTACCACTCTACACTATAATAGCAAAAATGTTAAATAAAAACATCCAACTGTAATAGAATAACAATAAAAAATTAAATAATATAAAGACTGACAATGCCAAAAACCACAGCACAATAATAAAAGAGATCATTCTAAAAACCATATTTTATGGAGTATTTTCTAAAACACATTATGAAAACATACTCAAATAATATGTATTGAAATATTCAGATGATCAGATGCACTAATAGTAAATACAGCATTCTTGGAAAATGTGATAATGGATTCAGACTTTACATATCCCAAAAATCTGCACTGGATATTCTTTGAGGTCTTGTGGATAGAGAAACTATTTTAAGACAGTCAACTGCATGTCAGATCTCAAGACATATAAATATGAAAATGTGATTAGAGACTGTTAATTGCATGAAGAATTTGAAAGTCAGTGCAATTGTAATTTTCTAGCAAATAATCACGGATGGGACTGTTGCATTCACACCTCTTTTAAAGGGACGTGTCATTAGCTGTAACGGGCATAGTGTGAGCTTCACCAAATCATTAATTTTTTGTGGAACATGCTTTTAATCCTCATTTATAAATCCTGTTATTAAACCATGCCTATAATAAATCAAGAGGCCAATCATAAGTGTCTGTGCGCAGCTGCGATGCTACTGGAATTAGTGGAACAAAAAGAGCAAGGGCTTCTCAAGGATCCAGAAATATAACTTGTTATCAGTTTTGGCACTGAACATGAGAGGAACAATCAGCTCAGAATTACATCTGGTAACACTCACCTTGCAGCTCGAAGTGTGTAAGTTTATAAAATTCTTACACCAGACTTGGTCATTTAGAAAATTTCCTTTACTATAAAAAGATAGGAAAGGTAAAGACAAGAGAAGTTATGTGAATTTCACAGCCCAAGGTTAATCATGGCAAACTCCGAAATAAAAAGAGCACTTTTTCACTCCGAGATCATAAAACTTCTGATTTGTTTTTTGTGATAACTCTTAACATATTGATCCTCCAACCCAATATCCATCTATTCAATATCGGTTTATTAAGTATATAATATTTGAATATCACCATGTCTCTTAGTTTTCATTTATTTAACTTTCAATTTACTGAAGAAAGTATAGAAAAATATGTTCAAGGAACACAGATTTTGTTACATACATGCTACTTAATTTATAATGAACTTACATCCTGATAAACAGTTTGGAAAAATTTGAAGATATCGCAAGTACAAAATAAATTTAATACTCCTAAGTATGGAGCATTTTAATCTAACCTAGCCTATCCAAAATATTCCCAAACCCGTACATGGGCCTAGGGCTGGACAATGATTTTGAGTTTCAGGTGAAGAGTAATCCCCTTCCTCTTCTTCTCACCAGATGGCAAGAGACACGGATGGGCATTTTGTAAGATGAGATGCAAGAACACAAAACACAATATCCAAAAAACACTGGGAACATAGTACTTTGCAGAGTGTCTCTTGCTGCCCCTATGATATGATTTTGGACCGGAACCAGGGCTCACTGCCACTGCCCAGCATGGCAAGAGTAGACCCACATTTTCCTAGACCAAGAATAGATCAAAACTCAAAACTTGAAGTACGGTTCCCACTGAATGTGTAGCTCTTTTACATCATTGTGAAATTTAAAAAAAAATCATCAGTCATACCATTGTAAGTTGGGACTGTCAATATGTATATATGTCTACATACATTAAACATAAATAGATATAGAAATAGAAAAATAGGTGAGAGGTAGACAGTATTAGCATTATCATGCTTGGTTATATTCTCTTTCATGTATCTTTATATTTCATTGTTTCATTCAATATAAATATCCAGAGTGTTCCTACATTCCACTAGGGTAGGATCTAGTGGTAATTCTATAGTTGTTATTATTACTATGCATGCCACCTACAATTTATAATAAGACCTTTTCTTTCAAGGCCTTCACAATTTATTGAGGCAATTGACCACATGCACACTTGTAAATGCTAAATAAAGATATGTACCACATATTAAAATACTCAAGTATTTGAAATAGGATGCATAGAGAATATACATATGCATATATATACACATACATGCATACATATATACTATTAATCAGAGATAATAAACATCATATTTTAATATCATTTTTCCTATTAACAGATATTTAGAACTCATGGACAGCATAGCCATTTGAATAATTAGATCAACTGGATCACTTCTATTACCCAACTGTAATATCTGGGGGAGAAATAAAACTTCACACACCATTGGGATGTTGCCATTATAACACAAAGTTTAAAAGGATTAAGATAATTCTTATACTCCTAATCTCCCCTCCCCAAATAGAGCAATGATTAGATCATTTGAGAAGCTTTGAGCACAGCCTTAAGGGAGCGGCTCTAGACAGTTTGGGTTTGCTAACTGCACCACCGCGAAGCAACAGGGAGGCGGGGGTTGCTCACGGAGATAATTATCATCTCTGAGGGAGCAGTATTTCCGGAAATGATGTTCATCATGAGATAAAAGGGGAGGGCCCTTCGCAAGCATTCTGTTCCAAGCTATAAAGTTCTTTTGTTTTCAGAAGAAGCAGTTATGAATTAAGGCCCACTGCTGTTCAAATAATTAGGATTTGTGGTGTTTAAGAATTACCTCCATTAGAGAAGTAAAATGGCATTAATGGCGCGGCTGCAAGCTGTGAAATATAGAAATGTTATTTCCAAAGACAGCTGTTCAACTGCTGTTAAAATATGCAAACTCCACAAGAAAATTTTTTTTCTAGTAAATCTGTGCCTGGCTAACAAACAACAAAGGACAGATAGAAGAGCCCCATCGAAATGAGAGTTCTTTTGAGCTATTGAAACGACTGTGACAATCTAAATCACTAAGAGAACAGAGAACCATTTGGGGAGCAAGAAATGAAAGAATGACAATTAAGTGATCAACCCACGAAGGTGTGCTAACAGAATGATAAAGAAAGTAGTATTTCACAAGGTAAGTTTACTGAAGAAACAGCAAGTTTTAACATGACTCTTACAGGGAAAAATGTATGAATAGATGAAAATGTTTTGCTCAATCAAATCATTAATTGGGCTTCTCATGTAAAGCTCTGAGCACACTAAAGTATGAAGATGCTGAAATCCCTTTAACTGTTAATGCTACTTCGGTCTTTTACCTGTGACAATGAAAAACTGAGGCAGTTGTTCAGAAAAACACCTAGATAATCTAACAACTTCTGTTTACCTATTTCCCAACCTTTCACGATGATGAGTGCAATTGATACATACTTTCTCTTTTTTTATTGTTGTTCAAGGATAGCTGTCTCCATTTCCCCACCACCACTTTCCCCCTGCCACACCCACCCCCACCTCCCGCAGATGCATAATTTCTGCAGAAGGCTTTCAGTGACTATGGTGTGTTGTCAAGGAAGCACAATGTCAGTCATACAAGATTAAAAGATGATGTTTAATGTGTTAATTCTCAAATCATGTATAAAAATGATTATAAAATAGTTACACTATCTTGAAAAGGACTTCAGTGCAGGCACATCGGAACTTTTGTTTTGTTAGTGATCTACAAGTTTGAATTTATATAAATCCCTTGTAATGAAATTCTTGAAATGAACTTCTAAAAATATACGTGGAAAAAGGAACAAAGGTTAAGTGTGAGGCTGGTGTAGTGAGGGGCTGAGGGAACATTTTAACAGAAAAGAAAATGAGGACTTAAACATCTGAGCAAGGGCAAGAAAAAATAAAGAAAGGAGCATAATACAACTTCAACAATTGAGCAAAGGGTGGTGCAAGACCAGTCTAGATAGGTCATTCTGTGCCCTGAGAGAACATGGAGAACTGTTAGACAGTTCAGTACATTTTAAAGAGAGTCCAAGGCCTGAGCGACTCATGAGATGATGCCTCTGGTATAGCAACACCAAGTATAAAAACCTCTTTCCTAATTATACGCCAAATAACGTCTGAGCTTAATGTCTGAGCACATGGATGAGCGGGCACCCCAGCAATGCCAGACCTGTGCCATGTTTTCCTAGGCAATTTTAAGGCTCACTTTCTACACCTGGAAACGAGAAGTTTAGAGTAGATGACTAAGGAACTGGATTGCTGGTAGGTGTGCACTACATTTCCCTGACCATCAGAAAGTGATTCCTATCACAAATATAATAATTTCTTCTCCCAATACCTGGTTTAATTTATTAATATCACTGTATTCATGTATCTATAAATATAGTAGCACATAACTGGGAAATGCAAGTCAAACCACATGAGGAGAAATTTTTCAGGAATAATAACCTCAGAGAATTTGAATAAAATAACACATGAGACAGTATATCTGTAAAGAAGTGAATGATTTTGAAGCAAACGTATTTCCCAAGTATTTAAAAATTTTTAAAAAGGAGAGTATACTCTCAGCAAGACTTTGCTGGAAGGTGATACGGCAAATCAACTCTAACCTACGTTTTGTATTTGAATATCACTAAAGTACTTTTTGCTGATATTAAAATTATATTTTACATTGGAATTTTTTAAAGCCAAAAAATTAGCATTTGCCATTATTTATTCCATTTCCCTAAGTTTCAAGTCACATTGCATTTGATAGATTTTCTTATTTTAATTTCTAGAAAAATACACTCTTTGAGATTTTGGCTAGTTAAACTCTTATTTCTATAGTCTTTACAAAAACAACTCCTTTCTATGTTCTAATTCTTTTATTTTAAAAAACTATTTGTATTTATTTGTTTATTTACTATTTTTAATTTTCAGAAATCTTAATATCTAGGACAGAAGTGCCTTAGATTATAGACAAAATAGATCAACAATGATTTCTCTGACTGTAAATCAGTAAGTCAACATTCTTGCATGTGTTTGAAACATTTGTAAACTTTATTTTGTGAATTCTGCTCCCAGATACATATCTGGAAAAATATATATATAAAACATTTCTGAACCTTCAGAACTGAGAATTAAACTCTAAATATAGCAACCTACCAGCTCGCGGATTTTCTTGTATTTTAAATATAAATACACACGTGTGTATACATATATTCTGTATAATGTATATAAATATGTATATATAATGTATATATATTCATTGTATTTATTTGAATGTCTATTTTTCAGATATCTAAGTACAAAGTTTTTCTTTTAAATGTGAATATTCAACCTATACACAGAGCTGCAATTTGACTGATACTTACCAACTGGCTTATATTGGGTTCTATAGGCAATATTTTTGTTAATTGAGCTAGAGCCTAATCTGATTGTTTGAAGTCTCTGACATTCAGGTTAATGAAAATCATGAAAATTTGACCCTTAAAGATATCAAATCATAAGTAAGATATCTAAGGGCATGATTTAAATGTATAATATTTTTCTTTAAAAAGAATGATTTTAAATAACACATGTAGTATATATTTGATAAATACTTAGATTATTTTAAAGTTTTTGAAGTGAATGTGTTCATAAAAATTATTTGCATATAAAGCTTCATGGAAGGACATTATTCTGAAGCAATCTTTTTATTTAAGTACTTTTAGGTCGATGTGTAGAAGCATAAGCTTTGTATAGCATGTACAGAGTTTCAGTCTACACTGTCTGCTCCAATGGTGGTTTACATATCAGGATATTGCAAGTGTAGATATGGTTTAGCTGCTTTTATGATGGTATTATACTTTTGCTGCTTTTATATACTTGGCCACAGAATTTAGTTATACCTACTATCTATTCTTGCAATTATGCACTGTATATTGTTATATATGGAAAATGTTATCTTCTCAGTCAAGGCTTTCTCTATGCATTAGGAGACATTATTCCCTGCCTCTAGCCTTATGACCTCTTGGAAAATTATCAAATTCTTCAAAACAACAAAAATACATTGTAGTTAGGAAAATAACTCTTCTCAGATTTTCCCCTAACTTTTTTGATATATCCCTGTGAATACATAAAATACATTTTATCTAAATTCACTGTGTATCAAAGCACTGTTTTTTTTTAAATTCAGAAGAATTAAAAAGAAATATATTTTTAAAAGGAAAATTCAACATTGAAAGTGTATCTGATAGTATTTATGACTTTTCAAGCCATTTGTTGTTCTTTGTGTTTCACTAGCAAAAGCATTTATAACTATATAGAATATTTTCATTTGTAAGTGTACACTCCAAGAGCTTTTGCTTCTTACCATTGATTTTATTCACAGTCTTGCATGCAACAGCAACCCCATTTCACAAAGGTATAAATGTTTAATGAAAACTCAAAAATACAGCTTCACTATTTCATCTATTTTAAAGACTTGTGATTTTTTGTGACTACTTAAAAGGTCAAATTAACTTTGAATTTGTAGTTCATGATATATCTACGGTACTAATATTTGGCATTATAAAATTTCAGAAACAATAATATGTAAATAATTAAATAAGGAAAAAGGTCAGTAAAAATTGATGAAATAAATTACAATAACTTCAAAGTTTAAAAAGTACCTCAATGACAAATTGATATACTTCAGTAAGAATTCTTGGAACCCATTAACTGAAAGACCTAGGATTGATCTAGTTACTTACTTTAGCTGATGATGCTGACTGAATTCTTCTATATAAGCATAAATACAGGGGAAAAGTACATGTTAATTTCAAATTTAACCCTAAGATTTTAAATTGCCAATTAAGAGAAGATCTTTATAAGATCTTCTTCACAATCTAAACAGAATACTGCAGAGTTCTTCATGTTAACAATAAAATATTAGAGATTTACTAACATAATCTATATTTGGTGACAAACTATATTTTTAACTCTTTCTCTTTCTACTCTATGGCTCCCTAAAGTCGTTAACACATTTTATTCTTTTTATTTACTGTTTACAAGCTGGTTGGTTATTTTCTGAGCTTCTATCTCTCCTGTTGTTACAAAGACATATAATTGCATTCAGCACACAGAATCACCATTGTTTTCTGACCTCTACCATTAGGGCTGAAGGTTTACTTGTTCAAGTGGCTGCAAGCTCCAATTTCACTAAATATTTTGTCACTCTCTAAAATGGAAACCCTTTTCTTAGTCTATATAACAATTTTCTCTTTGGTTATTAGCTGGCCACTTTGCCAATGTCTCATATTCTAGGCAGTACTTTTAGGCAATGGTGGCACACTATTCTAGTTAAAATTCTCTATCAGTCAGGAAAGAAGGGATAACTGAAATGTTTGAGAATAGCTTAATGTTGATCAGGGATTTTAATAGTAGTCATAGTAATACTATTACTATTAGCACTACTACTAATAATAATATTACTATTAATAATATCTCAGAAGGAGGGTCAGGAAAGTTTCTATGAATAAATCATAAATAAATTAATACTTGAGAACAGTGTGCTAACTAAGAGAAGAACGTTGGGAAAGAATATTTTACAGAGGAATAACATTTGCAAAGACTTTGTGAAAAGAAAACAAACAAGGTACAATGGAGAAGAGAAATCAAGTAGGGCTACAAGGCAAGGAGAGAATGTTAAATCTTATCCTTTGTGACAGCATAGACGGACCTGGTGAATATTATGCACGTGAAATGCTCCAGTCAAAAAGACAAGTACTATATGATTTCACTCATGAGGGCACCTAATGAAAAAATAAACTAACAGACAGAATAGAAACAGGCTCATAGATAGAGAACAGACTGACATTGCCAGAAGGGAGAGGAATTGTAGGTCTGAGTGAAAAAGGTGAAGGATTAAGTGAAAAACAAACAAACAAAAACAACTCATGGACACAGACAACAGCAAGATGATTTTCAGAAGAAAAGAGGGGAGGTAAAATAGTGTATAATGAAGATAAATGGTGATGGAAGGAGACTTGGGGTAGCAAACACACAATATAATACACAGATAAAGTATTATAAAATTGTACGCCAGAAACTTACATACTTGTATTAACCAATGTCACTCCAATAAATTCAATTAAAATTTGTTAAAATGGAAATCATGCTAAAGATTTTTATTGCTGGTTATTTCTTCAAGAAGAAAAGGAAACTATTGAGGGGCTACAATAGTGTCAAAAAGAATGAAATACTTAGGAATGAATTTAATCAAAGAGGCAAAAGGTGTGTCCACTGACAATCACAAAGTACTACTGAACTAAAGAAGACACAAGTAAATGGAAAGATACTCATGTACCTGGACAAGAACAGTTAATATTGGTGACATGTCAATAATACCCAAAGTAATCTACAAATTCAGTACAATTCCTATCATAATCCCAATGATGTATTTTTTATAAAAATAGAAAAATCTACTCTAAAATGTGTGTGCAATCTAAGGTATGTTAAATAGCCAAAACAATCTTGGGGAAAAAATGACTAGGTTGAATGACTCACACTTCCTGATTTCAAAATTTAATTCAAGGACACAGTGATCCAAACAGTGTGGCACTGGCATTAAGCCAGACATGTGGACTAGTAGGATAGAACAGAGAGCCCAGAAATAAACCTTTACAAATAATTGAATAATTTTGACACAGATATGCACATCATTCAATGGAAAAGGAATGGTCTTGTCACCAAATGGTGCTGGAAAAAATTGAATATCCAAATGCAAAATAAAAATAATAATAAAATCACCCTTACCCTGTAGATCCCTTACATACAACATACACAAAATTAACTCAAAATAGAACAAAATCTAGATGGAAGAGCTAAAACTATAGAACTCTTGGAGGAAAGCAACTGGGCAACAACCCATCTAAAAATGAGCAAGATTCTGGAGCAGACATTTCTTTCAAACAGATATTACAAATTACCAATAAGCACTTGGAGAGATCCCCAACATCACAAATCACTAGGGAAATACAAGTCAAAAAGACAAGATATCACTTCCTGCCCATTAGAATAGCTAGATTTAAAAAGACAGAAAATAACAAGTATTGACAAAGTTATGGATAGATTTGAACCTTTGTACTTTGCTGGTGGGAATGTAAAAATGTTACAGCCACAGTGGAGACATTTCCTGCAATTCCTCAGAGAGCTTAAACATAGAACTGCAATGTGATCCAGCAAATCCACTTCCAAATATACACAGAGTAATTGAAAGCAGACACACACATGTATTTGTACACCCATGTTCATCACAGCACTGTTCTCAGTACCCAAAGGTAGAAGGATCTAAGTGTCTCTTGCTGAATGAATGGGTAAACAAAATGAGGTGTACATAACATGGAATATGATTTGGTCTTAAAAAGGAAGGAATTTCTTATACACACTACAACCTCACTTTAAGTGCAATAAAGCCAGCCACGCAGGAAAAGATATTACATGATTACACTTACATGAGGTAACTAGAGTAGACGAATTCATGAAGATAAAATGTAGAATGGTAGTTGCTAGGGGTCTTGTAGGGGAGAATGAGGAATTAGTATTGAGTACAGAATTTCATTTGGGAAAGATGAAAAAGTCCTGGAGATGTAGTGTACCCTCAAAATGGCTAAACTGGTAAATTTTATGTTATACATATTTAAACATAATTTTTCTTTAAAATGAGAGCAATAGATCTTAACTTCCTTAACTCTAAATAATTAATTTATATCTCAATTTCTTCAGAAAACTTCTCTGAAAAGTCTCTCAATTTCTCCTTTAAAAAATCACTTTATTGAAAGGAGCCTGAAGTGTGAAAATTATATATATTTAACATACATAACTTGGTAAGTCTGAATATAAGTATAAATCAGTGAAACAGGCATTACCGTCTATGCCTGAAACATCCATCACTTTCCTCTGCCCTCTCTATTTACCATCATTTGTGTGTGTGTGGTAGGGGGGCACTTAACATAAGATCTACTCAGCAAACTTTTAAGTATACAATACAGCATAGTAACTATTGGCACTAGGCTGTACAGATTTCTAGGGCACATTCATCTTGCATAACTGCAACTTCACCACTTTTGACTAATACTTTCTTGTTTACTTCTCCCACCTGCCCCTGACAACTACCGTTTTACTCACTTCTTCTCTAAGTTTGACTGGTGCCATTTCTCTCTTCACATGCATAATTTGTGTATCAAAATATATGTGCAATTTAGTTTTCATCTATTTTGTAGTCATAATTTTAAAGAATTATTGTATAAATTCTGCCTTTCCAAAATAATTCCTAAAATACTCAGGCATAAAGAGGCAGGTGTGTGTGCACAAAAACACACACACAGATTAATGTCTTAGGAATTTCAAGTCAGCAGAAGTGGTTTTGATTGACAGATTAATTCATTTTTATATATAGATACAACATATTTTGAATAGTAGCATATCAGTTTTTAAGAATCCTCAACTATTTAATGCAAAGTACAACTTGGAGAAAAAGAAAAATGTTTTTGCATCTGAAATCAAACTTATGCTCTTTTTGTACAGGGGAGAAATGTACCTGACCTCATATGAAATGGCATTCTAATATTACATATTTTAAGAATTAAGGTCATTACTATAATTTATTGATTATTTTATTTTTCCCTTCTGCTCAATAAAATGTCAGCTTATGAATAGGAGTTGCTAAAAATGAACAATGAAAATCTAACAATCAAAAAGACACAAATGTTGGGGGGTTTTGCTCATTAGAGAGAACAATATTTTTCATAAAAATTGTTTACATTTAGGAAAAGATAAAATTTTATTAATATATCTTGATGACAGCAAAAATATAATTAGTTTTCAAAATATTCTATAAGAAATTATGTTTTTAAAAGATTTTAATTAAAAAATTTAAGCTTCCCTAATTATGAAAATTTACTCATCCCAGTAATAGGCATGCACGTATGATGCCATGTATACCATATGTTTTCCTGTTTCACTCTGCATGTTTTAGATTAATCCTTTGGGTACAAATTCAAAGTTAAACATGTAAACAAGTAAAATAAATTTTAACTTCAGCTAAGGCAAGAGCAAACTGCAAAACTTTGTAAAGCTATTATGTTGAGTGTAACGGAAGTTGAAAGCCTTTTGTCAATGTGACTGACCCTCATATCTCACTCTCGAACATCTCTAGGACAAACCCATTACACTAAAATGCATAACAATCACACAGCAAAATATTTTACAGTTATATATCAGATTTCTATTGCTGCTCTAACAAAGTATAACAATTTAATGGCTTAATATAAGACAATTGTTATCCTGCAATTTTGTTAGAAGTCTGACTTCAGAGTTAAAAGCGTTGTGTCTGTAGGGTTAAATTGCATTCTGGAGACTGTGAGATCCATCTCACTGCCTCTGCCAGGTTCTATAGGCTGCCACATCTTGGAGAGAGAGGCCTCCTTCCTCTATCATCAAACCAGCTGTGCTGGATGTCTGGGAATTTAGCTGGGAAAGGCCTTCCTGTTTTAAGGAGTCATGTGATTAGGTTCGGTCCATCTGCATGATTTAGAGAAATTTATATGTCTCAAGGTCTTTAATCTTAGCACACTTGCAAAGTGCCTTTTACCAAGTGAGGTAAAATATTCCTAAATTCCATAGATTAGGATGTCATCATCATTGGGAGACATTATTTCAGCTACCTCAAGCTGTTTTCTTAATTAGTGAGAAAGAGGATTCCATGGCACATCTTTATCAGGGTTAATACTCCATTTCTGTACAAACATTTCACTCTTCTTTGTACTACTTTACACTTCACTCCTCATTCTGTAGAGCATCCTCCCCCAATTAAACTACATGTGATAATATAACAACCAGTCTCCTTTTCTTTTTTCCTTTGAAGGCTGGAAAGCCTAAGAACCACATTTGGTAGATGCATTTGCACCTAGGATACCAGAGACTAATTCATTGGTTTCCATTTTAATTTTTATTTGGCTTTTCTCAGCTTAATAAATTTATTTTGGTATATTTTTTTGCCTTATAAGATGTATATCAATTATTTATTATGTCCTTTCTATATCATAAAAGTATTTAAAGTTACCTTTTATTTAAAATTTCTGCTGTATCCAGAAAGGGCAAGTTTCTATTTTTATTTGATTATTATCAGAAAACAGGACCTGATTTTAAATTTAACAACAAATTATTTTAAGAAATAAATCATTTTTGAATTTTTAAAGATTTTATTTGTTTGTTTTTAATCAGAGGAAAAGGGAAAGAGAAAGGGAGGGAAAGAGACATCAATGGGAGAGCAACATCAACCGTTTGCCTCTCTTATGCTTCCCAACGGGGTGCCAAACCTGCAGTCCAGGCAGGTGCCGTGACTGGAACTGAACCTCCAGGTCTTTGCTTTGCAGGATTGAAGCCCAAATGACTGAGCCACACTGGTCAGCGTGTATGTGTTTTTTTTTTTTCTTTTTGGACACACTCTCTTATAGTTTACATTTATGTTTTTGTTTTTATTAAACGTACTCTGAATTTTTTATGTGTAAATACATTCCGAAAGACTTATATTAAAGAATTAGCTCTCATTTTAATATTATTTGTATATTCACTGCCCAATAACCACTTAATAAGTCTATAAAAGATCATCATATATATATAACTTTCTCCCAGCATTCGTACACATTTGCTGTACTTTGCCCTGCTGCTTATATTGTTTATTGTTGACTCTCCTGAATGAAATAAAAGGTTCATTAGGGCAGAATTTTGTCCTGTTTTGCTCACTGAATTGACCCAAACATATATAAAAATTCCTAGCACTTGGCTGTGACTCAATGAGTGGACTGATGAAGTAAAAAGTATATGCCAGGCATTGTTCTAGGTCCTTGAGATGTATCTGAAAGAAATCAAAGATTCTATAGAACTTACAGTCTATGGGGTGGAGAAAGCCACATAGCCAATGACTAATAGTTATAAAAATTGTTACACAGAATATTAAAAGACATTGAATTCTATAGAAAACATGACAAAGACAAAATAAATCAGGAGTCATTGGCTAGAAAAAAGAATTTTAGAGGTAGTAGTGTTAACGTGGTGCTCATGGCAGAATGTATTAAAAAGGGAACAATTAAACAAAACCTAGAGGTAAACGAGCTAACCATGAGGCTAGAAGGTGAAAATAAATTCCAAGGTGAAGATGCATTTGTCACTGTCGGTAGTTAGCTAATTATTAATAAGAAATGGGAGCAAAGGGAATTATATTGAGCTTAGTAAACTGGGGAGCGCAATGAGCTTCTTTGTTTCACCAGGAAACTACAGCTTCACACCCCAGGGGATTACAGCATTTCTCCACCAATGGGATTAACACTCTTCCCTTCCTACCCCCAGTACCAGATTGTTAGGGGTCATGGGGTGGGGGGAGTTGCTTGAACAAAGAGACCTGTCAGTCTAATTAGGGGGTGGGTCTATAAAAAGCCCATGAAACCTTGGGAAATTTATTGTTTCTTTTGAAAAAGCACCTGGTCCATCTCAAGCCCAAACTAACTTAATCTCAGGGAAACAAAGAAGCTCTCTCTCTCTCTCTCTCTCTCTCTCTCTCTCTCTCTCTCTCTCTCTCTCTCTCTCCTCTCCCCCTCTTTCCCCTGCCTGGCATCACACTTGCCCCATGTATTTGTGAACTCTCTCTCCCAGGTGCATGTGGCCATGTGGGTCTTACAGCTACTGGGGCCCATGGGCAGACTTTAAAAAGACTGAGCTTTAATATGAAGCAGAAACTCTGGACACTGGCTTGTGTTTACACCTTGCAGAAGATGTTTGGAATTTTTCCATGGTATATGGACAGATATGAGTCATTAAAAAACCCAGGGACAGCTTCTATTCCCACCCAAATAAACCACCTGTCACACTACCATCTCCCATGTGTGTGGATTCTCATGATCTTGTGGAAGAGCCTCATTTCCCCTGACTATGTAGTCTCCAAGAGAAAAGAAGATCCCATGAGGAGCAAAAGGAAGGTAGAAAGGGAAACAAATAGATGGGGAATAAGAAACTAGAGTGGTAAGGAGAGGTTGTAAATCATGCGGGCCCCAGTGGCCAGAGAATAAACTCTCTTTTAACATTTTAAGTTAAATGGAAGGATTGAGGAATTTTTAGGAGAGCAATGTTATGTTGCTTACATTTCAAAAGACTCATTGTGGTGCTTACCATTTCTGTAAGAACAATCAGTTGGGTCATCCAAGAATTATTGACCAATAGCAATAAGTTGTTCTTTAATATAGAACTGTTGAGTACATGAACTTTACAAAATGCCTAAAAAAATTTTTTTTTACAATCAGGAAAACAGGATTAAATCTTCCTTAAAAAGAGAGTAGCAAGATTTTAAAGTAAATAAAGAAGTACATTTATGATTTGTTTAGTTTTTCATATATGTGGCCATATTTTTTTTGTTTCTTAATGTTACATTTCCAGGGTTTTTCAATTCCAGTGTTTAAGAAAATTTTATAATATGCTCTTTCTCAGATTTTCTAAAGGGCTGCTCAGAATCTATGCAAAATATGTCCTGTATATCTAATAGAAGTCATTAAAAGCTCATGGTCAATGGGGGATAATTGGTCAGTTTTTAAAATAAGGTGCTCCAAAACTGAGCACAATGCTTTCTCACCAGAGCATAGAAAAATAAAAGACAATTATGTCTTGTGAATTAAAATAAATACAAATCTAATATGTGTTTATTAAATATTTACTATATAAAAATAACAGTTCTATACACATAAATTGAACAAAATAATCTAACAAACATAGTTTTCATAGAACATATTTATATGTTCATAGTTTCCATTCAAATTTCTGATGCCTTAGGGAAGGGGTAGCAGGCTACAGTCTAATGATATATAAAATAAAGAAAATCTAGAATGGGGTGTCCACTTGCCCCTTCCAATCAAGTACAGTAATAATTATTCTGATCTTCATCACAGTGCTCTTCTCAGCCTACATAATTCACAGGCAAAGAGAGTGTTAAAATTGCTAAAACACTATGTAAAGAGATTTTTTCTTGGTCCCCATAAACTACAAAATCCAAGCTATTAAATGATATTGTCAAAGTTACCTCCTCATGCAAAATATGAATAAAAATAAAAGGCACATTTGTTTTCATAGCATCAGTGTGTCTTTGACATTTCTCTAAGGTCTAGAGATGCCATTGCTAATGAAGAGATGTTAAGAATAATGAGCTCGAGGCTCTCTCATATGTTGAATGACAAATAAAATTTATGTCTCAGAGATCACATAGGCCCAAAATTGTGTATTATACACAAATCACTACATGAACTATGTATATAATCCCTACTCTTAGGCATGACCTGTGCACATAAATTTCCAGTCACTTACTGGTATGGGAACACCAATATTTCACAAGTGAGGATTTTTCTATGACAATTCGTCTTATTTATTACTTTCCCCAGAATTTGAGCATACTATTAAAATTTTAACTGTTAAGTCATTGGAATTACTTCTTTAATTTCTACATATTTTTGAAAGGATTTTGACAAACATGCTAGTTTTAGATGATTTCTAAACAACATTAATGCTCTTGCTGACTTAGAAAATATTTCCTTAAGTATACTTTTAAAAGTCATTTTACTCTTCATCTAGTTAGCAAAGAAGTATGATACTATTTTACATTTATAATGTAAACAATTTCAAGAATAAAAAACTTTTCAGTTATAAGGATAAATGTTGTAGTGGTCCAATCTTTGAATGTTCATGAAAGCGCTTTCCATAGCCTGTCTACTAAGCAGATTTATCTGGAAATACTGATCCTCTCTGCGTATATTTCTTTGTACATAAGAACACGCACACATATGTGATAGCAAATTATTGTGCTTGAAAAATATCAGTTGAAACAATAAAAGAAAGGTAAGCAGATGACCCAGTTTGTCACAAATTATGTATTTATATCTAAGATTGAAAACATATGACCATTTACTTCCAATTATATAAAGAAGCAGTCATGTCAAAATGAATTTCAGTAGTTTTGAATTCCTTGTCTATATTTTGTAAATGTTATTGATTTTCCCTGAGTTAAATTTAAATAGTGGGATCCAAGATGGTGGAGGAGTAAGTGCAAGATATACTAAACTCCTCTCAGGAACAATGAGGAATTACAACTGAATTGTAGAGAAATCACCCAGAATAACCAAATGAAGAATAGCTGGAAAGAAGCCTTATAACTATGGACAGGTAGAATAAAACACTTCATAAAAACATGACTGGTATGGAGTGCAGAGGAGACATGAGAGAGCTGGCTGGGCTCCCGTGGATGGCAGCTAAATTTTCCTACAAAGATCAGGAACAAGACAAGGGTGTTCACTTTCACCACTTTTATTCAACACAGTATTGAAAGTTCTATCCAAAGCAATCAGACAAGAAAAAGAAATGAGACACAAATTGGAAAGGAAGTAGTAAAACTGTCACTATTTGCAGATTAGATGAGAGTATACATAGAAAACCCTTTAGGATTGAAACTATACTGAATAATCTAAAATAAAAAAAAAGAAAAGAAAACCCTTTAGGCTCCACCAGAAAACTTTTCAACCTAATAAGTGAATTTAGAAAAATAGTGGGTTACAAAGTCAATAGTTAGAAAATATAGACATTTTTGTATACCAACAATGAAATATCATAAACAGAAACTAGAAATAAAACCCATTTACTATAGCACCAAGAAAAATAAAGTACCTAGGAATAAAAATAACTAAGGAGGTAAAAAATCTGTACTCAGAAAACTACGGAACACTGAAGAAAGAAATTTAGAAATCCACAAATAAATGGGAGCATATACCCTGTTCATGGATTGGATGAATTAGCATCATTAAAAATGTCCATTCTACCCAAAGCAATCTATAGATTCAATACAGTCCTTATTAAAATATCAATGACATATTTCACATGTTGAGAACAAATATTTCAAAAATGTATATGAAATCAAAAATGATGCTGAATAGCCTCAGCAATCCTGAGAAAGAACAAAGTAAGAGGACTTACAATACCTGATATCAAAATATATTACAAGACTACTGTAATCAAAACAGTCTGGTATTGGCATAAAAAAGGAGAAACAAAAATCAATGGAACAGAATGGAGAGCCCAGAAATAAACTCATGCCTCTAAGGTCAATTAATATTTGACAAAAAGGGCAGGAGCAAAAAAATAGAGTAAAAATAGCCTTTTCAACAATTGGTATTGGGAGAACTGAACTGGTACATGAAAAAAATGACTCAACCACTAAGTTACAACATGCACCAGAATAAACTCAAAATGGATAAAAGACTTAAACATAAGCCATAACACCAAAGAAGTCAGAGAGGAAAACATAGGCAGTAAAATTTCAGATATCTCATACAGCAACATTTCCACTGATAAATCCTCTAGGACAATGGAAATAAAGGAAGGAATAAACAAATGGGACTACATCAAAAGAAAAAGTTTTGGCAAGACTGAAGAAAACATTATCAAAATGAAAAAGAACCAACAATACTGGAAAACATATTTGCCAATGAAAACTCAGAACAAGGTGAGATCTCCAAAATACATAAAGAAGTCATTTGACTCAACACCAAGAAGACAAACAATCCAATTTAAAAAATGGAGCAAGTACCAGAGGGTCCATGGACATATGAAAGGGTGCCCAGTATCACTAGCAATCAGAGAGATACAAATTAAAACCACAATAAGATATCACCTCACAAGGGTCAGAACAGCCATCATTAACAAATCAAGAAATGATAAGTGCTGGAGAGGTTGTGAAAAAAAGGAACCTTGGTATACTGCTGGTGGGAACACAGATTGGTGCAGTCACTGTGGAAAACATTATGGAATTCCCTCAAAAAATGAAAACTGAAACTGCCTTTTGACCCACCAATTTCACTGCTGAATTATGCCCTAATATCCAGAAGCACCAATTCAAAAGAACCTATGCACCCAAATGTTCATAGCAGCACAATTTACAATAGCCAAGTGCTGGAAACAGCCTAAGTGTTCATCAGTAAATGAGAGGATCAAAAAACTGTGGTACATTTACACAATGGAATTCTATGCAGCAGAAAGAAAGAAGTGACTCCTACCTTTCCCAACAGCATGGATAGAACTGAAGAGCTTTATGCTAAGTGAAACAAGCCAGGAGGTTGAAGACAAATACCTTATGATCCCACCTGGAAGAGGACCTAAGGAATAAAACAAATGAATGAGCAAAAAAGAACCAGAGGCATGGAAATAAGGAACAGACTGACAGTAACCAGAGGGGAAGGGGAAAGGTGATACAGCAAAAAAAAAGGGGAAGGGTCTTGTTAAAAAACAAGTATAAATGACCCATGGACATTGACAACAGGGTGGGGATTGACTATGGGGGTTGGGTGGGGCTGTGGAGAGCAATGGGGGGAGGGAAATTGGGACAACTATAATAGAACAACAATAAAAAAATCCATACATTAATGTCTTATCATCGATTAAAAAGGATTGAACAGATATGTTAGATAAATCAAAGATTCCCAACCCTTGCACTATGATAACAAAAAGATCCTATTCTTGGTAGTAGAATGTCAGTGATATATAAGATTTATGACACAACTTAACTGATTTAAGTTTAATATCATTTATACATTTTTAAAAATATTGGTGACAGCTTCCTGGTGTTAATGCAATAGATCTACAGATAATTGAAAATATTGAATTATTCATATAATGTACTGCTACATTCAGAAAGAAATATTAAGAAATACATTTAAACCTATGATAAATAACATGAATTGTATCAAGGTATTTGAATATATTACAACAGCATGATAAAAGGAAAGCAAATAACATTTATTAACATTTTAAAATTGAATCACATACATAACCAGATCTTTATATTTATGTATTTCATAAGAATCTGTCTTGCCTCCATGTCAAAAAGACTGTTCTTTATTTTATGTAATTCACAGGATTCTGCATTTCGCAAGCTCCTTTGATGTAGGGCAGTTAGGGAAGAAGATGTATACAGAGGCCAGAAGTCTAGACCATTTGATTTTAGTTGCTTCAACTTTAGCGATTATGTTGTTACCTATATATGACAAAAGAGCATTGCACAAAGCATAAATGCTAAAATCTATTGAGAGCAGAGTTGTTTTTTTTTATGGAAAAGAATTCCTTATTAAAAGAGAAGGAACCTCTTCCCTTTGAGACAACATATATGGAACTAGAGAGTATTATGTAAAGTGAAATAAGCCAGGAGGTGAAAGAAAAATGCCATAGGATCTCACCTATAAGTGGAACCTAATGAACAAAACAAACAAACAAACAAAATAGAACCAGAGACACTGAAATAAAGAACAAACTGACAGTGACCAGAGGGGAGAGGGAAGAGGGATAATGTGGGAAAGAAGGGGAAGGGTCTAGTCAAGGAACATGTATAAAGGACCCACAGACATGGACAACAGGGCGGGGATTGACTGTGGGAGCGGGGGTGGGTGGGGTGGAGTAGACTTATGGAGGAAAAAGTGGGACAACTGTAAATGAACAAAAATAAAAATAAATAATAAATATAATTTAAAAAATAGTTTAAATTTCAGCAAATTTTTCAGATTTTATTTGATTTTTTATTATCCTAATCTTTTCTTTTAATAAACCAAATAGTTTCTTCATCCATTCATCCTAAAATGTTGTATTTTGCTTGTCATTCAATTTCCCTTGAGGTTTACTGTACCATTGTTTATAAAATGGGTTTTATGGCATTCCTATTATTAAAATTGATAAAAAAAGATACAAATGTGTTTCTATACATCTATGTTTCTCTGTGTGCATATGCATATATCTATACATGCATATGTATATGCACACATATGCATATGCATACATATGTATGTATATAATATACATGCATATTATATACATACATATAACCTCCACACATGCATTAAATATCACTAGTTTTCAGTAACATGATGTACCTAAAGTTCTTTTTTCATCTAAGGCTGATTTTTTAAAAATCCAAACTAAGAAATGAATTGGTACAACACATAGTAAACATAGGTAATATGTTTACATAGAATATACGAGTAAGAAATGTGTAGTTTAAAAAGTTATACTAACCACTTTCAAGACATTTCTTACAACATATAAGACAGTTTGAAGACATGGTTTATGGATTCTCATGAAATCCAAAAATTTAGTCACCTTATGCATTGATATATGTATGTGTGTGTATCTATACATAGATATATCAATGTGTATATATATCAATGTGTATATACCTATAATATAGATATATATAGATATAGATAGATATAGATAGATAGATATAGATATAAAACTTATTTTTTAAATTTAAATAATTCATTGAAATTTTTTGCCAAATAGGCAATGCATCATATTATTCAAGTTAAAATAAAAAAATACATATATGCATAAAAAGAAAATTAACATCACACATAACTGTTAAAAAGTCTAGTAATGATACTGAAATAACTACACTGAATCTACACTATTAAATATGTATTCTCTTAAAGTATTGTGAATTCTTATCTAAATATTTGTTAATTTTCATAACTGCTAGATATACATAGTTGATAAAAAACTAAAGAATCTTAATTTGTAAAATTGAAAAAATGTGAAATTTACATGAATACAATCAAATGGCATTTTCATAAATTAATATATAACACGATAAATTTTCATTATCAATTGATTTTTATATCTATGTTTATGTATTGCATATTTTATTGAGAAGGTTTTAAATGGAAATATTATCAAGCATAAATTATGGGAATTCTATTAAAAGCAAGCTGGTAGGTTACAGATTACTTGATTCTGTATAGAAAGAACACTAAAGATTTCACCAACAAACTCCTAGAACCAGGAAATGAATTCAGTAAAGTAGCAGGATACAAAATTAATATCCAGAAATCAGTTTCATTTTTATATGCCAATAATGAACTATCAGAAAGGAAATTTAAGGAAACAATCCCATTCACAATGATTTCAAAAAGAATTAAATATCTAGGAATAAATTTATCTAAGAATGTGAAGAACATGTACTCAGATAAGTAGAATGTATTGAAGAAAATAGAAATAAGTAGAAACACATGTCATGTTCACAGAAAGGAAAATTAACATCATTAAAATGTCCATACCACCCAAAGCAATCCTGAGATTTAACACAATTCCTATCAATATACCAATGATGTTTTCCACAGAACTAGAAGAAATATTCCAAAAATTTATATGGAACCAGAAAAGACACCAAATAGTAACAGAGATCTTGAGAAAGAAGAAAAAAGTTGAAGAAATTGTGCTGCCCTATATCAAACTATACTATAAGGTCATGATAATCAAAACAGCATGGCAAAAACAAATAAAAAAGCAGCCAGATATATCAATAGAACAGAACAGGGAGACAAGAAATAAATCAACAACTTTATAGTCAATTAATATTTGACAGAGGAGTCAAAAAACTAACAGTGAGCTAAAGATAGTTTATTCAATAAATGATGTTGAGAAAATTGGACAGATATGCACAAAAAATTTAAACTAGACCACATTCTTATGCCACACACAAGAATAAACTCAACATGGATTAAAGGCTTAAATCTTAGACTCAAAACTGTAAAAATCTTAGAAGAAAACATAGGCAATAAAATCTTGGACATTTGTCATAGCAATATTTTTTTTCTGATATATCTCCTCTGACAAGGAAAACAAAAGAAAATATAAACAATGGGAGTACCTCAAACTGAAAGGTTCTGCACAACAAAGGATACTGCCAGCAAAATTAGAGGACAACCCACTGATAGGGAGAGCATATTCATTGTTACATTTGATATGGGGTTAAAATCCAAAATGTATACAAAATTCATATAACTCAAGACCAATAAAACAAACAATCCACTTAAAAAATAGGCAAAGGACCTGAACACACACTTCTCCAGAGAGGACATACAGATGGCCAAAAGATGTATGAAAAATGCTATAAAAGATGCTCAGAGTCACTAATCATCAGATAAATGAAAACTGAATCCACAGTGAGATATCACTTCACACCTGTTAGAATGGCTGTCATTAATAAATCAGTGAACAAGCACTGAAGAAGATGTGGAGAAACGGGAACCCCCATTCACTATTGTTAAGAATGAAGGTTGGTGTAGCCACTGTGGAAAGCAGTATGGAGTTATCTCAAAAATTTAATATGGAAGTGCCTTAAGATCCAGTGATTCCACTTCTGGGAGTTTATCCCAGAAACCCAAAGAATTACTTTGAAAGAACATATGTTTCCCTAAGCTCATTACAGCATTATTTATGATAGCCAAGATTTGGAAGCAGCCCAAGTGCCCATCAGTATATGACTACATAAAACAATTCCACGCAATGGAATACTACTCAACCATAAATATAAAAGAGAATTTTATCCTTTGTGACAGAATGCATGGGCGTAGAGAACATTATTACAACTGAAATAAGCCAGGCACAGAAAGACAGGTGCCATACAGTTTTACTCATATGTGGAAGCTAATGAACAAACTGAACTAACAAGCAAATAGAAAGGGACTCAGAGATAAAGAGCAGACTGAAAGCTCTAGGGAGAGTGTTGGGGGATGAAAGGATTGGGCAAAAAAGAAAATGCACTCATGGACAGGGACAACAATGCAGGGATTGTGGAGGGGGTTGGCTAGAGGGGGAAGAAGGCATAGATGAGTAAATGGTAATGAAAGAAATTCAATAAAAATAAAATAGAGAAATAATAAATTAATTAATACAGAATCACTATTTCTAGAATATCTGTAAAATTTTTGCAGACTTTTCTCAGAGGCTCCCTCAGTATCTTGCCCCTTAACGTCTCCCATTTTATTTATTTGTTCTTTTATCTATATATTACTTAAGCTGGTTTGAGTTTATGCTATACACACTTACACATACACACATACACATGTGTACCCATATCCCAGACAAAATTCAACAGATCTAATTAACCTATCTCCCCAAAGATATTTTAATCTAAAATATGTATGAACTTTTATTTTAGTATAAAATACATTTCAGTTTACTCAGAGTTTTGATTTTTTATTATTTAGGTGGTTGTAATAGCCTGAAAACATGTTTGGTTTATATAAACACTGGGAAAAAAATTTGTGTTTCCAGTGAAATGTCTAACAAATAAGAAAATAGAGTTGAAAGGCTGGTTATATAATTTGAGCACATAAATTCTGGCCAAATCAATACCCACATCCATTTGTCTAAGTGTTTTCCGTATATGAGTAGCCACCATGCCTGCTCTGTGTTCATTGCACATAAAAGTAGTGAACGTTCAATAAAGTGGAACTTTCCTTTTTTAGACAACATTTAACGAAGTTATTTTTACTCCAATTATGTATGTATATATACACACATACATACTCATACATAAATTATATATGCTATACACACATGCATACACATACATGTGTATGCATGCATGTACATCTGCACATAATATATAATTTTTATATATACCTATTTATTTATTTTGTGTGTGTCTAACAGTAACAACATGGCCACCATATCAAGGGAGGATATAAGCTATCAGAATTTAATTGTTGCACTTTAATTATCAGTATTATCATCTTTAGTAACAGTTTCGTATCTTCCTCCTTTCTTCTCTCCTTTATTTTTAAATATATTTGCTTGAAGTCTGTAAATTCTTGTGTGTTGTGTATGTAGACAGAGGTGTGTATTTTATTAACATCAGAGGAGTTTAATGAACATTAAAGTATCTACATATATAAATTCTTGATTTAACCAAAATTAAGACCTAAACTTCCACAAAGGTAAACCTCAAGAACAACATTAATAAGAAGAAACAACTATGCTTAGTTAAATTGATCCCTCCCACCAAATCTGCATGTTTGTTAACTTTGTGGCAGTTTCATTTTTCATTATGATATATAATTCTTAACACTTGGTTAAGCTAACCATGCATTTATCTAAATTGGCTTTCAAGTATTTTGGAAATGCCTAATGACTTGGGACACAATCACTGGGCTTTGATTATCTAAAGATCCATCAGCAGAAGGTTAGAGTTATAGTTTACCACACACTCTTAAGTTTATAATGCAATTAATATTGAAGAACACAGTGATATAATATAAATCCTGAGTTGTTAGTGCATTCTAGCATTTTGCTATTAATGAATCAAAATCCATTGTAAATTTTTATTTTTTAACTTAATTAAAATTCATTTATATTGAATTTAAAACATCAAAAATAGAGCTCGACGGTGTTTCAACATCTTAAGAGTTCTGCTTGTTTCATTTTAAGTGGGTTCTAAATAAATTTCTTACTGAATTTATTTTAATTAAATATGTACAGATGACAAGAGCACTGTGACTTTTCCTGGCTGTGATTTCAATGTATGAAGGACGATCTAATCATGCACTGTTTCTTTTTTTAGGAAATGCTTGATTTTTAAGAATGTCTTTTTTTGTATGTTTTAATTTGAAAACATTATTGAAGAAAAATAAACTAGTATAATACATTTATTAGTAAACTTCAAAAAAGTACTTTTGGAATATTGCTAGTTAAAACTGGCCAAAGTTGCCCCAGCTGGTATAGCTTAGTAGATTGAGCACAGGCCTGTGAACCAAAGGGGAGCCAGTTCAATTCCCAGTCATGGCACATGCCTGGGTTGCTGGCCAGTTTCCCAGTGGGGGACACGGGAGAGGCAACCACACATCGATGTTTCTCTCCCTCTCTTTCTCCTTCCCTGCCCTTCTCTCTAAAAATAAATAAAATCTTTAAAAAATAAATAAAATTTGCCAAAATTATTTTCATTGATTTTAAGTTTATCCCTCCTTGTTCTCATATTAAAAGAGTTAGATATTTTACCCATTCTCAGTTTTGTCATTTATCTAAAAGAGTATTTAAGATACTTTTCTTTGAAAAATGCAAGTTTACCTTCTTAATGTCTTTCCCTGCTTCTGCACAATAACGTTTACCAAGATTAGGGGCACCAACAACAGACATGAATTTGAAACTGTCCTCTTAGGATCCCAGGTTGTGGCCAAGGGTTTCATCACGTTCCTGATCTTTCCTCCTTTTAATAAATTTATCTCTTGCTCATACACAACCTTCTTCAGGCTTTACCTCAGATAATAAAACCAACACACCAACATTAGAAATGGTTCAAATATATGGGGCATCTAGAAAATTTTAATAGGAAATATAGTAAAATTTTAAAGAATTATGTCAGATTACATTACTGTTTTCCACTCAGAGTACAAGTGTTTACAGTGACCTGCACGATCTGGCTTCCCACTACCCTTCTTACCTCACCTCCTACCACCCTGCCCCTACACTAAGTCCTGGCTGGTTGTATTGACTTCCTTCATTTCTTTAAATATAATATATCCCCCTGGCTCAGAGTCTTTACATTTGACGTGTCCTTATCCCTGGTGTACATTTCTTCCAAGTATCTATTCTTACCGCTGCCTCTATCCCTTCCTTGAAATGCCATCTATCTGACAGAACTTTACTGACCACCTGTATAAAACAGCATGATTTTATTTTTCTCTATGGCATTTATCTCTGTTTTATAAATTATATGTGTATTGTTTACTTATTTTTTGTCTAAAATGAAAAATTCATGAAAATTTGGACATTGCTTATTGTTTGCTTTGTATCCCCAATGGCTATAGTAGTATCTAGTTTATATGGTTAATATTTCATGATTATTTTAATGAATAAATAAATCAATAACCCAATGACAATATAAATCAAAATTATAAATAAGGACTTTTATTGAGGCTACAATTTTGCCTTTCTGACATGGACCTAAGATATAACAGTCTCAAAACTTACCTACACAGATGAAAACAGAGCATATATTTTTACCTTTTTCTTGTTGTTCAATTACAATTGTCCCCATTTTCCCCCATTACTCTCCCCTGCCCTACCCATCCTCCACCTCCCACCCTCAATCCTCCCCCCTGTTGTCTTTGTCCATGGGTCCTTTATACATGTTCCTTGATTTAACCCTTTCCTTTCTTTCCACCATTATCCCCTCCCCCATCTCCTCTGGTCACTGTCAGTTTGTTCTTTATTTCCATGTCTCTGGTTCTGTTTTGCTTGCTTGTTGTTTTGCTGATTAAGTTCCACTTACAGGTGAGATATGATATTTGTCTTTCACCGCCTGGCTTGTGTCACTTAGCATAATACTCTCCAGTTCCATCCATGCTGTTGCCAAGGGTATGAGCTCCTTCTTTCTTTTGGCTGCATAGAATTCCATTGTGTAAATGTCCCATAGTTTTTTGATCCATTCATTTACTGATGGGCACTTAGTTTGCTTCCAGCACTTGGCTATTATAAATTGTGCTGCTATGAACATTGGAGTGCATGGGTTCCTTTGGATTTCTGTTTCAGGATCTTTAGGATATGATCCCAACAGTGGAATTGTTGGGTCAAAAGGCAGTTCCATTTTTCATTTTTTGAGGAAATTCCATAATGTTTTCCACAGTGGCTGCACCAGTCTGCATTCCCACCAACAATGCACTAGGGTTCCCCTTTCTCTCCAACCTCACAAGCACTTGTTTGTTACTTTGTTTATGATGGCCATTCTGACCTGTGTGAAGTGGTATCTCATTGTGGTTTTCATTTGCATCTCTCTGATGACTAGTGATGCTGAGCATTCTTTCATATGTCTCTGGGCCCTGAGTATGTCCTCCTTGGAGAAGTGTTTCTTCAGGCCCTTTGCCCATTTTTTTAATTGGATTGTTTGTCTTCCCGGTATGGAGTCATGTGAGTTTTTTGTATGTTTTGAAGATCAAACCCTTGTCCAAGACATTGCATTTTGTAATAGTAAAGTTAAAAGGAAAGTACTAAAGACTTATTGATGAAGGATTGCGCACTTGGCCCACCTACTATGGAACTGAAGTGACTGTGACTGTTTAATCCTATAGAATCATTGCCTTGCTATTTCATTCAGTAATAAGAACAATTTATATAAAAGTGTGTAAAGATATGGAAGGTGTGAAAGTGAGAAATCTCTTCTATTTTGAACAATTCTACAGTGGTTAATCTGATTTTTATTATGCTCTCATATTGCTTTTACAGTTGAATTCTTCATGTGGGCTTACTTAAAACACACACACACGAAATCTATTAGTACCACATTCATGTCAATAACAGCAGTGCTGAAGATAGTTATGAGATGAGCTCTCTCAGAACAGGACAATGTTTTATTCATGGTTCTACCTCTAGCAATCAGAACTCCAGTACTTTGTCTCAAACTAGGTGTTTAACCAATATTGTTGATTGTGCTATTGAAATGTGAGTCCTATATATCACATAATATCACAGTTTCTTCTCATGTTCAGATTTTGCCTTTACTTTCATTTTCATTAAAATATACTCCCAGACAACATACACAATGAACAGTTATTCATTCTGTTCCATAGGAAAATAATCACTAGTTTGTGGAGGAGTCCCAAGAGATAAAATGCAATGAATACAGACACAGCAAAGCTCCTAAGGGAACTTTTGAGTCAATCTTCCGAGAGTGGCAGGGAAAAAAGAACTGAGTTCTGTCAAGTTCCAGAAACGAACCATCCCAGCCAGTCCCTGGAGAAACGCTGGGAGAATGGGCACTGCTTTTGTAGTTTTTGAAGCCTGCCGCATCCAATCCACTACTGCTGGCACTGCCCATTTAACTGCACCATGACCCGCTTTGAAGGAAGAAATTCAAGGAAGGTGAACGCCAGCTTGAAGTCTCCATACACAGTATTCGTGTGGGCCTGATCAAAAAGGAATAAATCATTTCAGGTTTGAGGGACTGCCACTGAGCTACTGGTACTAGAGGAGTCTAAAATGACAGTGCATTTAAATAGCAGAAGTCATGCTTTTTTTCTGCCTTCTGCCATCTTTGCATGGGGATTTTATTTTGGAACCACTCATAATATTTCACACCTTATAGGTCATTAAACTGTTTTACAAGCAGTTTTTATTCTTTTTTGAGAGCCTAAGGTGTTTGCAGCAGGCTTCTGTTTTTCTCTGGATGAAAACTGTATCATTTTTAATAGAATAGAATGAGTTTATTTGCTATCAATTATCTCATATTATTTGCTCTCAATTATCTAATGTTTTTATAAAATTAATAATTCCTCTAGGTAAATAAAGAATTTAATGACTAAATATTCTGAAATGACTATGTTTTGTATGTAAAGTAAAAAAAAAAGCAAATGTTTGAAATTAAAACTCCAGGTATTAATCATTTACCTGTTGCAATATATCTTACAAATTTAAGTATTTTAAAGAAGTATATTGACTATTCAGTATTTTTGGAAAACATGAACCATTTCACTATTAACTAACAATTAAGATAACAGAAAAATATATTCTATATTCTTTATAATTTCAAGATGGCTTTATATTAAAATTAAATTATATGTAACAGAATGTCTTTAAATTTTATTTATATATATTTTATTGTATTATATTACTAATGATTCTCCCCAGTAAAATTTTTTATTGGAAGGGATATTAATACTGAAGGAAGTTGTTTCACTTCTCAGTATGATCTCTATCTGAGTTACTTTTTTTGCTAATTGTGCCATTTCCACTTCATCTCCTTGATTACTACATGATCATTCTTTTCTATTAGCAATAAGGCATATGAATTTGAGTAAGTTAAGGGGAATATGAATAATAAAGGCTACAGCATTTTTCTAATGACACCAATTTTCTCATATCTTAAATTATAGTCCCACTTATAAACATTCAAATTCCAAGTCACCAACTCACATACTCAATCCAGTTGATATTCAAGTAAAATATAATTTATATAGGTTTTAAAGCAGTTTACAATTCTTTAATATCAATCAAGATATTTCATTTATTATTTTTAAATTACTATAAAAAGTCAATTAAAAGTGAGATCACTTTTAATTAATATTTGAACACAAAATCTATCAGTTTTCTATGACATATTTATCCTCAAACTTGAGGAAATAAAGTTAACAAAATATCTGACATTTGGTTTACAATAATCAATGGCATCTTAAATCTTTGTATTACTCAATTTTTTAATTTTTTTAAAAACAGAATTGGCCTAAATTTCAAAATGTTAAAATTCAGTGGTAAAGTTTATCATAATGGAGATTTCACACACTTTCCATTTCCTCAAAGCATTATTGCTATACCTGCAATGTACCATTTACAGACAAAGCTAAGTGAATTTTAATGTATATCTGTGAGATAGAAACAGAAAAAATATGATATGCAAATGGTGTAAATGTAGTTATTATTTTAAAATTTTATTGCCATTCAGCAAATACATTTGGACTGAAGTCACATTGCCTCAAGTAAATAAAGATACACACACCTTAAAGTTTGCACCTCTTCAAGGACTTCTTAACATTTCTCATTTTTTTAAAGATTTTATTTATTGGTTTTTAGAGAGTAAGAGGAAGGGAAGGTGAAAGAGTGGGAGAGAAACATCAATGTGTGGTTGTCTCTCATACACCCCACACTGGCCAGGCATGTGCCCTGACTGGGACTTGAACAGGCAACCCTTTGGTTCACAGGCCAGTGCTCAATCCACTGAGCCACAACAGCCAGGGCACATTTCCAATTTTATAACTTGGCCTTTTATAATGAATGCTGGTCTCCCAACCAGGGTATGAGTTCATGAGACTTGGAATCATCTCACACTCATCTTTATAAGAATAATCTCTCACAGTGAGATCATATATATTTCATGCACTCAATTGAACAATTTAAATCAACACTTGTTCAAATAAGTTAAGGGTGTTAGGTTAAACCCCTGGGTAAAGGGCTGCCAATAAATAAATAAACAAACAAACAAACAAACTAGTTTATGGTTACTGTCAAGATGGTAAGATAGCATTGCTCCTGCTTTCTTTTCTAAAATCTATCCTCAGAAAAAAATATATTACAAATTCTGAGAAATCCTTAGGGAGACTGAGACTAGACAGTAACTTTTGAATGTGTAGCCTGAGTTAGAAGGTGGCAGTGATAATGTATTGGAAGAAATTTATGAATTCCGTACATATTTTCCTAATTATTATGTGAGAATTACCACCTGACCCTTTAACAATGAAGTCGGGAGAAACCAGACCACAGATTTCAGTGGGATTCGGGACACTGTAATATCCTAATAGAACCGTAATGGAATGATAAAGTGATGAAAATATTTGGCACTGACTAGTGAGAATTAGTCCACTTCTATGTTGCCAAGTTCCTAAGGGAGTAGGTGGATTGCAAGCTGGAGAGAATGCCACTTTCCAGTTTTCTCTTTTGAGAGTTTATGTGTGATACATGTTTCTGGTCATTTCTAACTTACCCTTCTCTCTCCTTGAACAACCAAAAACAAAAAAATAACAAGAACCAGAACAAGAACCAGAACAACAGCAACATAAAACATGCATTTTCTTATTTTTTTTAAAGATTTTGTTTATTTTTAAAAAGAGGGGAAGGGAGGGAGATAGAAAGGGACAGAAACATCTATCAGTGTCAGAAACATCTATCAGTGTCAGAAACATCGATTAGTTGCCTATACACAAGCACAAACCAGGCATGTGCCCTGATGAATTAAACCAGCGGCCTTTAGTTTTGCAGGATGATACCCAACCAACTGAGCCACAGCAGTCACAGATATATATATATATATATATATATATATATATATATATATATATATATATATATATATATGTTTTTCAGACATTTCAGCATGAAAGAGTGATCCCTGTAAGAAAAGAAATAAAGGAGGTGAAACCAAATAGAGCTCCACAGCCTTCCTAAGATGAGGAGATAGAGTTGGAGAAAGCAGACAGAATTTTATGGAATTCTATGAACAAGTCCCAAGGCCAGGGAAAGAATCAACAGAAGGAGGCAGTGGAACAGGCCTTCAAGTTCACCTAAAGCCTAGAATATTTTGTGGTTCCAGAGCCACAGTGAAAAGACACCCCAAGAAAAATGAAAATATATGCCTCTATAAAAACTTGAACTCAAATGTGGATAGCAGCTCTTTCTTTCAGCCCCAGACCAAAACCAACCCAATGCCCATCAATGGGTCAACAGATTAAAAAACTGATGGATCCATACAGTGGAATACTACTCAGCCATAAAAATAAACAAAATATTGATACACACTACAACATGGATGAAACTTAAAGCTGTTATCTTGATTAAAAGAAGTCAGACAGAAGAACAAGTATATAATATAAAATTTCATTAATCTGAAGTTCCAGAAAATGTAAACTAATTTACAGGGACAGAAAATAGTTGGTTGTCTAAAGGATGGGTTTTCAAGGAGGAAGAATTATGAAAACTTACTAGGAAACTTAAGAGTTGATGAGATTGTTCATTATCCTAATTATTTGACATGCTAACATTGTATGATATACAGTAATATTCATCACTCTTAATATTCATTTTAAATATATAAAGTTTACTTTACATTATTGGCTTATTAATTGCTTTTACAGTTTATTAATTTTACCTAAAATTATACTTTAAAATCTATAAAATATAATAGATGCAATGGAGAAATCTATATTTTATTTTACATATACTTATAAATTTCTGATGAAATGTTAGGGTTATTTTGTTAGTAAAGCATTTGTTACTGATAATATTTGTTAATTTATAACCACAGATGCCTTATAATTTATCTCCCTTTTATGAGGTTCTAAAATCAATCACTATAGCAGGAACCATTACCCACAAAATAGAAAATATAACATTTAACCTGCTAGTAATGAGATTTCACAAGCTCATTCAGTTCACAAACATGAACTTCAGAAAAAATAAGAGAATGTTGCTTTCAAATGGTTTCTTGAAAAAGTATTTTTCTAAATATCTTTATTTCACATTCTCATCTTTAATAATATCCTCTATAAAATAAAGAAAAATTAGAATTGCTTATTTGTTTTCCACTTAGAAATGCAATGTCAACCTGTGTGTTAATACTGTTCTTACTTTGCAAAAATAGTGTTTTCTAATTTAATGATATTTCTGTTGGGAGCAGCATATGCAATTCCAGGTGAAACAATTATTTTGCTAATATTCTGCTTTTAACAAAATGTCATAATTTGATAAATCATAAGTAAATAAAAGTGTAAAATATAATTGTAATTAAATTTTTCCTCATAATTTTTAAGGAAGTCATTGTATTTTGTATTATTATCAGTAGCACAAATTATAATGATAGTACTTCTGATGAGGCAAAACTTTGAGAAGGGGCTTTGGAATCAACTAAATAATTTGCATAAAAAGGTTCATCTGACTAATTAAACTATATTTTTAATAGAATTCAGCACAAATAGGTAAAAAATAAAAGTTAACAGAAATTTAGTAATATTAATAATTCATTTGAATCAGTTGGTGTTCACCAGAAGAAGCAAAATCTTTACTCTCTTATTCCCTTTTCTAACATCTAGAACTGTTTCCAAATCAGGGAAGTTAAACATAAAAAAATAAAATGATTAGGCTTTCCTACAAAGCAGTGTCCAAGAGGACACAAACAATGATCGAAGTGTTACCAATTTGAGAAATAACAAGTTGTCTTCCTTACCGCGCTATGAATTTATTAAACACAACATTCATATTTTTAGCTGCCTGGCAACTTCATTTATAATATTTGATTGCATTTCATCTAGGTCCCAACATGTTTTTTTCCTAATTCATACTTTACCTATATAATGGATTTAGGTCAACAAGGCATCTCTCAAATGAAACCGGAGTCAAACAAACTTGTTTGGAAAGAGACACAAATCTGTTAAGCGTGTTCAGGGTCTTCCCTTTCCCAGAGCTTCATCTGTTTTCTTTTCACCGCAAAATTGCAGAACAGTTCTGCATTCTATAGCTCCATCTTGTGTCAGGCAGTTATTTAAAATCATTTTCTCTCTCTTCTCTGAGCTGGGTAATTAAATGTCTGCTCTTTGAGGACACTGAACATTGACAAGGTAGGCTAAATGTAAACGCTCGGACGAATATTCTGAACAAGTGTTAATAACGGCCAGATGGGAGCTGCAACTTGTGTGCAGTGTGTGTGCTGCTCTTTCAATCAACCTCACTGGTAAGCAGCTTCTTATTGCAGCACTGGCGTAACCTTGACTGTGTCTCCTTTCCTCCCAGTTCACGTGTGACAGGCACTATCGGCAGTGCATTACACCGGCCAGCTGCTTTGGTCTGCAGCTGCAGACAAAACTAATTGTTTCTCTTTTTATTCATCCTTTTATAACAAAGTTGATCTTGATGCATCTTTATAATCACCATGTCCATCTTTCAGTGTTTCCAATTTTTTGTATATGAAATTGTGGTTACTTTGAGAAATTACAGTTACCTTGTTTAGAGATTTATTTTGCTAATGTGTTTACCAAGTTAAAATAAAAATTAAAATACATAGGTATTCACTTTAGGAAACATATCCTGAAAGTCCTTGAGATAGAGCAACTGTAGAGAAAAGCTAAAAGCACAATTTTTTTCCAGTGGAGCATCAAGACGACTAAGAAAATGACCTGAATCCAGCATGTTAAACAATCCAACTGCAATAGCAATAGAAACTGCTAAAAGCAAATTGTATGCTCTTTCCTTAATATTTCAATTTCCCTTTAATTGCATATAATTTCATTTGGGTTCCTTAAATAGTCATTTGCTGAAGACTGTATATCTATAGAATGAGCTGGGCTTTTTTAATAAGAATAATATAATACTATTTTAGCAGTTAGAAGTGAACAATGCTGCTACCAAAACAAATAAGATTTGTGTAATTTAAAGCACATTTGAATACTAAACTTTTTAATATAAAGATATCATTTTTTCACATAGCTTATATAAACTGGTAGGAATAAAACAAGTCATCCCAATACAATTTAATTGCATTTTTCAAGTAGGCAGTGTTATTATTTAAATGTGCTTGACTGTCTTATGTGGTAAGACATCTAATGGTTTCATTTAATTCCTGAGAAGATAATGGATTAACCCAGATACAAAATATTGCTTGTTGTTCTAATTTTTGTACTTCAAAGTCTGAGCTGTATTAAAAGGTAACTCTTGGTATAAGTATTTCATGTATTCATCTATTCCAGTTTTCATTATTTAACTAGCAAATTGATAAATAATCACTGAATACCATTTTTCTGGAGGGGTGCTGGTGTGGGTGTGTGGATATGTATATTTGTGTGATTCTTGTGAAATATTTATTTTCTATGATAAGTTATTTTTTTAACCAACGATTGATTGTGAATGACTATTGTAACTTTGGAATAATCTATTGAATGGATAGTCCTGAAGTTAATTGCTTGGAATTACTTCCAAGAAATACTGCTTATACTATAATTAGTTTCACCTACATAGAAATCTCTTACTGTTGTTTAAAACACTGTTGTTTAAGTTAAAATTTTTTAAGTTAAAAAATTTAAAAGGTATTGTATGCCACTTACTACATAAGGAGTGCTTAGTAATAGTATGAAGGCAAAAATACTTTGGTGATTTATTTCTCATTTAAAATTTGTCTGTCATATATGTGCAAAAGCAGCTGAAGCAACTCACAGAACTGCAGTGCTAGAGGATCACGTGAGAGAGTAAACCACAGCAGACGTTCTCTCTCCAAAGAATTATTTAGTAATCGAACATTACCAACAAATGAAATGCAATTTAACTCTGTGAGAAAGAAAGTTTTAATATAATTTTGGAATATATGCAATATTTAAGGTGTGTGTATATTTCTCAATTTTGTTTTAAATTTGCCACATATTTAGAGAAACTTGGCAATGATGACTATAAGAAAAATCTATGTAAAATTTTGAAATGCAGAGAAAATGGCATTAAACTAGTAACAATGTTCATATCTGGCCAAAGCAATGCTGCAGATGAAAGGAACAGGTACTATACACAGGGAAAAAGGGGAGCAGAATGTGCTTTATGCAAAATGAAGGCAGCTCATGACAGCAGTGCCCCACCTGATTTACACACCTCAGAATTACCCCACCAGGTCCCTGACTAATATATTTTTGTAATGTAGATAATGTTCATTGAATTTGATTGTTTTTATTTATTTTTTAAATTAAACATTGTGAATTTGATTAAAAAGATTATATAGGTTTCAAGTACACAATTCTATATGTCATCTGTGTGCCCATCATGAAAAGTCACATTTGCCATCATCATGTTTGACCAGCTTTATCCTTCGCTGCCCCACACCCCTTCCCTCTTATAACCACCATGCAGTTGTCTGTTCTTGAGTTTTTGTTTGTTTTGTTTGTTTATTTGTACCCTTTAGCTTTATATCCCATATATGAATGAAATCATGTGTCTCCTAACTTTTTCTGTCTGATTTATTTCACTTACTGTGATATTCTCAAGACTCATCCAAGTTTCGTTGTTTCTTGTGGCTGAGTAGTATTCTGCTGTATATATGTACCATAAATTCTTTGTTCAATCGTCTATCGAAAGACACTCTGGTTGTTCCCATGTCTTGGTCACTGTGAATAAAAGGAACCCCCACTCACTGTTGGTGGGAATGTGAACATGTACGGCCACTATGGAAAACAGTACAGAGGCTCCCCAACAAAGATTAAGAACAGAGTTACCGTATGACCCAGCAACCCTCCCCTGGGTACCTATCAAGAATTTTGAAAACATTTATTCATAAAGTTATATGCACACCTATGTTCATTTAATTCGATTTGATTCTCAAATTTCTAAGTGAAAATAATACAACTGTTAAAAGCATGAACAAATCATCGTGTTCTTCTGACATATTGTACTCAAACAATTTTTATTTCCAAATCTGAGAAAGAAGAGCATGTTATTAACTAAAATGCCACAAAATAATTGCACATATAACCAGCCACTGGAGTACATACGTGTAGGCCTCAGCGATTCTCTGGAGAGTACGCTGAGCCTCCCTTAGGCCTGCTGCTGTCACTCTGATGAGGCTAGAACTCGTCCTCACCTCTCCTGTATTGTAGAGAAGCAGCACGATGGATAATACCTGTTTCTTTTCTTCTTCTTCTTATATCATTCTGAAATATTTCCGTTTTCTCATCTTGAATCTACTATTTAAAATGTCATCAAATTTATAGATATAATTTGGAAAAGATACTACACCCTACAACACATTCTGTAACTCCACAGTGCAAATGACCCAAACTGTCTGACACTTACCACGACTCTCTTGTAAATTATTTTATTTAATTATTATTTTTCAAGCAATGTGTTAGTGTCTGCTGTGTGTCAGACATATCATAAGAAACTTTCAAAGTAAGTGAGTATGTAATACAGGGACACACAATTTATTTGAAGAAAGAAAGATATATATGCACACTTAAATACAGATATTTGGTGACTTTTGTGATTGTACTATGTTTAAACATGATAGCCTCAGTAAATAAGCTAAACTCTGGGTGAGAAAATTCAGAAAGGCTATACTATAGAGATTCCATTTGAAGTTTCTTTGGCTTTTCTATATTTTAAAGGATTTAGAAAATTCTATCTTATTAATTAATATTTATAAATGAATACCTAATGTAAAACACTCTCAAATCCAAATAGATTTAAACAGATTTATGTTTTAGTTATTGCAAACAATATAAACAACTTTTCCTAGTTCTTTAACTTGAAGTTTGATCATTATTCTAAAAGGATCAGTGGTGACTCATCTATCAATTCAAATATATAAGGACTACACCAGGATTTTAAGGTGGGTGTTTAATAACAGCCTCAATAAGCTATAACCTATAAATGTACACACACACACACTTACTTGCTTCACTACTAACCTTGGGATTTGATAGTGTCCAATGGTTTGGAAACTGATTTCCTGTAGTTTATCATTTGGTAGCAAATAATCACTTTCTAGTAGTAATTTTATTCATGTAGTCAGAGCATTATAATCTAAATCCTTAGTTTAATAATATGTCTTGTGTATTAGTTTAGAGGGTGTAGGACTTAATTACCATTTTCAGTTTTCATTGGCAAGTGTCCTTAAGTGGGTTGTGAAAATTTCTTAAGCTAAAAACTGCTGAATCATTTTTCTTTTAAAATAAAGTTGGCCGTTTAGCTTTCTCAAAGGGAACAGCATTTTTTTTTTCAGAGATTGGGTATAAAAGTCATTTCATTTGAGCATTCTTGGGTCCTGCTTCTTCTTCAAAATAGGAATGAAATAATAAGCTAAAATTGTTCTTTTGTAAATCAGCTGTATCTGTTTTGCTTTCTTCATAAATGGCTTAAAATAACTACACATCATAGACTCTTTCCATTTTTGTAAAGTATTCAGTTAAATATTCTGAAAGTATAGCCCTTTTGATTTCCACTCCACAGATATGACTTTTCTGATTTAATTAAATATCTAAAACAATCGAGACTTTTTAAATTTGATTAGGGTAACAATTTCAAAAATATGAAGAACACAGGGGATATAGTTTGCTCGACACATTTGGAAACTTTGCCTTAAACATTTTTTTCTATTAATTGAAATAAATATAAATCCAAGAAACCATTAATAAAAGTTTTACTAAGGGATAATTTGCAACATAACTTAGCTTTGACAAAAATGGAACTTATTTAAAATGAAAACACTTTAATTTGAAATGTGAAATTTTGAGCAAACAATTATTTTTTACAATTATGTAGTTTGCTTTTATTCTCCATTGGAGAATTTATACCACTGTCCAGAGAGTTCATTGTATTTCTTCCCGCACTTTTTCACAGGGCTTAGGACAAAGTAGGAGTTCAGTAAAATTTTCTTGATTGAATTGAAAAACAATGAATTTGTGATATGTACTACTTTTTATTTTTAAAGTAATAGGCTTCCATCTATATCCTAAGAATCCTGAAACACCAATCCAAAAGAACCTATG
>CM052538.1:18334546-18457880 GCA_028533065.1 Trachops cirrhosus
ATTCTTACATTCAAATTTTTTTGCCTAAAAATGACTTGTTGAACAGCATTTAGACTGGTATAACCATTTACTGATTAAAATTTAAATGTTAAATTGATCTCTTTATTCAGATTAGAACAAAAGATTTCCTAAAACACTTCTGTTCTCTATTTAAGTACTGAAATGGAAAACATGGGAGTTTTCTTAAACAACTTTCCTCAAGTTATAATTCTTTAAAGGCTATTCCTTTCCAGCCCTTATACAGTAGAGATTTGCACTGTTTTGACAAAAATCCTGGCTAAGTTAAGCCCCTGGCAGGAAGCAGGTTGAGGTCCGCGAAACGGCATTATCATACGTTGTCTTTTTCGGAGAAGTAACGCTTACAGAAAAACGTCTGCTGAAAGCCAACCAAATCACTGTCATCACGGAAACTGTCAGGCGACTCCAGTCTTCCAGGCTGTTGTTATTCAAGTTTCCTGTTGTTATTTGGGGATTTGCAGGCTAAACGAACGCCGTTCAGACTAAGTAAAATTTAAGAGTGCTGTCCCCCTCAGCGCTCCCCTTGCGTGTGATAATCAGGGATCAGTGGGTAACAGCAAGCTTGGCAGTGAAGACAGGCGCTGTGCGGCGAGGCCTGTCCAGATTTCAGCCTGTGACGCTGTCAAGGAACTTTTCCAAGGAGCTTCAGCGACCTCACCTACAGACTGAGCGTAGTCAATTGCGGGTTTCCTTCCCAGAAAGGCTCCTTTGGGCGTCAAATTGAACACACTTTTTGAAAGTACACATGAAGTAACAATATATGATGATGTCTAATTTTATAAGGTTTTTGAGAATATTTCATTTAAAGCACCAATATATGTAACAACCTTTTGCCATGTCCTTGCTTCCACACCTGCAGGTTTTCTACTTTGCAGAAACCAAGATGATGCTTTAAAAACTGACTCACCCCTCCTATAAACCCTCCATGGTTTCTGATCCCATTCGGAATAAAGTCTATGCTCCCCCGGTCCCCTCTTGCACCTCTGATGCCATCTGTGTCACTCCTCCCCTTGTCCCAAACACTCCGTTCCCAGCATGGACCCAAGGCTCCAAGCATGCTTCAACCCACCCTTAAAGCATTTGTGTGAGTTATTTTCATGACTTAAACACACCTTTCTCACAGCAAGTCAAATGGTTGGCTCCTTCACCTCCTTCTGCCTGTATTTAAATATCACATTACCCAAGAGGCCTTTGTGTATCTAGCTATGTAAAATAATATTCCCTCTATGCTATTTGTGTTCTCTCCCTGATTTATTTGCCATCATTCACGCATTGCCACTTACTTTGTCACATTTTCTTCTTTATACTTTAATTTTTAACTGTGTCTCCCAGTACCTGCCAGTCTCTACAGCAGAATCTTTGCCACGAAAGAAATGTTGTTTTATTCAATACTATAAGCCAAAGTCTAGAAAGATGGTTTATAAAATGTACACAATAAATGAGTTTTTTTTGAATGTTTAAGAAACTTTGTTACTAAAAAAGGAAAAATCTTTATTTTTATATAAATGATTCTAATTCAGATACTTCCTATTTAATTTCTGGTAAGGATAGAATGTTTATACAAAACAATTTAAGTAAAATAGACCTTTTTATGCTCTTTGTTTCATTCACTGTGAGGAGCTATGCTCCTGTACTTGTACAAACGAACTAAAGTGAAATATGCACAACCACAGCCTAACATGCAATGAGCTTAAATACATTTCAGATTTGTTATCTAATTCAAAAAGTAGAAGATATACAATTGACTCAGAAGAATTCCAGAACTTAAAAAGGAAGGTAATTTTAGATCAAGCGTAGATGTTTGCCATAGTTTGTAAAAGCAATTGTGATTTATTAAAATAGATTTCTATGCTTGTATTACTTTGTATTTTTATGTTTTAATTCTGTAGCTTAAGTATCAGAATGTATACAGGTTTATAATATCAGATAATATGAAATGCTTTGCAATATTTGTAATTAAGTTAAGAGTAATGAAGCTGTCTAGATCTCTCATTTGATCTTTATCTTAAAGATGGAGTGTTATATTTTTAAAAATTCAACTGGAAAATGTGGGAAGAAAATAGATAAAATACATACTTGTACAGTAAAATGTGCTTTGTGTGTGTGTCTGTGTGTTTCTGAAGAAAGAAAAAAGAGAGTACGTTTACTGTTTATACAAAATAAAAGTTACAACATATATAATATCTTAGGAGGACTTTTATTATTATCTTATTATAATCCAGGTGAGGTCTATAAAAAATCCCAGAATGTGTAACATAAAAACAGTGTTATTTATGATTTCTACTGCTTCATGATTTACTGCCAAAGTCTTTATGAGAGAAAATCTATTTTCTATACTCAACTGTTTCCAATAATCTCTCTCCGTTTTTAGTGTTATATTCTTTCTTAAGGATGGACTTATTATTTGTGTGAAGTGTCAAGGCTCACTGGAAATTCAAGCCCATTTCACTAGGAGTAGTAGGTGTATGAAACTGTGTGTTTCCCCGCGGTGTATATATACACACCTGATACACAGAAATATTATCATTACTTTCTCTGATATAAAAAATTGAAAAGATTTTCTGTTTCAATGCTAACTTTAAATAAAATGGTGAAACATAAAGTATGTACAAATGTAAATCTGTCAAATGAAGAGTTATAGATCATACTGTTTCTAATAGTATTTCAATCTCTCCTATTTTCTGAATGGATAACTATGTATTATATTATTATTGAATTACAGAAAAAATCACTGCATCTGCATAATATTGAATACTCATTACTAATTTATTAGAGATGTACTTGTCAGTGATATTACATATCCTAGATTTTGGCCGGGGTTATATATTTTTAGTAAAGTAAAATAGAGAGTTAAATTTTTTATGAATTGATGGAAATTAATGGGAAAATAATCTACAGTAATTTTTAAACGTTATTATATATGAAGAGTGAAACAGTTATTATAGTCATACATTTACCTTGATCATCATATCCATTCATCACCTAAGATTAATTCGATATTCACTTTTAACTTTGTGTCCAGTAATTGTTTCAAAGTATTGCTGATATGGTAAAATATTATTAAGTAGTACAAAAATATAACCCCATGAAATTTAAGAAATAAGTAATAAGAAATACATAATAAATAAATAACAAGAAACAAAAACATCCTGAATTATTTTAATATCAAATATTCCCAATGTACATAATAATATTCTATGTCAAAACACCAGTCAAAAATGACATAATATATACATGGCTTAGTAAAATGCATTTACCTCCCTATTTTGAAGATATAGTTATTTAAAGCAATTATTTTTATTGATTATGAAGATTAATGGAGTCTGTGAACATAAGGTAATTAAAAGAATTAGTAAAAGACCCAGGAGAAGAAATATCAAAAAGAAAAATAAAACAGGAGCTACATTAGTATATCTAATCAAATTTAGTACATAGATACAATGCTAATGTTAATAGAAATGATGGTGAGCCCTGACTGCTGTATCTCAGTGGACTGAGCGCCTGCCTGTGCACTGAGTGTTTGCTGGTTTGATTCCCAGGCAGGGCCCGTGCCTGGGTTGCAGGCCAGGTCCCCAGTTGGAGGCGTGCAAGACGCAACCAATTGATGTTTCTGTCACACATCAGTGTTTCTCTTCCTCTCTTTTTATCTCCCCTTCTCTCTAAAAATAAATAAATAAATAAAATCTTATAAAAAACGAAATGATGGTGAGAATAATTAGACAAATGTAGTTTGGGATCAGACATCATGAAATTGAAAACATCTCTCCTAATTCATTGACAATGGTTTGTTTGATTATGGCTGATATTTCTAAAACACCTATCAATTCCTGAGTACACGTGCATGTTACAGTACTTAGGTGAACATAGGAGAATGTGGAATCACATATGCAAAAATTAAACTTTCTATATAAAAGCACTGTACTTAATATAGTTATTATTTCAAACATCGAATGCATTATTTGCATTCAGTGAGTTTCTTTAAGAAATTAGGTATTTAAAGTATAGATTATTGTCTTGGACAGCTAAGGTACCTTTTCTTAAAATATAGAACTGGCAAAATTACTAATGGGCTTGACACAGCATATCAGTCATGGCCAACAAAGTTATGACTGACGGACCACATAGGGCCCCCGGGATAAATTTTTAGAAGAAGGGTAGTGTCCAAAGGCAGAGTTCAAGGAAAAGGTCTGGAAGAGAGCAAGCCTAATACCTCAGAGGGTAACAAAATCTGCCGAGGTCAAATTAAAATCAATCCATCAGTTCATAGACAATTCGTGTGGCAAAGACAAAGCAAGAACTCCACAAAACCAATGAGAAACTATCTTTATAAATTCTATAGAGAGGAGCAAGATATCTTGTGATAGCTGACAAGCTGTCAATTTATCTCAGGTGTTTGAGATGCTCTATTTCTTCCTATTCAAGAGGACATTCATTTCAGTAGAACTGCATTTAGTGAAAATGTAGTGTTTCTTGGAGATTTTTACACTGTCAACTTTGAAAATGTGAATCCCATATTTTGTCATCTATTTTGTGTCATAATGTTTGAAGTCCATGAAGCCTCCTATTGACTTTAAGAAAAGACTGATTTGAATTATATTTATACCAATTCTTAATTGAATGACCTTGAGCTGTTTATTTTATATCCTTGTGCTTTGTGGTTTTGCCACAAATGCTCTAAAACGATGATCATAACTGCCGTGCAGTGCTGCTAGGCAGATGAATTAACAAAATGAAGGCAAAACATTTAAAGATACTGGAAAAGAACTATGAGGGCTGTTATTTTATTTTACATGCCTCTAATAGCTTAGTTCAGAGACTAACACACAACCACCACAACTCATTCTGTCGGTGAAATGAAAATTATAGAAGATGGCACAGGACTTTCATCTCAGGTGTTTACATGCCAACATGTTCCTAATGGCTGCATAGTTACTTGGAAGTTCAGCAAAGACTACCAGAAGCACTTTCTATAATTGGTGGAAAAGGGTGATAGTACAAATATATATTTGCTGACTTGCATATAAGATAGCTTGATCGAATTAATCTAATTGGAGAAATAAAAATCTAGTTTAAAACAATTGAAAACAACATTTCAAAACATATAGGATGCTATAATCTACATTCTTCAATGTAAATTCCCTTAATTTGGAGAAATTATAATAATTTTGAAGGATTATATAAATGGCAAGCTAGCTATATTTGGAGGAATCTTGTAAGCACATGAAGACAAAATAATAGAAATAATTTGATTGTCAACACCATCAATATCATTGACAATAAATCAGTCATTCAGATATATATTTTGTTAAATTATAGAAGTAGTTTATTCACTAGACATCTTTGTGCCGTCTCTTGAATAAAAGAAAGAGGGATCCTTAAAGCTGTGGCTCTTAGCCCTAACCAACAGAAAAGTGGTAGCTATTGTTTTTGAATGTTAAAAATGCAAATAATCACACAGAATAACCTGGTTCACCAAGTTATGGTGAAGTGCAGGCTGTGTGTTTTGTAAAATCCTCAAGAAAATTCTAAAAACAAGGTGGGTTAAGAAGCATTGCCGTGGAACATTGGAACACGTACATTTTTATTATAAAGTTAATCTACCGAAGAAAGTATCTGAAGTCATAAATTTCTTTCCTAATTTGATAGTGACTGACTTCTTACACATTGCAGCCACAATTAAAAATTAAATCCTGAGCCTTATTATTCCTTTCCATTATAATTATGAATTTTATTATATTTAAATATTTAATTTTTGTTAATTTTTGTCTGTTTTAAGTCTCTGGTATCTCACTCTCTCTCCCTCCCCCTCTCTCCCTCATTTGTTTAACTTATGTCTTTGTCAATAATGAATATAATGTAAGGTCTATTTGGAAAAAGTCCAAACATTATTAATATAACAGGAATGGTTTGTGCAACATTCATGTAACCTGGCAACTAAGGAGAGTGAACTGGAATGTACATGCATGAACAATGACAACTTCACGGTACTAGTCAGTGGGGGTGGTAGACACTGTTGAGTGAGCATAGGGACTGTGTGGCCATCAAATTCAAAATGACTGAGGTAATAGAGCAATGAATCGGCATCCAATTTTGCATTGAGCTTGAACATTCCTCCACATAAATATTGAGAGGATTCAGAAGGACACAGCTGTGGGAAACTGGTGATTGGCAGCTTCATCATGACAATGCGCCCACTCAGGCATCACGTCTCATGCAGAGGTTTTGGTGAAACATCAAATCACCCAGAGGACTAACCCCCCGCCCCATTGGCCCAGATTTGGTGCCCTATAACTTCTGGATTTTCCCAAAACAAAGTTTACCTTTGAAAGGGAAGAGATTCTAGACCATCAGTGAGATTCAGGAAAACACAACAGTGCAGCTGATGGTGACTGGGAGAACTGTGAGATCCCAAAGTGCCTACTTCGAAGGGGACTGTGGTGTCATTGTCCTGTGTACAGTGTTTCTTGGATCTTGTATCTTCTTCAATAAAGGTCTTTATTTTTCATATTATATAGCTGGATACCTTCTGGACAGACCTCATATTAAACTTTAAAATCTCAATGTTGATACATTTTCATGAGTATTGTTTGATTTTCAAATTAGTCTTTTGTTTCTCTGGTGTGATACCAATATTAACTAAAATTAATAATTATTTTATATGAGATTGTGCATTTATTCTCATATTCATTAGTAGTCCAATGTGTTACATTATTATAGAATACTGTATCATTCACTTCTTTTCTTCTTATACAAAGTAGTAAACCTGAATATTCATTAGACTCTAAGTTTACTGTTTCACACAGTTTAGTTTGGAATTACATGAGATTTTTTATTCCATAAATAAATAATACATGGTATTTTAATTGTTTTTCAACTGAATGCTTCCCAATATTTTTCTGCATATAGTTAAAATACAATTGTGACAAATTCAGGATTAGTATTTTACAACTATTCTCCATTGTCTGATTCTCCAAGTCACTTACATATAAATTACTCAAAATGGTGGCAAAAACCCTTGAGAGTTATTAGTTGTATAAGAAACAAAATAGCCAGAATCTTATGCTAAGAATGAAACGTGTGGTTTGTAATCTCTCAAAGAAAGGTTGACGAGCAAGCTGTCAAAAATGCAGCCTGGATTACAGGAGCAACTGTGAGCGGGCTCTCTCCTTCACCCTGAAGATGGGATGTGCATCATCTCTTCTTCAGGGCGCATTTTGGTGTCCTTCCTTCTGACTGCACCTGGTTTCCTCCACAAGGGAGAAAACATGACTCAGGGCTAATAAGTTCTACCTTGCACAGTTCAAGTCACGGAACAAAGAATGATGTACAGCATGGTTTTGTCTTTTGTTCAAGTCCAGAATTCTTGAGAAAAGAATACTGTTGCAAACTGACAATCACAGAATAATCATCTTGTTCCAGGGCAAGGTCTCTGGTCAGTCAGAATGGATTCAGAAAGCTTTGGAGAGGTGTCTGGGGAGGTCCTGCCTGACCACAACTGATTCTACATGAGTTGCTGGTTCCTGGTGTGGTCCAGGGGATCTGTGAGAATGGTCTTATCAGCCAGGAACTAGGTACAAACTATGCCACCACTGTTGAACTTCACTATTTCCTTCCATAAAAATAACCACATTTTAGAAATTAGTATTAATAAAGTAGCATTATTCCCATGGTAGAATAATAGGTTAAAAATGTATTTTGTCGGGTAACTAAATAGAAAGATATATATGTATATGGAGAGAGACAGAGAAAGAGAGCGAGCGAGCTGGATTTGCTAGGAGATTCACTTTCTAACATATGAGATTTGTTTATTTTTAATAGTCACTAGGTGGCAATTCTGGGGCCAAGAGGCACAGTATCTGATGATGAGAATGTAGTTTTATGATTTTTTAAATTTTCTGTTCAAAATGGAAAGGTAACATTATTTGGGGGAAATTAGCTATATAGGCCTGTTCTTTAAAATAAAACCGTATTTGTTTTCACAAGGCTGACTGACTATAAAATCCAAATGCAGATAACTTAGTGTTCTTTAAACTCTATTTGACTAATACCCATAAATGTGAAAAGCTCCCTACATTTTCTCTTAAATTCTTCTCTTCATGGCATTTCAACAGCTTCTTTTTGATCACTGAAAATACTGTAGCATAGCTACAGAAAATGTTTGTCTTATTAAAATTTACCTTACTGCAAATTCAGAGGATTGTAAGTGTATGTATAATTTTATTTCCACTGGGTGATTTTTGTAATGTGTATGAGCCATTCTCTCTAATGGAAAGCGCAATGGTAAGGTACTTTGAATAGGCATTAATCCTCACAATACATTTGCAAGTTAGGTAAGCAACATGAAGTGAAGAACTGTAATAAGCATTATCCACATTCAGCCACCTTCACAGCCTGCAAAACTAGAAATCACACATCACAAAGGACATTTGCAAAAGGAATAGCAGGGATACTTGTGGCATTTTTCTTTCCTGGTTTTCATAGACAGATGAAGCAAAAGAGGAGTGCAAAACAAACTCTATATTTTTAGAAAAAGAAACAATAAATTAAAATAAAACAACACAAAGCAATGCAAGATAATTGTCATGTAAGGGAAGAAATAAGTCTTAGGCTGCTTATCCGATAACCACACTTGGGTATTGATCCTATAAAAAATACTTACCACCTCCAATCATATTGTTGCAAAACCTTTCTTCCATACCTTAACTGACATGCTAACTTATTCTTGTCAAGTGAATCACTTGACATATAACATTAATTTTATTTAGGTGGAAGCTCAAAAACTAACAAAAGCCAAATCAAAGCAAACAACAAAAAATGACTTTTTTGTTGCCAATACTTCATGAAGAATGGGCTCCTGCATATCTTACTTGCATATAATAAAGCAAAAATTCCACTGAATTTTCTAAAAATGACCTTATCTTATTCAATAATTTATATTTTCCTCCTTGGATGCAGAAAAAGATAAGCCTCATAGTAGACATTTGGAATCAAATAGACTATAATATCTGCAAAACATATGTGATGTGTCCCCATAGAAAAGGGACACATCAATACTTATTAATGAAAACAGAAATACAGTAAATTAGATTGTATTTATGCTAATAAATCACCAGGGTGAGAAGTTCCTGTAGTTTTTAGACATTTTACTTCTCAGTAGAATTAATGTCTTTGACAATGTGCTTGTTTGATCAAAAATGAATCATTAAGGCACAAAATTAATGTCCAATCTAAACTTCTTTATCTACCAGGTGATTTTTGCTTATACATCCACAATACATAATGCTTTCTCTTAAACAGTACCTTTAGGTTTTTCTATAATATGCCATAATCAATCTTAACTAGTAAGTTAAAGTGATTGTGCATTTACATTATTTTTAATGAGCTCACACATGAAAGTTTGGAGTTACCCCCATAGTTTTTCATAATTCTCTACATAAAATAAGGGAAAGACTTTATAAATAACATTTTCTGTAATTTTTTCAGTGAGAATTAAATAACAAATGTTTAAATAGCATGAAAAAATGTGAGTCCAAAGAAATCTTCACTATCTTTACCTTGCCCTGGAATTCCTCAGTTACTATCTCAAGAGAACTTAGGCTTTCAAAGCAAATTTTAAATCTCTATCAAATATTTTAAAACCAGAAAATAAAACTTTTAAAATATCAATCTTTTATAATGAGACTTTGAAACTTTATGCCTATAGAAGACTATGACCTAAAATGCTGTAATATATACATTTATATGTGTGATACTCATTATCAGAAGAGAAAACAATGTAGAAACATGAATTGAATAATAAAGATGAAAGAGTCACCACATTTCTGAAAATTTATGTCTGTTGACAGATACATAATTTTTTACCTGAAATCAACTTTTCCCTGTACCATTCTTGTTTATTTTGAATATTGTAGAACTTTAAAACTCCTAAAAATATTTTAAAGCCATTAATTTCCTTAAATAAGAAAAAGGCATATTCATATTAGCATAATTAAATATCATGCTACTTTTAGTATCATCAGTATGAAATCCATGATTATAAATATCACCATATGGCTTGGTATGTTCAATTTGGGATTTATTTATATAAGGATCTACTTGTTTTTTATCCCTCAAAAATCTTATGAAAACATTAACATAGTTGTCTCTATTTAATTCAAACTCAGTTTTGCAACAGTATGTTATATCGCAGCATGCAGAGACTACTTCACTTAACTGTACTAACCTTAATTCTGTATACACTGCTTCCTGGCTGGATGCGAAAGCAAAGTGGTCATCGTATCCGTGGAATAACTGAGGGCGGGCCATCAAGCTACCAGTACACAGCGGAATTCAACCCTGAAGTGCCAGAGAGCCTAACTGAAGCTTGATTAATGGGATCGTGTCAAGTGGTTAGATTGCTGAGTGTTTGGATAGCCAGAGGCCGGACCTCACTTCTCCAAGGAGACTGTATGTCCAGCACTAGAGCTAATTCAATGTTTGTCCTTTTCTGAGAAAATTAGGCTCGGTGCATTTGAAAACACATTTAAGTTTCTCTGATTCTCTGCTTTCGTACAACGGATAGATGGGTCAAACAGAGCTGGCTGAACGTGGCCCTTTAAAAATGTATTACAACGTTATTGCCTGAGGCCCGAGGAGATGGGTGAGGATGCTATCAGGTTCAATGCTAAAGGGGAAGTTTGCAGTAGGTCGACCTTTTGAACATGATGTTAAAAAACAAACACGCACAATGTTTAGTGGAAGCTGTACCTAAACATTAAAGTGATTGAATATAAATTTTAAAAAATATATTTTAACAAAATATTGTGAGAAAGATATTATGAGACAGAATTTACTGAGATTTAGCAAGGAAATAGAGTAAGAAAATAAGAATATGCCAACTATTTTCATGAGAACAATGAATTATGTGCAAAATTATGGAGATTTTTTAATGTTAAGTGCATGTGAGACTTTATTCCTGTTTCAATAAACCAACTTAGAACTCTTTTTTTTTCTAACCAAATTTGGTTATTCACCTTTCTCCTAACATCCCTCAGGTCTTCCTACTGACATGAGGTACCTGGCAAGATGGCTGTAACTGATAAGGCCCTATCAGGAGACTGTCCAGGATAGAGTAAGGCCAGCCCCTGATGCATTTATGGCTTAGAACCAGCAAAGACCTTTTCAACCCAACGTGGAGACTAATTTCACCTGACTGCCAGCCTCATTATAAGAATATATTAGCATACTAAATGACACCCCCCAAGCTGCCATGATTGGAAACAGAAAGCCCATATAAGGACACAAAATAACCCCTGGGCTGTTCTGAGAAGTACCTACCCTTTCCTGGAAAAATCCTGCATATGTTCTCTCTTATAGAACGCCACACCCCTTAATTAAATGAGTCTCCATAAAAGAAGTAAACCCCACTAGGGAGGGGTGCTCTGTCTGTGGAGCAGCCCATCTCTGGCTCACTACTTCACTAATAAACTCTTTTTCAGCCTAAACTCTCGGCTGGTTCGCCTTTGAATTCATTCCTACAAGAAGCCAAGAACCCACCGTGGGTCACGGACTGTTGGGTTCCTGGGTTCCGAAAACCTACACCACTGCCTCTGAATCTTAGGATTCCACCACTCCTCTCTTTGTATGAATCAAGTAAACTTCTGTTAGTTTACTCACAGTCTGCTGGCTAAAGTTTACTTCCAAATTTTCATTTCATCGAGCTCACGCCAACCACTCCAGTCAGCAGAATGGCACCTCTCTGAAAATTTTAGTTGTTACTTCCTACCCTCTATATGGAACATTTTTTTTTCTTTTTCTTTCATATTTTTTATTGTTGTTCAAGTACAGTGGTCTCCATTTCTCCCCAGTCGCCCCCCACCCCAACCATCCCCACCACTTTTTCTTACTCCCCTGTGAACTGTTAGTTATCTTTGTATGTGTGAGTTCTGTATTGGATGTGTTCACTTGAAGTGTTTGTATAGCATCAGGTTAAAAAAATATGTCAGCAAACAACCTCCGATGTGGGTGTGAAACTCCAGAGGACGTTTAGTCAGAAATGCAGTCTGTGGTTTATATTTGTCTTAATAGAAGCTGCATGGATGAGTCAGATTGCAAGGAAATGAATTCAGAGAAAGGCATCAGGAGGCTCATCCTTCCAGTTCTTTAAAAGATATTTCTCTGAGAGGAGAAGAATCCAGTAAGACTGCAAGAAGTCCAGGCCATGAAGGATGTTGGAAATCTTGGCTCAGGAACGAGAGCTCTTAGCTGTTAGCCATGTGGAAATTCTGTCTTCATAGAGGGAGGAGGGGAAACTTGATAGATACTTCCTTGGGAGAGCACAGAACTGGAGCTGTTTCATCTTCAAGATAAAATTTAAGTTTCCACAAGGGCATAAAGTAGCCTTTAATAGTATTATCTCAGAATTTTTTTCATATTTGTTACTTTTTAATACCTCTGTCAGAGAATGGAAGAAGTCAGCCTCCCAGTTCCCAAGTGAGGAAATAAAATAAACAGAGACAATATTTTATCCATGGAACCTGCTTATAGAGGTTTCTATTTTTTGTTTTGTTTTGTTGTGCTTTGTTACCCCCTATTCAAACCAGGGTGGACAGGAGTATAGGTTTAATTCTTCAGTTTCACTTAGATTTCTGAAACAATGCAAGGTCAGGAAGGTAAGCAGCAGAGGCTGTGAAACCAGTACAAGCCATGTATTTGTTGCGTAGTATTACTTGAAGTAGAAAATGATAATGATGTAATTTAAAAATGATTCTGACAACTGCCTATCTCGTAAAGTTGAACTTCTCATATATTCCCTGTAGAGCATATGAATTCATACTGACGAATTTATAATCTGTCCAGTAGAAAGACACGACCAAGCTTTCACCTAAAACACCCTTCATCTAATCAAAATGGACAGCTGTACCAGGCCCTGTGGTTTGTCCTGAGTGAAGGCAGCACAAGACTGGGCAAAGTGTGGAGAAGAATAAATCCTTCCATTTTCTAAATGATGAATATTTGCCTGACATTTGACTTACATAACTATAATGCTCATAACTAACTGGTGAAGTCGATAGTATCTGGGATTTATGGATAACAAACCACAAGTCTGGAGGTTAATTAAGTTGCTGGAGGTCATAGATTGAGTAATTAGCAGGACTTGAATTTAAACCCAGGTAAAGAAATAGATTTCATTCAGCTTTAAACCTGTCCTGCTGGGAATATGAAACATCTCTAGAATGCTGACCTTGTAAAATCCTTTGATTCAACCTTAGAGAAATCTTTGTAAAACTTGTGGCTGGACTTTCATCGTTACTTTTAATAGGGAGCAAGCAGGTGCTTAACCAGATGCTCGAAAAATCATGGAGGGATCAGAAGGACACTAAAACCAAAAGTCACGATTTTGACGTGATTTGGAGCAGAACAGTGGTGATAACAGGCAGCACCGGGAGGACATGTGGGAAAGGCAAGGCTGCTCCTCCAACGGTGAGAACATTTCAGACACTTGTCCTCTCTCCTGCCTGCCTCCTTGCACACTGTTCTGGCTTCCTTTGCTTCTGGTTGCTTTCCCCGAAATTGTTAGTAAGTGTATTTGTTTCCTGTGATTACCATAACAAGTCACCACATAGTCGGTACCTCAAAACAAAACACGTTTATTGTCTCACAGTTCCAGAGGCCAGAAGTTCAAATCCGAATTACCAGAATGGCCAAAATCAAGGTGCTGGCAGGGTCACATCCCCTCCGGGGACTCCAGGGGAAAATGTGTCCCTTGCCTCTTCCAGCTGCTGGTGACAGCATCACTCTAATCTCTGCCCTCGTCTCGCCATCACCTTCTGTGATCTGTGGGACTTCTTTTGTGTGTGTCTCTCTGATAAGGATATGTGTCATGGCATGTAAGACTCACTAGGATAATAGAAAATAACTCCATTTTTTCAGGAACCTTAACTTCATTACATCTTTTGTCACATAGGACAATATTTGTAGGTTCCAGGGATGAAGATGTGGATATAGTTTTTATGAGATTATCATTCAGTCCACTGTAGTAAAAAATGACAAATAATAAATAGTCAGATTTATATAACACATGATTGAATATAACTTTTTTGCCATCCACTGCATTCTTTTGATTGAACAATATGGTAGGGGTACAGGACAGGCAGAAACATAATTGAGGCAAAATATTATAGTTTAGGAATAAATTCATCAGGAAATGGGGGTTGGAAATGGGAGGAGCATGAGAATCTTTCAAATGATGATTCTCTTCCTGAGACCCAACCTTTCCAGGAGACAGGAGCTGTGCTTCAATGGTATTCACATATGTGTGCATTATCCAATAATAAGGGGGAAGACAGCTTCAAATAATGCTTTCTTAAATGAGACTCAATTAAAAGTAATCATTTCAGATAGTTTGGGTGGAAAAGCAAGCATTGCAAAATACTAGGTTCAGGCAAATGAGAGAATGTAATTATTACATGCATCACAGAATGAAAATATTCTCAGAAACCATACAAAAATCAGGTGTAAAAGGTTTGACAATCTATTCCCTCCCCCAGACTTTTAATTTATAAACACTTTATAATAATAGTAATCCTACATCTATCAATAGTTCACAAAAAGCTTTTCTCTAACTCTTATACTTTCATAAGATAATTGACTTTTTAAGGAATTGCTACTCCTTTTGTTTTTGCCTGAATTTCAGCAGGTAATTTGGTGCAGATACATCAGCAATGAGCAAAGACAGTGGCAGGGGGGTGTGTGCAATGCACTGCGGAGTCCCCAGAGCTTTGTTACTGGGAAACTACAGCTTTGACAGGGAGAGAAACGCAAAAAGAAAGTAAAGTCTTCAACCTCATAGGGCAATGATCGCAGCTATAGGAGTCAGTGGAGGGAAAGTGTGTAGACCTGACATCAGCAGTACTAATCTGGTAAAATATTGATAAACATTAATTCAGACACAACTCGGAACCAAAATACAAGGGGCTGATTGGGGAGAGGTGGCTCTGTTCTGATGTTTTCACCACAAACATAGACAAGGTGTTCACAGAAATGTAGCTGTTCCTAGGATTTCAATACACCTTTCAATCTTTTTAAAGGGTTACAAAAGACACTTCAAAATGCAAATTGTTATTATCTTTTTAAAATCCCTCAAGGAATATTATAAAATCTTGTCTTATCCAAGCTTAGAGGAATAGAAATGAAGTCTCTATAAAGCTTTAAAGAAGGCAAGCCACGAATACAAATTGGACTCTCTTCCTTTAACATATTTGTTTCTCTATAAAAATTTACATTTCTACACATCATTTTTGTTTTATACATATGCCTGTTAGCCTGGATCTTGATCAACCTTTTCAATTAAAATTTTTCTCTCTACTCACAGTTTGATACAGATGTGTTAAGGTAGATTTTGTACACATGTGTTCTTGCATAAGAATGATAATAATAATAAATCTAGCACATATAGTGTTTACAATATACCAGGGTGTATTCTAAACCACACACACACACAAATGTATTAAATCTTCAAAGTAGCCCTATGAAGTATGATTATACCATTTTATGAATGAGGAAATTGAGTCATGTATGTTTAGCTGAATAAAATTTGTCATTTACGAAAAATGGTTGCCAATGTTCACAATAAAACTGACTCAGTTGATCTTTGCCAGTGATATAGCTCCTATCAAGCCCCAAGTTGTTCTGGATATTTTATAGATGTTGAATATAATAGTAGAATTGACTCATCCATAATAAATACTTTTGAATACATTATTGCTAATGCAAGTTTGATTCTTTAATTAAATTTTACATGAATAGAAACATCGCGGTTTCAATTTTTCTCCTGTGAGAGGACTGAGTATATTTTCATACTTATGGGGTGGCTTAAGGTTTATTTCTGCTTCTATGTACGTAGACAGAGGAAGGAAACAGAGAGACGAGAAGAAACAGAAGTAGAGGCAGAGGCACAAAATGACCAAGAGAGCTGTCAGCATTTTAGCTTTTAAACTAACAGGCATTTGTATCTAAAGCAAGCGATGAAATTATTTAGTTGATTAACTAAAACGTCAGGTAAGCATAAGGCTAAAAAAATGTGATTTATGTCTGCCTCATTTTCCTAAATTAACACATAAGTAAATGTCAGCCAATAACATTTTTATATAGGTCCAAGTGCTGTCCCTTGATGTTGGGTCACAAAGTCAAGTCCTAGGATGTATATTCATTTATAAACTATATCCACAAAATATAATATAAAATTTGGATTTAGATTACCAAATGGAAGAGGGATGAGAACTTAAAAACACAAGATAAACAGCTTAGTATTAAAATTAGGTATTTTAATGTTTTCCATATATCAAAAGCAGTTTATGGATTTTTCAACTTTGACATATTTTAAATTTAAATTTATTTTTATTTTTAGTGATTGACTTTCATTAAGTAATTTCCAAAATATTGAGCCAAGGTTTTAATTAAAACCATAGTTATTTTCCTTTACCTGTCCATGCTCTACTTGTTTACATAAGATTTATCTAAGCTGTGTATTTACAATAAAAATAAATCAATTGGAATTATCACAAACAGCTTTTGATCACCGTATTGCTCAATTTATAAGGGCTAAAATGATCAGACATACTGAGGTATAGCCTATGGCCATGCCTGCTTAGTTTCAAAAAGTTCCTTCTTCAAAGGAAATAAAGAATCCAAGTTAATTTGGAAACCCATTCCTTCTACAACCCTTTTTTTAGTCTCATCTATTCTGTAGAATTGTGGCCCTTACAGTGCAAGGAGTCACAAAGAAAAATGAGAAATTAAAAACCCCACCATAGAAGTGTATAAACTTACATTAGGTGAAGGTAGTTATTCCATAAGTGAGTATTCCTGGAAAGCATGAGGAAAGGCTATGGAAAAAATCCATTACAGGTCCTAAGTCCCTGAAACCTGTCAGAGCTCAAAGTTTTAAATTATTGACTTAACTATTAAGTCACTGGAGAGTCTCCATAATTAGTAATAATAACCAAACATCAAGATAGCTAGACTAAAAAATAAAGGAGGGGGGGTTGGAGGAGTTAAGCAAAAAAGAAAAGGAAGAGAGAGGGAGAAAGAACTCATAAACATGGATGACAGCGTGGTGATTGCAGAGGGGAGAGGAGTGGGTGGTGGTGGAGGAGGATATAAGAGGAATAATTGGTAATGAAAAAATAAAATTAAAAATATAATGCAATTAAAAAAATAAAAGACAAAATTAAGGAACACATGTTTAACATTTTTTCAGTTAAGCAAATAATCTATAAAAATAAGAAAAAATAAAATTATGTTCAGTATAATTTAGTACTCAAAAATATGGGCTCCCAAGCTAGACTGAGTTCAATTCAGAGTTAAAAACAGTTCAGCAATAAGCAGATGAACAAATGCTCAGTTATCACAGAAATTGAAATAAAAACACAATACGACATTATCTCACACTCCCTAGAATAGCTACTGTATTTAAAAAAAAAGCAGAAAACAGAAAGCAACAAGTATTGATTAAGATGTAGGGAGGGAACTGAAGAAACCCTTGTTCAGAACACTGTTGATGGGATAGTAAAATGATACGACCACTACAGAAAACAGTAAGATTCTCTAAAATCAAACCAAAAATTACAAATAGAATTACCACATAATCCAGTAGTTGTACTTTTGGGTATACATTCAAAAGAACTGAAAGCAGTCTCAAAGAAATATTTTCACACCCACACTCATGGCACAATAATGGCTAAAAGGTGAAAACTACCTGAAAGTCCAAAGACAGATTAAAACCTGAAAAGTCACGACATTCACGCAGCCTGTCACTACCAGAACCAAGAAACAGAGATAAAGATTCAATCTTTGGGGGCACTTCATTGAAATGCCAGTGATCTGAGAAGATGGCGAGTTACGTACTGTCAAAAAACATCTTAAGTCCTGGCTAGTGTAGCTCAGTGGATTGAGCGCGGGCTGCAAACCAAAGCATTGCAGGTTCGATTCCCAGTCAGGGCACATGCCTGGGTTGTGGGCCAGGTCCCCAGTGGGGACCACATGAGAGGCAACCACACATTGATGTCTCTCTCTCTCTCCCTCTCCCTCCCTTCCCCTCTCTAAAAATAAATAAATAAATAAATAAATTAATTAATTAATTAATTAATTAAAAAACATCTTAACGTTGCATTTCAAGCCAACATTTTTATAAGGAGAAGAAAGGGTAAATGAGGGGTTTGAAAAAAATGGTTAATGGGGTAAGAGTTGCAGTCTGGTGACAATTTTCCTTATCTTTCTTTATCTGTTCATCAACAGTTCTTCATCTGCCTCAGGGACATTCCCTTCCTGGAGCACAATAGCTCAGATACCATCTCCTGGCTTGCAGCTCACAGAACCCCTGGGACACAAAGGTTGAATTGCCTGCCCACTTCCTGGAGTCCAGTAGGTCAGGTATTCCAGCTCCTGGAATAACACATTTCTACTTGTATTAATCACTTAAGCCTATCAACTAAGACTGGGGCGAAAATGTTTAATTCCTGAGTTCCCCTATCAAGATGACTTAATAAATAAAATTGGTTGTATATATCCTGTTGGGGAGGGGAAACTTTTCTTCTAGTCTTTTTATGTTCTATGATTTGGGGCCTGTATAAATTAAACCAATAAATGACATATGAGTAAGAAAACACACAATTTATTTTTCATGTACATACTCAGGGAAGTGTACATACTCAGAAAAATGTGACTCAGTATGATGGTTGAAATATAAGTCTTACGGATACCATCTGAATAGTGGGGAAAAAGTTGGAGAAAAGCATTCGCGGGAAAACAAACACCTTTCAAGAAATTTGAATGGGGAACAGCTGGGAGATGAAATAGTTGCCTGGCAATGTCTGTTTTGGTTTGATGCTGACTTCTCTTTGGTGGTGAGTCTATCTTCTTTGCTAGGGAAATTTCTGGGCATGATATTTATGACAATCGGATTCTTTTGGGAGGCTCTGTTTTTAGGCAGGTAAGAGAGTTACAAGTCCTATTCTCAAATTCTTTGGGGTCCAGATAATTATAATGCCACAGCTATGTCTTCTGGACCACTTCAACATAGTGGAATATTATTCAGCCTTAAAAAGGAAGGACAGCCTCTCATACAATTGAACATAGATTAATCTTAAGCACATACTATGTGCGCTAAGGCAGTCACAAAAAACCTAATATGATTCTACTTATATATGGTACTTAAAGTTGCCAAAGTCACAGAAACAAAAAGCTGAATGGTAGTTACCAGAGGCCGAGGGGGAAGAAAAAAAAAGAGTTGCTATTTAATGGTTATCATCGACTTTCAGTTTTGCAAAATGAAAAAGTTCTGGAGATCTGATTCACAACAATGTAAATATATTTAAAACCACTAAACTGTACACTTAAAATGGTTAATGTGATTAAATTTTTTATATGTGTTTACCACAATTAAAACAACATCTCTATCAGCTAGTTAACTTTAAGGTATATAATTTCTTTCAGCCTTAATATTTATCATCCGTTAAATGGTGATTATAGTGATAGCTACAGCATGTTTGTTTTATAGAAAATAAGACAATAGATACACGAGTCTTCACACAACACCTATCACACATAAACATAATAGAAACAAAAAGAATTTTAGGCAAAAAAAGCAAAATAAATACTACATTGGTTTAAAATAGAATTTAAACATTTACTGAGGATATAACGAACGTACACATAAATAACCTCTGTGCTTTCACATATTTATTTACTTCCAGTATTCAAAGGCAATGAATCTCAAGAACGTTCTAAGGAATTTTAATATCCACTTGTATTATGGGATTGAGGTCTTGGTTTCCATCATGATTCATTCTGACCTCTGACCACCCTTACCAGCCTCTGATTGTTTTCTTGATAATAAATCGACATTGGGACTACATTTCACCAGTATTTGGTGAAATAGAAGCAAATGGGCAATGTTTTCCAGGGTAGCCCTGGCTTAACTAATTAAACCTTGGAAATGGCCATATTCAATAAGAACACAAGTTTTTAAAAGGGCATGTTGGGGTAGGAGGAGTTAAATGGGTAAAAGGAAATATAAAAAGATTAAAATTTTACTTGCATAGTGTATCCATCTTCTCACCTGCTGCTTTTATCTTTTAATTCTTTATCTTCCTCATTATAACCTCATCAGGGTGCATGCCATGCTTCATTGCTTGATGCTATTAAAACTTAAGTTAAAAAATAATTTTAAATCTTTTCTACATGTATTCTTTTACTTTTCTACCTAGATTCAAAGACTGATGGTATTGAAGATAGTATAGTTGTGTGTGTGTGTGTATGTGTGTGAGTTTTTAGAGCACATGTTGCTTGCTACATCTGGCCTCCTGTTCCATCGATGATACAATTGATACATTGGAGGTAAGTTATGAATTCATTTTATCTCTTTAAATATTTGAGAATTGATCAAAAAGACAATTCACTAGAGGGGGATAAAGTCCATTAGGAGTTGATCTCATTTACCTGGCACCTTCATTTCTCAGACCATTTGAGATGCTAATTACAAATTGTTTTTTATTGTGCTTATGACCCAGGTAGTGACACTGTGGAAAGAAATCACCATTTGGATATATCTCTGCTCTAATGAAGGTTACCGACTCAGGGACCCAGAGCAAGGAATAAATAGAGCAATACATAGGCAGTTTTTCTCTGTTCACTTAGTGTTTATACTGGGTAATATAACGAAGTAGATATATCTAAAACTAACAATTATTCCACATTTATGATGCCTTAGGAGGATTTCTGTAGATTACAGACACCTTACTTAGCAAAAACATTTGAAGATTTTGCTTCAAATGGATTCATTTAGCGTTTTACTCTGTCAGCTTACTCACTCGAACTCAAGAAATTCCTAAAACAGAACTGCGTTTTCCACGTAAGTCCCAAAACATGATTGCCCGATGTGGGCCAGAGGGCTAGCCTGAGTTTTGAGAAATCTTACTTATTAAACAAAAAAATCTCCTGCTATGAAGGAGGCACTGGATGTTTTTCCTGATCCCATTATTATCCAGGTATCTTTCACCCACAGAAATAACCAGCTAATTATCTAATAGCCTTGATGCCTGACGTGGTAGACTACTGTGTGTCTGCGTTCAAACATGAGAAGAAATCTTCTAAAAAGCCAACAATAGGTAAGCAGATGTCCAATAAATCCTGTGGACCACTGGGCCTTGGGAGAAAGAAGCCTCATCCTCATTTCCCTTCTATCATTTTAATATGGCTGAACAAAGGAACAAAAGCCCAGTGGCTGACAGGACTGTCATCCCTCTCCAACTCAGCAAAAGCGTGCATTTCCAGGTTTCCTGGCTGTGCATTAATGAGGGGATTGTCAGAGGGAAAGAAAGAGTCGGTTCATGGTTCTCAGTTCCATATGTCAGTTCTTCAGCTACAAACCCACTGCATTATGGCTTCTGGAAAATATGCTCCAGTCATTAGTAAATGGAAATGCGCAGAATGTTCATGTTTTCACTATATTATCTTTTTAACCCTGTTTAGCAATATCCACTTAGATTTTCCTCATGGACTTATTTTCCTAATACTGACCAACGGCTTCTCCTCTCCTCAAATGCAGACATCTGTTGGCAAAAATCCACCTCTAATTATTCCCCATTACTTTCCTTCTTCTTTTAGCATGTTCTTACTCTGTGGAGCCTTGCCAATTCTGACAAAAGCCAAATGGAAGAAAAGAGGAAGATACTTTGATGGGTAGGTAATCTGCTTCAGCAGCCGGATAGCACCACTCAAAGCTCTCCTGGATTCTGCTCGTTTCCAAAGATCATACCTGCTGCCTGCAATGTTAAACACAGAAAGCCTGCTGCTGCTTCTGCTTTTGCTCTTGCTAACTCTGGAGGCTGCAGATGCACCTCAAGAGGAGAAAGGTTAGGCAAAAATACGCCTATTTATTTAAGTGCACATGCAAAGAGATTTCTCCATCAGTTTTGCAGTGCTGCAAATCTTAAAGTGTTATGAAAATTTTAGAGCAATTGTTTTCCCTTTGCTTAACAAAAACATGTCGAATGCTTTCTTCATGCAATGCACTAGGTTAGGAACTTGGAGGTGAAGCACCTACTCTGTATAAAAGGTGACTAAATGCAGCCTCTGATGAAGAAACTTTTATAATAAGGAGGATAATGTGATGATAGTGACAATGATACTGACTAAAAGAATTTGTGCAATAATACATTTAGGACTGCAAAGGAAAAAAATAAATTCTTAGATAGTATTTAAGGAAATTTTTTGTGAAAGAAATGGATTTAATCTAGGTCTTGAAGGGTAATTAGATTTCAATGAATGCTTGGCCAATAACAGAGAATGGAGGTGCATTCACAGAGGTTATATTAACTCTATCCAGCATCTAGGTTGATATAACATATATTGTTGGAAGATAGGAATGAAGAATTAGGCAGGGATCATATTATAAGAGATATTGCTTATAATTCTAAGGAGCAAGGTTCTTATTCAAAACACATAAAAGCTTTTCTGTTGGGTAGTAGTGCTGATCATGTCTTATCAGTACTTCAGAACTATTAATAATGGAAAATAATGAGCAGTATTGATGGTGATGGGAAGAGGCCTGGATATTCAAGACACTAACTCTATTAACAGGCTTAGTGATAAAAAGAGGTGTACTAGTCCATTTGAGATTCTATAACAGAATACCATAGCATTGGTGGCTTAAAGGACAAATATTTATTTCTCACAGTTCCAGAGGCTGGAAGTCCTAGATCAAGGCACTGGCGTGTTCAGTGTCTGGTCAGAGCTCCCTTTCTGATTCATAGACATTGTACACTGGGTGGAAGGGGTAAGGGAATTCTCTTGGGTCTCTTTTATGAGAGCCCTAATACCAATAATGAGGGCTGCACCCTTATGACCTCATCACCTCCCAAAGGACCCACCTTCTAATGCCATTACTTTGGGGATCAGCATATCAACATTGGAATTTTGGGTGGACACAATTATTCAGTGGATAGCAACAGGCGGGTATTGCTTGTGTCATACTGAGGGCAACAAGAAAATTAAGGTTAGTCCTGATTTGAGACAGGAGGATTCAGTAGGGGCTGGTGAAACTTGGATGGGAGAAGAAGAAGGTCAAATATAAGATTTTTGTAGCCATTAAAGAAAAACACTTCCGTTCTTTAACTCAGAGAAGAGCTTCTCTGCCTATACAGAGCACATCCCACACAACAATCCTAACGCTGTGTGAATGGCTCAGGGAATTCTGAACATTTTCTGCATTACCAAAAACTTTGAAAGGGATGTAGGTCTTGCTATGTGTTCTGATCCAAAAACCTATATGGTAGTTCTATTTTCCTACCCATAACTCTGTGTGGGATAGGGGTCAGGACCTCTTCCAACAACTCACCAGCCCCAAAATCCTTCTCTTTACCATTTACTTAATGCCTTCTAATTTGTGTAATAGAAAACAATTTAAAACAACTTTATCCAATTTAAGTGGTCAAAAAAAAGAAATAGGGGTAAAAGAAACTCTGATTGTACATCATCTAGATATTTTATCTTTATTTCTAGACTTCCACTTTGAAAGAAACTGTTCATAGATTAATATGTCATCATCTAGTTGCCAAAACAGGTCACAGATAATTAGCACGTGGGGGTGGTAGACAAGCGAGTTGGCAAGTGCTAACTAAAGACAGTGAATTCGCCCTTTTTTATTGGAGCAGCCTTGTAGAAAGATATATTTGCTATGTCTTCTTATATTTTCTCCTTCTCAGTTTCTACCCTCAACCTGCTACTACAGTCCTTCCACAGGTAAGAGGAATCATGAAAATGATATACTACAGTATTAGCAGAAAAACTCAAAACTTTGCCAGTTAAATTATGTGTGACACTCCAGGTGTCCTTGCATGGTTTTGAGAGGATCAGCCTCAGGGTCTAATCTCACAGTCTTTCATGTGAAGTCCTCACAGAAGAACTGTTCATAATGGAATATCGGTAGGAATTTTCTTTTTACTGATGAAATAAACCAGAACTAAGACTCAGATCATTTCATGCATAGTACATTCTTTTTCCTTTCATATTATCTATGGTCTGAAGATACACCCTTGCTGTTTTTTGGGAAAAAATGTTTTTTCTTATCTGATATTCTTTTTCATTTATCTTCAAAAAGTAGAAAATGCTAAAAATGTATTAGAGTGAGTCTTTTGAAGTAGTATCAAATCCAAATTATGCTATACTGTGAGTTAATCAAAACAAAATCATTGTATGTTAAGTAAATTTATTGGAAGGAAATGAAAAATATCAAATGTGTTAAAAAGAAGATACATAACTTTGTAAACTCACAGAAAATGCATTTTATTAAGGCACCTTTCTGAAGTTTTAAAAATATATAATGATGCTTCTTAAGAGTTGCAAAGATATTTCAAATCCTCTTATATAACTCCTTTGCTTACTATAAGCTTGCTCATTCAGCTGTATTCGTATTCATTCATTCATCAACAAATACATTAGTGTTGACAAGCGGGCAGTGTCCTAGGTGCTGGGAAACAAGATGCACAGGCCCTGCCCTACAGAATAGAAAGACTGGTCAGAGATAACAATTTAAACAAATTTTTATTGTCAGCATGGTAATCGTGGTATGCATAAGTTTAGTGTAGGTCAAAAGACGGAGAAGTTTAATCTTAGCTTAAGGAAAGAAAAAAATTATTTTCAGAAAGGATGCCTGGTCTTATCTTGGAAGGCAATGAAGACATCATAGGTGAGAAGAATTTCACAAAGACAGAGGAGATTCTACACCCTGTGAGGAGGGAGCCGGGCTGAAGGGCTCCTCCGAGGTGTGAGTGTGCAGCCCTGGGGAGAGCACAGAACACAGGGTAAGGTTTTTCTCCTTTTGCTGCATATGATTGCTCGGGTGCAGTAAGTATTGCATTAACACATGGCAAAGAGCATTTGCTTAGATATTTATAGAACAGTAAACTCACAATAGACACACATCCTGAAAATGGCTGATGGTATCATTTTTTATGAGATGTGTATGCCTGACATCAACCTTTTACTTTTACAGTCAGAGAAACTGATCTCAAAAGTGTTTTACTGTTTAGTCTTTGCTTGCTTTATCATTTTAAATAAAAAGTATTGAACCAAATACCACTTTTGAAGAATGAATTCAAAATTATACCATTGTTTTTTGGCTTCAGTGATACTATGAAGTTATAAACTCCTGGAAGGAAGGTGCTGTTTTATGACAAAACAGGATACATGGAAAGTCACCTCACAGGGTAATCTGGTCATAAATTCCCCATGGGGCAGGTCATGGTGGGCGGTCATGCACTACTAGGTATATAAATTCTTTAGTAATAGATTTATCTTTGCTTAAGCAAGCCCTGTCTATTATTTCTGTGTATATAGGTAACACACCTTTGAAATGTCTCTTTTCAGACCGCTCCTTCTAATATTGGCCACTCTTTCAGATTTCTCCTCATACCTAATCACCCTGTTAGACTCTCCCTTCTACAGAATGATCACCCTCAAAAGAGCACATAACTGCAACTGTTTCATAATCCTGTCTCAACCTTGCTTTCTGTCAGCTCTGCTATCTCTCCTTCCCTCCTTAATTTTAAATGCATAAAATAAACTGCAAAGTTGTTACTCTCCAAAAGCATTTGAGATCTTACTCCCAGATATGATGTCAGTTTGGATCAATTAAAACTTATAAACATTCTCCAGCTTTCTTACATCTGCACGCCTGAAAATTGTTCACGGTATCAATGGTACACTGACCATAGTTTTTACATGGAAAATCAGATTGTTCATCTATTGAGAAATAAAACTTTCTTGTTTTTCTCAGTCTTCCTTTAAAAAGCTCTCCTATCCTCTTAATCTGCTGAAACAAAATAGCACTATAAAGGTAGAACATGTTGGCTTTAATTCTCTTATGTTTTCATATATCATGAGAATTATGTCTACAGCTATTTTTCTAGTTACTTGTTCTGATTCAAAAGGCTAATAAAACTTTTCATATATCCCTCAGAGTCAAATGGTTACAACCCAGACTCGGTCCTGGTTTAAGGCCCAAGGTACCTATGAGACTAGAGTAAGTCACTTCCCTAGGAATATACATGCCAAAGAATGAAGCCCCAGAACTTGAAAACAAATTCAGGTCAGAAAAGCCGTCTGGAGAGGCCAGGAGTAAGGAAGAAGTCATTTTAGGAGGAGAGTTATACAGGTTCCCTTTTCTCTTTATGAGAAGATTAAAAAAATCATTTTCCCTTATCCCTCATCTTTTGAGTGTCTGGACACTCATTTAGGAAAAATTCCCATCAGCTCTCACCAGGTCACAATAAGGAAAAAAAAAAAAACTGGGACAGGGGACGCAGGAGGTACTGCACTTATGTCCTGTGAAGTAAGAAATCTCTGACACAGAAAACACATCAAAGGATCCCTTTTCGTTTCCATTCCCTTGTACTCTCAATTTCCTGATAGAGTGCATTTCCTTATTTAGTGGTTAACCATGATCTTATAATGTGGTCAATAGACAGGTACAAATGGGAAGAATTAGCATTCACTAGACAGATATTTTTGGAGTAGAAAATGTTTACTATCCACATAGTATGTACACTGGACATTAACAATCATTGTGCGGCTATATTTTAGGAAATTAAAACTGGAAGCAATTTAAAATAAAATATTGGCCCATACGTTTTTATTGTTCATGGATTATGAGCTTCTGTGATCCTTGTAAGACTTAGCAGTGCTGCGACAATGAATACAATCATAGAAATGGTTCCATTAAATGCTTTAATCACTTCCCATCTTGACTATTGTAATTAACTCCTTTATTGTCTTCCTAAATTCTTACTCTCTGAGCATCAGGGGGTCTGAAATGTTGCAGAAAAAAAGTAGCACTCTTTCTAATTCTAGGCCATGGAATCACAGAATTATTTTGCTTATATCCACTTATTAATTCAGTGACAGAACTTGAACTTAAAGATATTTTATTATGTGACTTAAAGAAATAACTCCATTCCAGGTAACTTGAAGGAGAGAGAATCAAGAGATTGAGGGAATATAAAAGAGCCATAGAATCAAGGAATGAGAAGAACAAATATTAAACTAGTACAGAAAGAAGGAAAGAAATGAAATAAAAAAGATTATGAGAGATATACATGCAGAGAGTTCTACACATGAGATGAATGAAATGAATGCTTCAGCTTGGAAAGATAAAGGTGGAATACAGACCTCTTCAGCATATTGTGTTTTACTAGAAGTTGAGGTTTGAAAAATAATAATTTGTAAGATAAATGAAAAGAGGCTTTTAAGTAAATCTGGAAAGTATTTAGGTGTGGGATTTACTACACATTTACAATGTACTTAATATATATTTGTAAATGATTCATCAGTATTTGTGAGCCACAGGTTAGCAAAGTGTATGCAGTTCCAAAATATATTAAATATGCAGAGGATAATCTTTATCTTTTGATTTTGAGAACATTGAAAACAATAGTGAATCTAGACCCACTATTAAAACATAATTCTCTAATATTCTTTTGATTCCTTAGTGCATTTACTTTTCCAACTTTTGATTTCTACATGTCTACATTAAATATAACACTAATGTGAATCTTTATCTTGTGTTCACATTAGTTTATTCTTAGCATAAACAACTGATGTAGTGAGTATACACTTTTAAAGTAACCTTGTGAATTTTCTGATGTGTTTATTTAATATTAGACACTGCTTAATTTTTTTTATTATGGTACCCTTTATTGCCACCATTTTTAATAAGCTATGTTTAATGAAATGCACATTTAAAACAACATTTATTTTTTTCATACCATACCTTAACACAGTAAGATAATTGATGTAAAACTTTTTAGTCTAATTCAGTGTTGTAATTCAAAAATGTTTGGCATTTAATTATCTTATTTAATTGCTTTGTGGTTAGCACTTGCTATGTGCTTTTACTTATACCTTTGTCATCTGTTGCTTTGGTTTATTTATTAATTTTTAATCTTAGCAAATATTTAGAAATAAAATTTACTCTAATATTCTCTTTTTTATGAGGAGATATTTAAAATAATTGCTTGGAAGATGGTTAATTTTTCTTTAGCATTGTGTGTGTCCATGGATATATATGGTATATATAGTAAGTAGATTATTGAGAATTTTCATTTATGAAATAATTGCTAATTGAAGTTCCTTTCTGTATAAGAAGAATAGGACTCATTCATAAAATACTAGGTTTTGAAAAGCTGAATGAGAGTTTTGGGTCTCTTTTGGCTGTGATCATCTCTCAACATTAGTTGTTTCCCTTATCCTCCATTGCTATATAAAGTACTCAGATTGTCTCATGACATCTGAGGCAGGGAAAGTGGCCGATATGATGGTCCCCAGCATGAATATTCATTTAATTATTAATACTACTTTGTTCATGAACTCTACTTCATTGAGGACAAAGCATCTGAAGAGAAAAAAAGTATCTTATGAACTTGTAATATATGTAAAAGCACTTCCAGTAATTAATTACTTACTATGGAGAGAAGGGTGAAATTTGAAAAAATAAGTCTAAAATAATTATTTAGACATTTGTGGTTGGGCAGTTTTCCTTGGGCCTTCCAGATAACAGTACGATTCTTATTGAAATCATATTCATTGTTCTCAGCTCCGTGTCAGTGACTGGCAGTAATAAAGGATGCCATACAATATGGCTTGTGTCACTTTGTGCAAACTAATTTGTGGTCAAATGGGAGTCACAAAGCATCCAGCTGGAATATAATTACTTAGTGATGCTCATATAAAGAGTCAGTTAAGGCTGTGTCTATGTAACCCAAAGAAAAATGGAGATTTTATATTTATAAAACTTATTAGATTGTTGTGAGGGGGGGAGAAAAGGAAAGGAAACCATATGTTTTTGATGGCATTATCTTTTGAGCAATTATCTAGATTATCTGATCCATGCTCTATTATACATTTTACTCTGCCTACTAATTTTATATCTGTATATTAAAAATTGGGGAGAATATTTGTACTGATTTATGCAAATACTGCTTCTGATTTAAGACAGATGAGAAAAATCTGTGGAAATTCACTTACATGTTATTCTATAAATTCCTTCAAAAATCAGTATTGAATGAATAGTATGTGCCAACCCCATTCTAAATATCAGGATATGGGATAAACAAAACAGAAACATTCTTGCATGTGTCAAGCTTATTATTCACACTGGAGTGACATAAATGACCATAAGGGAGTCAAGGTGCTATAGAAAGAGGCACAATCACAAAATCTTAGAAAAGAATGTTTCCTAATCTTGTTTTCTTAAAATGTCAATATAAATTGATATATTGAAAAATCAACACCCCTTATTCTTTTAAATTTTATTTTATCAAAAATGTACGTTATTTGGGAGGGGTCAAGTGCCAATGTCACTTACTTAGGCATATATAGTTACATATTACAGGTCCAAATGATAGGGGACTCAAGACTTGGAAAATTTTAGCTTAAGGTAAAAAGTTGTAAGTCTAGCAAGTAATGTGTACGTTAAAGCTTTTGTTTGAGAAGCTACAGATAAGGCTCCTCCTGGCTCCTGGGAAAATAGCCGGTCTCCTTGGGCACTGCTAGAGATTTCCACCTGGGGACAACTGGAGGCATCCGGGCCTTTGTGTTCCAGGGACAGACAGACGACCACCCACCCCTGGGAACAGCTAACTGCTCAGGACAAGAATGTTGCAGCTGCTATCACCTAATCCTCCCTGAATCTCAAAGCCCTCACTGTACCTTGTTTATTCCCTGGTATGAAAAGTCTGGTCTGGAAAGAGAAGGTAAGATGGTTTGTTAGGGTATGAACCTGCCATCTTCTCAGATCGCCGGCCATCTGAATAAAGTGCCCATAAAAGATTCGATCTCTGTCATTGCTAATTGGGTTTGGTAGTGACAGGCAGCCCGAACACTGGTGTCTTTTCCAGTTATACAAATCAGTAATAGTTATTTCTTTGAGATGAGCACCAACCAGTTTTAGGAAAATGTATTGGTGTTTACTAAGACAATACGTTATATGATTGAGGAGAGAAAACACGGCCCTTCCTATGTTGGAGGTGAGAGAAGCAGAAGTTCCTTACAAGGCCGAAATCAAAATATTGTCTAGTTTATCACTTATCTGGAGGTAATGGGGAAGAATCACATTTGAGTTCATTCAAATCGTTGCTAGAACCCAGCTCCTGTGACTGTAGGTCTGAGTCCCTGCTTTCTTGCTGGCTATCAGGTAATGACTGCTTTTTGTTTTAAATGCTTCCTGCCTTCCTCATCACTTGCCCCTTTTAGGCTTTGAGCCAGTAATGGCACAGCAAATCCCTCTTATACTTTGAACGTCTCTAAATTCCTCTTCTATCTTCTTCTGACACCAAACAGAACACATTTCTCTGCATTTCAGGGAGCAATTAGGTCCACAATGATTTCACCTGAGCCAGGTAACACAAAATCTGAGGAAATTGTGACTGTGGGGGCAGAGACTCTTAGGGTTTATATTATTTTCAATGACTAAAAAAGTACCAAAGACTGGGTTATTTAAAATAACAGAAATTTGTTCTCTCACAGTTCTGGAGGCTAGAAGTCTAAATTTGAGGACATGGCAAGGTAGATTCCTTCTGAAAGGCTCAGGGGGAGGGTCTGTTCCATGGCATTTTCTTATTTTTGCTGGAAACCCTCAGTGTTACTTGGTTTGCAGCTGCATAAATCCAATCTCTGCCTCTGTTGTTAATGGCCATCTTCTCTCTGTGTGTCTGTGTCTTCACTTGTGGTCTCCTTTCTATGTGTGTTTATCTCTGTGTCTTGTCTTCTCTTCTAAGAATACCAGTCAAATTGAATTAAGGTGTCAATCTATTCCACTAAGACCTCCTCTTAACTTGCATCTTAACTATATCTATAGAACTGAACAGTAGTCCCCCTTACCCACCGTTTCACTTTCACTTACCCATGGCCCACTTTGGTCCAAAAATGTTAAATGGAAATTCCAGAAACAAATAATTCTTAAGTTTAAATTGCATGTGTTTTTGAGTAGCAGAATGAAATCACACGCCATCAGCCCTGGACATGCATCATCCTTTTGTCCAGTGTACCCACATTTCATATGTATAAGCCACCTGCCTGTTGGTCACTTAGTAGCCATCTCAGTTATCAGATCACTTACGAGAAAGACAGAGAGAGAGATACCCCAGGCATGAGAACCAGTGGAGCCAACAGTGTCATTTCCAGTCTGAATACCCCAGAACAAGGACCTCCAATGTCTGGCAGGAAAAGACAGACTTCTGAGCTCAAGAGGAGAGACAATTTGCCCTGCTTTTGCTCCTTTGCTCCCTTCAGGCTTCCAGTGGGTTGGATGTTGCCCTGCATGTGAGTAAGGCTGTATCTCTTTACTCAGTCTGCTAGATCAAATGTTAACAGACACACTAAAAAATAAGCTATCCGGGTATCTCTTGGTCTCGTGAAGTTGATAAATAAAATTAATCATCACATACCTCAAGCCAAGGAAAGACCAAGGAAAGGCCCAACCATGAAGAGACCTTGGCATGTTTTAGGTAAAAAAGGATGTCTATGCAAATGCGTGAGCAAGAAACAGAAAGGAAACCAGACCACTGAAGGCTCAGTAAGTGTGCACACGGAGTTTTTATTTTGCTCTGAATTTTATGAGATGTGTTACAAAGACTTTAAGCATGAGATTGACATAATTTAAGTTATATATTTAAAAACTCACTTGGGCAACTATTTAGTGAAAAATAAAGTGAATATTCCCTACAAAGATTCTATTATGTCCTTAGAAATAGACTCCATTAAAAATAAATTATAATTTAAAAAAAATGATTTATTTTGATTTACCTATAGTGGATAACAAAGGTATAAGGGGAAGAAGGAAGACAGTTTAGAAAAACATGTCAATAATTCAGGAAAAAAGTAACTGGACCTTTGGTTAGCGTAATCATGCAATTGACCAGAAGACCATAACACCCCCTCAGCTCCTCTAAACATTAAACAGGCTTTGTCCTGACCATATACCCTGACCTGCTTTTACTTAAACATTTATTTTGTTGGAAACATAAAATTGTAAATTTGGTCTTGGTCTCTTTGAGATGTAAATTCTTCTTCATTCAGGAATATCTTTCTCAAGCTGCTGAAAGCCATCCCTTTGAAATGGAATCATCAGAAAAGATATGGCTCTCTCCTGTCTCTCTCAGTGTGTGTGGGAGGATAGCCACCTAACTTTGATAAACTACTATTAGCAAACACAGATGGCCTAATCACACTGACCAACCTTCTCACCAATACCCTGAAGGACTTTTCCATTAGGCCATCCAAGCATTTCAAAACCCTCTTTCTTTTTGCTTCCGCAACACTATTTCAATAGTTGTGACCCCTATTGCAATAGACTTTGAATAAATCATTTGCTGTCTAATTGGCCCATGGCAATTTTTGTATGCACTATGGATGAAGAGATGTGATTAAACTTGGAATATTGTTTGGACTTAGAGTTGCTAATAAATTAAATATGGGAGTGAATCACAGAGAGGAATAAAAGCTATAACCTAGATTGCTAAATGGCTCATCTGGGTGAATGGCTGCCCATTTACTGTGATGGATAAAACTTAGGAAGCAAATTTAGACAAGATAATCAGCAGTTCTCCACTGCCCGTTTTCATTTTGACTTATTTATTAGCCTTCCAACTGTTTCCATCAGATGGGTAATTGAATATGTAAATCATGATTTATGGGGAGGGGCCAGAGATGGTGATACAACTTTTGAATTATCAGCATATAGTAGCCAAGAGATGACACCAAGTCATCTAGGAAGAATAAAGAAAAAGGCAAAAGAGGACTGAATTCCTAAGGTATTCTTTACAACCAAGGATTTCTGAGTAGAAACACATCTCGTATAAGCTCAGCAACAGTTTCCTCAAGATGATGAGGAGTTCGGAGGCATAATGAAACAGAACGTAGGAGTTTGCACTAGGACTATATCCCCAATTATGTTGTCTTTATCCAATGCCCAGAAGTCAATATTTTGGTCACAAGAAGTCTGGAGATGACATCTCTTTTTGATTTGTCATGTTTTGGATTCATATTTGGGTTAATTTTATTCAGTTAATTTTGACATTAAAGTGTCCAATACCAGACAATAATTAATGGCTTAATTTTAGGTAGTTAGATGCATTTTTGTTGCATCAGTCCCTTATTTTAACAAGTATTTGAAGGGAATGTATAGGTACAGATTTGTCTCTATAAGAGTTTGATTGGAAAGGCAGGAGGTTGAGAAAGATAAAATCTGCAATAAAAGGGGCTCTTCAGCTCAAACTGGCCCTAAGAAAAATAGGCTACCAAGTTATTAAAATAGTAATAAACAAGGAAATTGTATTAAGACATATGGGGCACTTATTATGGACTAAAATGCTTATTATATGTTCTAGGACAGATACATGGGAGGAAAAATCAGCAGAAAAAGTTTCACTCTGAGGATTTCAGACAAGTGGTCCATGCTGAAACTGCCACTTTGCTGACCCTGGGAGAGGTGAAGAGAAAGAACTCTGTACATCAGCGGAAAACTGCCCTCAGCCTCCGCCTCTACGGCCCTCTTTAACATTTTAAGCTCACTTGACAGCACTCACCCCCGCTCTCCACCCCCTCTGTTTCTGTTCATGCTCTGGTGAATGTTTCTGAACATACCACACTTTAGGCTGCACTCCTTAGAGGACTAAATTGGTTCTCTTCCTCTTAGTTCTATGAAAATTCAAAGTAATAGTGTTACCAGTTGCCTAATGGAAAAACTCATCATCAGCAAGTTACTAAACTTTCAGCACACTGTACGTATTTCATGCTTTATTCTTGCAGAGGTTTTTATATTCAGTGCATTCATCTCCAAGGATTTTGATCATCTTTCTTTATCCCCTGATCCTTGCTATTTACTACTTCTGTCCAAATTTAATTATCAAGGCATACTATATTAGAAGTAAGTATCATGTGTTCTGGTCTTAGTTTGGACAATGGTATCTTTTTCACTGGGCAGTAATGAATCTATGTTATCCCGTTTGGTCTAAATAATATAATATAGGTAGAATTGTGTCTTCTCAAAATTCATATGTTGAACTCCTAAACCCCAGAACCTCCAAATATGACTATATTTAGAAGCAGGGCTTTTAAAGAGATAATTAATGTAAAATTAATGTAAAATGTAATATAGGTGGACCCTAATCTAGTATGATTTTTGTCCTTAGAAGAGGAGGTTAGGATACAGACACACACAAAGGGAGAACCATGTAAGACAAAGGGAGAAGATTGCCATTTACAGGCTAAGAAGAAAGGCCTTAGAATAAAATCTACCATGCCAATATTCCAACCTTGGGCTTTGAATCTCCAGAATCCTACAAAAATGGTTTCTGTTGTTTAAGCCATGTAGTCTATGGTCCTTTGTTACAGAAGCCCTAGAAAAGTATTTCACTATAATGCTGCTTCCACTATAGTGTATTTTCTAAGAATGTATACTCTTAAGTTATACTGCCTTTGTTCAAATCTTGGTTTAGTCATTTACTTATTATGTGATTATGAAACAGATAAATGTCTTAACCATTTATTTTACAAATACTAAGTAATTGAAATAATCCATGTAAACTTCATAGACCACATGAAAGCTAAAAAAATTTTAACTGACTTTGTTATTAGACTATTACTTTTATTTCGAAAAAATGTTTTTTTTTTTTTTTGGGAAAGCTAAAGAGATTATATGCCCCAGTATTTCCTATGTGAATTGATCTAAAAATGACATTATGCCATTAAAAAGTGAACAAGAACAGTGGCAATCACTATTTAAATCCATTAGAAAATGTAAAATCTGTATAGAAATCTCTATGACAGATTAAATTTAAAAAGGAAAAAAGTAATGGCAGAGACCATGGCCCTCTGATGCACTACTGCATTGCCAGTGTCCATTATGCTGATAGGTAAAAGCAGATAATAGTTCTTAGAAATTGTGAACCAACCAATTCAAAGAAATTTTACAGAGAGAATGCAAGAGAGAATCATCCTAAAGATTTAAATGAGCAACATATTTCAGAAAATGATATTATATAAAAACAAAAATAATTTATGAAAAGGTGTCACATATAAATAAAGAAGCATAAGGATATCACCTCATGAGCTAATTTGTTTGTATACATCAAAGCGCCCCCCAGAATGTTTCTTGGTCTAGACAATTTTCATCCAGGTGAACAGGCATAATATCTTGTTTTTTTGATGCCAATAGACACTCTTCAGAGCTATGGTAGGACATTTGTCATGTTTATTTCAAAAATACAATGATTTTGGATGATACAAAACAAATATGTGTTACTTTCCTTGTCTATAAATTGCTCTGGATGTCGATTTATTTGAGTAATATCATGAATACCAGAATAATGACCACCCAAATATGCCTATGTCCGAACTACTGGAAACTGTGAATACCTTAGATTACATGGCAAAGGAGAATTAAGGTAGCAGATGGAATTAAGTTTGCTAATCAGCTGACCATGACATGGAAAAATTATTCTGGATTATTTGGGTCCTTAAAAGTGGAGAAGTAAGCCAGAAAATAGAAGCAGAGAAATGGAGGCATGAGAAGCACTTGGTCTGACATTGCTGACTTTGCAGATGGAGGGAACAGAGCATGAGCTAAGGGACGTGGATGGCCTCTAGATGCTAAAAAGAACAAACAAACAAAATCTCCTAGAGTCCCCAGAAGGACGCAAAGTCCTGTTGACACTGATTTTAGACACTACTCATTTCAGAGTTTGGGACTACAGAACTGTGGGACAATAAACGTGTGTGGTTTCGACCTGCCATATTTGTGATATCTTTCAATATGTTTTATTGATTATGCAATTACAGTTGTCCCAATTTTCCCCCTTTTTTCCCCCTCTACCCAGTACCCTTCATTTCCTCCATCAATCCACTCCCCTAGTTCATGTCCTTGGGTCATGCATATAAGTTCTTTGGCTACTCTGTTTCCTATACTATTCTTAACATCTTCCTGTCTATTCTGTACCTACCAATTTGTACTTCTTAATCCTTGCATTTTTTTCCTCCATTCTCCTCCTTCCCTCTCCCAACTGATAACCCTCCAAATAATCTCCATATCTATGAATCTGTTTCTGTTCTGCTTGTTTGCTTAATGTGTTTTTCAGATTCAGTTGTGGATAGTTATACATTTGTTGCCATTTTAATATTCATAGTTTTGATCTTCTTCTTAAATAAGTCGCTTTAACATTTCTTATAATAATGGCTTAGTGATGATGAACTCTTTTAGCTTTACTTTGTCTGGGAAGCACTTTATCTGCCCTTCCATTCCAAATGACAGCTTTGCTAGATAGAGTAACCTAAGTTGGAGCTCCTTACTTTTCAACACTTTGAATATTTCTTGCCAGTCTCTGCTAGTCTACAAATTTTCTTTTAAGAAATAGGCTGACAGTCTTATGGGAATTCCTTTGAAGGTAACTATCTGTTTTTTCTCTTGATACTTTTAAGATTCTCTTTTTATCTTTATTTTTTGGCATTTTAATTATGATATGTCTTGGTGTGGTCTTAGCATCCATCTTGTTTGAGACTCTGTGCTTCCTGGACTTGTATGTCTATTTCCTTCACCAAATTAGAGAAGTTTTCTTTCATTATTTTTTGAAATACGTTTTCACTTATTTTAAATTTCTAATTTCACTGCAGGTAGACAGAACACTTGTTGAACACTTGTTGAATTCAATGACTATTATGAATGCTGACACACAGCACCTCTTTCAATGCACAATGTAGCTGCAGATATTTTCTATTCTAGCAAAATCACCACAATGGCCACAGACAGCAAGAAGTTCAAAAAAGCTAACCTCTGGTATAGGCAGGTTCATGTCCTCTTCATACCTAGGAAGCTGGGAAGCTTAGTCTCAATTTGAAGGAAAGCAAGTTAATGCTTTCTTAGTATGACATTCCAACTATTTTTACTGTGGTTTATGTAGTTACTATTTTAATGTGGAAAAGACAGAAGTTGTACAAAGACAGAAGGCTATTACAGATGATAGATTCTCAACTGATATGTATATTATGTGTGTAGTAAAATCAGAATCACAGATAGTGAGTGGTGGAACCGACTGCATGAATGACTGTAATAAACTACCTCCCTGTATCTACTCCCTTCTTCCTAAAAATCTCACACTCTGACTCTGACACTAGGGTTGGTCATGTGATTAATTTTGTTCAACAGGGTGTTAGCATGTGTGACAGAAGCTTGAAAGTGCATGCATATTTCTGCATTCATTCTCGCAAATTTTGGGCTCCTTATACTTGTTCCTTTCCACAGCTATTAGGACATGACTGGCCCTAGCACAAGACACATACAACTGAATGCACCTCACTCAGTCTTCCCAGCCAGGGCCATTCTAAATAGTCTGACAGCCAGTTTACTAGCAAACATGTGAAAATACATTAAAAGGACGGGAAAGAACATGAAAGCAGACAGATTTCAAGTTGATATGTCCAAGTCTCCCATTTATACTTTAAAGTGGTCCCAGATAAATATTCTGAAACATGTCCTTTATTGGATACTGATCATATTGTGTTATAGTCTCTGACTTTTAGGCAGAATTTCTCGATCAGTTATAATTAAGGATACCTCCTTTTCTTGATCTCAATTCCCATGTGCTCCTCTCACTCCTTTATGTCCCAAAAGGCAAAAATTCAAAACTCACTTTAAAACCCTAACGTATGAGCAAGGTAAGCTAGGTCCTATAACCTGGACAGAAAACCGGGCCCTACAACAAAGAGAGAGCAGTGTGAATCTGTTCTTATAAAGATGGGGCATCATTTTCTGTAGACTCACTCCTAGCTGCTACTGCTGGCAAGAGAGTTATGATGCACCTTTTTAGCTAGGCTTATTGTTTCCAGATCCTTGTCATTACTAGTGTAAGATACTGGTTCGGAACAGCTGCCACTGAGTGTACCTCACAGCCATGCCTAAGTATGTAGCACTAGCATGAAGTTGTAAACTACTTCTTTATGAGTGTTTGCAGTGCCAAAGTTTGGCCATGAGCTCTTTATAGAGAGGAAATAAGTCATCTCCCTTGTCCATAATAAGCCATATGGAATCCTGAAAGGCCATTCCTGAGCATCCCATTTTCAAGAAGAAGAGGAACATTGACCTGGAAAGCAGAAGAGAGCACCATCTGAACAATATTTATCTAACATATATAAATAATTGTAAGGTGAAAAGGAGTTTTCACTCTCTAAAGGGAAGCTGACCCATGACTAATGAATGCCATAGCCACGTGTGCAGATGTCAAGACCTCACTCCAGAACTTGGGCCTCTTTTCTCCACCTTTTGCATTTCTTACTTCTTTAGAGATTTATTGTCTCTGAATTTCAGATTTTGGCAGTGTAGTGGCATAACCATGGATAAAATATATTGGTTTACAAGATATTAATCTCTCCTATTATTCTGGTACTTGCGTGAGGTCTAGCTGAATTTGGAAGATAGCATATTCATTCTGTACTGCTTCTATTTAAAACCTTTTGTCACAAATTTTAAAAATAAGCTTTTGGGTTTGTTTGGATACCTGATCTGGAATTTTAGTGAGTCCGTTCTTCCCCCCAGTTATCTGAAAGGTCACAATGGGTAATGAGAAATATTCAATCTTGGGGGGGAAAACATTTTTTTAAGATTTAAAATGTTTACAAACTGGTATTCATCTGAGATGAGAAAAAGGATCAGCAGCAAATGTAATAAAATGAAGTAGTACACATGAAGTTAATTTTAATATATGGTAGATGGAGAGAAATAAATTCTAAATTATTTTAGGTGTAGTTCCTGAAACATAACATGCTCATAATTTGCCAGTATGATTAAATTTTAATAATGCTTCTTTATAAATATGCTAGAAAAAAACCAATTTAGATTACAGTGTTATCACAAAAATAGTCTCAAATTTTCAATTTATTTTTACTTATTCTCAGTGATGAACTGCATGTATGAATGTCTCCATTCCAAGAACTTTTTTATTATACAAAGATAAATATACAATTATAGGACAAGATAAATGAAGAATTATATGTAAATTTCTTGCATATTTTGAAAATTTGATATATTCTTTAGTGGAGTTTTGGAAATTTAACCTAAAAGTACCTTCCTAAAATGCTGTTTCTTCATGCATTTTTCTAATTAAAATATCTTCATTTTTGGTTACTAAACTAGCATCTGACTAAAATAAAATCTATAGAAATGCATGATAGTTCTTGAAAATATTGATATATATATTTTTTTAAATTATTATTTATTTATTTTTAGGGAGGGGAAGGGAGAGAGAAGGAGGAGAGAAAGAAACATCAATGTGTGGTTGCCTCTCATGTGGTCCCCACTGGGGACTTCATCTGCAACCCAGGCATGTGCCCTGACTGGGAATCGAACCTGCGATGCTTTGGTTCACAGCCCGCGCTCAATCCACTGAGCTATGCCAGCCAGGGCAAAATATTGATATATATTACTTCATGTGTTACAAGTAAAATCTATTTGTCAGCGAGTAATTTGAGTTCTACAACTACGTGTATTTTTTTTAAACTGAAGTTCACTGGTTTATTTTCATCCATCTCGAAAAAGCTTCGGAACAGATTTTTAATTGCCCTTTAGAGTAATCCTGCTACATTAATTAATAAAACGGAGGCCATCATATCAAACTATTTTCCATTTTACTGTTGTTTTTGTTTAGAAGGTGGTTAAAATCACAAATGCTGTTATTGGAAACTCTCCATATCATGGACTTAGTAAAACAACAAAATACTCACCTTCCACCACATAATACTCGCTGATTCTACTATCTCTTATTTTGAAACTCACTCTCCTTTACTCTATTTTGTGATGTGAGACTGGAGCTCTGCACACGACGTTCCTCCCTGCCAGCTCGTAGGTCCATGCAGCAGGGGCAGTGAGGAGAAACTGGACGTCTGCAGGAAGAAGGGACTTGAACCCTGCTGTTTGCTTCACTGGTAGCATCACCTCAGCCAAGCTTCTTCAACTCAGCTGGATATTTATCACAGTAATAGCAGTTAATTTCAGTTTGGGATTTTCCCCATAATTCTAGAATCTATCTTATTACACTGCTTTTGATAGCTAAAAACCACCCAGCTTCTCCTCCTCCTCAGGTCTGTCTGAATTCCCAGTTCCACAAGTCTCTAACTTGACCTTGAACTTCTAGCTTGGAGGTTGGAGCTCCTGCTGAGCCACGCCCCTCCTGGGAGAGGTCTGAATCCCAGTTTTGCATGGCTCCTCCTGCAAGCTATAATAAGCCAGACCTCTTCCCTCTGTTTCTTCAGTCCTTTTGCCTGAAGTTACTGCCTCCGTAATTCCACTGTGTACCTTTTTTCTCTCTTTTTAGCTCCACAATACCTAGTTAACAATTCTTTAAATTAAACTTTCAGTTAATATAACTGGAGTGGATTCTGTTTCTGGAGCTCATGGGAAGGTGCAGAAACAAAAAGCGCTTACCAGTCTGTTTCTCAACTTTCATTTTAAGATTAAGGCTTTAATCTTAAAATATGTATTTACCTCAGTTTCTAGAGCATTATTAAAAATACAGCTATCATATATGAGTGTTCAGGAAGTACCAACTCAAAATAAATCAAAGAACAGGAATTGAAATGTAATGAACTGCTTCTGTGTGCTAGGCCCCATGTTCTAGATGCTTCCTTAACATATTATCATACTTAGGGGAGAAAAAGATTACTCACAGATTATAGATAAAAGGATTTTAAAAGTTGAATTCCTCCTAATCTCAGGAGTCCATAATTTAGATAAAAATATTGCTTAATCTTCAATACCAGTAGAAATTCAATAATACCAGCAATAATTACAAAAATAATACTAGCTACCACATATTGAGCAGTTATTTCTTTGTAGGCATTTTATTAAGTGCTTTGCATACCTTATTTTATTAATCTTCAAAAACCACTTAAGATAATAAGAAACACTGTTATCACTCTTTTCACAGGATGTAAGATATATGAAATAATTTAGAGATGATCACACATTAATTGACTGAGGCAGGATGGGAACCAAAGTTTTTTTATCCCCCTGCTGTTTTTTTTCAACTGCAAAGTCTATGTTTTTGAAAATTATATTTCAATTTACTTTTAAATTACATGGCTCAGGATAAATGGCTTTTTACTTAGTTTTCAAAAACATTTGTGTTTATTGTACAATCTATTATCAGGACTTCACTCATTCTGGGAAAATGGCCAGCGTCTCTGGCAGATGGTCCATTAGTAGCCCTGTTTATCTTAATTTGGACCTGTTTTTAGTTTCTCTATTTTGCCTGATTCAAAGCCTCCTTCTCGTTTTCTAAAGCTGATATACAGGCAACCATTCTGAAGAACCCTACATTCGGAGAACTTAGCAGCTGTCAAGTGCAGCTACAGTCTTCTCCGTGGTCTAATGAAAGAACTGCACTGGAGCCGTTCATTTATGTTTCAGGTCCAAGGGCCTGGCAGGGTACAGACTACTAACTCAGTTATCAGCATTTCTGCACTGTGCGAGAAATGCGAAACCTAGTGCTAAGTCTTTCAATGATAAATGGTATAAAAATCAACATAACTAAAAGTGCCCATGCTAGGTTTTATAATTTTCCTTAGCATGAATTCATCTGTGTATCAACTAAACGTAGGAGGTCTGTCCGGGAAAAGTCCAGCCATTGTTAATATAACAAGAACAGTTTGCGCAATGTTGAGGATGTACCCAGCAGCCAAGGAGAATGGACTGGAATGTGCAAGTGTGAACAATGAAAACTTCACTGTTCTAGCCAGTGGGGTCAGTAGGCACCCTTGAGTGAGCATGTGTACTGTGTGGCCATCACATTCAAAATGACTGAGTGAGTAGAGTGCAAATTTGTCACACTTTGCATTAAGCTCCTTTGCTTTGTTGCTCATTCATTTGTCCTTTGTTAGTTTAATTTTCAGGGCCCTAGCTGGAGAATTCAGGAGAATAGAGGAAAAAAATTTCCCCCCTCCCTTACACCAGTAAAAGTGTTTACTTATGTGAGAAAAGCTTGAGTGCGCATTGTCTTCTGCCTGGTTGTAGAGGAGTAAGTCTGACTATGAACATCAGACACACTGCGTAGGGTGAGAAGGACTATCGTGTGGCACCATTTGCTAAAATGCCACATTGTCTTTGGTAATGACCTCAGAGAACTCCTAATGGAAAAAAGATAAAATATTTTTCAGAAGTTTTTGGATATTTTTTGGCTCATAGAACAAGTAACGCAACCAGGATAAAAAATAAATTGACCTTTCTTGGAAAAAAATGTCATGAGTTATTATTAAAAATAACAACAACTAGTAATTAATGAAAAAAGTGATAATGTTCCTTCCCGGTGTGGACACTTTATACACAGGCAATTCAGATAAGGATTACCTCTGGGCAGGAAGATAAAGCAGGTGTTGCTCTGCATGGAGCATATTAGGTTGATGTCTTACTCTAGCACCAGGAAAGGAAGGGGAGAAAATTGTCTCAGAAAACCAGGGAACAGGAGTCAGGAAGTTGCAAGGGTGTGGTGGATTGAATGGTATTTGAAGACTACAGTAAAAAGACTTGGAGAGGAAAAATGTCCCAGACACGTTTTATAGTGTAGTTAGGGTACAGAAAGGAAACTACAAGGTATGTGACTTCAAGTTTCCAGTGTATGATTGTGTGATCATGTCCTGCTCTTCATCATGTTCCCAAGGCTCAGTATAAGAAGAAAATGGACTTTTACTGGAGCCAACAGGGTCTGAGTTTTCATCTGATCCAGAGTGAATTGATAGCAGGTATGAAAACTTCATATGTGTTGCCAGTAACATCGTGTAACTAAGTATAGCGCACATGGTAGAGAAATTTAGCAAAAGAAAAATTACATTAGATTGGAACAAACAAGGAAGATGCTCTGTGGGCCATAGAATATGATCTGAACTGTGCAACAAATGGTTATCTGAGAATATCACTGTAATCAAAATAATCATGGAATAAACAAAATATAAGAAAATATTTAGTGTACTAGCACTTATCATTTTTCACATCTCAATAACTCTGAATGGTTTTTATGTGCCAGGCACTGCTCTAAAAGTTTTACATATATTAACTCATTTAATTCTCACAACAATACTGTGAGGATAGATGGGTGCTCCTCACTTTGAAAACAGGGAAACGTAAGAACAGAGGAGATCGTCAATGACTAGGTCATTTGGCTACTAAGTCGCTGAAGTGAGCGTGGAGTCCTGCCGCTTAGCTTTCAGAGAAAGACCTTGGCCGTCTGCTTTCATTCTCCAGAGCACACTGCTTTACTTCCACACACCAAATTAGGCCGACATGAAGAATTTAGGTTTTGCTCCACGGTGATTCTCAATTTGAGAATGCCAAATTGATATGTCATCCAATAAATACGATTGCTTTAAATATTGAAACGTATACAGAGGTTCAGGTCTTATTTTGGATCTCTTTGTAAGAGGCCTTCAGAGATTAAGGAAGCAACTGAACCTGAATTAAAACTATTATTCTTAAAGCTAAAGTGGTGAGATTATGAAGACAAATGAAGTGACGTGGACATTTTTTTCTCTTTTACCATTTTCCTTCTTCCTATTTATACATGAATTATTTTTGGCTTTCAGAATATAGATGCAGTTATTTTGGACAATTTCACTTTTCTTTGTTTTCCTTATTTTTAAAATACGGACAAATAGATTTTATGGTCATTTAGCTTTTAATCTGCCCTCTGAGCTAAAACATATTTAAGCTCTCGGTGTTCAGTTAATATTTAGTATTCAGAAAAAAAAATGATGCTAGAATGGCCCATACTGTAGCAAAGTGTAGCAAATGGATGCACAGAGGGAGACAGCATTCCTTGACTCCTGGCTACTGGTACACTCTATATTTACCATTACTTATTGTAAGGACTCCCCTGACTAGGTAATTCCAGGTGGTTATCTGATTTTGCCTTCCAGTCCTACGGTTAGTTTTTCACTGCAAGCCTAATTGCATAGAGCTTTCAAGAACCCTTTTGGATCGTTATTTCTTTCTTTGTCTTGAATTCACAATTACAAATTCCATTTAAAAGGAAAGTGTTGCTCCAAATGTATATCCTACAACAGCCCTGGAAACCAGAAGCCTAGTGGTGAATTTGTAGAACAGACAATTTACACAAACACAAGCAATCAAGCACGTGCATGAAACAATGTAACACTCAGCCCACACACAAAAAAAGTATCTTTCTTATTAAGACCTACCATTTGGAATCACATCTTTGTCATTTTGGGTAGAGTCTTTAAAAAGTAAAACATTCACTTAACTCTTCATCCCAGTCAGATTGCAAAATTCTCTGGTGGAAAATTAGGTAGCCTGAGAGTGCATTGACTCGTGCAGATGAAAAGGAACCCTAATAGTCTGAAGAGTTAATATGCTCTAACACCCTCCTGATGCAAATTGGCTCCAGGATGCCCCAGTGACCCCAAATAGTCCATGCTTAAGTGCATCTTTTAACACCTCGTGTGGGAAGGAGTAATTTAGCAACTGAAGAAAATTTAAATTACAGACTGTTTGGTTGTCTAAATCATCCTCAGGGGAAAAAGGACAATTTTGAAAGCTGCATTAACTCAGTGGGAAAACTTACATAGTAATCCTCTAATGGGCTGAAGGAGTTAATGCTCAAGTTTCTGCTAAAGTTGAGTCACTTTCTTTAGGGCAAAAAACCTAATAGGGGCTTTTACTTCCAGGTCAAAATGCACAGGAGCAGTCAGTATTAGTGGATAAGGAGGCACTGGATAATAAAGATACACGTTGAGAAAAATAATAGTTTCTTCCAGCACCATCATCAGGGCCAAAGTTCTTTAAATGGCCAAGATTTGATGGCTTAAACATGTTGGTATGCTGAAAACTTTTAAATTCAGACCTAGAATAATTTAACACTGTAGAAAAAAGAACAATTTTTCCTAGTTTGAAATATGTAAAAATGAAACTACTAGCTCTGTTGATACTACAGCTTATTAAAGATGCAAATTAAAAATATCAAAAAGCATGGAGATTTGCTTAACCTTTTACCAAGTGTAAATCTTTAATCTGGTCTGAACATGAACTATGTTGATTTAAGTCGAAGAACACTAAACTTGTGAGATGATACCAGTACCTTTAGTGGTCAAGTATTGCATTTTAGAATTGACAGAAAAAGGTTAATTTGAAATCCAGTCAGGAAATCATATTATATTGCACAACATATATCTGCTTTAGTGAAGAACTGACAAATGGCAAATGCCTCAGAGGAAAAATTCCACTGAATTAAAAGCAAGAGATTAATGCACTTGGAAATGAATTTGCATTCAACTGTAAAACAATGGTATTACGCCATTTTTTTCTATTTTTTAAAATGTAACCAGTCATTTCTGAGGCTCCTGTTACTAAATTAGAAGGTTATATAATGCAAAATGAAATTGGGAACACTTGGATTAAAACTAAAATTCAGTAGAAAGTTTTATTTATAAACACCAGCTCTCACATTGTATTTTATTGTTAGGTTAGTAGGGAACTTTTTTTTTCATTTTACAATAAACTTAAATTAACCATGCTACATTAAACATTTAAAATATACCATGCAGGAATACAGCCACTGTTATAGCCTTTAGAAGATGATTTAATTTAGCAATTTTAGAGGCAGCATTAATAAAAACAATATAATATCCAAATGACAAGAAAATAAGGCAGTCCCTCATACTTGTACAGGGCTTTCCTTTCATCTTCTCTAAAAATTAGACTCACAAAACATGTCATAATTACTTGAAATAGACTGCAGTATCAGGAAGAATAGTTTAAAATCACTTTATCACATGCCAATCACAGTCTATCTCTGACAATGTAAATTAGTCACTGCTAAAAATAAGGGATGATGATTAATTACCTTAGAGATTACCTACTGCAGTCACCCGTCACTGGAACCAGATTTCCTACCGAAACATACTCTGCAATAATTTACATGAGTGCTTTATCGCTGCACCTAGTCTGAGACAATCTTCATGAACTAAAGTAAATAAAATATTTCTGAGGTAAGCCTACAGTATGCTGAGTAAGCAGATTAGTGGACAATCATATTAACGAACATGTGGATACATCAAATGTTAGTTTTACTATGGTCTTACACGCTCTCAGACGTGAGTGGCCAGGGAGGTTTAATATCATTGTTAAGTATGACTTCAGTCTTGAAACTCCGATATGATCCATGCACTCCCCAGTTACTTAAAGTTACTTTTTAGTTCTGTTGTTTTGTTTTGTTCTTGGTGTTCAAAGACAGCTCAGTTCTTCCATTGAGAAGATCATAATATACTCAATGGGCTAATGTATCTATGTTCCAAAATAATATCTAGAACATGGAAGATTAGTTTCCTGAAGATAACTCTAAAAATGTAAATAGGTTTTGTATTTGATAATTAAGTCATTATTTACTTATATTATCAGATAAAATATTCCATATTTTGATGATTCTGAGCATAATTGAATTCTGGTTTCAATTCCTAATGCATTCAATTTGTGAACATTTTATTTCTACATATTTGCATAGTTGTTCACTGTTTGTGGTAATAAAGAATTCTGATAATAACAAAATGCTGCTTTTAGAAATCTCTCTGAAGAACAATGAAAAAATTTTTGTAGAAAATGCTCTTCTGTCTGGATATTATTTAGCTTCCAATAGTGGCAATAGATTCAAACTATGGTTTAAGTAATTTTCCTCCTTCAGTTATCCCCATTTATTTTCACATAGCACCTACAGCAATTCCTTTTTATAATGAATAAATCAGATTAGTTTACTCCACCAGTTAAAACTTTTAAAAAGCACCTCTGATTCGATTTATAATGTGCTACAAACTCCTTAATATAGATTCAATGGCCTAGAATGACCTTTCCCGTGACTACTTCTTATATTTTATTTTTACCACTATCTCACTTAACTGAGTAAAAGTCCATATAGGTTTTCTATTTAATTATATATTTATTTGTAAATGTCTATCATTTGCTGTATTTATTTATTTTTATTATTGTTCAAACACAGTTGTCTCCATTTTCCTGCCACCACTTTGAACCACCCCACCCATCCCCACGTCCCACCCTCAATCCTACTCCCCTTTGGCTTTGTCCATGGGTCATTTTCACATGTTCCTTAATGACCCTTCCTCTTTTTTCCATTATCCCCTCCTCCCTCCTTTCAGATCACTGTCAGTTTGTTCTTTATTTCAATGTCTCTGGTTATATTTTGCTTGCTTGTTTGTTTTGTTGATTGGGTTCCACTTATAGGGGAGATCCCATGGTATTTGTCTTTCACTGCCTGGCTTATTTCCCTTAGCATAATGATCTCCAGATCCATCCTTGCTGTCTGTCGCAAAGGGCAGGAAAGACCTCCTTCTTTTTGCAGAGTCATATTCCATTGTGTAAATATGCTATAGTTTTTTGATCCATTCATTCACTATGGGCACTTAGTTGCTTCCAGTGCTTGGCTATTGTAAATTGTGCTGCTATGAACATTGAGGTGCATAGGTTCTTTTTAACTGCTGCTTCAGGATTCTTAGGCTATAGTCCCCACAGTGGAATTACTGGGTCAAAAGGCAGTTCTATTTTTAGTTTTTTGAGGAAATTCCATATTGCTTTCCACAGTGACTGCACCAGTCTGCATTCCCACCCACAGTGCCCTAGGGTTCCCTTTTCTCCACAACCTCACCAGCACTTGTTGTTTGTTGATTTGGTTATGATGGCCATTCTGACTGGTGTGAAGTGGTACCTCATTGTGGTTTTAATTTGCATCTCTCTGATGGCTAGTGATGCTTAGCATCCTTTCATATGTCTCTGGGCCCTCTGTATGTCCTCCTTAGAGAAGTGTCTGGTCAGGTCTTTGCCTATTTTTTTTAAATTGGATTGCTTGTTTTCCGGGATTGGAGTCGTGTGAGTTCTTCATATATTTTGGAGATAAACCCTTGTAAGAGGTATCATTTGCAAATATATTTTCCCCCACAGTTCCCTTTTCATTTTGCTGATGTTTTCTTTAGCCATGAAGGAGCTTTTTATTTTGATAAAGTCCCATTTGTTTATTCTTTCATTTATGTCCCTTGCTCTAGGAGACATTATCAGTGAAAATACTGCTGTGTGGAATATCTGAGATTTTCCTGCCTATGTTCTCCTCTAGGACTTTTGTGGTATCACAACTTATATTTAAGTCTTTTATCCATCTTGAGTTTATTTTTATATATGGTGTAAGTTGATGGTCGAGTTTCATTTTTTTTCATGTAGCTGTCTAGACCTCCCTACACCAATTGTTGAAGAGGCTATTTTTACTCCATTTTTTGCTTCTGCTCCCTGTTTAGAATATTAATTTACCATAGAGATACAGGTTTATTTCTGGCTGGTTTTTAATGTTTACAAAATCCTAGGCCTTATAGGACATTTAGATATGCTACTCATTGTCTCCACTTGATTCTTGAATTCTCTTCCAACATACTCCTTCCCTTGACCTACATAATTAAGACTTAACTTTTCTTCATTTTCTAATATCACAATCCATACCACCATCACCATCACCACTAAAATCCTTCTGTTATATTATTGCACCAAAGTTGTTCTATAGTAAGACAGAAAACTACATGGTGTATTTTTCCTTTATCAAACAGAAATGTATGCAACATTTATATTTATTTGTCTTTGCTATGTGTGTCATGTTTTTAATACATTTATCACCCAATAAATATAATGAGAGTAGAGAACACTAATATGAAAGATAAAAGACATGAATAAAACCTTGAAAATTACTCACCTAAGAAGAAATAGATAATCTGAGTAGCCTTACATTAATCAAAGAAATTAAATCAACTATTAATAACAGTTCAAAATATAAAATAGTAGGCAGAGATGAGTTCACTTGTGGAATCTAGCAAACATTTAGGAAAGAAATTACAACAACTGCCTACAGCATCTTTCAGAAGATAGAAATGGAGGGAATATTTCCTAACCCATTACATGAGGCCAGCATTACCTTAATACCAAAACCAGATAAAGTCATTACAAGAGAGGAGAACTACCAACCACTGTCTCTCATAAACCTAGATGCCAAAATTTTCAACAAATTTTAGCAAATCAAGCCTAACAATATGTAAAAATAATCACATATAACAAGTGAAATTTATCCTAGGTATACAAGGCTGGTTCAACGTTTGAAAATCAATTAATGTAATCCATCATATCAACTGGCTGAAGAATAAAAATCACATGTCAATAAAAAAAGGCATTTGAAAAAATCTAACACACATTAATGATAAAAATTCCTATTAAACTAGAAATAGAAGGGAACTTTCTCTACTTGATAAAGAACATCTACAAAATACCTACAGTTAACTTCATAGCTAATGGTAAGAAACTTAAAGCTTCCCATTAAATTTTATTCATGATTGACAAAACCTGAAAACAACTAAAATGTCCTTTAATAGGTAAGTGGAAAAAGAAACTGTGGTACATCCATACAATAAAACATTATTCAGCACTAAAAAGAAATGAACTATACAGCCATACAATGACAAAGAGGAAGTTTAAATGAGTATTACTAAGTGAAAGAAACCAATTTGAAAAGGCTACATACTGTGTGAGTCCAATGATAGGACATTCTAAAACAGGCAGGGTCAGTGGTTGCCAAGGGGTAAGGAGGGGGCAGAGATGAATAGAAGGAACATAGGAGATTGTTAAGGCAATTAAACTATTCTGTACGACACTATAATGGTGGATAATTGTCATTCTACATTTCTCCAAACCCATAGACTACACACCAAGTGTGGACTCTAATGTAAGCTGTGGACTTTGGATGATAACAATCCATGCACCACGATCATCTGTCAACACGGGTTCCTCAGTTGTACCACATGTACCTCTCCAGGCGAGATGGCAGATGTGAAGAGTGGTGGGGACTGTGCATTTGGTGGGTGGGGCAGGCTGTATGTGGGAACCCAGTATTTTCTGGTCAGTTTTGCTAAGAAGCTAAAACTGCTCTAAAGAGAAAATTTATTAATTAAAAAAATTGACTATAATGTGATCTTATTTTAAGAAGAACAACAAAAACTATTTTTTTTAATTTAAAAAGATGAGTATGGGTGTATGTCAGCAAGATTCTCCCCAATTTGCAATATAGCAAATACAAAAATAATGATAGACAACAATACCTAACAATGCCTGAGTTCAGTTACTGAAGCAGGTACTGAATACAGGGCAGTTCAAGTGGATGTAAACATGATGAAGACATTGATGAAATAAGATGCATTAATTAACTTGTAGAAATATTATTAGGCAGTTAATCCTCCATCAAGCTGTTTATCCTTAAAACTAAACCTTCATACCCTAATACAAAAAATTAAGGGATGAACTAAATAATCTCCAAACACCCCTCAAGTTCTCCCTAAAATTATGAAATTATGAAATCTAAGTGTCCAAGGCTTTGAAATATAATGGAAATGTTAGACTTCAAATGTAAGATAATATGGAAAAATTGTTTTCAGAATAAGGGTCCTAAAGAAAATAAGATATGTGAAGCCTAGAGGATGAGAGAGAGAGAGACTTAGAAAAAGGCAGAAAATAATGCCCTTAAACAATGTGAAATGGAAAGCAGATTGAGACAAGTCACAAAGAGAAAAGGGAAAGAAGAAAAATTAAAGAACAGTTTTGTTAAAGGTCAATTTAACCTTCACATCAAAGTGTAACTCAATTTCCTGGATACATTTTGAGGTTAGTAATGTCTTATTAACTTAGTTTCCTCTGACTGCAGCTAGAATCTAAATGTGATTCTTACCAGCACTGAGCACAGAAAGGTGTGCAACTGGATCACAGGTCTTTGAAGATTTACAATCACATTCAGCAAGCAATTGCCACAGCCGTCTCATCAGATCTGGAGGACAAGGGCACACCTAAATAAAGTCTGGTGCGTCTGGTGCAATAGAATCTTTGATGCGCCACAAGGAAGCCTCTAATTTGTAACACTTCCCCCTTCATTCACAGCTCAGCAGGAGAGAAGTTTTTAGGATGGCAACTATAATTTATAAAAAGGAATCCTAGCCTGGAAATTCTAAGTTCAAGTACAACCTAGCTTCTTATTAGCCATGCAAAATTTCAATTTTTAAAATTTTATTGTGGTAAGAATACTCCACATGAGCTCTACCTTCTTAACAAAATGTTTAGTGTGTAATACATCACTGCTGACAATAAATGCAATGTCGTACAGCAGATCTCCGGAGTTTGTCATCTTGCTTGACCTAAACTTTACTGCCATTGATTAGTAACTCTGCATTCCTCTCTTCTTCTAGTCATTGGCAACCACTAAATCACTCTCATTCTGTAAATCTGACTATTTTAGGCACCTCATATAAATCAAATCATGCAGTATTTGTTTTCTGTGACTAGATTATTTCACTTAACATAATGTCCTGAAGGTTAAACTTTCTAGTCCCATATTGAAGAAACTCATTCTTTCTTAAAGCTAAGTAGTCTATTTTATATGTACGTACCACATTTTCTTTATCCACTCATTTGTTGATGGACATTTAGGTTTTTTAATTTTTTTATTTTTACATCTTGACTATGGTGAATGGTTCTACAACAAATATAGAAATTTTAAAATCTCCTCTAGATACTAATTTAAATTATTTTGAATAAATATCCAGAAATGGATGTCCAGGTCATATAGTAGTTCTATTTTTAAATATCTGAGGAAACTCCACACTGTTTTCCATAGTGGCTTTACCATTTTGCATAGCCACCAACAGTTTGTAAAGGTTCCTATTTCTCTACATCCTTGCTGTCTTTTTTTTTTTTAATAATAGCTATGCTGACAGGTATGAGATATTTCACTGTGATTTTGATTTGCACTGCCTTCATGATTAGTACTATTAAGAATTTTTTTCTTATATTGGTTGGCCTTTTGCAATTCTTGTCTGGAGAAATGTCTTAAGTCCCTAGCCCATTTATGACAAGAGAGTCAATCTAACAGGAAGATATAACAATTATAAATACATATGTACTCAGTGCTGAAGCACCTACATATGTAAAGCACACACTGACAGAACTGAGGGACAAGTAGACAGCAGTGCAATAATAGTAGGATACTTCAATACCCGCTTTGAATAGTGGATAGAGCACCCAGACAGACTATCAGGAAGAAAACGGAGCATGTGAGCAGCACTGTTAGCCACATAAACCTACTAAGCATATATGGAACCTTCTGCCATCAGCAGCAAAATGCATTCCTCTCAAACGTACTGGCATTTTTCTCCAGGAAAACTTACATGTTAGGTCACAAAACAAGACTTAACAAATTTTAAAAGGCTTAAATCTTACCAAGTATCTTTTCTAATAATAATGAAATGAAACTAGGAATCAAGAGTAGAAGGAAAACAAGAGAATTCACAAATAAGTGGAAATTAGGGCATGCAACTTCTTCTGTCACCTAGCTTCCAAAAGCCTGATTCTTCATCTGTGAAAAATAGTTATGCTTTATATGGTTATATAAGAATTTTGAAAAGATAATGAGTGTGATAATGCTTTACTCTTCAAGGTGGGTTTACTTCATCGGTCATTTCAGTTTTTCACGAATATTGCTTATGTCCATTACATTCAGTATGAAAAGTATCCCGCTAAGAAAAAATAAGAATGAATATTAAGTTGTTTTCTTTTGTCTTTCTCTGGCACTTGTAACACAGTTCATATTGATTAGCACATTTTCCCCCCCAAGAATTCAATGATACCATCCAGTTCTACTGCTGCCCCCAGTTTACTAAAGAGGGGACATGAGGATTTTATAAATAAGATCCTGAGACACAGGTGGTTTATGTGACAATATGCCCAAAGTAACAATACCAGTAGAAATGAAGTCAGCCATATTTCACTGAGGCAGTCCAACTCCACAGGTTCTCTTCTTATCCGCAGTTCCCCATTTTATCCCTATATGTTCCCAGCAGAAAATTTATTGTATTTTCGCTTTCAAACCCTTGTGCAGTCATTCTCCTAATCCTCTTCTCTGAAAATGTGGAAACTTATGCTAAAATATATACTCAAAAGATAAAAATCTGTTCTCTTATGGTTAAATTAGTTTAGGACACCGAAGGACTTGAATGAAATGGAGCTACTGAGAATGCGGTTAACACCTGAGCCATCTGTCCCAGAACACACACATGTTATCACAGTTAGCCAATTTTAGTCCTTTCTTGGTAACCACATTTTCACAAGAGGACACTCCTTTAGTAATGAATAGACTTAGACAATCATGTGCCTGATTGTTCCAGAAACTTCTCATTTCACTAATATCTAAAGCAACACAATTCTAACTTTATTTTTTCAGGTGATATCTTAATGTTCCTTAACAGCAAATAAATTCTGTGGACATAGTAGTCATGTGTATATATATATGAATGAGTTTCTTCAGATCCTCTGCAGACAGCAGGTGTTGAAGGTGGGGTAAGCAGAGTACCCTCTGAGTGATAGGCACTGGGGGACAGAGTAAAACACGAATCATTAATACAATAAATTCTATGAGAGGGGACGCTGGCGACAGCAACAATAGACAGTACCCACATTACACTTTTACTGGTGGCCCGCTTTGTCATCCCTGCTTTCTTATTCCCACCAGGAGATGACAAGTTCAGTGGAAACAGATGTGTTTTAGAAAAATTCTAAAATAAACCTCAAATAGTTGTTTAGAGAATTCAAGTGATTTAAGTAACATGTAACAATGGATAAAAACCTGACTGTTAAAAGTGATATCAATTCCCCTACAAGAGCTGTTTGAAAGAGACTACTTTTATCTCAGGAAGCTACATCTCAGATCAGAGTCCTTAAATCAGGGTTGTCAAATTCTGGTTTACCAGTTCAGTTCCAAAGGCCAGATAATATGATACAGAAAAATTCAATTAAGTTTCAAGGTGAATCCCTTCAGTTCCATTAATCATTGATTTTAGGAGCTTTGATAGTTCCTTATATTTATGCAAAGAAATTAATAAAGGATTAATTTTGTTCTATTTCCTTATGCTGACTGAAAAATTATTTTTTGTATTTCATCTGCATTTCATATTTTGGCCCATGATTTGAAGTTACTTCCCAGTTATACTGCAAGTCCATTGAGTAATTTTGATAATTTTCCAAATCTGAACATATTACTTATCTTGTTTCTTCTGTACTAACTCAGCTAGGTATTCAGGAAAGCCATTCCAAAATTGCCTCTCCTTCAAAGCCATACAGTTTGTGGCAAATGATCTGTCAATTTTATAACTTCTGAAAAGTAAAATGATCACTGGCATGATGGTGGCAAGATAAAAACTAATGGAAAAACCTCATTATCATGTCAGCCTTTTCATAATAGCATCAACTCTAGTTATGTACAATATAATTATATTTGCAATAAAATATTAACATCTTTTTATCTCCAGTGCAATCTTGTCCAGGGCCCATTTATTATGGATGTTGTCCACTGTTTTATAACTTTGTTGGGCAGTTGGTCAAACACATGGAGTCAAACTTCATGAAAGGTGCCTATGGACTTCTGCGGTGACCAGTAAGTGATCTTAGCAGCTGCTGACCACCTACCCATGACAAAGGTGAATTTGAACAGTTTAACTGGCACAAATTCTTTAAATTGGTCTAAAAGGAAACTAAGGCCAATTAATAGTATTTACTCTCAAAAAAGTTTATAGCAGTATCATTTATTATAGCTGAGGTCTAGAAATAGCCCAAGTGCCCAGTAGTAGATGAGTGGATAAAAAAGCAAAGGTACATTTATACAATGTAATTCGATACAGCTGTAAAAAAGAAGGAACTCTGACTCTTTGTAACAGCATGAGTTGACCTGGAGAACATGCTAAGTGACATAAGCCAGTCATAGAAAGAGATATACCATGTGATGTCACTCATATGTGGAATCTAATGAACAAAATAAAACCAGAGGATACATGGGACAGACTGACAGATCTCAGAATGGAGGGGGTGGAGGGGACTAGAGGAGATTAGCCAAAAAAACCTATATGCATATATGCATAGTCCCTGGACACAGACAACAATGTGGTGAAGGCCAGGAGGGAGGGTCTGGGCTGGGTGGAGAGGAGCAGAGAGTGGGGGCAATGGGGGACAACTGTGATAGTGTCAACAATAAAAAATAATTTAAAAAAAGTAAAATTAGGTAATGGCATCCATTCAAGTGAGAAATACTATTTGACTTTCCACCAAGAGTCAAGCAGTATACTAAGCACTAGAGACAACAGTTACAGTCTTACAGAAGGAGATAGACAGTAAATAAACAAGTAAACTGTATGTCTTAATGTTCTCCAGTCTTTATTTCTACATATCTCTTATGTTCTGTGTATAGATAGCTGTGTATATATGTGTGTGTATATACACAGGTATATAAACATGCACACACACATTTATATGTTTAAGCAATGCCATCTTGAACACAACTCTGCTGTTTTTTGTCTAAGTAATGACACAGCCTTTTGTGTTTTCTAAATTGTGTTTTAATTGTTTAAAATATATATGCAAAATACATATATATTTTTTAATTTACTACTGACAAATTATTGAAAAGAAACTATGCTCTTTTTTAATTGTCTTTCTACTCCTGAATCTTATCTTTTTTATTGATATGAACTCACTCAATTTTTAAAATAAAAACCTTGAGCTATAATCTACATGAAATAAACCATATATCATTTAAACACGAAAGCTAATGAGTGTTGACAAATATACATTACCACCACAATCAAAATATAGAATATTTGTATCACCCCAAAATATTCTCTCATGCCTCTTTTTAGTAAGTCTTCATACTGCCAGTCCCAGGTAACCACTGATCTGTTTTATGGTCACTGCAGATTAATTTTGCTGTTTCTGGTATTACATATGAATGGAATCATCCAGGGAGTGCTGATTCATGATTGGCATTTTCACTCCACATATTTTTCAGAGTCATCCATGTTATGTGTATGAATAAGTAGTTCATTATTTGGGGACAGTCAACTGAATTTGGATATAATACAATCTGTTGATCCTTTTACTTTGATGTACATTTGGAATGTTTTCAATTTCTGACTATCATAAAGCTGTCATAAGAGTTTTTGTACAAGTCTGTATATATATATTTTTGTTTCTTTGGGTAAATAACTAAGAGTAGAATTTGTGGATTGTATGTTAAGTATATGTTTATAAGATATTGCCAGGCTATTCTCTAAGGTGAATATATTCTACATCCCCATCAATAACTAATGAAAATGTCAACATTAGGTACTTTCAGCCTTTTTATTTTAAATGTTATAGTGGGTATATAGTAATATTTCATTGTGTTTTCAATTTGTATTTCACTAATTTCTAATGACCTTTTCATATATCTTTTCCATTACTTTTGGGCCACTCATATGCCTTATTTTGAAAAATATCTCCTCAACTATTTTGCCTATTTTTGATAGAATTGCTTATCATTATTTCTAACTTGGAAACAGATCCATTTACTATCTATCTATCTAACCATCTATCTATCTAATCTAGCTATCTGGGCCTTAGTTGAGAAGAGAGTTCATAAGAGCCTAAGTATTGTTTGGTCAAGATGAAGATCTGTCAGTTCTCTATGCACCATTACCCACAGGGAACATGAAGAGGACCAGGTAGCATCTACATACACAGTGGGCTGCATTACAGAAGAAGAAGTATGAACGTTTGGGAGCTTGAATCTTTTATAATGCAAGTTAGGGCATCTATCCTTTTCTTTAAAGAAGAAATCTGCCTAAGTGAATAAAAATTTCTTTCTAATTTTTGCAAAGGACAAGAGTATAAATGTAGTGGGTTAACTGGCAATAGTACCTCAGGAAAAAGGGCGGGGCTGATCTGGGCTTGATTATCTTGTTTAGCTGGTGCTGAAAGCAGCAGAAATCCAATTAGTATTAAAAAGTATTGTCATCCCGTGGCATGTAGTCATGAAATAGCAAAATAAATTATTGCTAATGGATAACTGGAATGAAGTATCCATTAAAGGCAAAACCCTGGGGAACAAGTATCTGTTGCCATAGAGAATAAAGGGTACCAGGAATTTAAGGACTATAGGTCAGAGTGAAAACTTCTAAAAGATAAACACAGCTTTGAAAATATTGTGGACTTAAGGTTTGAGACATTATGTATCTGTGCTAAAATAGTCTTCTATCTCTTGCAGCTAGAGAGCTGATTAACCAAAATCCAAGCCCACCCATTTGATCCACTGATGGGTACATAACATCAGTTGAACTCACAGTATAACCAGACATATAATATAATAAAGGGCATATGCTATAAAAGAGTGGGAAAAATTCTTAAAATCACAGTCATGTTTTTGAGGGGTCCAGAAGACGTGGTACAGCCATACACTTCCACTCATCCTCTTATACCTTAGAAGTAGACATTTATCATCTAATTGATCAGGTTGTTTCTGCCTTTCTAGAAAATCCTTTTAAAACCTATGCTTAAGTAACTACCCAAGAAACTTTTATTTAATTGTTTTGGGGTGGGGCCTTGCTATAAGTAATTTTTACAAGCTCCCAGGCAGTTGCAATGTGTAGCCAAGGTTGAGATTCACCAAGTCAGAGAGAGTTGTTCCATTGTTGCTGTTGTTGTCTCCTTAATGAGCAAATTGGAACAGCTGGGAGTGGATTTTTTAATATATTTTATTGATTATGCTATTACAGTTATCCTACTATCCCCCCTTCATTCCCCTCCACCCTGCACACCCTCTCCCACCCACATTCCCCCCTTTAGTTCATGTCCATGTGTCATAAGTTCTTTAGCTTCTACATTTCCCCTACTATTCTTGCCCTCCCCCCGTCTATTTTCTACCTACCATCTATGCTATTTATTCTTCGTACCTTTCCCCCTCTCTCTCCTCCTCCCACTCCCCTGTTGCTAACCCTCCATGTGATCTCCATTTCTGTGGTTCTGTTCCTGTTCTAGTTGTTTGCTTAGTTTCTTGTTTTTGTTTCAGGTGTGGTTGTTAATAATTGTGAGTTTGCTGTCATTTCACTACACATGTTTTTTATCTTCTTTTTTTTAGATAAGTCTCTTTAACATCTTATACAATAAGGGCTTGGTGGTAATTGTCTCCTTTTTTGACTGACTAAATCCTAGATTCACCTATGACACAAAATATACTAAATTGAAATGCCAAACATTCCTTGATATCAGTAAAGGAAAGAATACAAAAAAGTACAGGAAATGGAAATCCTGATTTTTTTAACAAGTAATTTAACAAGTGATTTTTAACAAATACATGTGACATTTACAGCCATTTTTTCATATAAATAATTTCTTTTTGTGCTTTTTTATTAAATACTTTTGAATTTTATTGTTGTTCAAGTACAGTTTTCTGCCTTTTCACCTCACCTCTCCCCCTGCAAATCATTATATTTCCTCTTTATACAATGCATGATTTTTAGCAGAGTTTTTCTCAGAGGATTTTTGTGAGAATTAAATAAGCTTATAGCATTAAAGAGCTAATAAAACTTCCTGAAACATATTTAGCTATATATAGGTGTTCTCAATAATCATGTAGATTCTCACAATTACACTTCACAAGAGGGGATGTGAATAACTCTTTAGGAAGACCCCAAGAATTTTTTAAGGGAGGGGTATAATGACAGATTAAATAAATATGTTAGGTCAAGGATTTCAATGGGTATGAAAGAAAATCCTAAAGTGTTAGAGGAAAGTAATAGCACTGCTAGAGTTATGGTTTAATAAATTATCATAATAGCAATAGAGATAATATAGTAAACTAAAATTATGACCCACATTTGAATTTTAGCTTGGGTTAATTGCTCATGTACCCATTAGAATAAAATAAATGAGCAGTCTAACCATGTCTGGTGTTATTTGTAAAAAATAATAAAATATGGAGATTAGATATTGCTTTGGGCCAGTGTGGTAGAGAGCCATGCCTCCTTACTCAATTCTCACTCCAATTCACAGATATAGTAGGATTTGAAAGATGATGATTTAGAGCAATTTATCACTTTCACTGTGAACAATGGAAATTAGATACTTCCATCATTACTGGAAATTGACACCGATTTCTGGGGATCCAAAGGTCACTACTCACTACTAACCATGAGTTAAGATGAAGAATTATAGCAATTGCATCCAATGGAATACCAAGCAAATGTGTTTTATAATCCCTGAGTTTGTATCTAACACAGTATCTCCAGCAAGTGGAGGGTTTTTGCTACTGCCTTCCTGCTTTCAAAAAGTTGTGTTTGCAAACAAAGTTAAAAGAGGAAGATTTTGCCGGTTGATAAAAATTTGGGGGAAAGTGCATAGAATTATCTTTTTTATGGACACAGAATAAGAGAATATTTATTTATTTGAATGATTACAGAGACTCATTATAAGGAGGGCCAAAATGACCTCTCTGTGGATGAAGTCAACCTTATTCCACAGCTATCTCCTTTTTGATCAATGAACTTAATCACATTGTGATTATAAATATATGGTGAGAAACTTTGTGAGAGCTAAAAGTTATATATTGGTTGTCCAAAAAGTGCATTTACCTTTTCCCATAAAGTAAAAGATACATTTTCATCAATAATTTTATTGATTAGGATATTTTGAGTATGTTGTCTATCCCCTGCTATTGGCTTCTAGTGGGTAGAGGACAGGGTTGATGTTTAACATCTTCCAATGCATGACACAGCCCCACAGCAAACAATTATTTGGCCAAAATATCAATGGTACCAAGAAACTTAGTAAACGACTTTTGACATGTTTGATCAGTCACAGCACATTCTCCATACACTGCACAATTTTTTTTTTTGCATTTCAGTTGCATTTTTACCTTTCTTGAATAAATGGAGACAACTGGACTTGAACAACAATAAAAAAGCATACCAAAAATGTTACATATCTTCTTCCATCTTCAATATTAAAATGACTGCACAAAAATCCCCAAGTTTGATAAGTTCTTTTAAATGCACACTGATATGACAGCTTTCACAATACAATCTAAAAATTCATTTCAAATGAACTTAAAGACAACTAAGCACTTCTAGAGTTATCATACAGAAAAAAGCTAAATGAACTTTTTTGCCAACCCAATACTGCCTCATCCAAGGTAAAATTGGTTACCACCATTAAACATACCTAAGTTTCTAGTAGTCGTGAGCAAGGCAGAGCCGACAATGCAACGTTCTATTACAAGGAAGTGAAGATTTCATTGTAATATAACAGAAGAGACTTTTCCAGACTATCATATTATTAGGTGTGGGATAATTTATGTGCTATCATGGGGCCACACCCCAAATCAATTAAATCCAACACTGCCAATAAAGAAAGTACCAGCAGCGAAAGAAGTATGCTCTTGGAGTGCACTATTCTTTTCCTGTTCTAATGCACCCTGTAAAGCCAGTTCTTCAAAAAGATGGGATGATCTAGTTAAGCATCCATGTGAGTGTGGCATGCTGTCCTGCAGGATGAATTACACGATCCAGGAAAACTGGTGCTGTTTTAAATATATGAGTAAAAAACAGAAGTGGAAATGTGGAAAATATAGTTTGTGACTTTCTCTAATGATACTTTTTCAAATTATTGTCTCCTGTCCTGGTATCCAGGAATGCTATTGAGTTAAGGGCTTTAGTAATTAAGGGAGAAATACTGCTCTATTACTTTAGAAGGTAGGATTCTACCCAGCTGTTTTGAGCTTCTTATCTCCTGAATATGAATAAGAAAAAAAAAAGAAGGAAAGGAGGTGGGTTAGTGTTGTCTCAGAGGACTGAGTCTGACAAAATTTAGGCATAGGATGTGACTAGAGCAGGAAAGGAATGTCTGAGGTCTTTTGTAATTATGCAAACAACCAGTGTAAACTTTAATGGGAAGACTCTTCATCCATACACTGATACAAGGTGTTAGTTATCTCATGAATAAGTGTTGGAGCCGTTGCGCTAGGTAACAATTGAGGCCATGGGGGTGTTATGTGAAAAAAAAAAAGGAAATACAGAAAGGCTTGAGAGAGTCAGTGTCAAGGTTCAGCATCATTTTTCCATTAATATTTACATATTTGAGGTAACTGAGACTGACGAAGAAACAGAAAAATAGCAATGTCACCAAAAAAAATCTAGAAGATGAACTAGGACATAGTATCTGATGAAATTTTAGGAATTTTTCCTTTGAAAAGTGGTGGGGACAGGGCTTGCAAGTACATGCATGATGCATCGGGAGTAGTAATATATTATGGACAATTAATTTTATTTTTATTTTGGAAGTCTCAGTTTGGGAAGAAGGATGTATATAGATTTAAAGTTGACATGCAGTGAAATAAACTGTATATTTTTGCTACAGTTTCTACTATGGTTTTAAAATTTTGTGCACTCTGCTTTTCAGCAGTTCTCCATAGAGTGAGTGTAGGTAGAAGGGAAGGCCTATCATCTCCAACAGCAAGGAGTCCACGTGTCTCCCAACGCTACCCCCATACACACAGCAACAGATCCAAAAGAGATGCACACAAATGACTAATTCAATCTGTTGAGTCTATTCAGGACTTTTAATCTGGATGAGTAATTTAAAGAAGTGGTTTCTGGGATCAATTCTACCCAGTGGAAGTATGACAGCAGCCTGACCAGTGTCCAGCAATAAAAGTTAGTGTGGTTGAGATGCCACTATTAGATGCAGGTCTTTCCACAGGGGTGGTACTTTATGTAGCTTAGTAGGTTTCGTCACCTAGAACCCCTGGACTTTGGCCCATTTTTGACCTTACAACCATGTGACTGTGACCATATGACACAGTCATTTTATCTTCTCAGTTATTCTGAAATTTACCCAATAGCTTCCAAGAAATCACATATATGCTTAAAATAACTCTAGTCAAATTCTGAGGTTTTCTATAAGAATGTTGGTTAATATATATGCTCAAGCAGATTATAATGTTGGTAAAAGACACTTATGGACCTAAAACTAAGCCAGAATGGTAACACACTGAGATTGATTTAAGAGATTATACACTGTGGCTTTTTTTCAAAAGAGAAGTGATAAATTTTACTTAAAATAACTAACAAAAACATATTGAGCATTAATAAAGTATGCAGGCACCCTGCTATACTCTGAATATATAATCTCATTGAATTATAAATTATATGTTGAGAAGAATACTATTTTCAAATATAGGATTTTGCTTTCTTTTGAATTATTTTGTATGAGTAAATAATACATTCTTCATTTCCTAATCAACTGTAACATTTCATTTTGCATTTTAGCAGTTACACTTAAATTTATACTACACAACTTTAACATACCACAGTCTCCCATCAAGTGATATTATAGTGCTTCATGTGAAGTTTAAGAACCTTACATCATGTAAAGTTTATTACTTTTGCTTGTTAAGCTTTGTTAGGGGGCCCAAATGTATACTTCCATGTCTCCTATCTTGGTGTTTTTGCTTTTGTTGTTACACACTTTGTTTATACATGTGCTATAAATCGCATATTACCTTGTTCCTATTTTTACATTTAAAAATTAATGATCTTTGAAAGGGGCATGAAAAATAAGAAAAATCATATTTATTTCCATAGTTACTATTCTTGGCATCTTTCACTATGTTTTGTAGATTTAGACTTCCATTTTGCAGCATTTTCTGCCTGAAGGCACTGAATATTTCATGTAGTATGGAAATACAATGGATGGATTCTTTTCAGTTTTGTATGTCTGTACGAGTCTCTGCCTAGTTTTTGAAAAATACTTTCATCAGTATAGAATTTTGGATTGACCTACTTAAAAAATTTTGATCCCCTGCCTTGAATAAGTTAACCATGCTCAAAGAGAGCTCGGGCCTATCCCCTCAGCAAGAGGGATAGTCTCTAAACCTTGGAATTCCCTGCACCATAACAGTGACTTCATTTACTTAAAGACAGGGGGCTCTGTCCCGTAGTCTAACAATGTAACTTATGCTGGAAACTTTGAGTCACTCAGTATCAACCAGCCTTGTCCTCTGGAGGGGCTGGAGGCTAAAGTAAACCACATGGACTGTTAACCATGACCATTTGACCATGTTTTGATTAAATCTCTGGACACCAAAATGCTATACGCTCTCCTGGTTTGTAATGCTCTGCACGGCATCACATATCAGTATGAGGAAAGTTAACCCTCTTCACAGACCCACTGGGACAGGACAATTGAAATTTCCATGTGTAGAAGTTTCCTGGACTCTGCCTGATATATCTCTTCCTTAGCTGAATTTAATCGTTATATTTTTACTATAATCACTATAAATGTGAGTACAACAGTTTTAAGTGAGCTTTTTGTGAATCCTTCCATCATTTTATCAAAACCGAGGGTCATCTTGGGAACGCTTGCACTAACAACTGGTGTCAGAAGTAAGCAGAGTTTCATGGAATGTTCCTGAACTTTACAACTATCTTCTGGTTTGCAAAGTTACAGAAAAAAAATTTCCTATCATTTTTGTTTTTTGTCCTCATATGCCTTTCTTTTATTTCTAAAAAGATTTTTCTCTTTCACTTGTTCTAAGAAATAATGTAACCACGTAGCAAAGCGTTTGGCCACTTGTCACTTTGTACACACCTCACCCAAAGGTTTGTGTTGGAGGATGCAGACTTTTATTAAGAGTCCCAATTTTAGCAGTGCTGAAAGCACTCCTGCTCTGTGCCCTTCTCTACCACGAGGCCCAGAACTTCTTTTGTTCCCCCAAAGGTTATAAGCCAAAACCACACCCAGAAGTTCCCCATTTTCTTATCTGTCTTTTGGAGTTTAAGCAGGCCACACAAACAGATCTCCATTCCCTCTGGCGTGTGTACTCGTGGGTTTCAGAGTCACCATCCTCCCGCTGCAGCTCTCTCTGAGATCCTGGGATGCACTGCCCTCAGTGTCCATGCAGCAGTCCAGGCTCCCTGTGCCGCGCTGCACTGGATTGCAGTGTCCCAGAGGCTGGAGCCCAGTGAGGAATGCTTCCCAATGTAGGACGCTGCATCCAGAAGTGGGCTTCCAACCACGTGGGGTCTAAGCCCCTGGTGAGCCAGGCATCTACTTGTCCTATTGGTGCTCCTGTCCACGTGAGGAGCAGGGGCCAGAGACCCAGAGTGCCCAGGTGCACCTGCAACCAAGCCAAAACCTCTCAAGCCAAGAGCCAAGATCCAAGAGAGCCAACAGTCGACTGAGTCTGCACCACTCACCAAAGCAAGACGGAGAGCTTCTTCTCACCTCCTGTTTAAAAGTCTTCTTTCCCAGAATCCCTTGTGCTCTGGAAGACAGTGGGAGTGCCCAACTTTCCAGCCAGTGAGGGCCAGTGCCGACCATATTTGCCTTTGCTCCTGCTGATTAAGGAGTAAAGTCTCTTCCAGCATCCCCTCCGTGCCTGGTTGTCAGGGTAATGCATGCTGGCTCATTTACAGTTGATAGCTGCCTTTGTTGTGCAATGTGTCTTAAGCAGTGCACCTTCTGCTCCCTTGGCTACTCCCTGCCTTGGAGAATGAATGCAGGTGCTTTTAACCTGCAGCTTCCACAGCTCTCCCAACGCCCTTGTTTTTCTTGGCGAGCAGGGCAGCAGCCTTGTCCAGATTTTGGGGTTCCTACTTTCCAGGGATCTCAGGTCCAACCTACACCATTACAATAAGATTATGTATTTTTTATCTATGTTTCTTGGGATTGGGGTTAATTAATTTATTTAATATGTGAGTTTATAGTTTCAACAAATTTGCATTATTTTCAAAATTCTTAAATACATTTTTTTTAGTCTACCTTCTTTAGGAACTCCTGTGGCATATACAATGCTGCTTTGAATTGTCCCCATTATGCTATATTGATTTTTTCAGATATTTTCTTCTCTTTGTATTTTATTTTGAATAGATTTTATTGTTATTTCTTCCATTTTATTATTTTTAATGCAATGTCTAATATGCTATTAATTCTACTCTGTGTATTCTTATCTTAAATATTATAGTTTTTAATCTCTAAAAATTTTATCCAGTCTTTTTTTATATGTTCCTCATCTGTACTTCATGTGATCCTTTTTTTTATCCAAGTTATAGAACATATACAAATAGTTGTATAGGTATTTTAATGTTAAAACTTATTAATTACTTCAATCATATCTTTCATTATGTGGTCAATTTTGATTGGATGTTTTTCATCCTTTTTATTGGTTATTATTCCTACTTTCTTATATAACTAGTAAATTTTTATTAATGCCAGGCATTGTAATTTACCGTGTTGAATTTTGGACTTTTTGTATTCTTATGAATATACTTAAATATTTGCTCTGGGATGCAGCTAGTTACTTAGAACTAGTTTGATACTGTCACTTATTTTTAAGGTGTTAGGTAGAACAAGAATAATCATTTCTTCCTTTTTCTTTTTGTTGTACCTTTCCATTACCACTTAACCCCCTTATATACCCTCCCTTCCCCCACAATCACCACTGTTGTCCATGTTCATGAGTCTTTTTTTCCTTTTTGCTTTATCCCTCCACCCCGACGGCCCTCCCCACAGCTGTCATCCCGCTCTCAGTCTGCAAGTCTGTCTCCATTTTCCTTGTTAGTTCAGTTTGTTCACAGATTCCACATATGAGTGAAATCATATGGTATTCGTCTTTCTCTGATTGGCTTATTTCATTTAGCATAATGTTCCCTGGGTCCAGCCATGCTGTTGCAAAGGGTAGAATTTTCTTCTTTATGGCTGAGTAATATTGTATTGTGTAAATGTACCACAGTTGTTTTATCCACTCTATTACTATTGGACACTTGGGCTGCTTCCATATTTTGGTGATTGTATTAATAAATGTGAAACTACAGGTGCTTATGTTCTTTCAAATTAGTACTTTGGATTTCTTCAGATATATCCCCAGAAGTGGGATCACTGGGTCAAAAGGCAGACCCATTTTAAAATTTTTGAGCTTTCTCCACACTGCCTTCCACAGTGTTTATGAAAGGATAATTTTACCCAACTATTGAGGCCTGATTACTCTGAATAGTCTACCCCATGATTCCCCATGATTTATGAGGATTTTGCCTATGGCTGGTTATCATACTAACTAATCCAGGTCCTTTATTATACAAGGAAGAATACTGTTGATCAGTATCCTCTTACAGACTCAAACAACATCCTGTGCAGATTTCCAGAACTTTCTCTCTGTGCAGCTCTCTCTTCTCTAGTGTTTACTCTATAAATTCTAATAGCCTTAATGTCCTGAAAAATGAGTTTCACCTCCCCAACTCTAGAAGAGTTCTTTCTCTGTGCCATAGCCTGCAAACCTTCTCCAGGAAGTAAGCTACAAAATTGTTTCAGTTACCTTAATTTATTTCCATCTCTCAGGGGCATGGTCTTTTGTTGCCTAATTTCTAAGGCATCAAAAATGGATTTAATGTATTTTGTGTGTTTTTTGTTGCTCGAGGTGGGAGGGTAAATACAGTTGCTGTTAATACCCTTTTGAGCAGAGGTCAGTTTCTACAATTGAACATATACTTTGTATAGAATTTGTATATATTTTAATGATAAGTTACCAATATGTTGAATAACTTATTCAAGATTATAGAACTAGAAAGAGGCTATGAGGACTTCATAAGCAGGGTATCTAGCTGACATCCACATTCTTAACATTTGGTTTCAAAGATAATGCAGTAAATTTCAGAGACTTTCTTAAAATCAAGATTCCTGGCAAATTCCACTGTGTTCTTTCCTCTAGAGTACATCATGTTTACACTTGAAAATAACTTTACCAGTGTTTCAGTGACAGCTTAACATACACATGTCATTTGATGAAATTTGCCTAATAATCATGGCAGGGACAATGCTCCCTCATTACTCAAAAAAACATTCATGCAACTATTGCAATCCCCATGGTGGAACAGGGTCTTCACCCGAAGTCAGTATAAATTAAATAACTGGACCATCTATCAAATGCTTACCAGGTTTTTGGTCTGACAGAGGGAATATAGTAGCCAGCCTGGCAAAGCAAATATTTGGCAAGCACTGCATGTCCAATAACACTGATCATTAAACTTGTTTCATGCAGCTGTAATTTAATAAACATAAGTGTGTCTTCTGCTTAACTTTAATGCTCAGTTTCAAACTGTCATATGGACAGGAAGCAACATAAGAGGAATCTCTAATAAATTAGAGGAATTACTAATGGCCATGGAAAAGACTCTATACTCAATTTTCAATTACAGCAAAGGCAGGGAGCCTAAATTATCCCTTTCATTGCTGTGATCCTTTTCCCTGCTGCCTGGGCGAACCCTCCTCACTGTTGCTTGATTCTGCTGTGGCCCCTGCAGTGCAGAGCACCTGAAATCAAAGGTTAAAGGTAAGGGACCAAATCAAAGTGGCCTGGCGTGTAAATGTAAAACTTCACATGAAAAAGAAGGAATGGCGAAGAAAAATAAAATAAGAGCTAGCTTTTTAGGGGATCGGGAAGCTGAAAAAGATTTAGTTAATCTTTGGTTCAAATTTTGATTCCGATAATTTTGTAACATTGTTATTTAAATTAGAACTTTTCAAATAAATATTTGTCTATTTATATTAGAATATTTTCACCAACATTTTGACGAGCTCCTAACATTTTTCTACATTATTATATTTGCAAACATTTTTCAAGGAATAAATCCCGAGGGTTTTTATTTAGCTATTAGTAGGCTTTTCCTTAGTCAATTGTTTCACTATCCAGTTCCATACATTTATAATGAAATGTTTCCTGTTTTAGTCATATGTCATATTAACTTCTTTCTTTTGTTAATTTATTACTCTAAATGTAAAATTGCTATGCACTTGATAATACCACTCTGGAATTTAACAATTAATAATACAAGCTTCTAATCACTCTTTTGTTTAAGTAGCCACAGGGAAACATAACTTTTAAGATAATTAAAGTTATGAATTATCATTAATATTTATTAATTATCATTACTTTAATAAAGTTATTAAAGTAATTAAAAGTCTATCTTGATTTAAGTGATCCTTTGTTAAGAACTCTGATAATTATGTACCTGGCCTATGAGTTTATTATGGTTTATTTGTAAATAACCTCTAAAATAATACTTAAATAAATTCAAAAATAAGAAAAAATAAAAATAAAGAATAAAGTAATGCCTTAATGTAACAATAATTATTATTAATAGAGTTTTGACACTTAATTTATATTTCTTCACAGTCATTAGTTTTATATACTATGTGGAGCAAAGATAGGTTTACAGTTTTTCATATGGAAAATAATATAGTAATTAATAAATGATCATCTATAAATTAGTGGAAAACAAATAACTGTTTCTCTGTTCCTTCCCCTCTCTCTCACAAGTCAATAAATAAAAAAAATTTAAATAATCTGTTTCATGTACTCACCACTGTAAGCCTACTTGTACCTCACCCTATATTTTTGCATGTTATTAATGTTCTCTTCTGGTAACTCTGAACACTCAGAAATCTTTTTTTGGAAAAAAAATAATTAAATTTACTGGGCTAACATTATTTAATAACATTATACACAAGTTTCAGGTCTACAATTCTATAATGCCACATCTGTATATTGCATCGTGTGCTCCCACTCACAATCCAGTCTGCTTCTGTCACTGTATATTCTATTTGACCCTCTTTACCTTCTCCACTCCCTCCCTACCTCTCCTCTGGTAACCATCATAAAGCTACTTGTGTCTATGAGTTTGCTTGTCTGTTCATATGTTACTTCATGTTTTATATCTTATATATGAGAGAAATTGTATGGTGGTTGTTTTTTTATCTGACTTATTTCACAAGGGAGGATACTCTCAAGATCCATCCGTGTTGTCACAAATGGCAATATTGCATTCTTTTTATGGCTGATTAGCATTCTAGTGTATATATGTACCATATCTTTCTTATCCAATCATCTGTCAAAGGACACTTAGGTTGTTTCCATGTTCTGGCTATTGTGAATCATGCTGCAATGAACACAAGGGTGGATAGCCAGAGAGGGATTTCTGGGTCTCACGGTAGCTCTACACAGAAGTCTACTTTTTAATACATGAGCCCCATTGATTCGCATGCAACCTAAGTTTCTTATTTATCTAAAGATAAATATATTAAAATCCATAGTCTTGTGGGGAACAAAATAAATATAAAATAAATTAGGATGATTTTTTAGGTATGTAATACATTGTTTTAAAGCAGTACTGACTTAGTATTTTATATTAAGCTCATATACTTTATGGTGAGGAATGCATTCATATAAAGCATAAAAATGTTGAGAATACAGGAATTATTAAACCTCATTTTCTAAGCACAATGAGGAATATATGCTTAGTAGTCCATAAGTATACAACATTAAAAATAGGTTATCATAAAATGACGGATAATTACTAAATTAATAATCATTAAAAAAACTGCTGGTAAAGTTCCAGAAAGATTATTTACTGTTGAGAACAGAAGTGTTATTATCCATAGCTACATTAAAAACAAAAACAAAAGTAAAAATAAACAAACAAAAAATGCCACAAACTTAGAGAACTAAGCCACAATAAGCTTGTAGTATCTCACAGTGCCTTCGGCTCAGGAATTCAGGAGTGGCTTAGCTGGGACCCCCAGCCTCCTGCTGCCTCTGGCGCTGCAGTGAGAATGTGTGCAGCTGGGATTGCAAACATGCTGGAGGCTGGAAGATGTGCTACTAAAACGGCTTACTGACATGGCTGGCAAGTTTGTGCTGGTTGTTGATAAGATCCTCAGTTTTATTCCATATGGATCTCCTCTGTGTTGAGTGTCTGTACCACAAGGCGGTGAGCTCATAGTGTGAGCAATCAGGAATGAACACGGAGGAGCAGCCATGCCTTTTGTATCCTAGTCTAGAACGCCAAGCACTATCATTTCTGCCACATTCTACTTACTTAGGGATGTTCGAGGCAACACTAACTAGTGTACACATGTTAAACAATGGAGTGGCATGGACCACCACAAAAGATAGACCGATTTTATTTCATCATCTTCAAAAATTAATTGAAGTACAATGCTGGGCACAGAATTTGTAAGTGAGAAATAGAAGATCTGTTTAAAAATGATCCTAGAATTTCTATGAGATTTTTGGTTCTCTAGGTAGTTTTAATTAGAGGTAATTCCAAATTCAACTAATTCCCAATGCAATATTAATTTGGTAACTAAAATATAGTAATTTTATTAAGAAAGCATAGCACATGTTCTTGTGTAAATAAGTACTAGCAATACTAATTTCCAAGTTTAGTCCCTTGATTTATCTATATTTTAACTTACAGATTATTATCTAATCAAAAAGTAAATGATTTATTAATTTGACATTAGCCTGAAAAGTTTTGAAACATTTTTTTTAACAAAATTGACTGAAGCATTAGTAGAGAATAAGTAAATTTGTTAAAGACCTAGGTTTAGTGGTAAATTTACTAGGGTTTAAATCCAGGCTTCAACACTCACAAACTATTTGCTCTTGGGAGGTAGCTTAACTTCTATGCATCCTAGTTTATTTAGTTGTACAACTGTATAATGGTGGTAAAAAAAAGACTGAACTTATTCCATGGGTTTTCTTTGAGGCTTAAAAGTCATAAAAGAAGGTAGACGTGTAGAAGGGATCAGTCAATAATTGTAATCCTTTATGATTATTAAGAGTAGTATGCATTTGCCTTGGCTGGTGTGGATCAGTGGTTTGAGTGTCAGCCTGTGAACCAAAGGGTCACCCGTTTGATTCCCAGTCAGGGCACATGCCTGGGCTCTGGGCCAGATCCCCAGCAGGGGGAGTGTGAGAGGCAATCACACACTGATGCTTTTCTCCCTCTCTTTCTCCCTTCCTTCCACTCCCTAAAAATTAAATAAATAAAATCTTAAACAAAGAGAATAATATGCATTCTTATAGTCTTTTTAAATTATTATGATTTTAAGGTAAAGAAATAACCTAAAACCCAGGATTTTTCCCCCTATTTTTTCTTATTTTTTGAAGCAAAGTATCCAGTTAAAGGAGAAAAAAAGAAAAGAAAATATCCTCTTGGTATTTTCTTGATATCCAATTTTCCAATGCTTTATCAGATGATCAGAAATCCACTAACCTGACCTACATTGCAGAGCTGATTTTGTAATTAGGAAGGATATCATGTGGAATAGATTAGAAAACATGCCTTCTATGAATTACTACTGATTATCTCCATTATTTTCTTAAATCCTAAATAGATGAGCATTCCATAACACCTACTAGAAAGTATTCATTATGCTTTATGAAGGTGTTCCCATGGTGAACTCAAGAGGAGAAGCCGTAGGTTCTTTGGTAAGAAAGTGGACCCTGTGGGTGAAACTCATAGTTTCCACTTGTGAGCTATGATTGTTTTTTATCTTATTTGTATACACTGCTTTCCTCTCTCCTGTGGGAGAATCACACAGCAATTTTGCTCACTGGGACAATTAGCTTATAATTTATTTCATTTTAAAGAAGTGTTGACGTTAAAGAGGACTCTTCAGCCGCTGTAATGATAGTAACTAGCATCTACATTGTTTTTGAAAAAAGCTTCTTAGTCTCTCTGGAATGCCGTCATAATTACTTTTAGTTTCTGTTTCGGGAACCAGTATCAAGGTTTCTATTATAAGTTAACTGTAATTCCTGTTTTTATTATTTGCTGTTTATTCTTCATTCTAGATATCTGTAGATGGGTCTGATAGATGAGAATAGCTCAAATGGTGGCTGACTTTCATTCCTGATATTTTTCATTGATGCAGTAAAAGTCCATGTTCCCTCCACATGCAATTTATGTAGTATTCATGTATTCTACATTTTATTTTATTTCTATTCCTGAAGAATGACACAGGAGAATTATATATATTTGGAAAATGGCCATATTGTTGTGCTGGGATATCGTATTTTCTGTAGTATATACTCTTCGTGAGGAGGTGATCTTTACAGTTGTAATTCTTGGATAGTGGGTGAGATGTGGAAGTGGTAGCAGAGGGGCAAGAAAATTAACATGAATTGCATATATTTTGATTATTGGTTAGTGGATGTTTTTTTATTTTGTGTTGTGCCCTAAGTTTTTTACTTTATATTTTTCTTATTATATTAAAATCTATGAACTAAGAAAATCAACTGAACAACTTACAAGTTCCTAAACCTGATGCCACAAATTCTAATAATTTGGGTAGAGTTCTGAGATTTTTGCATATTGTTTGCCAACTGAACCATTTAAATGTTCTGTGGCAAAGAAGGTAATTGAAAACCCAGTCTTATTTTCTTAATCTTAATTGCTTTTTTTCATTGGTATTCAAGCAGATTTTTACTCTGATATTTCCAAAAATATTTTTAAATACTCAACAATGAAAATAAACACATTCATTAAACACATATTCTATTTATATAACTACAGCAAAATGTAAAGCATAATTATTATCCTCTGTTGAATCAGTTTACATCATTTCTCACTAAATCATCTTTTTCAGATATTTCTTTAAAATAGCTAGAAAGTATTATTTACTGTTTCCTCATAGCTAATGCAAGCTTAACCTGCTTATAATTATTTGCTGTACTGTATGTCCTACTTTCTGAATAACCATGTTATGTTTGCTTGAAATTATTCACTAGAGTATTTCTAAAAATAACACAAAATTATCAATTTCCTTTTCCTTTTTAAGACTTAGGTCTATGAATTAATGTCCTTAAATTATAATAAATTTAACTTTTGCTAACTTTGTATAGTTGTCCCTCAAGTCATGCACTCTCATATAAAGAATAAACTTATCTTGATCAAGTCACATAGTTTGTTTTCATGAAATATCAAACAATAACACAAATATCCTCATTAAAAGTTGAGTTATTTACCATGACAATGTGCTTTCTATTCAGGTGTCCAACAAAACATACATAAAACCCTTGCAGAGGTGCCCAAACTTTTGGCATCTCTGGTCCACACTGGAAGGAGAAGAGTTGTCTTGGGCCACACATTAAATACATAAACACTGATGAAAACAAAAATCTCATGTTTTTAGTAAATTTATGATTCTGTGTTGGCCACATTCATAGCCACCCCAGACCACACGTGGCCCATGGGCCGCAGGTTGGACGCCCATGACTAGAGTCTGGTTTCTAATGTTAGGTCTGTATGGAATGGAACAAGAAAGTATTTTCATGAAGCAGAGGATATAACACACTGGCAATTAGTTTAAATCCTAACAGTGTTCAAGCCCCACTACACTCTTTCCCTCTCGGCCCACATCTGGGAAGGCTGAAAAGATAAGTCCACATGCTCTCTCTTCTGGTTCTGGAGGGAAGTTCAAACCATACAAGACATTTACCCCACCTTGCCCGCTTAAACATCTTCAGACCAGTTTGGGGGTCTGCCCCAGTCTGCATAGAAAGTCTAATGATATGGGTCTAAACCATTTAATGTTGTTCTTAGTGCACATGTGACATCATCCCTCTTAGTAAGTAAATTAAATATGGGGTTCCTGGCCAGGTAGCTCATTTGATTAGAGTGTCACCCTGATAAGCCAAGACTGCGGGTTCAACTAATGAATATATAAATGAGAGGAACAGCAGGTAGATGTCTCTCTCTCTCTCTCTCTCTCTCTCTCTCTCTCTCTTTCTCTCTCTCTCTCTTTACCCCTCTTTCTTTCTCCCCCTTCCCCACTTTCTCTCAAATCAATAAATAAAAAAATTTAAAAGATAGAAAAACTAAATTTTGAGTGGGGTTTGACTCTACCCTTTATGGGACAACTACAGGCCATGTAGCAAGTAAAATGGTTGATCTATTACATTTCCTGAACTCTCCCAGGGCTAGAAGGAAATCAGTAGGCTCTGGCACAGAGATCATGAACTCGGATATCCAGGAGGCAGTAAGTTTTACTAAGCAAGTGAGGTAGATTAGAACAAACTTGTCATCTAAGAAACAACATCTATGCATTTCTAGTGAATTTTTATCATCATGGAAGAAGTTTAATGCTATATTTTCAAATTTTCTCTCTTTAACTGACAGAAAAATTTGACATAAAATAAGAAAATATAAGACAAAACACAATATCAACAACTGACAATTGGCATTTCTATGATAATCTACTTAATGATAACAGAATGCATATTTTTTTAAGATTGCCCATGGAACCTCGTAAAAGAAACACTATATACTAGACTATTAAAAAGTCTAAAAAAATTTTAAATTAACATCATATAGAATATGTTTTCTGACAGTAAAAAGATTAAATTAAAAATCAATGAATTATATCAGGAATATATATGATTAGTTGGAAACTTATTGACATACTTTTGGAAATCTCATGTCAAAGAAGAAAATAAAAGAAAAATTAGAAAATAAAAATACCAGAATTTACATGAACTGGATAAAGAAAATATTCAAGTATATAAAATGTCATGCTATAAAGGAAGAACAGAATCAATTATATGATCAATGAACACTTTAATAAACTATGATACAAATAACAAATAAAACTAAAAGTAAGCAAGAAAAAATAAAGATAAGCAATCAAAACCTGAAAATCAACAGAAAAATAGTGACATTAGAATTTGTTTTCTTGAGATCAATAATATAGATAGAATGGCATATCTTGAAATACTCAGATTACTAGAATTAATTGAGGCTATTCATATAACTTTAATATCTACATGTCCATTGAAAAGAGAAAAAAAAGAGAAAGAACTCATGGACATGGACAACAGTGGTGATCATGAAGGGGAGAGGGGAGGGTAGAGATGGAAGAAGGTATGGAGGATAAACAGTAATGGAAAAATTACAATAAAAATAAGTTAAAATTATCTGTAGAAGTATTTCTTTTACCAAGAAAACTGCCCCAGGTTTCTCTGGTGAACTCTGCCAAACACTTAAGGAAGCTGTAAAGCAATAAAAGACTCCTCATGAATATAAATCTAAAAAATCAATATCTAACTAATTTTTAATTTATTAAATATGGCATTATGTACAAAAGGTATCATATATTAAATGATAGATATTTATCCAGGGATTATTTTAAATCATCAAGCAATTTATTATGTTATATTAACAATAAAATAAAAATTATATAATAATCATCTCAACAAAAGCAGAAAAAGCTTTTGGCACATTTCAGTATGATTTTGTTATTGGAGGTAGTTAACCAGTTATTCATAAGAAAGAGAACAAGGAAATTAGACATTGAGCTTAATAAATTGGGGATCATAAGCCTGTTTGTTTCACCAGGAAGCTATAGCTTTTCACACTCCAGGGATTATAGCATTGCTCTAAGGGGGTTAACACTCCTCCATTCCCCTCTCCAGTATCTGATCGTTAGGGGGTACAGGAGGAGGTGTTGACCATAGAGACCACCAGTCTAAATGGGGGGTGGGCATATAAAAACGCTTATGAAACCTTAGATAGATGATTGGCTATTTTGAAGAAACACCTGGTCCATCCTAAACCCCAGCTAATATAATTCCATGGGAATAGGGAAGTTCTCTCTTTGTCCCTGACTCAGACATCCAATAACACACTTGCCAAATTCATTCACATGTTCTCTTTTGCCCGGAAGCCTGTTACCATGTGAATCTAGCAGCTGCTGGGGCCTGCAGCAGACTGCATGGGCTCCAAAAGACAGAGCTTTAATATGAAGCAGCAACTTTGTACATTGGCTTTTGTTTTGGCCTTGCTGAACTTTTTCCATGGTGGAATGAAGAGAGATGGGGTATCAGAAATCCAGGGGCAGCCTTCTATGTGAATAAACCATTTTGCCGCGCCACAATCTCCTGTGTGTGGGTCCTTGGAATGCTTTCCTCGTGATACCACTAACAACATTTTCATGATTAAAAACTCTCAGAAAACACACAAAAGAAGGGAACCTCTTCAAACTGGTAAAAGGCATCTATTAAAAACATAAGAGTTATCCATACTTTATTACAATACCCTGAGTGCTTTCCCTTGACCGAGTCAAGGATATTTATCACCCCTCTTCTCTTCAACATTGTACTAGGGGTCTTAGCCATTGTAGTAAGACAAGAGAAATGAATAGTTTTCATACCTATTGTAAAGGAAACAGAGAAATGTCATTAGATTATAGACATCATGGCTGTGTATGTAGAAATTTCCAAAGAATCTACAAATAAACTTTGTGATCTGGTAAGTTAGTTTATTAAAATCACAAGTTACAGTGCTAATGTATAAGCTGGAGAACTTATACACCTAATTTTAAGATTTACTATAAAAAGGTACATTTATCAACAAAGTAGATTAAATGTACATATATAAGTGAGTACAATAAAAATGAGTACAATAAATAGATATAAGCATATGATCTTTGAATTTTGATCAAATTGGCAAGGTAATTTATAAAGAGATGACAGCCATTTTAAAAATAGTGCTGGAATAACTGATACCCATGTGAAAGAAACACGAATTTAGACCCTTATCTTGCAGTGTTTGTACATTAATTTATAATGCATCATAAAATTAAATATTAAAAATAAAATTATAGATTCTCAATGAAACCCAACTCAAGTTAATAAATGATTTCTTAGTTAGGAAAAAAAGCATAAACCATAAAGTAAAAATTTGTAATGTTTTTTCAAAATTAGAAATTTCTGCTCCTCAAAATTAACTTTAAGTAAATGTAAAGGTAAATGATTAACTTCTACAAATTTTTTGCAAAACCTATGTCTGACAAATGATTATTATCAACAATAAAACCTACTTACATCCCAGTTATAAGAAAAACAATAAATGAATCTCTAAATTCAAAGAAAAAAGGTTCTCACAATTCATGAAAAAGTTATAAGAATGGGCAATATGGAAAAATTATTAACATTATGAATCATCATTAATCAGTCTAATTAAAACCACAATTAGATTTTATTAATTACTTACTAGAATGGATAAAATTTAAGAAAGACTGACAATAACAAGAGTTAGCAGTGTTTTGAAAACCACCCAAAAGTCCATCAACAGGCCAATGGATAAACACATTGTGGTATACTCACATTTCTATGGATACACAAATGCAATGCTGTTCAAAAATATAAAGGAACGAACTACTGATGCATACAGCAATATCTATAATTCTCCAAATAATTGTAAAGTGAATTGTAAGAAGCCAAACAAAAAAGAGCACCAGCCATGAACGCATGTAAATGATGTAGGAAATACAAACATCACTAGGGACATTGCCACTGGAAGATTTTATTTATCGTGCTTCATCATTTAGTCAAAGTATTATTATTTAAATTGACCAATAGGCAATGTCCTACTCAATATATGTAACTACCAAATTACTTAAAAATTTTAATAGATATCGGTAGATCTTAAAGTAGATGTACAACTCTGTAAACACATTAAAGGGAGTGTATTTTCACTGCCAATGTATCAATCAAGTCAATGTGAAACAAAATACAAATTTCTAATTGTATTAAACGAGACTTTTAATTCACCAACTGTAAGCAGCTAATCAAGTTAACGCATTTGTTTTTACCAAACTTTGCCTAACTTTTTCTAGCTTTGAGAATAATATTTATATTCTCAGCATCAAGGAATGTATTGGCCATTCTATCATACACAGTATATATAACTGTACTGTTCCCCATACTATTATGCACAGAACTCCACTTACATCTTTCTAGTTCCCATTTTTTTGCCACCACATGTTACTTTACTTCTTCAACACACTTATTCTAATCCTTCTAGGGAGCCCTCTTTTATAATTCATGATGCCAGCACACCTGTTTTAGTATTTATTAGATATATCAAAATATTTCGCTTTTATATTATAATTTAATTAATGGAACTACTCTAATTAATGCCCTAAGTGGTTAGATTGGGTTTAGAATCATTTACTATGCTTGCTGTCAGCACACACACATGCAATACATGCACACACTTAACATGCATAGTTAAATACCAGCTGAGATTAAGTGACTGGAATATAAAAACACTTGATCTGAAAAATATTCATATATAAATGTTATATATTGGTCTGAAAAAAGAAGATTCAAATAAATTTAGAGAAGTGGAAAACAGTGAAACATAAGAAAAATTACAGTAAGATTTTAACACTAAATAATATAGACAAATAAAATTATCTGCATTTATCTCCTGATCCTGGTATCCGTCATAAATCTTGTGGATGCCCTATGTTAGTTCATCCATATTCAATGGTTGATACCATGTGGATATAATGTGTAAAGCTCCTTTATGTAATAAAATTATGAAACACTTATATTTCATTGTTTTAGACATATTTTAGATATATTTCCTTTATGGGGAAAACCATTCAAGTAACAAATTATATCTCACCATGAAAAGATACTGCTTTTCAAAAGTTGCTATAGTACTTCATCGTATTTCATATCATGATTGGGGACTTGCAGAGAGTGCTTACATAATTTAAAACCAGAATGACAAAATAAATAGTTGCTGGTAACTTTGGTGTTGATACAGAGTAGTTCTCTGTGTGTTCCGATTTAAAAGACAGGAATTATATGGGGAGCTACCCCAAAATCCTGGATTTTATTTATAAAAAATTGGGTACTTATTTTTACATGTTTAAACTTCAGTCACCTTCAAAGTACTCTCCACTTGATGCAGTACACCTACTGAACCCCCCCCACCACTTAACAGTTTTTGAACTCATTGATTTTGATGCCTTTTAGAGCTTCTGCCATTTTTTGCTTCACCTCTTCCACTTTGGCAAAATATTTCCCTTTGAGATTTCCCTTTCTCTTCAGGAAAACATTTCCCTTTGGGTGAATATGAATGGTGGGGCACAGGAGTCATGCCATTTTTGGTCAAAAATTGCTGAACACTCAGCAGGGTATGGGCAGGTACACAGTACATCATCCATAATGAAATGGGCAAGTGCATTGAGTCTTCAATAAAATTTTCCTTAGTTTGAACTTGGCCTCTCACAACAGTTCCAGCTACTACATTGATACAGATGTGTTCCTACAACACTCCTCTGGTACGCAAGCCTGTATTATAAGGGGCCTGCCCTTCAAAAGATAATTCCATTTTGGGGGGTTCCCCCTCATATAATTTGTCATGATAACAAGGCTTATGTAATTTACCTGTTAAGTCTGCACCTGTTATTCTGAAAGAGGAACAACCAAGGATAGACCAAACTAGGCACAGGTGGGCTCCTACCACTGAAAATTTGTTTTAATGCAGGTCTGTATTCAATGTCCATCATCAATTGTTAATACAATCCCTTTTCATCTCCAAAACCAACAACAACAAAATATCTTTCTGCGGGGTTGCCTGTTGCCAGCTCCAAGGACTCCATGGTGCTTATGTGACCAGGTGTGCACAACAGGAAGGAGTTAAGATGAAGCCGTCAGAATGATAACAATGGTGCCTTGATGAGTTCTTGTTATTTTAAGACACACCTGCTCCAAGTCAGCAGGATTTCTGAGGAAAATCAGAAATGTGCTGGATGTGTCCCAAGGCACATAAAAGATTGAATTCAATTCTGTCTAGCTGATGTTTATAAATTTACAGCAGTGCTGACTGGGCTAAATGCCTTTCTTGCAAAATTCCAGAAGGCATAGTGTTGTATTTGTCAGAGAAAATTACATAGCAGATCCCTTGTTAAAAATGTGTAGCCTGCTCCCTGCCCTCACCCTTCCTCCCTCCTTCCTGAGTAGGTATGCTGGATTTGACCAAAGTAGGGATATGACAGGAAGATACCCCATTACTCATAGGGAAAGATTGGTGTCTCTTTTTGATCTCAGAGATAATCTATGATTCTGAAACACTAGCTTTTGTACTATAAACCAGAGAGATTAACAAACAACAAAACAGTGCAGATATAATGTATATGGGCATATGTATATATATGTTTACTTATCAATATGCATACACAGAAAATCACTGAGTGAGCAAGTTAAATATATAAATTAAATATATTTTATTGTCACATTGTCCTTTATAAGTATAAAGGACAGTATTTAACTAATTTTCTCTATAGAAAGGCCACTAGTTTTATATTCAGAAAAAATTACAATAATCATTTATTACTATTTGTTGAAGAAGTACACTATAGAAAAATATAAAAAAATTAGAGACAGAGTCCACCATTCATTTAGAAAATTAAAATAACATAATCTATTGTCTAGTGTAATTTACTAAAATTACATATTTTCTACAATATCCCATATCTTGCCTAGAATTTTCATCATGGAAATAGTGACAAAATAACAATTATCTGTCATGTTTTGATCTAAACCAGAGCACTCTGTTCATCTTAACAAGGCCTGACCTCAGGAGAAGTTAGTTAACCAAAGCCTAGCCTGCTGAGATATTGTCAAAGTCTAACTTACCTGAACGACATGAAATACCGAATTCCTGCCAACTCTAGCCATGAGAAAACAAGCATACAAATAAACACTTGTGAATTGCATAGTCCAGAAGCATAGACTCAATAAAAGATGAAAATCTAATCACTGAACTACAGAAAACTTTCCCTTCCACCTACCCCCCCACACCACATTACCAAAGATTATTTATAGCATTCTTTTATTTACCCAATACATCACATTTGACTATGAAGATAAATTAACAAGGTATAGAAAAAGGCAAAGAACCCAATTTGAAGAGAGATACATCATCAAAACTAGACATGGCAGGGATATTGGAAAACCTATGATTAATATACTAAGGGCTCTAATGTATAAAGTAGAAAGCATGAAAGAACAAATGTCAATGTAAGCAGAGAGATGGATATTCTAAGAAAGACCCAAAAGAAATTCTGGAGATCAAAAACACTGTAACAGAAATAAAGAATGCCTCTGATGGGATTATTAGCAGACTGGACACAGCTGAAGAAAGAATCTCTGAGCTAGAGGATATATCAATAGAATCAAAAAGCAAAGAGAACAAAGACTGGGAAAAAAAACAGAACAGAATATCCGAGGACTTTGGGATAACTACGAAAGGTGTAACATACATTTAATAGGAATATCAGAAGGAGAAGAAAAGGGAAAGGGACAGAAGAAATATTTGAAAGAATAATGACTAAGAATTCCCACAAATTAATGTCAGACACCAGAGCAGGAAGCGCAGAGAACACCAAGCAGGATTAATAGCAAAAACTAAAGTGGGTAATAGGTCATGCTCTAATTTGAGATAGCGGAGAAGGCCCAGAGGAGCTCAGCACCCCTCCTCAATGTTCTCTTCCAGTGGCAGCTTGATTGAGCTGTGAAAATCTCTAAAGTAGCTTAGAGTGTAGCCTAAAAAATAACTTACACTTTGACAATTCCTTTTATAGTAGAAAACACTGGAAAGCATATCTGTTAAATCTTGTACTAAATTTTCCAAATTAACAGGAAAACTGGAATTGAACACCAATTTTTTCTATAAATTCATATACACCATGGTGTATAGAAGATTATTGTCTTCACTAATGACAAAATGCATATAGTAATTCTAATATGATCCTAGTACTATAAAAATTGAATACTCTTAGTAAAATAGCAAGAGCCAATATAATGCATCAAGGAGACATTTTATAGCTATGGGTTAATTTTAATTATCAAAATCTATGACATTTTTTAAATTGTTTGATTTTATATTTTCTGATCTCATCAGGGTAAGCTTATGATATCAAATCTGATTCTACATCAGTGCATTTAAATACCTTTGTTAATTTTAACAGTCAAATTATTTGTAGATGTGTTTATGAATCATTTGTTAAACAGGACATGGAGTTGATATATTACTGTTTAACTGATTTTGCTAAAGAATTTTTCTTATTTGCACTTGCAGAAACTAATTATTTTCAACATTTTTCCCTGCAAAATAGTATCTGCTAGTGAAAATACAGAATAGTTAGCTTGGTGTCATTGCTTCATTTAATAATTCTTCCATACAAATAAGTTAGGCTGAAAAAAAGAATATTCATCATGTCATAAAATTCTATATGTGAGATAATTCCCTTCTTTTTTCTATATTTCTTTATAGTGGACTCCCCCACTCAAACTTTTTTAGTATGCCAGTACCCTGACTCTGATAGTCTTCCAATTTTAATCATAATGTTGTTCAGTGTGGAGGGAAAATAAATATTTAATTAAATGTACTCAACCATGAAATACTTAGAGGAAATCTAGACCTCTATGGTTTCTTAAAATAGCACATGTATATATATATTATATATATATACTTTTTTATTGTTGTTCAAGCACATTTGTTTCCATTTCACCCCCACCATTCCTCCCCACCCCAGACATCCCTACCTTCCACCCACAATCCTACACCCTTTGGCTTTGTCCATGTGTCCTTTATACAGGTTACTAAAAAACCTCCCCTCTGTCCCCCCATTATCCCCTCCTACCTTCCTTCTGGTCACTGTCAGTTTGTTCTTAATTTCAGTGTCTCTGGTTCTATTTTGCTTGCTTATTTGTTTTGTCGGTTATGTTCCACTTATAGGTGAGATCATATGGTATTACTCTTTCACCACCTGGCTTATTTCACTTAGCATAATGCTCTCCAGAGCCATCCATGCTGTTGTGAAGGGTATGAGCACCTTCTCTCTTTCTGCTGCATAGTACTTGCACCCCAATGTTCTTAGAAGCATTATTTACAATAGCCAAGTGCTGGAAGCAACCTAAGTACCCATCAATAAATGAGTAGATCAAAATATATTGTTGGTAGTTTTCAAACATTTTAGAACAAATGATATTAGAGGACTTAAAGTAAAAATGCAATGAGGTAAAATTATAATATTAATTTAAGTTTTAATTATATAAGTGAGGCTTCAAAACTTCCTATATTTATACTCATATATAGGCAAATAATTATAATATTATTGTTCAAGTCTATAAATGACTAAATATTCTTTAATCTTTAACTGAGTATAATTATATTTCACTTTTATTTGTTTTTAGAAATTACCAATTTTAGTTTGTAAAATTAAATTATTATAATTTTGAAATTTCATGGACATTCATACTTTGGTTAATTGTTACAAACAAAAGCCAACACACAATCATAAATACAAGTAGAAACCTACAAATAATGAAATTAGGAAAATCAATCATAGTTAGATTTTGTATTATAATACCAAGTGAAAATTATGCTAACAAAAATATAATTAAGAAAATAAGCATGCATTACATCTATAATGCACAAAAAATAAAGCTAATTAAATGAAAAGAGAAATATATTCATTTTACATATGTGGGGAACAATATTTTACAAAAACAACTTACAAATGAATAAGTGATCAGACTAGCTAAGATCGTTCAACATGGTCAAAACATTCTTGGTGCCTGGTGGAATCACCAGAGAAAAGCAACTGAGGTACTGATTAAATAGTAATACATAAAAATCAAACTAAATTCAGAAAGTTTAATGATAGATACCAACAATTTTATGTATAATTACAGCTGCTGTAGACAGATATGCAATTGTTAAAAATAACACCATTATTTTGCAGAGAGCAAAATCGAACACACAGCAATATCTTGCAGCATACCTGAAACCCATTTGCAACAGAAGTAGAAATGTGCTGTTGAAAGAAAATGGCTCTAAAATCTTAATTTTCTACTTCAGTTTTCCTATCCTAAGGAATTAAACAAGCCCAAATAGTGTGAAACACATTAAAAATATCTACTATTTCCAGCGGTTATGTATTAAGCACTGTTCTGTAAGGTCTGTTTATTTGATCTCATTTTAATTACATGACACAGGTCAGGAGTTGACGAAGTGCTGTGGAATGAGTGGCCAATCTAGTTTACTATGACTTTTTGTAGTTTTATTGGACCTCGACCTTCTGCATTAATTTGTATTGTCTAGGACTGCTTTCATGCCACAGTGGCAACTGACCATATGATGAGCAAACCTGAAAATATGTATTATCAGATCATTTATTTAAAAAATGTTGACAGCCAATGATGTAACTAATATGATTCTAATTATCAACAAAACTTAATATTAGGATGGAAACACAAAATGTAAACCCTGGAGTCAGAGAGGAAACCCAATTTCGGTTGACTTCAGGTGATTATGTTTCTTCTATTACACGACACAGAATTTCAGAAAAAAGCTACACAAGGATATGATGTAGATTTTTTATTAGCTATTCATGCATAAATGTCTTGAGATTTTATGTGACTGAAGCTCAAAAATAAATTTATATAATATATGCTGAGTTTATGGAGTGATAGAATCCAGCCCAGAGGCTTTATTATGTACACTCTTCTGCTTTTCAGACAGTTTTCCCATTGTATTTGATTCTCAGTACCCCATTCAGTTTTTCTTTTTTTGCCTTCCTGTTAGAATTGAAAGTCCCTTTTTCAATTTAAGTTATTCCATCAGGTCTCCTTTGCTTCCCATTTCTTCTGATACTTCCAAGTCCTTCCTCGGCTTCTAGTCTCTCTCTTAACAGGCAACTTTTGGAAAAAAAAAAAGTCACCTGCCTTTACTGTGTCTATTATTACTTTACTCCTCAACTCATTGTGGTCTGACATCTATCTCATTCAATCCACGGAAATGGTTCTGATCAAGGTCGGCGAGGATACTCTTGCAGCTGAGATCATTAGGCACTTTTCAATGCTTACCTAATTTGACTGTATTTTATACAATCAGACAATCCACTGACATTGAAATGGTTCATTCCCGTATTTTGCGAAGTCACTCTCTCATTGCCTCTACCTATTTTTCAGGCTGCCACTCCTATTCTCCATTGAGAGGATCTATTCTTTATTTGGACGACAAAAGTTAGTGTTCTCCATATTCCACAGCAGAACTTGTCTTTTTATTCTGTGTATTTTCCATGATTAATCATGAACAATATTTTATTTTTACTGGTTATTTATGCCTCGTCATGTATTTAATTAACAGGTAATTAATAAATATACATTTTTGCCTACATTTTCTCCTGAGCTCCAGAATTCGATATCTTGCTTCATTTGCTATATACTCTCTTACTTCCATAAGGCATCTCAGAATTAACATGTCCTAGTCTAATGCTTTTACCCCATGTTCTGTGTTCTCAATCACAGTAAATGACATTTTCCTTTACCCTGGCTCAAGGCAGGCAGACATATGAGTATATACTCAGGCTGTATAAAATTTTAACATCAAAATCTTAATTAAAATAATGAATATAAGCATCAAACAGATTGGCATGTTCATGTTTGTGACTGATGCTTTTCTGTAAGGTAGATGAAAATAAAAATTATCAAAATTCTATAGATTTTTGGGAGCATGAGTTCATAGCTAACTTTAGTTATTGAATGCCTCCATGCCATTGACCTAAACACAGTGTGATGAACATTTGCACAACTCAAATAACTAAGTAAAAGTGTCTGTTAAATGATATTTTGCAAAATATGGTTAAATATTCTATAATTCTTTTATTTCATATATTTCATAATTTTGATATGGGAAATGCTCACATTTAATTAAAATAAAGGCATAATTTATATAATCATCTCACATATTGCTAATATCTCTCTACAGGGAGAGATATAGACATAATAGAATTCATAATACACAATGTAGATGTAAATAAATCTATAGATATATATCTGAGAATTTTTTTAGAGCACTGCCTAACAGAATAACAAAAGTAGTATCCCACTTTTCATTTTTACCAATTAGCTTGGGAGAGTTAATTTAAGCATTCTTTTTTTTTTTTTTTGCAGAGTTGTATCACCACTGACATACTAAGATTGTGGTGAGAAGGTTTTTAAAAACTCAGATATATAGGCTCTGCTGTGTTGTCGAACACAAAATGGACACTCGGACATTAAAGCTGATCTCTACAACAGTTAATATTTCCAAATGATGGGAATATAAATATGAATAGGACAGTAAAATCCTTTTATCATATATTTACATGAATTGATCTGGCATAAAATAAACAGAAGTAGACAATTTCAGAAAATGTTAAATATAGCACTCTTGGAAAGAGGGTCTTTGAGGAACATTGGGTAGGGCGAGCAGTGACAGCCTCTGTAACAGGCTGACTTTGAGCTGAGCTCTAAATGAAAGCAGACAGAAAGCTTCAGAAGGATCTGGGAGAGGACATTCCTGCAGGGGGACAGCAACGCAAAGGCCCTCAGACGGGAGGGAGTTGTTGCTGGAGCACAGGGAAGGACGGGGAAGCAGAGGAATGGCAGTCTGTGATTGAGAATGTCGGCAGGAAACAAAGCTCACTGAGTGTTTGCCCATTTCTTTTTTTTGGCATTTTATTAATTTTTTTTATTTTAGATTATTCAGTACAGTTTCTATCCTTTATTCCCATTCCAGCCCGCCCACCCATTCCTCCCCTTCTCCCTCCCCTTTGCAACCCCCCCTAGTTTTGTCCATGTGTCCTCTATATTTGTTCCTGTAAACCCTTCCCTTCTCCCCTGAAATTCCCTCCCCTCTCCCCTCTGGGCCCCGACAACCTGTCCTCTATTTCAGTGTCTTTTGTTATATTTTACTTGTTTCTTTGTCTTGTTGTTTAGATTCCTGTTAAAGGCGAGATCATATGGTATTTGTCTTTCACTGCCCATTTCTGCGCACCCAGGGCTTTCTGAGCAAAGAGCACTGACATCCGGGGTAAAGTAAGATTGAACAACAACCTTAAAGATAGAGATGTCTAAAATTTCATTGTCTTATTTCTCATCAGGGTCCTGTGCTTACTTTTCAGGCTGGTGAGGTCCCCCCTCTCCCTGGAGAGGATTTGTTTACATTGCAGAGGGAAGTATCTTGACTTCTCTCTGGGTGGGAGGAGGGACAGATGTGTCTGCTTCCACTTTCATAATTTTGGGGTCTCTCCCCTGTGTTACAAATCCCATGGGCATGTACAAGTGACATCACATCCTCCCATCACCTGGTGGGGGATTGTTGCACTGGTGACCGGAGCTAAGGTGCTGTGTGAGGAAATAATTGAAATCTCACATGCCCTGCCTAAACAAACAAACAAACAAACAAGCAAACAAACACTACAGAGAAACCATATCCTTTTGCTGCCTCCTCTAAGCTATTAGATTTTTATTTCTGGTGAGAAGTTAATGGTTATTTTGATCAAGGGTCAGGTACAGATATTTTGATATGAAGAATAGAGATGTACTTTGAATGCAATGCTTGTGAAAAGATACCAAGACTGTTATACTGGAAGTCACAATTGGACTCCCTACTTTTATCCCTAGCCATCAAGAGTTCACTTGACATACAGTAACCTGATAGCGTTCTTTAAAGACATCACTTACATGCATTATTTTTCTCCTCAAAACCATTTAATGCTTCCTTTCTCACTCATCATCAAATCCAAAGTCCTTACCTCTTACCATAACTCATGAAGTTCTTCAGAAACTAACCCTGTCCGCACCCCACCACAAATATCTCTCTGATGTCATTTCCCACAGGGTCTCCCTCCAGCCGCAATCAGCCGCAAAGGCCTGAAGATGTACACTCCTGCCTGTTTACCTGTCTCTAAAGTTCTCACTCAGAAACCCCTATGGCTTATTCCCTCACTGCATACAGGTTCATGTTCAACTACTACCTCAGCCAGCAGGCCTGTACTCACCACTATCAAAATTATAAACCCCCCCATTCAACAATATCCTTTATTAAGTTTTAGAAGTTATCTATCATGCTTATTAGCACCAGTCACATTTTAGGATTTTTATGTGCATGTCTGTGTCTTTGTTTTTCACTGGAATAGAAACATATGACTTCCCAGGATCTAGGAAAGTACCTAGTACAAAATAGGCTTTCGTATAAATGAATAAAAATGTATGAGTGGAGTGATTGGATTGGACTGTAGAAAAGATAAAATGAGGATATATCTTACACATGATTTAATCAGCCAGGTTTATGTGATGTCATTTAGAGATTTATGGGAGACCATGGCAGGAGCAGGTTTGAGGAAGAATTTGTACTGATTCATACCATGTCCAAACAGTGCATTTATTAAATGTTAAAATACAGCAATAGTAAAAATGTCTTAAAATGTAAATTCAATAAATAAATGTAAAGTATTAGAAAGGACTGGTCTTAGAATACAAATGTCTAAGTTTAAAATTTCACTAACCTTCATTGAAATTCTCTAATCTCTCTTCTCCAGTTTTCCTGGTGCCATCATTCTGGCTTCTCCTCACACTGACCTTGACAGGTTAGAACCATCAAATGATGATGATTTAGGTCATTCCCTAGTGTTTATTTTATGCCCTTTCTGAGAAACAGTCTTTCCACTTCAAACCCTTTGCTTTCTCCAGAAGCCATCTACCAGGACATGATACCCATCCTCATAAAATGCCTCCATTATAATCTTTGTAAGCACAGCAGTGTTCTCTTCTCCCTTATTAAATTAGAACAGCTATTGACTAAGTTATTTTATGGATCCGTAGTGGTATTTAAAGTGAAAAGTACAATATGATGTAAGTTAAAATGAACCAGTACACAGAAACACAGTCTAATTGGAATTAATGTAGACAATCAATCACAACTGTTGATGCTGCCAACGAGGGCTCACATTAACTGCCAACACTGATTGTGGTTCTTTTCTGACAATTCTTTTATGAGTATTAAATGTAATGTATAACAGCATGGAGCTCAGAGGAATCCCGCTGCTTGCCTCCTTCAAACAAAACTCACCACCATTGACTGTAAACCTCTGCATCCACTCATCTTCTTTTCTAGCTTGTTACAGCATTGATTCAAAATCCTTGATTTTTCCTTAGCTGCATCTTATATAACAATTTATCAAATGTCTTGCTGAGATCAAGGTGAAAGACTCCCACTGTCTTTGCTCATTTACTTCCTTACTCACTGCAAACACTGGATCAGATCTCCTGGGCCCTATCCTGTTCTCTTATACAGTGTTGGCAAATGGTACCCTTGATGTTCTCTTGAAAACTTGCTTGCCTGTGTATTGTAATTGAAACACTTAGTAGTTAATAATATTTAATATTCGTATCCAGTAGGCTTTTGTTTGTTTTCTTTTATAGGCAATTTAATACAATCACATTTTCCCTACCCAGTCTCTCAGAGGGTTGACAAAGAGGTTGCTTCAGAATTTTTTAAACTCTTTTGTCTCTTTTCACCTCATATTATTGTAAGGACTGCTGACCATTTTCTGTATATAAAACTCTATTACGTAGGCCTTTTCTGTACCATTTTTAACTGGTCCTCCTCCTTTTTGTTTCTCTGACCATTGGCTTCTTTTCTTCCTCGTTAATATCTTCTTACGACAGTTATTTGAACACTGTATCCATCAAGGTTTCCATACTCAATCCACTTTTCTTCTTTCGCTCTATATTTTCACTAGTACATCTTGTTTATTCTTGTATAAGCTTTGACCTCTCCCTTAAAACTCTGCTGTCCACATCTGCGGAACATCACTGACTTGTCTCCATATGAACGTTAAATTCAATATTCCTCTAACTGGCCTCATGTTTCACTCCACAATAACTAAACTCTCTTTTTTTTAAATCTCCTCCTTATTCAATGCTGCTATCTTCTACCTTGTTGCCCAATCCCCCAGATTTAGAATCATGTTAAACCTCTCCTGTTTCCAAATGTAGTTCATCACATCTACTGATTTTTATCTTGTAAAAGTTTCTAAGTGTTGTGTTTTTTTTTCCCATGGGGTCCTCATACTATTGTTTCAAAATTATGTCGAGAAACTTCTACATGTCCTTGCTGTGATGGGGCATCTGTACAATGCAGCTAGGCAAGTCTATTTCACATTAACTGTGAAAATCTGCCTGTTTCAATTGTTCTCTATCATGTCCGGCAAACTTTAAGCTTCTTAGTTTTGAGAATAAAGTCCTACATATGGTGACCTAAATACGAGCATTTATTCTCTATGTCTGTCTACCTAAAAATCTAATTTCTGGCAAATTTCGCCAGTTATAGTTCCATTACATATTTACCAATGTTGATTCTCCATTTAAAAACCAGGCTCTTTTTAATCTCAACTACAGTTCATTGAATTTCAAAAATCATGCTGTCTCCCTGTTCAGTCTGCACTCACGATATCTGATCTGCAAAACTTCACCTCAGCTGTCGCTTTAGGTTGGATTTAGCCAATTCAATAAAACTCCTCCCACTCGCATGTGAATTAAATACGGTTTTCTGCCTTTTTCATTTCTTTTAACTAGTATTCGTACATTTGGCTCACAGAAAGTGCTATGTAGAATTTGCCTGAAGGAAGATACTTTCTAAGGCAATCTTTCAGTTTTTACCTTCCTTGAATGTTGAAACATCTTATATTCTTGACTTTTCTCTCTTAAAATAATTTCCATTTCCTGGTTTTATCCAATAATTCTGTAACCTAATAACAGTTTTTCACATTTCACATTCCTCTGCTCATGCTTTAAGTGTTTGATATTTAGAGGATCTATGTTTTCTCTACTCCCAACTCATTACCTTCTTTTTAGACGACTGTACTTAATTCTGTGATTTCATGTGGTATCATTATGTTGAGTTCCTCCACGCTGATAACCCTGGGTTCCCGCTTGCCTATCGCCCTGCCAAAGAACACTTTCATTTGATCTCATTGACATGTAAAACTCAGTATATGCATGTTTGAACTTATATATTCTTTCAAAAATATAACTAATTTCCAGTAGTAAATATTTCAATAATAAAAATTTCCCTTCATCCAGGAATTAAATCAGAAAACCAGAATGGCACCAACACCCTCTTTTCTGTCAACACTAACCCCTCAAAAATAAATTACAAAAATTTACTAATTATTTTTCTTAAACACATCTTAAATCTAATCATTTTTCTTCACTTCACTAATACTCCTTAGACCAGACCACCATCATATTTTGTATAGCAATATAAAAGCTTCATAATCAGTTACTACATGTGCATTCTGGCTTACCTTCAATCTGTTCAGATTACAGTCAGAGAGATTTTTTCAAGTATAAGAATAATAATGTTCACTCATAGATGTCCACAGCTTAATCTGTGGAACCTGTATGTATGCTACTTTTCATGGCAATGGGGAATTTAGTTGGTAGACAGAATTAAGGCTGCTAATCAGGTGACCTTAAAATTGAGAGATTATTTTGGATTATAATGGTAAACCCAATATAATCACAAGGGTTTTTTTAAGTGGAAAGAGTAATCAGAAGGGAGAATCAAAGAGATGACAACATGGGAAAGACTAGGGTCTGATGTCATTTACTGGCTTCCAAGGTGGAGGAAAGAGCCCAGGAACGAAGGAAAGCCCACAGCCACTGCAAAATACCTTGCAAAAGCCCACAACCTCTGCAAAAATGGATTCCATCCTCCAACTTCCAGGAGGGAATACAGTCCTAATAACACCTTGATTTTAGCCAGTAAGATCTGCATCAGACTTCTACCTGCAGGTCTACAAAATGATAAATTTCTGTTGTTTTAAGACACTAAGTTTGTGGTAATTTGCCATAGCAGCAATTGTAAATTAATACTCTACCTAAGAGTCAAATAAATCCTCCATCATGTCTTTCCTTCCTCACATTCTGTCTTCTGTAGACCCATAGTGTGCATCCTTCTAAGTGCTGATTAACTATAATTCGTTGAATAATTTTCTCCAGTCCAAATCTTTATATCATAGTCTTCCAATCTCTTAAACTAAGTAACTAACTACTAGTATCTATCAAAATCTAAATTACATGATCTATTTTATCATTATTGATCAAATATCTGCCTCCTTAATGAGACTGTGAGTCCAGGAGGGAAGATATCATTTTAAATTCAACTCTTTTATCTCTAGAGCCATCATAATACCTTGCACTTAAGTAAGTACTTAAGAGATACTGAGATGGGTGAATAACTAAACAAATGTGTTTATCGACTGCCTTCTGTGTAACATCAGTGTAAAACTTTGATATATATTATTCCCGTGACTTCTCACAACATCTCAATAGTGTAACTATTGACACAGAGAGATCTGATCAGATCACTGGGAATGAGTAGGGAGGGGTCATAGGAAGAGTTTGCCCCAGACAATGGTAAAGAGTCTAGGACAGGACTGGCTGAGAAACTGAATGCCTCTGGAGGGCATGGAATTATGGGCCAAAAAATTTACCTCAAACTCTATTCCTTGAGGTTTCCAGAATAATCATTTCCCAAAAGATGATATTTTACTTTATTATTTAAATATTTTATTTACTTTCAGAGAGAGAGGAAGGGAGGGAGGAAGGGAAGGAGAAATAGAGGGAGAGAAACATCAATGTGTAGTTGCTTCTCACATGCCCCCTACAGGGGACCTGACCTGCAATGTGGGCATATGCCCTGACTGGGAATCGAACCAACAGCCCTTTGGTTCAAAGGCCTGCTCAATCCAGTGAGCTACACCAGCAACGGACATCATTTCCCGAAGGATGGTATTTTAGATGGGAGAAGAAACTCTGGGTGCAGCCTACAGTTGGGCTGGCCTGGCAGAGGGTGGCAGGGTTATTCTCCTCTGCGTGTTCTAGAGGGGACAGGCTCTGAGGCAGAAGCCTAAAATTCTTCCAAAATTGTGTAGCTTTTGTATCTTATGCTGTTTTAGTTTGTAAACTAATCCTATAGAAATAGGATAATTAAAAACTAATGGGATGAATGATAGTGGAATTTAGGAGTTAAAGATATTAACCTTAATTGATAGGCTTAAGTGACCAATGCATGTGGAAATCTGTTATTCCAAAAATCATATAGCTTTTGAATAAAGATTCCTTTCCATTTTCACCAAACCTCTGCCTCCAGAATTTTGCCTAGAGGATGGTGGTGGGCAGCAAGACCCCACTTGCTGGTTGGTAACACTATTACATCTATTTTACAGGCAAGAAAATTGAAGGCTAGAGTGGCTAGAAATTTCTCCAAAGGTCACATGGTTAGTAATGGCATAACCACAGACAAAACCAATCTTTGAATGTTCACTGTTTTATCGATGGCACATCGTAATCTGTTGAGAGATCCTACTAGGGCCTTGCCAAACATCAGGTCAACTGTCCTGCTTCAGTCCTGTTCGTAACTGCAGACATCTAGAAGTACTTTTCACAAAGCCTGAAAGAGAAGACCTGTTGTCTACCATTTTCCATTCAGCACAGAGTATAAGTAAAATATTAATACATGCAATTGAACTAAAAATGAATGAATCAAATATAGAGTGAATGACTGAAAAATAGTCTAGGTGTCTACATGATTTTAATTAGGGTTAAAAAGAATGTCTGGGTAGAAAAACATTTGAATAAATGAAAATCTTAGCAGATAAAATGTTCAGTTATAGTTTTTCTCTGACACTGGTTCTGATACTTTCTCTTTTCCTTTCTAGTACCTTGAAGTATTTGGGATAGGTGAAAAAAACAAAACCTTCTATGTAAAGTTACTACATTTCTATCATTATCTTAAACAGTAAGAGAAGTGATCGTAAAATGACTAGAATCTATCTAAATTAATGTGACTCTAGTTATGTTAAATTTTGTGAAAAAGAAAAAGAAATGGGAAAAATGATACTTTGCATTTGTAGTAAGTGTTAAAAGGAATGATAAATGGAAAATAGAGACTGGAAAACAGCAAGGTACTCTCTGAGTTTGAACAAATAACATTAGATTATGAGGTTCATTTTTCTTAAGAGTTCCAGTCAATATAATGTACATTGTCATCATGCCTTAACCTTCTAGTCATTTTATATTTGTAGTGGCATGACAAAGTTCATCTCCATTCATGATTATACTGAATCCCCCTATAATGTCCTTAGTAGCTTGAAGCCACTTAAAAGCTATAACTATTTAGAGACAATGCTATACTTCATTAAGATCTCCCAAGTGTTAATTAAATGTAGCTGGTATGTTATTTGTGCTAACTTCCCCTTACTTCTTTAAAAGAAATGTGAAGACACTATAACATATGGGCTCATAGACAGGGGTTGAAAATGAATCCAACTTCCAAACTCCACTTTGCTCGGTTGCACGTGCTGAATGTGGATTATAAAAGAAGCTGCTGCACAGAACTCTGCAGGGAGTACTGAGCTATGGCATGTAAATGCTGTGTACAATGTCTGAGTTGTTTTAAAATCCAAACATATCTAATGTGCAATAATAATGTCATTATAACATCATAATTTTAACCACAATATTCTCATTACTACATAGAAAACATTCGAGAACTCTCATTTAAAAAATACTTAATGGTTTCCTTACTGGTCAAATACTGAAGCTTTGAAATAGAACTTTAATATGTATTGTCCTGGACAAGGGCTATAACTGTTTTATAAATTCCCAGTGATTGACTAGACACATAGAACCTCTTTCAAACTATATTATCAGTACCCCTTTAAATAGCCGCTTTATGTTTTCTACTCGTGATGTAAAGGTTTACTTTCTTGTACCCTGCTGAGTGACACCAGGCCTCATCCTCTCCATCTGAGAACCCTGACGTGCCTCCTCTACTGCCAATCAAAAAATAACACTTGGACAGGATTTGGGGTTTTACCCCAAAGCAAAACAAAACAAAACAGAACAGAACAAAGCAAAACAAAACCAAAAAATCTATCATTTTGATGTGTTAAGGAAATGTAGTAGCATGAGTCCTACCGAGTGAGCATTGTCCCCCTTCACTGTAAAACAGTGCTTAGATACAGGCTTAAAAAGATTCAGTATGTGATTTTTTAATCTTCCTATTATAAAAAATCATGTTTTCTAAAATAAAGATAAGCTAAATGGTAAGTCCAATCTTCTTGGAGAGAATCTCGCACAAGGTGTCAATATATCAATAATCCATTCCAATTTTAGAGTCACTTCATCAAATGTGTTTGGTCACTTATTAACTTATTCACAAAGATGTATTGAGAACTTACTATGGCATGTATTTTTATATTAGATGTGTAAAACTATTAAATCAGACAGAATCCCTGTGACTTGGTTCTTGACTTCTGATTATCATTAAATCAAATGACTTGCTTCTCAAACAATAAAGCAACTGTATTCATGGTTCAGCAGTTATAATAAAACACACAATAATTTTTGCAATAATGTTAACTGTGGTGGCTCAAGTAATCATTTCTTAGTACTAGTTTTATAATTTCCATGTATGTTTCAATATATTCTTAAGACATTTTCCTAAAATATAGTACTATTTAAAAAAAAAAACAAAGAATCCCAAATAAAAACACACGTACTTGTTATTTGTAACATTCTATTTATCATCAACTAAGTGTTATATAAACTTTAATTTTATTTGATTTATTGCAAAATAAGTGCTTAATATAATTTCTTAAACAAAAATCTATTAAAAATAAAAAGTTAAGGATTTGTCTCTGACCTATGAAGAAGCAGAATATTTAAAGTTGGCTTGGACCACGAAAACCTATTTCTAGTATCTTTCTTTCCATAATCCACTGTGCGAACAGTGAGCCAATTTACTATTAGTTTCATTGATCCTTTCCACTGATCTTACATGACTGTAAAGAATTTTGTCAAAGGATTTCCAAACATCTAAGTTTAAAATCCTCTTTAACTCCTTTCCCACATTGGTCTACCTGGAGTGAAGTCCCTGAAGAATTTCACAAAAATAGTGAGAGGTTCCTTTTATTTCCTAAATGTGTGTTGTCTGTCCTTAATCAAGCTGAGCTTTTCAAAGTGGCCCCCATTTGATCTCCAAAAATAGTCCCTGAAAGTTTTCAACATAACAGAAGTTAGAGACTCTCTGAAATATCTAAGTATCATTCCAAGACTGGCCTTCACGTACTATTTTGTGTTGGTCATAAATTTAAAGGGATGTTTCCTTAATAGAAAAGAAATGTAAATTATTTTAATGTTAAACACTTCATTCTTATTTTTATAAAACTTAAATTCGCTGATTAATTTTTTATTAATTAGTTATTACTGTGTATTTTTTTATTGACATCAAAGAACAATGGCTTTTCTTTTCTGTTCAAACATTGGTTCATTAGAGCACTTCTAAACTCTGATAGCCATTACTGAAACCAAAGGGAGGGAACGTCATCAACATTTGTCAAAGATGCATCTTGAAACCATTAAAACTATACTATTGTGTCATAGCACCTCACTGTAAACTTCTACCCAGTATTGGATATATCCCTACAGTAATCTTCTGTGATTTTGTTTTGAAATATCTGATACAATTTTGTAAAGCTCTAATTATCTCTTTGCTCAGGATAATGTGTAACTTTTGATGAACAAGTCAAATTTTCTAAGCCTCAGTTTCTTCCTGAGAAACAGGTGGTCAGAAAACTTTAGAAAAATGTGCAGGATGCAGATAATAAGGCCAGAATGAGTGTCTTTCTTGAAATCATCGTGGTTTTCCCTGCCCCATATGTTACACTGTCCTTGAGAGCTCTGTACATACGCAGTCACACAAGTGTCTCAGTTTTCAGGATTAATCTGATCCAACCCCACACGGCTACCCCAAACTGTCTAAACATATTCTTCACTGTTTTTTTTTTTTTTACCAAAAAATGAGCCTGCAGTTATAACTGCATTGGTGGATAACTTTAATTCTTTGCAATGAGCCCTCAATTTCAAAGTGACTTTTTGTATATCATACCTTCTGTTAAAAGCAAACAAGAGTCTTTCCTCCCTAAATAACTTCTGACTCTCTGAGTACTCTTTCAATGAAAAGTTTGGTCATGAAAAATGAGTATGTAACTCAAGACAAGAGCCAGTGATTGAAGAGGCGGTGATTTAACAGCTTTTCCTGACATGACACCTTGGTTATCTCCAGTCAAACTGAAATAGATTTTTTTTAAATCAAGAAATTTCTCTGCTTCACTGACACAGCACAATTGTTCAAAAAAGAGATAGAAAAAAATAATATCCTGATATTCATACTATAGTTTTTGTGGGATTTCTTAACTTAGGGTTCATGGGCCCACAAAACTTTTGAAACAGGTTTCAGATAATCCACACTCTTGTTAAAGTTGTATCTAAAATAGAACGTGTGACTTACATTATCTGAGGGAAAAAAGATTCATGGCTTAATGAAATTTACCATAGGTTTCATAACATACACATGTTAACGTACTAATTACCAAATTTTTAATTTATTAAAATACTTGTCATCAACGCTAGTTACAATAAATTTAAAAATTGTCTTTAATTATTAGCAAAACCAGAAAGAAAAGTAAGGCAAATATAATTCTACATTTTCATAGAAAAGAAAAATATTACTGATAGACAGCCTTAACTAACTCTTCCCAAAACTAGCATATGCATAAGTAGAAGGGTCAAATTCTAAGTAAGATTTCTGATCTCTGTACCACTGCCTCGCATTGCTGTTTCAATTACCCATTTACTTATAAATCTCTTGCTTGGGAACTGAAAAATCATAATTTACCCAAACTGTCTGATTCTCCCCATCTAGATACATTATCTCATTAGGTAGGTTGATTGCCCTATTCACCACTATTTCCTTCATGCATCTCATCAAATTCTATTGTTTTCCTTCTTGTATTGACCTTTATCAGGTTAAATTTAAGTCTGTGGCTGTCCATCAGGTTTTGTCCAATTTCTACCTTTAAAATTTCTACCATATGCTCAATTGTGTTGTAATTTACCATCTACTCCCTAAGAATTATAGTTAGTGCAGAAACAGAACAAAGCTAGCTACCTACTTTTTTTAAAGAATTTATTAGTTAGTTTTAGAAAGAGAGGAAGGGAGGGAGAAATAGAGGGAGAGAAACATCGATGTGAGAGAGAAACACAGTTTGCCTCTTGTATGCACCCTGACCGGGACCAGATTTGCAACCAAGTGTGTGCTCTGACCGGCAATTGAACTCATGACATTTTGCTTTGCCAGACAATGCCCAACCAACTGAGCTGCACTGGTCAGGGTGCTAGCTATCTTATTCTCTCACACATCAAATGGTGAGGTGGTCTACTGAGCTGCAGGAATGTTTAATGAATATTTTCCCATTTTTCAATTGATATTTCACTGAATAAGAGTTACAGGCAGACAAATTTGCCCTATCCATAAATATAGTGAAATGTATTTCTCATTGTTTATAATTCTAGATATTACATTCAGAATAAGCAAGTCTGTTGGGAATGATACGGGTGAAGTACTTAAACTTACAGAATAATTGCATGCTGTTTACTAAAGCTGGAAAGGGGACATTCTTATGTATGAGAGTGATAACATGAATCCTAATTCTAGCACTGAGGGGAGAAAGTTCAGTAAGTGAGGCACTTGGAGTACTAACTGCCTATTCCTTTTGGTTCAAGGGTTTGCAAGGAACTGTTGCTCCACATTTGAAGAAGTTAACTTTGTTTTATTATTATCAAATTCTTTCATGAACACAGAGCAGAGGATAACTAATCTGTTATTTGAAAACCAAGTGACTATAAATGCACTGCAGGGTAGTACAGTCATCACTGGTAACGCAGATTGTGAGAAAGCATTGCTTCATTTTCAGCCTAAGTCACTGTAATTTCTTCTCATTGGTTCTAAAATATAAACCATTTATGCCAACATTTATCAATGCAAACAGGCTCAGACCTTTCAGATAATGATTAGGGGACATGATTTCCTGATAATGTCCATTACCTGCTTCTTAGGTATTTCAGTTTGTATACTGTGTTAAAATATATTATTTAACATCCAAAACTAAATATATTACATTACATATACATTGTATATACCTTATATATAAAAAGTTTTTTATAATATCATTGTAAAGACCAGATTTGACATTATTTTCAGATGTTTCAAAGATAACTATGGAAATATACTTAATATTTTCTTGCGTCATTTTTAGTAGGACATTAGTTGTTTTTCACAAATCTAAATCAGAACATATTTTATTACTTTCAGAAGTTTTCTTAGGCCTGGCTGGTGTGGCTTAGTGCATTGAGTGCCAGACTGTGAAGCAAAGGGTCACCTGCTCCAAACCCAGTCAGGGTACAAGCCTGGGATGCAGGCCTGGGCCCCAGTAGGGGGCAGGCAAGAGGCAACCACACATTGATGTTTCTCTCCCTCCCTCCCTCCCTCCTCTCTAAAAATAAATAAATAAAATATTTAAAGAGAAAGAATCCCTCTTTAAAAAAACAAAAGTTTTCTCACACATTACTGTCTGTAGTCAGACTATTTTCTTTGGTTTAATTATTAAATGTTAATCTATGGAATTATTCATTTTTATCAACAAGCAGTAAATAAGAACCTATTATTTTTAAAAAGCATTTCATTAGGCCATAAAAATAACATAACATTCATTAAGGGCCAAGTTTTTATATAAATTATTTTATTTTCAATACATTTTACAATATACACTGACATTCTTCCTATTGAAAAGATGAGGAAGCGAGATTAGAGTTTTTAGGTCACTTGACCATGCTTACAACACAATTACACATCTCTGCCACCCTCCTTGTTTTTAAACAAAGCTCAATTCTCTTTCCTAACACAATGGTTCCACTTTTAATACAAGACTCAGTCTTTCAAGGAAACAGACCAATATTGAATCCCCTTCAACAATCTTCTAGACATCCCTAGATAGACTTCAATCCAATATTTTATTTTTCAGGCCAGATATTAGTATGTTTTCTTCATCTACTGTGTTCTCATAAGGAATTCCTTGAACATAACTTCCATATAAGTAATGTATGAACCCACTCTCTTAGCCACAATTGATCAAATTTCAGGTAAGCATTAGACTCAAGTTTGGCCAATCCATAAGTCTGATGATCAATAGCATGTGATCCCTCTTGTGTAAATATACTCTCATGTGTACAATGCAGACTATTTGATATAGTTAAATGTTCTAAATTTAAAATTAAAGTGTAGGGACTCAGGCAATTGTAACAGAAACTAAAAGAAAAATACACAGAGTAGTATAAAGTCCAATGAAAAATAGAAACAGAAAATTCAAATAGTAAAAACAGGCTTACAAGTGTGCATCCATAGATTTTATATTCCTCCAGCAGATCACTCAATTAGCACACAATAGGCATTCCTTATTTAAAGGACTTGAGTCCCATAGTCATATGTGACATGCCAACTCTTTAACAACTGGTAATTACAATGTCTTGATTTAGCTCTGATGATTTAGTAAAGAACTTAGAATATGCTATTCCTTTCCTTACAAAAAACACCAGACATTTGAAAACTTGCATTGAATTTGTCAGAGAATTAAGGTCACAGGAAAAACTACCACCACAAAATGCTGAGTCAGGTATTCCCAGAGAGATAAGGCATTGCACCCAAGATTGGCTTATCTGGAGCAGAAGCTGGAAGATACCATAAACTAGGAGAAACCTATAAATGATAATTTAGATGAATTGCTGAGGATGACTGAGGTCAAAAGAGAGAGTGAGAAGGTCCCGGTGCTGTAGTATTATTGGTAGGATGTGCTTTTTCATACTTTTCTTCAGGGAATCCCACCAAGTTATGACAGAGAGAATCCTAGAAATCCTACAAAACTCACTCAATACATGCCTAATAGAAGGAGGAAACAAACCAACCTCCTCCCTCACAAAAGATACTGAAAACCACAGAACAGCTAGAAACATCACCTCCAAACTAGCAAAAACTAAGTAAAAACAGGGAATCTTGAATGAATCCAGTAAGTTGGGGTGCATTGAAAGAGAAGAGAACACCTTACAGGCAGAAGAAACAGGATAAAAATTATAAAAGTCTCTTCATTACACTCAGGCAAGCAAGAAGAGCTTGGGGTGAGATAATTAAGGTGCTGAAAGAAAAAAAAATCTGCCCGTCTAAAAAATTCTACATCCAATGAATTATAATTCAAAAGTGAAGAGGAAGCTAATGAGTGTGGATTTCTAATTGGGATAACATTTTTTTAAAAAATAATTAAGATACTGTGATGGTTGTACAACTTTGTAAAAAGATAATGAATTGTACACTATAAAAGGGTGCATTTTATGTAAATTGTAGCTCCACAAGGATTGTTTAAAAAGCAGAGGGAAATAGAAGCTTTCTTAAACAAACAAAAACTGATACAATTAATTGCCAGCAAATCTTCCCTGGAAGTTTAAAAGAAGACCTTCAGGCAGATGTGAAATGCTATAGGTCCTGAACTAATCTGTATAAAGAAAGTAAGTGTGTCAAAAAAATGAACAAACAATTATTTAATCTTTTAAATAATTTATCTAAAATACAACTCTACATGCAAAGCAATAATGGCAAGGTGAGGGATGTTTATAGCATGCAGATATATAAAATGAATGACAGCAGTGTCAAATGGATGGGGGAGGGGTAAGTGGGAATTCTGTGTGATGTGGTTGGTGCCTGAACTACATGTAAAAAAAGTATTATTAAAGCTGGATTTAGATTATTTTGAGACACATATTTCAAAACCCAGGGCGACCACTAAAATTATCTTAAACAAACATGTAAAAGTGATTTATTAAGAAAGATAAAATGGAGTCATAGAAGATGCTCAATTAAAAACAGAAAAGGCAGAAAAAATAAAACAAAGAAAATGTAACAAATAGAAATGATTAGAAAGATAGTAAATTTTAAATTAATAATATAAACAATCACTGTACATTTAATTATTCTAAATATTTGATAAAAGAGCTTACCAGATTAGATTTTAAAATGCATATCAATTTATAAATAAGAAGTTTTAAACATTCCTTTTCATTTTCTGAATAAGTGAAACTCTACATAATGTTAAACTGTACATCAAATGTTATAAAAGCACAAATAGTCAAGTAAAGTATTCTAATACTTTCTAAATCTATGGAAAATTATTAGAAATGTTTACATTATTTTTCTTTAATTTGCTTCTTTCTTTTTCTTTTCTTGAAATCGCTAGCCCTACTATGCACCTGCCTCAGCCATGAATTAAAAGCAGCGACAACAAACCTTTCAATGACTTGCCCACTGAGTGATCACAATGTGACTTCCAAATATACTTTCCTCTTACTTATTTATAATGTTCTTACTGATTATATTGAATTAATTACTAATATTAAAAAAATTCTGAGCATTGTCATATTGAGATTTTATATAGACTATTCAAAGATCCATAACAAACTAAAGTAGAATATTATTTTAGAATATTATATTTAGATTTGATTATATTCATGTTTACCTTGAATGTATAAGTTCTATAAATGTCATTTTGATAAGTATGACATAGATATGTTTATTTTTTTCTGTTCCTTCATTTTTTGAAATTATTTTATTGTTTGTTCAATTACAGTTGTCTACATTTACCCCCTACCACTCCCCCCCAGCCCAGCCAAACCCACCTCCCTCCCTTGCTTCCACCACCACCCTTGGTTTTGTCCATTTACAGTTAAAGCATGATTCCATTATCCTCCTAAAATCAAAGAACAATTTCATGCAATTTATAAGAAAACCTAATAGCTTTTAGTTTGGAATACATATCTATTTTGTTTTGTTTTAAAAAGTATGCTATATATTCATTTCTTTTGTTTTCCTTACAGCCTCTCTGCTGCGCTTCAGTTATTTCCATTTTTTAGTGTGTACACATGAACCCATGTTTGTTGTTAGTCCGTTTGTGTATATCAGTAAGTGTTTTACTTTCAAGATAAAGTAAATGTTATCTTTGGTATATTATTATGTATTTTAAAACAAACAAAAGCAGTTTAAGTTTTGCCAGAATTTCTGATCTGCAATTTCAACTTTAGAAAAAGAAGTTGCTGATAAATACCCAAGTGTTCTTCCAATTTTCATTACTTCAGTTCTCAGCTATGCAGATAGGTTAATTATAAGTGATTGATGATTGCGATTTATCTTTATAAGTAGAATATTTATTTAAAATGATTGCAAATATTTATTTAATTTAGCTATGTGATCATTGTATTCATAAACAGTTGGATTGCTTGCCGTAGAATGCAACAGACAAAATAAACTAAGAAGTTTCAGACAATTTTTTTTTGATGCTCCAGACCGTCTTCCTAGCAAGTCTCTGATAATTTCTGCACAAAATTCAGTAAATAATTATATAAATATTTCCTTATAATTTTTTTTCAAAAATGTTCCACATAATTTCAGATGCCAGCCTGTTCAGCATCACACAATAATACACAAAGTATTTAAAAATATAACACTTTCAAAGTCTTGAAATTATAATTATATAATAATTTCTAAAAAACAGTAAAAGCTTTGTCAGTAATGACTGAAATCTTATTGCCTTGATGTAGGGTCAGTGGCGGCCCATCAGTGGTGATGGATGCACTGGCTGGAGATGCCTGAGGCACCCCTGGGCTCAGAGCAGACATGGTGCCTTCACTGGCCCCTGTGGTTCTTCGTAGGATTTCAGCAAAAATCCCTCAAGGAAATGTGAGGTACAAGATTTATTACTCACTGGTCCTAGAAGATACAGATCACCAGGACAGCCACACAGCAAGGTCAAGGGTAGATAGAGGAGATAAGAAGAAACCAGTCTTGCCTTTATTAGGGTTTAAGGTTAGTGGGGTGCCTACGGTTTGGAGTGCTCTCTCTTTATCAGTGAATTTAAAGCATATACTGAATAATCTAAAATAAAAAAATTAATTAATTAAAAAAATAAAGCATAAGAGCAGGAATTAGGGCAAGTGAGGTAAGGTCACCCAAAGGCCAGTTATCTCAGCTCCAAAGCTTATTCTAAACAAGGCACCTTGTGGGCAGGGGCAGACTGGTTCCTTATACAGGCGTGCAGGCAGCAGCTGTGTCACACACATGGAAGTGTTTGAGCTGGCTTCCTCAGCAATCAGGACTTTCATGTCAGGCACGTCCATTATGTTCAGAAAGCTTTATATTAGGCACTTACCCTACATTTGATTGGTAAGTCCCCCCAAAGTATTTCTTAACTTCAACTGCAAAAAGGTTTGTAACATGTTCTGCCATAAAACCAGATTAAATGTTATAGGTAGATAAATATTATTTCATAATCTGAAATGGTCAGATTTAGTTAAACTGCATAGTAAGCCATTTTTAAAGTTCTGATTATTTTATACTTTTATCACCTCTAATAAATAAAATATTTTCTTTCTTAATTCAATTGCTTCATTTTGTGAAACTTGATTGAAGGCTTTCTTTGTTTTAAGCATGAGGCTTAAAAGAATATAAATAATATTTTGATGAAAATATAAATTTTAACACTGTCAACTTTTAACAATACAGCTTTTGAGCACAATTTGTATCAAAAATTTACATGATATAAATAACTCATTTTTGTTGAAATAATCAAGCTGTTTTTCAATCCAGAATAAACTGTTATATTTGTAGCAATGTTTTAACAGTTTTAAAAGGCTTATTTGAACAAAATGTCAGTATGTGTTTCAGACTCTATTATTAAGCCTGTTTATACTTTTTTTATCACAGAATCAAAAGACTATTTTTTTAAATTTCAGTAGAAAATTTGAAATACATTTTATCTCTTTGCTATTTCATAATTTCCAGATTTTGAAAATATTTGTGCATATGTATCTATCTGTGCAGAGTATAAGAAAATAAATGCAAACATTCTAGATTTAGCCATGTAAAAGCACTGTTAGATATTAATTTATAAGGAGTTACTATAAAGGGATTGTAAAGAAAATGATACATGAAAACATACTGCTTCAGTTGTTTCCACTGAAAAAACGTCCTTGATATAATTTCAGAATCAGACTAACCATTTAATATGGGATTATATACTGTTATATATAATATCTGTGTGTATGTTATATAGTATCTATAATTTATTATTTAATCAGATAATTGCAAAGAAAAGATTCAAGAAGGGGAATTGTTTTTTAACATATGCCAGGACAATTTGCTGTATGTCCATTTATGTTTTGTTTCACAAGCTGTTATGAGATTCTGCATAATTTTAGCAACTCCAATTTCACCTTTTGTCCTTATAAACTTATTTGCCACTTAATAACATTCTATCAAATGAAGATTCATTGCAAACAAATTATAAATTTGAGTTAGTAATATGTGTTAGAAGAAACTATAAAAAAAGAAACAAAGGTGAAACGGAATGATTGTTAAGTCATTAACACCATACTGATCCAATATCAATTTCTATTTTTGAAAATCCCTGGTTCCTTTGTATATCTAGGGACACCACCATGGATTCATATCAATTAACAAGGGTGCCCTCCAGGGAGGATTACATCATTTATGCATACGAGCAAGATAATTTAATTTCACAATTTTATAAGCAACTGGTTTATGGAGGCCAATTTTCAGGAGTTTTACTATTATCTATTATTCTTCCATTTTATAGTTTACAATTCTCAGAGGAAGGTTAATTAAACATGTCTTTTTATGAGACAGGTTCCTTCTGGGACAATTCATAAGACATTTTTATATTTCAACACTCACTTCCAACACATAAAATGGCCTTTAAAAATTATTGTCACTAGAAAAAGAATCACTAACTAGCAAAACCACCCACATAGACCTCTACAGATAAAGTTAATGAAGAACTCAGAGTGAAGGAAGACATACCAATAAAGCAACGGTCAGTCACCTGACTGTTCTTCCCCCTGAGTTTAAACTGCCATCTGCCCGCTGCTCATCCTTTCCAAGCATCAACATTATTCCAAATAACTTCACATCAGCCCACTAATTGTATTTTCTCATGTGATATTTCTACTATCTACATCTCATAGAGCCATTTGATGTATACAAACTGAAATGTATATATAATTTATATTTGATAAATTAAAAAATTATGACTAACATTTTCTTACCATTCCATCTGTTTTTCACTTCTGTAATGAATTTTCACACATGAAGGAAATATAAAATTTTCTTTGTATTTTTTCACATTTTTCTAATACAGGTTTAATCATATTTTTGAACTCATGAAATTAATCTATTGATTGTAGGAGAATATTTAGTTAAATTTAGCTTATTAATATATTCATTTTGACTTAGAAGAGAAATTGAATTTAAATGATTAATTGGTAAATTTCATCATTTAAAAATGAGGACATTTCTAGATGACTTTAAATAAATGTAAAACTATAACTTAATAAGACTTTAGTAGGAAAAATTTTTTTGGTTGTATCCAGGATTTTTTAAAAATAGTTAAAGATTCTATTTTAAAATGTGTGAATGTTGCCTTAGAAAAAGTTTGCTAATGTAACCATTTCAATTCTCAGAGAGTACTTGTGAGACATATGGCTGGCAACTATTATTATTTCTCTTGCTCATGCATTCGTGCTACACTGCAATAGAACAAAGAGTAGGATAAAAGAAAAAAATATAGTCATTTCATTATTGTTTACAATTTATGAAAAACATGCATATGCAAATATGATATATATCTTCAGATATAGAGCACATATTATATACTTTTCCTAGATATGTTAATGTTATAAATACTATAAGGAAGTTATCATTACCGTTATTTGATTGATGAGAAAAGTAGATATAGAATTATTTAATAATTCACCCAAAGTCATAAATGTGATCTGAATTCTGTTCATCTGAACTTGAGGCATATATTCTTATCCATTGCATACTTTATTTCTCCCAAAAGTTTTCAAAATATCTTAATTTTTAAGGATGTGCTTCAATGTTACGGGGGGAATAGAAAATTCAGCAGTACAATTTTGGTAAGTAGCGTTTAATCAAAATTAGTTAATTTTCTCTAGGCAAGATTTCTCAGAATTATTAGTATACTAATGTAATTTGGGGCTTTCAAGAAGTAGGCCATAACATAGGGTTTTCAGGCATATTTTGTTCATTACATAGCTTTTCAGGTAAATTTGGTATACCTGTGTTTTGCATAAGAGAATTTGAAAATATTGCTAAAGAATACTTGCATATTTCACCAGATAAATAAAATGTGTATAAGTCGATAATTTCTGTGAATTATTGTCAATCATCATATGTATCACATCCTGCTGTTCTGTTTCTCTGAAGAACCATGACCTACAGTACTTAAAATTTCTTACTGAAGGACAGTCTTAATAAATGAGAGAGCAAGTTTCTAAAAAGAACTTTCCATATGGTCTCTTAACTAGTAATTCAGAAGAAAATACTCCTAAGTTTAGAGTCAAAGAGTTCAAAAGCTACAGATGGGTAGACTAATTTTGTCGATACAATTGTGGCAGGATACTGCAGTTCTACCTGTTTCTACCCATCAATATACACCAGTGTAACGTAAAAGATTATTTGCAATGGCTGATTTAAACTAGTGACAAATACTAGTTTTATATTTTTAAATAAATCATTTAGAAAATGATACCAATTAAATACCAATGTTACTTCTATCAAGGTCATGTGGACACTTTTGGCTGTGAATATTACCCACTTTTTAAAACAATTCTAGAAGATAAAAATGGTTATAAGATTAAAGAAACCTCCAGCAGAATGTGAGAGTATTCAATCTAGTAAACTGGAGACAGGCAGTCAACAAATACTAAGAACAAATGTGTCGATATCAATTAAAACCAGCCAACACAGAGGGAAATATATGTCTAAATCCACAATCAGCTACCAGTTTCCTCCAAAGATTTAGAGGACTCTTTGAGCAGGATCTACATCTATTCAACAGAAAGGACTTGCCTCCAAATAAAATTCATCAGCAGGTCCAAAGCAGATTAAAATGCCTTAAATTTAAGAGAGGATGTCTTTCTGGCTTATTTACAGACTGGCTTCTTTCTCTCAGCCTATGTTCATTTGCACCTCCTTTTGGTGCTTTGTTCCATAATTATCTCGCAAATTATCAAACAAAATAGAGACAGGCTTATGGATAGAGAAGAGAGTGGGCTGACAGCTCTGGGGGAGGGGAGGGTGGAGGGATTGAACAAAAAGGAAAAGGACTGAAAACCAGGCACAACAGTACGGTGATTTAGGAGGGGATGGGGAGTAGGAGGTGGAAGAGGGAATAGGGGGGATAAATAGTAATGGATAAAAATGCAATAAAAATGAAAAAAATTGAGTAAATTTTTTTAAAAAGATGCTGAATGAGAATCTGGATTCCTATCCACCTGAATCAAGGTGCTGACTGAGATCATCCCCCTTGGGACACTAGTGATCTTGGTACATGGTCAGCTACTAGGAGCTATTAAAAAATAACTGCTAGGACAATCGCAAAGGTTTAGGAGACAATCAAGAGCCTAAGTAGGGTTAAAAGCTAAGATTTATCTTCTACACAAGGCTAACCCTTCAATACTGGTAGAGGTGGCTATTTCATATAATGCATAGAAACAGATACAGAATATCTAGCAAAATAAAGCCATGCAAAATATATTCCAAATGAAAGAATGAAATAAAACTTCAAAAAACCTTATCAAAATAGAGATAAGTATTTTACCTGATATAGAATTCAAAATAATCATCATTAGAGGCATAGTGGATCTGGGAGAAGAATGGATGGACACAATGGGAACTTCAAAAGAGAAATGAAAAACATAAGAAAGTTTGAAACAGAAGTCACAGAGCTGAATGATACAGTAATTAAACTTAGAAACAAAATAGAGAAGTTTAACAGCACACTAGAGAATCAGAGAAAAGATCAGTAAACTCAAGGACACAGGAACTCACCCAGTCAGAGCAGCAAAAAGTAAAAAAAATAAAGATAGTTTAAGAGATTTATGGGAAAATAACAACTGGACTCATATTTGCATTATGCAAATCCTAGAAGTAGAAAAGATAAAGAGGCAGAAAAAAATTCGAAAAATAATAGCTGAAATTGTCACTAAAACTTAGGAAAAGAAGCAGACATCCAGATCCAGGAAACCTAGACAATTCCAAATAATTTAACCCAACAGACCAACACTAAAACACAGTATAACTAAAATATCAAAAGTTAGAAACAAGGAGGCAGCAAAAGGAAAGTAATATGCTGCATACGATGAAATCCTAAGACTATCAGCAGATACTATGAATGATCCAAGGTTTATTCTAGTGAGAACTAATGAAGTAGACATCTCAAATGCAAGACCTCTATTTTGTGCAGTTACAGTTAAAAGCTAATACAATGGAACTATTCTGCTTACATTTTTAAACTCAACAATGTGTTTCTAGGTATTCACAGCTATTCACGCCTGTGAAGTCCGAAGCATTTCTATTAAACACAGTTCCATTTCAATTCCATTTTTAAAGCATTAATATAATCAATGCTCCAGAGTTATTATGACTTGATAAACTGAATTAATATATATCAGTATTTATATGCTGATCAATTATTTCACATTATTTATAATCATCTCATGTCTGGGGATTAATTAAATGCAATATTCCTACTACATAGAAAGAGGTAAAAAAGGAGCAAGTCATTCAAAGAGTAGCCCTTGTCCTTATGCAGAAACAAATGTGGGACTCGATACTAAACTATGTGATTTATACAGATATGGAAACAAACAGATACATTAAGTTTTGTGGGTAGGATTGGAAACTTTACTATTTCTGCCACTGCACAGAAGAATAGTAATGGAATAAAGGTCTGTTCCATATTATTTAAACAAATATAAATCAATAAAGCTAAGGCTGACTTCCAACTGTATGGAAAAATATGGATTTCAATCTGAATTATATATATTATAACCTGTATCTATTTATCTATAGAAAGAGAAAAGGAAAATGTCTGGATATAGATTTTAATTCATCTTAAGGCTACTAAGCTAAAGCCCAAGTGGATAAAATCTTTTTAACTTGAACATTATTTTGATAGACTTTCTCTAGTAACTCAACATCAGAAAAGCAAGCAGTGGTGACATGAATTTTAAAAGAATATGCTTTGTATATCACTGGCATTAAAAATCCCCCTTCCCTTTCCACTGAAGAAAAGAAAGGGGGTGCTGCTGTTATTATAAGTCATCATTGTTTTTTCTGTTGATTTGGTCTTTAATATTCATATCTGTGAATCTTTGAGATTTAATATGCTGCACATCAAACTGACAAATGAGTATGTTTTGAACTTCCCCTCTTATTTAGAGATTGCTTAGAAAAGTCTTCTGCTGTCAATACATTAAACCTCAAGATGTATTTTGGTCCCATCAACAATAAAAATTCACCACTACCCATGACTAGAGACTGACTCATTGACAGTTTGCCTGATTTGATGCGGACATAAAAAATAAGTCTCATTATACCTTATAGGAAATTAATGAGAAAAGAAGCAAATTCTACAAAGTTTGAATATCTGCCTCATATAATGACTTCACATAATTTGTCATATGAGGTGAGACCCCCAAAAAAGGAATTTATTTATTAAAATTATATATTTATTCTCACATTTAAACTTCAGTAATTTTCAAAATACTCTCCATCTGATGCAGTACACCTATCAAGATGTTTTCTTTTTCCACTGCTCAGAACAGTTTCTGAGCTTGTTGACTTTGATGCCTTTCAGAGCTTCTGCCATTTTTTGTTTCACCTCTTCCAAGTTGGCAAAACATTTCCCTTTGAGAAATTTTTTCACCTGCAGAAACTAATAAAAGTCACTTGGGGGTGAGATTGTGTGAACAGGGAGGGCAGGGAAGGGGGTTATAATGTTTTGGTCAAAAACTGCTGAACACTCCGCATGGTGTGGGCAGGTGTGCTCATAAGTCACCCATCATGAAATGGGCCAATGCATTGAAAGAATCTTCAAAAAAATTTCACCGAAGTCGAACACAGCCTCTCACTACAATGTCAGCTGGTACACGCATACAGATGGGCTCCTAGAACACTCACCTGGCGGGGGAAGCCTGTACTACAACAGGCCTGCCCTCCAGAAAGCAAGTCTGTTTTCTGGGAGGTCTACCTCTGTAAAATATATCTTTTGTGCTCTATTTAATCATTAATTAGTTTTAAAAATTAGAAAGAGTTTCTTTACCAAAAAATATTTTTACCATGACTATATTTCAGGAATCAAAGACAGGGAACAAATGGACTCAATAACTAGACTCCTGATCAACTGCAATAGGTAGAAAAACAACTTAAATGTAAAGCAACCATGATGACTTGAGGGAAAGCTCAAAGGCCCTGAGTGTAGGAGGCATTACTGTGAGGTTTAAAAGGTAATGTTATTCACCCTTAATTAGTACCTAAAATTTGTCTTTATCTGTTGTAAAGGTTAAATTAAATTAGATACAATTATGACTTATTACCAGAAACAGGAAGAAACTAGAATGAATCATCCATCCTTGTATTCGATTCTCCTTGGGTTACTAGCCCTAAAACAAAGGGAATAAATTAAATCAGACTTTATTTGAGAGTTTGAAAGGCTTGCTGAGTCGTCCATGCAGAATAAATAGAGTTCTAAGATTCCTATGCAGGATATTATCCTTAGTAGTTCATAAGAATAATTATTTTCTCTGTTGAGTGAAAATACCCTTCAGCCCAAAATTATTGTTCTTTGTATTATTTATATAAGTTTCAATAAGCCTGATATTTGTGAATGAGGCCATGTGGCCTCTGAACATTCTTCTCATTGCCTGTGTAAATAATTAATAAGTGCTCCTCTTTAACCTTCACACTGTATTTGAGGTCCTAACTCTGTGGCCCATGCAGGTACTCTATTTGTTTTTAAACTTAGATGATACTATATATTATTAAAATGGTGGTGGTGGGGGGAATCATCAAAGTGTCATGTGGAGACTTCTCTGGTTGTATTTTCTAATTTTGTTCATTCTTTTCTTTTTGTCCTACTTCATCTTCTCTCATACAGTTCTGCCCTGGGGTTTTACCTTATCTTAGTACCTGTATTACAGTTTAAGATGACACTCAAACTATATGCCATGAAATTCTAATATCCCATTATAAATATAGTATTATTTAAAGTTTTACGCCACTACATAAACTCTGAAATATTATGCATGCTTGTTAAAAGGAATATTTATATGCTATTTCAGTTCTCTAACTCCAAATTGGATATGAATCCCCTGTCCAAAAATTTTTAAAAATAACCCCATAGCTCTCACATTCTATAAGACACAGATTAGTCTCTAGCAGAGCAGAATAATCCATAAGAAGAGTAGAAAGCACTGGGGAACTCAAAAGGCTCAAGAAGCAATAATTACATTTGGAGTCTCTATTTAAATAACTTCACTTAAAGTATATTTTTCTCTGTCAAGACAGATTCCATCTTTCATGTCTTATACCTCTCTTTCATTTGCCCTAAAATATTATACCTATCATAATATTTAATAGCATTTAAAGACTATCAGTAATTAGGGCCTTTGCAGAAAGGCCCTATCAGTATGATATTTTAATATAATTTTCCATATATTGTCTGATGAAAAGACCATGTGCTATACCAAATAATATGTATACATTTTCACCTGGTGGTTCTGAAAATGGGTTAAATGGAACAGTAACCACAGAAGCAGCTCAAACTGGCCTTACCCTGTTTCGAACAATATACTAAGTTGTTTTTCAGGGAAAACGGAGCAAAACTATAAGTCATGCAGCCCAAGCACACACAGAGGAGACAATTTTGACGTTCAATAACACCAGGAATCAGTCGTGCCCTCCCCCTCCCCCATCCCCACCATGGAATCAAATTGCTGGGACTTGATGGGAATTTGATAACTGGAATATTTTCAGAAGCGATGGGTCCCTGTGCAGGCAGATTCACTGTGGAAGTCCCCAACTGAAATCTGCCCTCATAGCATCTGCATAACAGCCTGTCCTTTCCCACCCCCTGAATTTCCACCTCAAACACTTGTTGGGGAGATGGAGCTGAGCCTTGCCTCCTGTCTCCATGCTGGTTGGCTTTCCAATAAAGCCTTTTCTCAAAAGCCTATGTTATAGTATTTATCAGCTTCTATGATCATTGAGCAGAGATCCCTTGCTGAGTAACAGAATTCAGATGACTTTTTCCATGATGCATCTTGAAATACTAAGCTAAGCAATAGTATCACATGTAATCCCCACTGATGTACACTCTTTTCAGTAAACCTCAATTTCTACATAAACCATCACATTAAAAATATCAATAATCAACACTCAGAAACATCTGAAAGTCTCTTAGGTAATGAGAAATATTTAAAATATATGCATATCATGATTTTTCACCACCAGGCCTTTATAGACTCTTTTCTATCAAAATGTTCCCTGTTTTCTGTTAACCGACAAAAAATATTTTTATGCTTTAGGTCAGACTACAGACTTCCTGCACAGAATCTTTCTCTAATCCACAAATTAAACAAATTAATTCCTCTCTGTGCTAATATTTCCTCAATGATTTCTATATTTCAACAATGATTACCACATTGTACTGAAAATTTTTTCTAAACTCTTGTCACTCATTTTATTACAGTAGTCATTATATAGCAATTGTTTTTCCACCTTCACAGTCCTATGCTGAACTGATTTCAGTGGCTACTATGATGATTCAAAGAGTTGACACACAACCAAGGTTAATTTTAAATGGAAGAAGATACCTCATTTCCTCTTTTGTTACAAGGAGCTTTTACCATCCCCTCTTTTCTATAGGCTTGCAAGTAGAAAACTCTCATCAGCAATAGAAAATAAGTAAATTTGCATACATACAAGAACTAATGTGAAGAGAAAGGGGAAAATCTACTAAGGACAAGGACTTTGGTTTAGTATTTTTTCAAAATGTACCCTTGCTCTTCATAATTATACCATCCCATTAATCCTATTAAACCTGAAACTAATGTGTGATAGGCTCACGTCACTAGCAATGAAAGATTCTTGACTAACAAACATGCCTATGTTAAGATTAATATTTAGCTTTAATATGGACAAAATTAAATTCAGCCAATCAACAGCTAATTAAACAGCACATTTTTCTGCATGAGTATATCCTGAGACACTAGACCAGAGGTTATTCTGTTTTGGGTTTCTGTGAATATTGAATAGAAGATTAAATTATTTGACTATTCTTAAAAGAAAATAGAGACAACCATACAGTGTTGGACAAAAGTATGCAAAACATGGGATTTATTCTTGTAATATTATGTATTAATGATGATATCATAGTCCACATGAACAGTTGTAAACGTACCTTTGCCCCACCTTGTATAGTTCAATACTTAACAATGAGGAGTTCAAGTTCATGGAAACTAAAATTCTAAAAGAAAAACCGCATCAAGAAGGAAAAGTCTTCATGTTCCTTCTGTGCACTCCCTCTCCCTCTGTAATTATGTACATTACAGGAAGTCTCATAAAAGAAACAAGATGCTAACAAAGAATATATTAAAGTTGTTGGTGTTTTTTACATTTTTAATTAAAATATCCTTGTTATTGTTGTGAGAAGAGTATTTTCAATTTCTTATATAATAATAGTGGATAGGGAGTTACAAATGGTGAAATCGATTACACTTGACTTTACCATATGGAGAGCTAAGTAATTCAGAGTTATTTTTTTCTAGAATATGCACTTTTGTATTTTACAAGGTACCAGGATCCTATGCAGTACACAGAAATTTAAAAACAAAGCTTTATTATATCATTCCCCTAGTGTCTAGCCAATTTGAATTCTTCTCAAGTGGGTTGGCATTTTCTTCAATCAGCTAACAAATATCATATTGTTGTGGAACAGGGACTCATTACTAAAGAGTTAATTTCAGTATAATTTTTAGATTGAATGTTTTGCTTTCTTAAAGTATAATATAAGAGTGGGCACTGACACCGCAAGGAGACAGAAAAACAGAAACACATTTTGTATTCTTGTTTAGAAAAAGGAAACCGTAGACCCATAGAAACTCATTCCAATGGATGCACACACAAGCTAAGATATTTTGTTTGTATTTCATAATGATTTTGCATAATGTGGCTGTCTGAGCAACAGAGGACAACAGAACTTCACAAATAATCACAGTGAAGGATAGTGCTAAATGTACTGAGAAAATAAAATTCACTGAGTAAAACTGTAATGGCCTATGTTTGGCATCTATATAAAACTCTTTTTTTCTAAATTGACTCATCCTTTTCTCAGTCAGTTGCATTCTGAACATACTGCTGATATGATTTTCCTTTCAATCAGTGGGTATCTTCATTTGTAAAGGGAAGGGGCCTATCAGCAGGGAAGTTCAGGAGAGAGATCATCTGGGAGTGCTGTCCAAATTCTGCATGCCACAAATTAAGAAAAGGATTCTAATAATTCACCTCTCTTACAATCTACTCTCTTATACTCTATTATCTATTTTGATCTTATAAATCCAGGCTTTATTAAGTGACAGAGAAGTCGTGTAAGTAATTTCTTCAATTCCTATTTTTCCAAGAGTAATATCAAAAGTAAATAATATATTGTAGTCCATCTATATCTCAATAATATTTTAATTAACCATACTGAAGCCTGGAAAGTGAGATACATGTGACCCTTGATGAACTTGACCCTTGTGACACTATAATCTGCTGAGATTTAAAACATTAAAAAACAAGTCTATTGTGAAGGCAATAATTTGGAATCTAACATGTTCAGAGGCTTTTTTTTTTTTTGCCAGAGGTAAAAATATGGTTGTTTTCAAAGACACATTCTAACAGCCATCAGACATATTAAGAGATACTTGTTGAAGTGCCAGAGTTTGCAAAAGTTAAAGAAGTGACAGTTGAGGTTCTGTGACTGAGATGAAACTATGATAACTCTGAAATAAACCAAAGTTGGGGGGTATGTGGCAGAAGGGGCCTGAAGGGAAAAAAAGTGGGACAACTGTAATAGCCTAAACAGTAAACTAAAAAAAAAATACAAAAATTTGAAGAGGTTTGACTTTGAGGCTGTGGTGTCTTTCAGTGTTGATAAGATTCTGTAAACCATCCTGAACCTGTATAGCAAGATGAAATGCATACGCAGGGTTCTGTAGTTGACTTAGTGCGTATTTGGGCCAGGTTCTTCAAAGTGAAAGTCTTGAACAGCAGAAAACTTTCCTCTTATATATTCTGTTTGACCAAAATTAACACAAACTAATGTTCCACTTCTGTCACCAATTTCCCCAAACATCCTTATTAAAAGCATCCCACAAATAATTTGTCATATTTTTTTCTATATAATGAGGGGGAAAAACATGGCCCCAAGAATTTGTACAATCTGCATCATGTTGAGCATATTTTCAGAGAAAAGTTTCAAAAGGAAACTTCCACCAGGGAAATGGAAATTCTAGTTCAAACAATCTCTTATAAGAATATTTTTGGCAGCAAAAAAATGGTGGTCGTGCTACTCATGATGCAATTGTATCCACATGAGTAGCTTATTAATGGAAAACTGGGTTAATTGACATGACAAGCATATAATCAACTAGAAAGTGCTTATCTTTTTCTGACATGGTTTGGTGGTTGGCTGAGTTCTTTCAGTCCTTTGTTCTAATTTGGCTCTTAATCAATTGGATTGTATAGCACTGGGGATTTTGCATTTTGTGAGCTTGTAGTGGTAATCATAAAAGGTGTCAGAATTCCAACCCACTTCTCATCTCATATGAACTGAAAAAATTCTACATGTAAAACATTCCAAAGCAGCCCTGGTGGAGTTGCTTGGTTGGTTAATGTCATTCTGATAAGTCAAGGTTGCATGGGTGGGTGGTACAACTAAATCTCTCTATCTCTCTCTCCCTCCCACACTCTCTCCTCTATCCCTTCCTCTCTCTCTCAATAAAAAAATTTAAAAATTCCAAAGTAATCTAATACACACACCTTGTCCATTTTATCCAGTCCATGCAAAAGTCAATATTTCCTAAATGATTGTAACATTGAAGCACATTTCTAAAATATAAAAAATAAGAAGTTATTAGATAGGAAACTAGAGTATACACTTGATCCAGAATTAAATAAACCAAAATATGTTCTAATATTTAGACACAGTTTGTTTGAACCAAGGGCTAGAAGATCCACGGGAAGGTGACTAACCATAGCTAAACAGATAGTGAAGGCAACAGGGAGAAAGTTACTATATAGAAACAGATCATCAAATTATGACTTTACTATCCATAAAAATTACAACCAATCAGTTTTTACTGGAGTGAAAGGGATTACTAATTCAGTCATTTATTAAACAACAATACTAATTGCCAACTTGTTTTAGGCACTTTACTACTTAAGATTGTTGGGTAAAATACAGAACACCCAGTTAAATTTGAGCTTAAGATAAGTAACTCGTTGTGATTCATTGTCAATTTTTTTGGGGGAGGGAATAAATTAATGAGATTCAACCAAGGGCCTACCCATACGTATGAAATACGTATGTAAACAACTGATTTTATGCATTACATCATCTCCTATTTAAAATAGATAAACTGTATTCTTTTTTTTGGTTTATTCCCTGCAAAACATAATTTTTAAGAAGACAAAAAATATGCCAGAATAAACTAAAGATGGATAAAAGATTTAAATATACGTTATGATACAATGAAAGTCAGAGAGAGGAAAACATAGGCAGGAAAATCTCATATATTCCATGCAGCAATATTTTTGCCAATACATCCCAGAGGTAGAACTACATTGCCAGAGGTAAAAATATGGTTGTTTTCAAGAAAAGACACATTCTAACAGCCATCAAACATATTAAGAGATTCTTGTTGAAGAGCCAGGGTTTGTAAAAGTGAAAGACTTGACAGTTGAGGTTCTGTGACAGAGATGAATAAACCACGGTGGTGGGGAGGGGAAGGGTTTTAAAGGAAAGAATAAACAAATAAGAATACATCAAACTAAAAAGCATATGCACAGCTAAAGAAAACATCAACAAAAAAGGAAAGGGAACCAACCATATGGAAAAAAAGCACATTTGTCAATGATAACTTCGGGCAAGGGTTTGATCTCCAGAATATTAAAGAACTCACATGACTTCACATCAGGAAGATGAACAATTCAATTAAAAAATGGGCAAGGGATCGGAACAGAGACTTCTCCAAGGAGGACATACGAATGGCCCACAGACATATGAAAGGATGCTCAGCATCACTAACCATCAGGGAGATACAAATTAAAGCCACAATGAGATACTACTTCACACCAGTCAGAATGACCGTCATAAACAAATCAGCTCACATCAAGTGCTGGTGAGGTTGTAGAGAAAAGGGAACCCTAGTACATTGTTGGTTGAAATGCAGACTGGTACACCCACGGTGGAAAACAGTATGGAATTTCCTGAGAAAACTAAGGATGGAACTGCCTTTTGACCTGGCACTTCCACTGCTGGTATCATATCCTAAGAACCCTGAAACACCAATTCAAAAGAACCTAGGCACCCCAATGCTCATAGCAGCATTATTTGCAATAGCCAAGTGCTGGAAACAGCCAAAGTGCCCATTACTGAATAAGTGAATCAAAAAACTGTGGTACTTTACACAATATTATACTACTCAGCAGAAAACAAGAAGGAGCCATGATAGCATAAATGGAACTGGAGAGCATTATGCTAAGTGAAATAAGCCAGGCAGTGAAAGACTAATACCACAGGATCTCACTTACAAGGGAATGTAATCAACAAAACAAACACATGAGCAAAATAGAACTTGTGACTTGGCAATAAAGAAGAAATTGACAGTGACCTGAGGGGAGGGGATACTGGGAGAAAGAAGGGGAAGGGGCAAACAAAGGAACACGAACAGAGGACTCCTGAGCTCGGAGAATGAAGGGGGGACTGAGTGTGGGAGTGGCAGGGCAGGGTAGGGTGAGAAATGGGGAAAAAGGCAGGACAACTGTAACTGAACAACAGTAAATTTAAAAAATTAGTTAATATAATTTATTTATCAATTATAAATCCCATGAGTCAGAGCACACTTGGCCATAACCAAATAAACTAAAACTTTATTGATCTGGATCAATTCTAAATGAAATCAAACAGCTCTAACAAAATTTTTTTAAAAAGACTACAAAATAGCTTTATATCTATTAATACTCAGTACCCAATTCTACACAGCCAAAAGAAAGAAGGAGCTCATACCCTTTGCAACAGCATGGATGGAGCTGGAAAGCATTATGCTAAGCGAAATAAGCCAGGCATTGAAAGACAAATACCATATGATCTCACCTTTAACAGGAACCTAAACAACAAAACAAAGAAACAAGTAAAATATAACAAAAGACACTGAAATAGAGGACAGGTAGTCAGTAACCAGAGGGGAGAGGGGAGGGAATTTCAGGGGAGAAGGGAAGGGTTTACAGGAACAAATATAGAGGACACATGGACAAAACTAGGGGGGTTGGAAAGGGGAGGGATGGGTGGGTGGGCTGGAATGGGAATAAAGGATAGAAACTGTACTGAATAAACTAAAATTAAAAATTTAAAAAATAGTACCCAATTCATTCAGAATTTCTCTCATTTAAGCACAAAAAGAATGATTTGAGGAAAAGTTTCTTATGAGTCCATTGAATAAACAGAATCAAAGTTTTCACTATAGAAGAAAAATAAATAGAAATAAGAAATGGCGAAAAGTGAGATGTAAATTGGAAGCAACAGTACCTGTGGAAGGCAGTGTAATGGCTCTCCAAATACGTCTATGTTCTAAATTCTGGAACGAATGCATACGTTACTCTATATACCTTATATAGCCAGAGGGACTTTGTAGGTATGGTTAAATTAAAAAATCGTGATGGGAAGATTATCCTTAATTGGCCGACTTTGTTTCCTCTGAACCAGATGGTGTTAAGTGGGGTGGATGGCACTGAAGCATCCACTCCTCGGTTTGCTTTCTTACCCATATGTCTGGCACTCGTGTTGTGATGTGAGCAGTCAATGCCGGAAGCTCCACTGAGGCTGTTGAAAGAGTGCCTACATGAGGTTTCTCCATACCTTGCATTTCTCTAGCATTTGTGACTGGTTCCTAAAGGGAATGAAACCGTCAGCAAGCATTTCTAAAGTAGACGTGGAAGAGGCCAGTCTCTTAGGCACTTACTTAGGCCGTACACAGGTTCAATACCATTCTGTTCTATTCACTTGTTCCAGGAGGCACAGAGGCTGCCCAGAACCAGGAATAAGACATATAGACCCAAACTCTAAATGGAAGGCATGTCAAAAATTTGTGGCTATCTTCCATCATTAATCTGTCACTGGTAAAATTTTCTAAAGCTGAACATATACACATAGTTTTACTTAACAAGCTTTTGTTTCCATTATATTTTGTTTAATATACACTTAACATACAACATGCACATATGTTCCCAAAATACATGTACTGAAGGTGCATAATAACACTGCTTTAACTGAAAAAAAGGAGGAAGCTAAAATGCCCATTAATAGTAGAGTTGACAAAGAAATTTTAGTGTATTACCAAGGATATATTATATAGAATGAGCACTTAATAATCTACAACTACACATATAAGTATGAGTAAATATTACAAGCATTGAGTAAAAGGCCAAAAGAAAAAATAAATATACTGTTTTATTCCATTTGTATAAAAAAATAAAGAAGCTGGTGAAATCTACTAGGTTGATGTTGATTTAACATGAGTGAGGTGTTGAGGTTCTGGGTTGTTGACGTGTTCTTGGTCTTCTTTCTGGTTGAGAGTATGTTTAGTTTGATAATATGTATGTATTTCCTTTTGTGTATTCTACTACTATAATACATTAACAAAATTAATTAAAAATTATGATCTGATGCTGTCAGTTCTCTATCACTCTTTCAAGAAATTAGCAAAACGTTAGGGGATTAAAGCAACATGCATTCATGATCTTAGAGTTCTGAGGGTCAGAGGTATGAAATAGGTCTCTCTGGGCTAGAACCAAGGTTTGGCAGGGTTCCATTCCTTCTGGGGGCTCCAGGGGAAAATGCGTGGTTTTGCCTTAGCTAGCTCTAAGGCACCTGTGTTCCTTGTCTCTAGTCCTCCTCCTCCATCATCAAAGAGAGAGGCATAATATCTTAAAATCTCTCTCTGAATAAGACTCCTTCCTTGTGAGTGTCTGGGTTGGGTTCACTCAGATGATGCAGGACAATCTTCCCATCACAAATTCTTTAATTTAACTATATTTACAAAGTCCCTATTGCTGTATATGGAAACATATTCACTGGTCCAGGAGATTAGAACACGGACACATCTGGAGAGCCATTTTTCTGCCTTCCACGCTTATTGTTACCTCTAATTTACATCTATACCTTTTTTATGATTTTTACCACTTTTTATTTATACTTTTATTGAATAGTGAAAACTTTGATTCTGTTTATCAAATGGCCCCATAATAGACTTTTCCTTAAATCGTTCTTTGTGTGTTTAAATGAGAAAAATTATGAATGAGTTGGGTGCTGAGTGTTCAATAAATATAATGTTATTTTGTAGTTTTTCAAAAATTATGTGTTGTGACAAAATGGCTCCTTTGTCATCTGATATCCAGTACAGGAGTATATAAAAAATACAGTTTATGATTTGATGCATAAAATCAGGTGCTTACATAAGTATTTCAAGAAAAGAATGGGTAGGTCCTTGGTCAAATCTCATTAATTCATTTGCATAAAAGTTACTACTATCTCTGAGTGGAATAGAGCTAAGTCGAACAGATAGTGAAATTTTATGCTGTCTCATCCTTCTCATGGCCTTTTTGCCAATAGCAACTGCCAAGAAACATAAGAAGAGGGTGTGCTTTTCACTTTTGCCTTCCACATTTACACAGGAGCATATCAGGGGTTCCTGAAAGTGAGTCTAGGTAATGTACTTTTAGTTTCTTACTTTCCAACAAGAAGGCAAGTAGAATGGATTTTACCTGCAGAATATGCTTCAGAGAACCATTTTCTAAAAGAGTTTTAAGAAAGGAGTTTCCTAGATTTTCTAGCATTGAATATTTCCTCTAAATTTCTGCCACCACCCTCAGGATACAATTTCAATGTTCTCCACTCTGACTCAACTTTGCTGGATTGCATCTTATTGTAAATAACCTACCATCTCAGTGATTTAATCACAGCCAAGTTTTTCTTCTTGCCCCATTGCCTGTCAGCAGCAGCTCTGCTCTGCGGCTGCTCCATCCACTGTGACCAGCAATAACTCCATTCTGTTCTGCTTGGCTCTGACCCATGAATCTCCTTCACTCAAGTTTCCAGGCTAACGTGACAACAACCTTGGAACGTGATGTTCTCTTTAGCATGCTGTTCAAAATAAGACTCGAAGTTTCTGCTTAGAACTGGCATGCATTACTTCTTTGTTTATTTCAGACAATGTCAATAATTTAAAGTTTGATAGGAATTTTCAATTCAATATTTTCTATTCTAAATTTGGAGAACCTCTTTAAATAAGACTAGCATTGGAAAAGATTCTTCTTAAGGAACACAGACATGTTTATCTAAGGGCTGAAGTCTCTGTAGTTTCTGTTGAATACCTTTGTTTTTACAATTATGTTATATGACTTTTTATAATTTTATTCAATTTAGTGAAGTGATACTGGTTAATAAAATCCTACAGGTTTCAAGTGTACAACCATATAATATATCAACTGTATATTGTATCGTACATTCACCCCCAAAGTCAAGTCTCCTTCTGTGACCATTTATCCCTGCTTTATACTTCTCTACCCCTCCCTACCCAGCCTTTCCCTCTAGTATGACTATATTGTTTTCTATCTGTTTGTTTGTTTGTTTATTCTTAAACCCTTCACATTTTTTACCCACCCCCTCCAAATTCCCTCCCTCCTGAAAGTTGTCAGAAGTGAAATAAGCCAATCAGAGAAAGAGGAATACCATATGATCTTACTTATTGTGGAATCTAGAGAACAAAATAAACTAAGAAACAGACTCATACACACATGCATTACTTTTGTGCATACCCTATCAGTTAAGTAAGCCATATGGACCAGACACAGGTCTAAGGGGTAAGAAATTAGACTTCTGCACAACTGTGGCTTCTGCAACAAAGATAGGCCTCAGTGGAGTCCATTGTTTCTTAAATCCTGTTTTTGATTTCTTTGGAAATTCTGCTTATTTCTCCTTCTAATAAATTCCCTCAACTTAAGTTAGCTTAAATGAGTCTTTTTTTATTATAAAGAAACATGAATTAAATATAAATTTTTAAAATATTTGAGTTCATAAATTTATGATTCATTATTTATACTCTTTACGTACTGTTTGGGACCTAGTAAATGCTCAATAAAATTTATGTATCACTAGTTGTCAGAGGAAAATATAACATTCTTATGACAAAAATACAATGAAGGGATGCTTTTATTATGCAAATTTCAAATAAATGGAAGTTGAAAGTTAAGGAGTTCTTAAAATGAGCCCAACATTTCACAGCCAAGAGCAGAGCTAGGATTTGTATTGAGGCAATCTGACTCAGAAATGATGTATGTAACTAAATACTATGCATCTAATTAATAAACATTGTATGTAGTACAATGTGCTGAACTTTGATATACATATTAGTCCCATTTATAGGTTGTACTTGTAATAAATACAACTACAGTTATTTAAAGTTAAATTTTCAAGGAATTGTTAGAACCAATTCACATGTATTTTCTAATTTCATATTTTCATGTAGTTGCTCTTAACGGGACAATCTGTAAGATTATAAGAGTATGAGTATATTTTTGCAATGATGGCCCCAATAAAGTCTCCTGTACCAATGTTCCTGCCTCTTTGTAATTAATTTTGGTTCTCTACCCATCAAGAATTGGTATCTGTTTTCACCTTGAA
>CM052538.1:18458380-18489465 GCA_028533065.1 Trachops cirrhosus
AGCTTCAGATAAGAAAGTATATGATTTTCTATCTCCATATTTGTGATGCCAGTGTCTATTCTTCATTTCTTCCTTTCTTTAATCATTTATTCCTTCTTTCCATTTTATTTCCTTTTTTTCTTCCTTTCCCTCTTTTTCCTTAATTAATTTATTCTTCCCTGTCTTCTTCTCTATCTCATTGTTGGCAAAAATCATTTAGTGTATATGTATCACTCCACCTTATGTGGAAGAGACAGCAGTGATATGAAGGAAAAAATATGCCTTAAACGATCCTACATTCTATTATGAGGAAAAATGAAGTCATCAAATAAACAAGTAACATAGAAAATATTTTTTTATTTTTTTTATTTATTTATCTTTAGAAGCAAAGGGAAGGAGAGAGCGAGAGCAATATCAATGTGTGGTTGCTTCTCGTGCGTCCCCTGGTAGGAACTGGCCTGCAACCCAGGCATGTGCCCTGACTGGGAATCAAACCTCAATCCTTTGGTTCGCAGGTCCACGCTAAATCCATTGAGCTATACCAGCCAGGGCCATAGAAAATATTTTTAATTTTTATAAGTTTTCTGAAGAAAAAACAAAGCATATAAAAGGCACCAGTGTTGCTAGTTTGGGCCATTACTATTTTAAATAGAGTCATCAAGGAAAGCCACCTTGACAGAAAGACATTTGAGCTACAGCCTGAGGGAGGTGAAGGTGAGTGCAAGTCATGACGTTCTGTGGGAAAAGAGAATTCCAAGCCCAGAAACCTGAAAGGCAAAGGCCCTCTGCAGATAGGTGCTTGGTATGTCTTTGGGGAATATAAAGAACAGTAGTATGATCAGAGCAGACCTGGTAACAGGAGAGTCGTTTTAGATAAGCTCAGAGAAAAGAGTGGGGATGCAGTGCATCTTTTGAAGAAGTTCAGGTAATCGTGTGGGATTTAACTTGTATGTCTGAGTGACATAACACTGCAGCAGAGGGGTGGTGATTTAACCCATATTTAAAAAGGATCATCATTCTAGCTTCTATAATGACAGTATAACATTTCATGCTCCTTTTCTTACATATGACCATGAATTCAAACAACAGCTGCCAATATGTCCTAAGTATCAAGTGCACTTTCAAAATAAACTTCTGGAAAGTGAATTTTGAATTTTAGATTTCACAACCAAAATTGAAATTACCTTTTACTTAGCATTTTGTGTGAAAGGCCTCAAATTCATAGCCTCAGCTTTCATCTTAAGAAATTAAATAATGCAGTCAAATTATTGGTAAGGTAGGCAGAAAAACAACAGTAAAGTTCAGAGAAAAAAATCAACCTTAAGAACTTCTAATCCACATAGATAGCATAAATACATTTCTCCCTGCTCTTTTCCACTAAGTAAAATTATAAGCCCTGAAAACAATGAACGAGGCACAAAAGTAGAATTCTGAAGAGCAAAAAGATATAGGTGAACTGATTTGGAACCCCATGTCCAGAAGAACACATAAAGCTAGAGAGTTTTAAGTCTCTACTCAACAACAGAGGATCCTGACTCAATGTTTTCCAGCTACCAACCTATAAGCAGAAGGCAAGCCTTTGCTACCCACAAACAGCGCTGCAGCTCTAGGGTCAGTAGATTACCCCATGACTAGAAGTGCCCAACCTGGTGTTTCATAACCCAGAGGAAGCGGGTATTATGCAGCAAACAGCCTGGTCCTGGAAGCCTTTTGTCTTCATGATCTCGATACAGCCTTCCTACTACCTAGAGGGTTCCTGAGGCTGATCCTTCCACAGTGAATACCTAGTAGAGAAACATTCTTTGTTCTCCACATGTGGATAACGAATCTACTGTTATCACTGGGGGAGGGAATGAAAAAACTGTACATGAAACCTCTATAACATTTACTAGAACTGCATGTGAATCTATGATTAAGCCAATACAAATTTTCATCAAACATCAGTGATATAGAAAACAAAACCAATTTAAAAAAAACCTAAACACAAATTGTTTGTGGAGATCTATACATTTGATAAGCCTAGAGACAGACTGAGCGTGGAAAAAAAAGATAAGAGATACTAATTACCAATAGTAACAATTAGAAGTGATATAAGTGCAGTTTCTAATTATGTTAAAAGAATATTAAGAGAATATGAAGGTAATAATAGTAGTTACATCTAGTCACAGAGGAATCCATAAGGATTAATCATTTTTAAGTGGACATAGCTGACAGAAGAACTGCCTGACAACAGATATATTTTAAGAGACACAAGGTTCCTTGTGTCTACAGCAATAATTGTCATGCCTGAACTCAGAGTTTAGTTAGGAAAACTAATGTGTAAGTACGGGTGTCAAAAATAACTTTCCTCCTACCTTTTTCTTCCAGGAAAGGCAGGGAGCACTGTATTCAAACCCATCAGAGAAACAGATAGGTTGTGTCTATAACAAAATGTCATCTTTTGAAGAATAGTCTAGTCATTTTCTAGGGGAGTATGTACTACTACATACAAACTAACTGACCAGACCACAACTTTTCAATGTTTGAAACAGAATAAGTTTCTATGTAAAAGCAATATCTTACTGACATTTTAGCTTTAGTGTTCCTCTCCTCCTCCTCACTCTCTTCTTTAACAGAATCCACACCATCCTCCTCCCAATCCTCCACAAGGGCAGCCATGTCCCCACGGGCCTTCCTCCATGCCCTCACCCAGTGAACAAAGGCACGCTTGGCATACAACAGGTCGAACTTGTGCTCTAGGTGAGCCCAGGCCTCAGCAAGAGCTGTGGTGTTGCTCAGCATACACACAGCTCGCTGGGTTTTGGCCAGGTCTCCACCAGCTACCGCAGCGGGAAGCTGGTAATTAATGCTGACTTTGAAGCTCATAGGGTACCAGTCCACACACTGGATGGTACACTTTGTCTTGATGGTGGCAATGCCGGCATTGACATCTTTGGAAACCACATCACCATGGTACAACAGGCAGCAAGCTATGTATATATTGTGGTAAGGGTCACATTTCACCATTTGGTTGGCTGGTGCAAAACATGCATTACTGATCTTTGGTACAGAAAGCAGCTCCTGGTGGACTTTCTTTGCAGAGATGACAGGAACATATGTGGCCAGAGGGAAGTGGATTTGGGGATAGGGCACTGGAGTGATCTGGGATTTCATCAGATTGACATTCAGGGCTCCATCAAATCTGAGGGAACCAGTTACAGAGGACACAATGTGACCTATAAACCTATTCAGGTTAGTCTGGTTGGGAGCTCCATATTGAGGTATCTATGACAGAAGTTGTACATGGCTTCAGTGTCAACCATGAAGGCACAATCAGAGTGCTCCAGGGTAGTGTGGGTGGTGAGGATGGACTTGTAGGGCTCAACCATTGCTGTGGAAACCTGGAGGGCTGAATATATAGGAAAATACAGCTTGGACTTCTTGCCATAATCGATAGAGAGACTTTCCATCAGTAGGGACGTGAATCCTGAGGCAGTTATACTACTAAACTGTGGAAAGAAGCCCCGAGGACCTGGGTATGGTTGGCCAGTTTCTGAATTAGGTCTAAGACAAAGTCAATGGTCTCCTTGCCAATGGTGTGGTGTCCACATGCATAGTTATTGGCAGCATCTTCCTTGCCTGTGATGAGCTACTCAAGGTGGAAGAACTCACCGTAGGTGCCAATGAAAACTTCACCAATGACTGTGGGTTCCAGGTCAATAACACTGTCCTGGGCACATGCTTGTTTGCCAGCACCTGTCTCATTAAAGAGGCTGTTGAATAAGTCATCTCCCCCTCAATGGTCTTATTACTTGGCACCTGGTCTTTGGGCTGCATGCCATGTTTCGGGCAGTAGAACTCCCTGCAACCCTGCAAGCATTGCTGATCTGGACACCAACCTGGCCAACATGGATAAAGACACATTCATGCATGGTTGCTTCCTCACAGCTGCCCAACAGATAACAGAGAGGAAGAGGGGTGGTTGTCCCTTCTTACAGTACTACTCATGGGTGGTTGATATAGAAAACCTCCTCCCACCTTTTAAATTCTTCTAGCCAGGGTAATGATCAAATTAACATAAGACAGATTAACAGGAGAAAATGTCTGGAATTTACTACGGGTGTACACACAGAGGTGTCATAAAGGTATGAGGCCCAAGGAGACATTGAGCAATTGTGGTTTATAGGCCATTCTGGACTAAGAAGGAGGTGGGAATCTGGAATTTCAAAGGGAAAGCAGGCAATGTACAGGTAAATGAGAAAGAGCAAATGTGTGGTAAACAAATCTTGCTTGGTCACCTAGAAAAAATAGGACATAGGGAAGTCTAACAAACAGGCTTTGTTAGATTTCTCCTTGTCTGCAACACTTAGTTTATATTATAATGGTAAGATGTGCTCTCTTCCTCTAAACAGGTTTCTTTAAGTCTAAATTCCTTTAAGCAGATAAGGAGGGAGAGCTCTTTGTGAGTCTTTTGACTCCTAATAACCAGCTCGAAATCAATACACCAAAAGGCATATTTTGGGTGGTAAAACTTTGGTTTCCCTCATAAACATATATGCACACTCATTATTGACTTTAAAGTCAGAAATAAAATGATCTCTTAAGGGATCAGTAAATGCATAATGAAAAATAGAATTATTGTTAACAGTATTCTTACATGAACCTCAATAATGCATTTTAGTTAGGCTTTTTCCTTCATATTTTACAATGTATATCAGTTATGATTGATACCAACTGACAATTTAGAATCTTTGAAGTGTGGTAAGTTGTAGGATAATCAATTTGAATCCTTTTGGGGAAAAAAGACTTTGAGTTCAGTGTAAAGTGAATAGAAAGGATAAGAGGAGGAGATCAAAAAGTGGACTATTACAGTAATTTAGCCAAAACATTATGGGTGCTTAAGTGGCAAAGATATAGCTAGCTATAAAGGGTGGGTTTACTTATAAAATACTTCAAAGATAAATTCCAAGAGATTTATTGATGGATTAGATAAGGGAGTCAGAGTTAGAAGAAGGTAGGAAGAACAATGCCTATTTTTCTCGTCTATGTGACTGGATGCACGGTAATGCTATCTTTTCAAAAAGAGATGGGGGAAAAGAGATAGGGAATATTCTCAGTTATATGAAAGTGATGTTATCAAGACAAAATTTAAAGAAGTGCCAGACAAATAATTTTATTTTATTTTAATAGATAATTGTGTCAGACATTAAATAAAATAGACCTCTGTTACAATGTCACTGGTCATTCATTAATTCCTGCCTATGCTAACAATTGATACCATTGAAAAAAATAACAAATTATTCTTGACAAATTTGGGCTAGAAAAAATGGAGCATAGTTATAGCCCGAAAGGAAACTTAAGAATGGCCGAGGGTTGTAATTGGTAAATAATTAGACAATAATAATATTAGACAGTTTTTTCCTGAATGTGCAATTAAAGCCATTGTTCCCACAAAAAAGGGCAAAGTGAAACACTTTAACTGCATAAAAAATTGATTAAGGATTAAAATATGTTTAATAGTGTGCTTCAGAAAAATTATGTCTGGAAGAAAATTCATCCATGTTGATATAACTTTTATTAAAATATAACATTTCTTAGAAAATATCAGAGTGAAAATGGTAGCATTCTCCATTCACCAATGTATTTGACTACCTCCTATGTATCAAAGATTAAACACATATTGGGCCTTCAAAAATTAACACCGCAGTATCTGTCCTAATTCAGTTGGCTGTCAATTAACAGAAATAAGAAAATATATTGATATTCATGTATTATAATTACCATGATAATAGTTTGAAACCTCTACTTAGAGCACCCAAGGATGATCTTAAGGTAGTCTTTCCTGCTGCTACATAGATTCATGCTTTTAGAATACTGGACAAACGTGAAACTACCAAAACCTGCATGCACAATATAGTGATTGTTGTTTTGCTCCATCAGTTCTAAGTGCTACTTCATATCAATTTTCTTTCATCTCCATGTGCTCAACTCTATCCTTGTTTATGTAAGTAAGCACATGTGGGCAAAGTTCTAGCTTACCTTTTCCCCTTGGTCTAGTTCAATATAAGTGCATGGTAAGTTCTCAATACACTGAAGAAATTAGATAAGTGTTTTTATTCATCCCATTCAATACACTGAAATGCAGAAAAGAGTACCTGTATAACCATGAGAAATTGTAACAGTGGGGAACTGTAACCCACCTTAGCATTTTTTTTTTGAGATTTGTTCTCTAAATGCTGACTCTGGCTAATATGTGGCTGGAAGATTAACAGCTTGTTTGTATGAAGGTTAGGTAGCAGCTAGGAATGAGTGGCCAGAGGGGAAATAAAGGCAGGGCCCTCGCCAGTACAATCTAATGAAGAACTTAATACAACAGGGTGGAAGTAAAAGGAAAACATGTCTCCACAGTTCACTCAGAGATCCTGAGATTGGTTTGATAAAATTCCCAGGTGTCCTGAGCATTGCAAACAAAGTAGTCCAGGAGAAGGAGAGAGTCCTTGAGACTGTACTGAGAAAAGGCACTTCTGTAACAATCTTACTGAGATTACTGGGTGTTCTGAACATTGCAGACAAAACAGCACAGGAGGAAGAGGTGGGGCTATGCTGGGAAAGGAAGCCTCTGTAACAATTTCACTAAGACAAGGAATCTTTACTAACTGAGAAAGAAAGCCTTTGTAACTGTACATTATCCCCAAAGTGGGGAACCTAGAAGCTCGTTAAGGTATATAAACCCTGAACCCCCACAGTTGGGATACTTAGATAGCTAAGTATCCACTTGTAGCCTTGGCTCAATTTACAAATTTACTAACAACTTTATTTCCTCTATACTTGGGAAATTTAGACTAGCTGGGTGCCTGCTTGCAGCTTTGTGCTCCTGCGTGTTTCCTAAATAAACTTGTGATCTCATTTCCACTGTACATGTTTGTCTCTCATTTGATTTATTCTCTTGCAAGGGAGACAAAACCTCAGGCGGGGGTGGGAGCCTCTTGACTGGGTCTTTCTCTCCCCACCCATAACATAAGAATCCTAGGATCTAACTTCAAAAGATACAGGCTCCAAAGCTCAGACATCCCAGCTCCCTGAGATTTGCTGAACTTCAGCTGGTGAGTCCGAATGACATGAAGTCCAGATGACGTGAAGCCAGGATGACTAAACCAAGATGCACACCAGACCACCACTTGCCTTATAGGCATGGACTGTGGTCGTCTACATGTAGAGAACATTTCAACCCCCTCCCTTGATCTCTTTGTTCTCTTCCCCTCTCCCTCATAAAAAACCTGTGCCTCCACTGAGAAGTGGAGATAAGTTTTTAGATGTGAGTCCCCATCTTCTAGGTGGCCTCGCCTGAAAATGAACCACTTCAGCACCTGCCTCTTCGGTACTGGCTTTCACAGTGGCAGGCAGCCAGACCTGGTTTTGGTTACACTTGCTTTATACTTGTCAGCTAGTAAAAACATCTAGTTTCTTTTGCAATTGCAAAGCTATCATCCAAGCAAGCAACAGTTATAGGAAGGGTCCATCTTCCCCCATTGGGATGCCATGAGAAAGAGGGGAGATCTTGTTATGGACTCTCATATGCAGACTTCATGCTAGAAGTCCCAGCCTGCAGCAGAGCCAGATGAACAATAGGTAAATCAGTAGCCTTTAGTAATTGGTATAAGACAGAACAGACTATGGAGAAAATACTGACATTAGTCTCACAGCATGATCTAGCTAGGCAAATATGGACCTCATTTCTGAAATGATATCTGAAGTAATTTGGGGGGTTAAGAGATTCTGCTTCCAGAATGTAAAAGAGCATTTATATAAATGTACATAAGGATTCCTTTAATATCCAGGGGAAAATACAAGGCATTCTATTTCCCCCACTCATCTGGTCCTCTTGCCATAATAATTGTTCTGCCTGAGGATTCCTGCTAAATATAGTCTGACAAAGAATTAGCCTCGAGTATGTAGGAAGCAGTTTGACTTCATCATGTCACTGCAGCTTTATCTTTTCTTCTTATTGTCCCTAGATTCTGTTCTGCTTTGTTTTTTAAATCAACAGGTTTGTGTTTGTCTCACCTCTATTTTTCAAAGCATGCAGTGCTAGTGATCTATATCTAAAAGGGCGAGGATATTTCTGCTACTGTTGTTATGAGTCTAATATGTCTGCTTCAGCACAAAAGGGCTCATAAACTACTTTACTACAATGAAACTATAATAAGAAGAAAACTTTAAAGTCATATCCTTTTCCCCTACTTTCTTTTGTACTATCAGCAATTAATTTTAAAGTATCCAAGCACACTTATCCTCAACCAAACCTTCAGAAATACTAGCATTAATCTTCTACCATCAAACAGCTTCAATAAGAATGGAGAGATAAGTATGTTTACCTGGATTGCACAAGAATCTAGCAGAAAGGATAAGAAAAAAATTTCACAGTCCTGGCATTGTTTATTTTTTTTGCAATGAACCATGCATGTTTTCCCAAAGTGCTGATAATCCTTCCCACATGAAAGCAGCTGAACACTAGGAGTGCTAATGTGAGGACAGACCGGTTCATGGCGGAGCTAACAACATCCTGGAGTGCAGATAGCATTTGCAGAGTGCAAATCTATACCAGTTCACGTCGTTCAGACTTTATACATTTCTTATCGGAGGAAGCATTGATGACATGCAATTAGAAGAGCCAGACGGGAAAAAATATCTACTTGGATCTTCGGTGATCGAAACATAACTCCGACAGACCAAGAAATATGATTAGGGTACTATAGAAAAGTCATTACATAATCAATAGCATTAAGTTCTTTTTTCGATATAAGTATATTGGAATATTCATCTCTGCAATTCTGATTTCACGTGAAAACTTTTTAAATATAAAATTTAAGCAACTATGTAGAAATCAAGCAACTTTCTTCAAGCTCATACTACTTGTTAAGGGGCTATATTGAGATTTGATCTGAGGCTTATTTGATTCTAGAATCTGGAGAATGTCAACTGTAATATAGCCTGATTTTAAATAGCCTCATGGATAAACAAAAGTAAAATGCACACAAGTAAAGTAACTATAAGTATACCATATAGATAAATCAATGTAACAAGAAAGAACTATTAAAATGTAAAATCATGTAATGTCTAATCACCGGAGTGTACACCTGGAACTAATATAATAATGTATGTCAACTGTAACTGAAAATAAGAAATGATTGAAATAGAAAAAAACACATAAACATAGATGTGTTAACATATGACATAGATGTCATAACATAGATGTTAGAATTGAAATACAAATTATAGTCCATGCCAAATGATCAGAAAGCTGGAAGAAATTAACCTGAGCTGGAGAGATGTAAAGAATGGGGGTTTTGATAAGTCTGACTGCAGGAACAAAGTTAGGCAATAGGAGGGGACTGGGCAATTTGGGAAGAGACATAGATGATAATGATCGATGCTCTCCTAAGAAGCCATATGATCTCAAAAACCTAATAAAATGATAAAAGAGTAAATTTAAAAGAAAATAGAATTTAACCCAAGCACTCCCTTCTACAGGTGGAAAATGGAGGTCCATGAAAGTGGACCTCTCTATTTCCTGAAATCTGTAGACATACTGGACTCAGTTATATGTCAATAAAAAAAAAGAAGAAAGTACAAGCCCTGTATGGCACTTATGCTAAGGCTTAACGCTTTTTAAAAAATAGCTTATGGGTCTTGGAGAGTAGACTTATCACACTGAATAATGATTGTTTCTTCTGTAGAGGAGAACTTATTTCCTTTACAGCTCAGCATATTCCTTCAGGAGAGGGTTTGTCTCTTACTTCCCTTTTTAGTGCTTGGATGTATGAATGAATGAATGAGGTTGAGGTAGATAAGGTTAAATGATCTTAGGTAATAAAAGCTTAGAAAATATCAGATTTTTGAAAATTACATTTTTCAACATGAGATGCCACTTACTATTCTGTATTTAACAATAGCAAGAAAATTTAATCCTTAGGTAACTTTTCTGAGTAACACCAAATTATTATTTCATCATGAAAGCTTTTAGATAATTGAGATCAAAATTCACATGAAACTGATTTTGCTTTTAGATGTATATTGTAAGGAGCAAGGAAAACTTAGACCATGAGAAAACAGGAATTGGTTAGGTCCCAGGGTACAGGAGGTTACTGAACGAACGTCTTGCCCTCCTGCCTTGTGCAAGAACAAAGGATTGTAAAACAGATGCAACCTAACATGTTTGGTTTGAAAAGCTACCACTGTTGAGCCAATGCCCAACCCTGTTCCCGCCCGTGGTCTTTGTAAGCGAATAGCAAACTGCCACGTCTGCTTCTGTATAACGCTTGCTTGCCCGCCCATATATATATGTAAGGACTTAGCTGTAAGCTCTGGGTGCGACTCTCGTCAGCAGCCCTTGTGGGTACCTTGTCTCCAGACACTTTGAGAGCTCACCCCTGTGCAGGTAAAACTTGGCCAATAAAGTAACATCTCTGAAACCCTGAAAAGTCTCTGGCATTTGTTCTTGCTGTTGCTGAATGCAACATATATCATATTTGAGATTTTTTTCATATACCTAGTTGGATGCAACTTAATGTAATTTATTGCAACGCATACAACTAGGTATAAATTGATGACTTATTACATTTAAAACTTAATGAAGTTTATTGGAAGAAATGGTATGAACTGTAAACAAAAGAATTTGGCTCCTAGAGAGCCATACATACTCTAACACAAACACAGACAGAAACAGAAATACACTCTATCACTACAAAATATGTAATTTATCAAGTTTATATCTTTGTATCTGGTATTAGTATATTAACTAATCATTTAACAACTTCTTGTTCTATCATTTTATTTAATGTTTTTAAATGGAATTCTGTATAACATCATGTAGCAAAACTATGCAAATAAATGACAGCCTCATTTGCCGATTGACTTTTTTCCTAGTAATAAGAAATCAGTTTTCTTTTAATCCAAGAATTTAAAAGCAACACCTTCACCCCTACACTCCTAAAAGGAAGAAAGGAGTAAAGAGTATTAACAGTGGTTGAATCAGACAGTTTATTCAAAATTATGGGAAACATGCATTCTAAAGAGGAAGATAATTGTGCAAGCATATTGCATAGAATAAGTAAGTGGAGCCCTGGAGGTCAAAACATAGAAGCAAACCAATTAAGCTAAGTAGCCACTAAATTGTTTTTCATTGTCTAATTGAAAAGTGATCATAAGGCATCAGAAAGGTTTAAATTGAAAGGGCTTTTAGTTTAAATCTGACCTTAAGCCAATGTTATTTAAATATGCTAAATAACATCTCCTGGAAGAAATTTTTCTAGAAATTCAAAATCCCACTTGGGTATATATTTGGATCCTTTCTGGGTTTCTCTCACTGTTATTCAAGCATATTTTCCAGCATTTCATTAGTGAAAGAAGCAAACATATCAAATGTGAACATAACTAATTTATTTGGAAATCTTATCTTTATTGCTATATGTTTCCAGTGAAATAAATTCATCCATTCATTTGCTGCTTTTGATGAATAATTTAGATCTTTTAAGAAAAACATGATGCATTGGCATAAATAAATTGATCCATTCATTCATTGCTTTAAGTGAATAATTTAGAACATTTAAAGAAAACTGAGTATATGCCTAAATCATAGAAAATTAATTGTCCCCTCTGCTAAAAGATGCACTAGCCATCAATGCAACTTATCACTTCATTTTCTTGGTGAAACTTGATTTCTGTGTCGGTTCTATATAATAATTTTACAGTTAGACACTGCTAAAATCAAAAAAAAGGGAAGAAAAGGGGGGAAATTGTTCTTTCAAGGACCTATTTAGGAGACCGAACCCTTCTTTGCCCTTCTGACCAACGACTTTTTCCAGGCACCACAAAAGCCCTTCAAACGCAGACAAGAAGATCAAGGGCACCATGCCTGGCTTCATCAAAAGCAGCAGTGTGCAAACTCAGCTTCTCCCTAGGCCTAAATACATTCCCTTTATGAGGCTACAACTTTCAAATTGGCTTTAAAAGGACTATGCTGTCTCTGGATAAATGGAGTAGGGCAGAAAAGAGTAGTTTCTGTTGCTCCAGTTCTTCCAGGTCCTAATTCTTTGCAAGCTTGAGACAAGGCTGGCAGCCTGGCTGCAGACAGAAGGCGGACCTCTTAGGCCCTGAGCAACGAACCTTCCATCACAGACACACGCCCTCCACAGCTCCACAGACTGTGCCCTCTCAGTGTTTCTGGAATAATTCCATGAGGCCCTATTAAGAGTTTGCTTAATCAGAGAAAACATAAAAGCGTTTAATTGTTTGCAGTTCTTCTGAAGTTGCAGAAACCAACAGCCAATTAGTACTGAAACTCCTCTTTTCAGATGGGAAACTAATCTCTTTTTAAGACAAAATTTTCCTATTCTTTTTTTTTCTGGAAACATACTTTGCAATCCAAATCACACTGAGAATACAGTGAAACAGATTATGAAATGATATTTTTCTGCAAACTATCATCTTTTCTGGTTCATTTTCAAGATCTTTGATATTTACATATGACCTTTCCATTTTTATTAACAGTTTATTGGATTTTTTGCATTCCAGCCAGCACAACAGAAAGGTAATTTACAGAAAGATTTGACAGTTATACGCAGAGCTATAAACTTCAGTCCATTAACTTATTTTTCACGTAACCTTTAGTCGGTTCCACCAAAACATCCATGTAAGCATATGCTTTTTTCCTTCATGTTAAAAAGTTCTCATCATAGAACCCTATTTATAGAATGTCAAATTTATCATGTCTCTTTATGGTTTACAATGTTTACAGTTCTTACTTTTTAAGGCACATGAGTAAAAGACAAAGATATCTGTCTGCTTAGGTTCTACTAGATGTGAATGGATATACATATTTGACATGGGTCTCAGGTGAATCATGTATAATTATGGATTTCATAATGGAAATATTATTTTAAGATATTTATTTAAATAGTGGCTTAGAATATTTTAATGTAATTTATTACATAGTCTGAAGCAATACATAATGTTACGTGTATATTAAGTATAGAAAAATGATTTGTTAACAATAATATTTGAGTCTTAAATGTTGCTAAGATATTTCTTAAAAGTACATTCATTTTGGTAGCCTCTTAAAAACCCAATGTTGATGGACTTTTGCATAAATATCAGGACAACACTGAATTACATAAACATGGAAAGATATATTATTTGGGTTTTTCATGCAAGATATGTTTGTAATTAATTATTCATATTTAAATGCAAAGCATAGCACTCTAAATGGATTTTTATGCCATTATGTCCTGAGACTTTTCTTTTGGAAAATAGCACCAGAGAAGCTGTAAAACAAAAAAGGGAATTAGAACAGAAGCAAATGTCCTTTTGATATGAATTTTGTTTCATTGTTCATAAAGTACCACTCTCGGAGTGCTTTGGTCAGTACAACTAAAAAGCAATTACTGTATATTCACTATCACCTTCACTGTAGAAAAAATAGAAAAACAGATATATAAAAATTGTGAAAATATAAAATGAGTAAATGGAATGAAGTCAGAATGTACAAAAAAGTCTAATTTTATCTGCATATTCTTTGTAGGGAGAAAGAAAGGAATTGGTGCAACTTGAAAATTAGTAAATAGTCCGATGAGGTCCAACGGAGCTAAGCAAGCATGATATGAGGAATGCAAACATTGAAAAATTATCAGTGGTTATACTTTGTTGATGGATTTCAATAAGATCCATGAAGAAGGTAGAAAAATCTTAAGGTAATAACTTATTGCCCAGAAAGTCAGTTAAACTCAGGTTTTTTGGGAATTCTTAGGAGAGGTGATTAATAGTCACATGCTTATCTACCCCTCAGGAGACGTAGAGGGGCAGCACCTTAGACTGGCATGTGCCTGTGTTTCATGCTGAACAGCAGCGCCAGGTGACCTCAGGAAACAGACGTGAGAGACAAATTTACTCAACAGTATTTTCTCACTGCATTTCATCACTTTTATTTTTGCTTGGCCTCTGAAGGAAATGAAAAAGTTCCATAGTGCCATCTGGTGTGAATTAAGGAAACAGCTTCTTCCAAGCAGTTTCTACTAGAATCTTCCTCCAGCAGCAAAATCAGACTGCTACAAAAAGTAATTTTTTAACAATGAAAAGCACCAGTTATGACATATGTGTTTATGTTCATGCTTACCTTATTATTTTCCTCTAGAAATATTAAGTTGGAATTATTAGGATGTATATATGTATTATACATTTTATATTTGTATTTATGTTTTTGAACACTATTTGTATATATAAACAAAACACTTTATCAAAATGTTTATTGGTGCATTGTCAAGCTTTCTTCACACTTTCATTTAAATTGTCAATACTGCTGTGCGAATTTGCAAATACAAAATTAATGGTCGAGATCCCAATTGTTTTTCTTTTTTTTTTTACAAAATTTGGCATTCTGTTTGTGTGTGAGCATGTGAATATTTGAACTGAAAAAAACAGTTGTAGACATTCATGAAATGCTATAGAGTTATGAATATTGTGCTTTCTCTATCATACACCTTTTACTCATTTTTATTTCATCACACGTACACATACCATATAATTATCTATGTTCATGATTCCATTGAAGCCTGGTTTAAATTTATTTTCTTCTCTAGATAATTTTATGCTACATTAAAAATTTCCTTAATTTCTAAATTTTCATTCATTTTTTAAGATTTTATTTATTTATTTTTAAAGAAAGGGAAAGGTTGAGAGAGAAAGAGAGACAAACATCGATGTGAAAGAGAAACATCGATAGGTTGCCTCTCATATGCACCCGGGCTGGGCAATAAACCCACAACCCAGGCATGTGTCCTGGCCAGAAATCCAAACAGTGACCTTTTTCTTTGTAGGACGACACCTGACCAACTGAGCCACACCAGTCAGGGCTAACCTTTTATTCATTATACATTTTGTGTGTTATGCAAGAATTGTTGTCCTTTACTTTTCACTTATTTTCTCATTGTCTCCTTTGTTACTTACAGGCCAGTGCTCCCTCTTTTGTATCTTTTGTCACTTGCTTAAATGACTTGCATGAATGTCCCAAATTATAAATTGAATAGAACCCAGTCAAACTCTAGTGGTTCTTTACAGGACTAGAATCCAGATTTCTGACTATACTTTGATAGATACATCTACAAAGGAGTCCCTTCAAGTCCTATAGAATGGAAACTGACAAAATCATATTTTAAATATTTACAGAAAACACTATTTTCCTCCAAATGTTATGCTGCTAAACATTTTTGTGTGCAAACTCTCTGGATTTCCATTATTGTTGGAGAAGCTGTAACATCTGTTATCTTTCTTAGAGATAATGTGTGTGTGTTACATATCTCTAAGAAAGCAATTTTCAAGGATGTTGACGAGGGAATGGAGATCATTTTTTAAAAGTCAATATGTCCTCAAAATTAACAAATCTCCATGGAAAGGTTTCTCTTCAGTCACTCTTTAAAAATAGACGGGACACTGAAAGTAGCATTAATCATCATTTGCACTTTTCTCTAACACAGAAGTAAACCGCAATGACCCATTTTAGCATTGCTTAGGTAAATTCTGAGACTGGATGTGTAACTGAATGGTTCTCAAAACTTTAACCCTCACAAGCCACATGATTCTTCTATTAGTTTTTGTATAGAAACATAATCAAATACTGAATACCTACATGAACCAATAGTAACTGATTGAAATAAAGTGATACATAAAAGGTATCAACTTGGTTTCTTTCCTAAAACATCCATGGACTCACTATGCAAACCAATTAATAAACACCAAATAAGTAGTAAATACCCAAAAATGAATAACATATAATTACTTGTGATTCATAATCAACTGTCTTATAAATGTCAGTAAAACCAAATAATGTGAGTTCGAGAAGCTAAGGAAAGCATTCCTTAAATACTGACTCCTAAATGATACCTTAAATTAAAAGTTGAAGTGGGAGACATCACAAAGGGGTCATTCAAACTTGTTAGGGACGGGGAACTGTTAAAGCTAGTCCAGTAGGTAAGAGTACACACAGATTGTGCAGTGAACCTGAGAAGAATTGCCTGAGAGCACAGGGTTAATTCCAGCAGAACGACAGATGTGCTCACACGCCATTTTTCTCATTGGATTCACAAAGTGACATGGGACAAAAAGTGGCCCATTCTCTGCATTTAGAGAATCTTCTCTTCTGTGTATTTTCAGTAAGCTGACAAACCCTGGTTGAAAACATTCTGTCACCACGTTTGGCATTGAGCATCATGAAGAGAAAAACTTATGAGAACACTGCTCAGAGAAGTGTGGTAGGAGGAAGGTGAATGTTGATTCTTACAGCTCGAGGTGTATTTATGGGTATTTGGAAGTGAGCTGTGGGGGAACCACAGATAATGGCCCTAAGTGTTACAGTAGACTTACATGTTAGGGTGACTAATCTCTGATAAGAAGTGGAGTTCAAGAGTTCTTACTGTATCAGAGTGAAGTCAGAATCAGTCTTAGAAAACCAAGCTGTGGAACAGTTATTTGAAGATATTATGTGAATAATCAATTAAAATCATATTAATATTCATTTAAGATCATCAGATATGCAAGTCACAAGTTCTTGCCAAAGATGCCACTTTGAAAAATAGTAAAATGCATTCCGGTACATGACAACTGGCAATGACATTTTTCCGCTGAACTTAAATGTAAAATAACTATTTCCTACTCTATGCCAATGTTATTTTTGCACAAAGATTTTTTTTCTTTTTATGAGCACAGGCAAATAACAATGGCAAGTAGAAGTTATTGGTTCAAGAAAAGGCTCTGAGGCATTTACATTTTAATACTATGGCCTAAAATTAAGACTATATGCTAATGCAGAGGATGCACCATAACTCACTTTTAATGCAGAGCACACCATAAAACTTTGTCTCCTCATGCAAAAAGTACTGAATGATGAGAAAACAGGACGGTTGATGGTGTTGGCTGTATATTTATCATTGTGTTCATGAAATAAAAGTGTGCAACCTTGTTAGCAGCAAGGATCTGAGCTGACATAAAAGATACTCATGATACACTGCAAACTACATGCATATGTGCATTAAAAAACAAAGTCTTGTTCTTTCTCTTATTCAACTGATAAAATATGTGTCCTTAAGGGAAATGTAATTCAAATAGCTCCATGATGAAGCACTCTGTTTCTTCCTGGTTGGGGATATAAAGGTGACAAGTGTCAACTCTGAATCCTAGAGAGGGCTGTGCTGTATGTTTAGAATGATGGGGAGGCTCCGGAAATATTCCATACTAACTTGGCACCGCAGCAGAAATCACATTAACTGTCCATTATACGATGAATATAAATTGAAATGACAGATGCCTATATAGAGATGGAAAAACTTCAAACTTCTCATCACTCTCCTATGTTCTAGTTTCTGAAATCATTCAAGGTGGAGCTCGCCATCCAAGCAATCATTTATATTCTTGGTCTCACTCAGGGAATGCTCATATATAATCAACCTAATTCTTAAGAACATTTTAAAGGCATAATGGTACTGAATATTTTAAACTAGATCATAATACTGCACTGTGTTGCAATGTTATAGCAACCTTTCATACTAGATTTACAGGTCACTAAAATTCATTATTTAAAGATTAGAAGTTTCTGCCACAGATCAGCATTTTGTAAATGAGGATATGCTATCAATCTAGTCAAAGAAACTTAATGAAAATTATAGAACAGTGCAAAATAAGAAGGGAGGACTTTTGGTGCTTTTAGAAATTATCTGTGTCCCTTGGAATGTATTTATAGTGGTTTAACTATTAACCTCACCCCGCTCCCAATATAGATTGATTTCCAAACATTTGCAGCTTTCACCAGCAATCACACCTGTCCTCTTAAGCATGGTCAGCCAGACCTTGCCTCGGCACTTCTCAAGTCTCATCTGGTGCCATGCTTCCTGTGTTTCTCCTGGCTCCACCCATTACAGACTCCTCCACATCCCAGGAACATGCCATGCCTGTGTCTGTATCCTATTTCCTTCCTGTATCCATACCCTTAAAGAATCTTCCTTTGACCCTCCCCAAACTAGCTTAGGCACCCCTTTGAAATGCATTATTACTCAGAACTGCTGCTTTGAAAACACAGGTGCTCAGCCTAGGTCTGTGATCAGCCTTTGGGGCTACAATTGAAGCAGAAATTAAGTTCTATTAAGAGCAGGCATAGAAAGACATCATTGGTATCAGAGCTGTCACAAAGACAAAAAAAGTAACAGTGCTATCTCTTTCAGATGCCCTTTCTATACTGTGTCTGTTTTGTTTCATGCTGGGGAGCTGAGGCAAAAAGGGATTTAGAATTGAGCAAACCGCTTCAAATGAAATGATGGTTAAGCCCAGAGTATGCACTTTTTTCTTTGAAGCAGAGCCTACTGGGTCCTTTCTAGGTATGTGAGACCCCAATGGGCCCATTTGATTCAAGCTGTGGATATTCCACAAAGCTTACTCCACACTAGATATTGAATCAACAAAGGTAAAGACACATGTTGAGGTTTGTGACCATAACATTTATTTTCCTGATTGATATTGCAACAGCTGGGAGTTGTAGAATTTAGACAAATGAAGGTAAAACTATTCCTGTATTAATAAAGTGACTTGGTAAATGCAGTTTTTGCTCTGTTCAAGGGCACTTCCAACATATCACTAATGAATATGACTGATTTTACTACCTAGACAAAGTCAAATGGTCCCATTTAAGGGTACTACAGGAATAGAACTTGTACTGCTAAGCTTCATGGGATCAAAAACAATGGGAATGCATGCTTCTCTGGGAAGACTTACATGCAAAGGGATCCAGGAATTTTACTATTCTCCTGCCAAACTTTTCAGTCAGAATTCCTTCTTAAGGGACAACTGAGCAAGGAAATAAGAAAGTGTGGGGAATAAACCATAGGGGTCACTTTTTCATAGTAACACCAAGGAAATGAGTTTCAAGTATTGTACAACAGAAAGACCTTACTGGGTAGCTCAATAAACAGACCACAAGCAAAATCACATCTGATGTTTCATCTGAGTTTCTTTTTTGGTTCTATTAATTTATGAATAATTGGGTAGAGTTGAAAGAACATTCTGTGGTATTCAATTGAAAAAAAGAACTCTTATATTTGTACTTAAAATGTAACACACTGAGTTAGAATTCTTCATTTTCATTTGAATTCCTTATTTTTCCTATTACAATCATTTTAGAAGTTAACTGTATATTGCCAATACATTTCTTACTACCTTTACTCCCCATGAATTATTTGATTAAATTCAGACTCCAGGTTTGGTTCTTTTATATAAACTACAGTTTATTTTTCCCATTTTGACCCTATGATGCTCTCTAAATTAAATATTATCTTTCCTTCTTGCTTGCACATTTTTTGCTTACATCCTCTCACACTTCCATCAGTCTTTAAAGAAACCACTGTACATTATATAACACTTTTACCATAGCAATATATTGAATTATACACCAAATCTAGTCCCCACCTTCCTCAAAATATATCTTATATTACCAAAATCCATCAGCTTCAAAGTAATCTTTTATATTATAAAATATGAGAGGTAAAACTATTTTGGAGGTTGTTTAGTCTGATTCATCATTTCACAAGTGTGGAAATTGAGGCTCGGAGCAATGACCTGGCTTGTTCAAAGCAACATGGTTATTTACCAAGATTTTTGTTAAAATATGCAATAACAAGAATACACTGATATGACTTTTTCTTTTTTTGTAATTCTAAATGTATCTGAAACCCTCAACATTACTAAAATATAACTTTTCCCATATCATCATAAATGCTACTTCCTATAAGGAACTCTTTACAAGCTGATTAAAATGAACTCTACATCCCCCCACTGAGTAAATATCAACTCAGAACTTATACAAATCTGCTGGAATAATTTTTAATGCTTATATTCAAATAATTTATACTGTCCCCAAATCCCACTGAAATAACATGAAGTTTATCTGGTCCTACTTTCCATCATGAACAACTTGTATTGCTGTAAGCCCACGTCCGATCCCATGCCCTGTTGGTATAGATTAAATGAGCTTCTGGGAAGAATTGCCTCTGTGACACTGTATGTCTTTCCTAAATGTTGAGCCTTGTATTGAGTCACATGATCAATAGCCTGGAACACTTGCCTGCAAAGTTCTGGCCATTTTCCCCACTGTAGTTATTTTCCTGAAGAAGGAGGATGGGTAACTTCTAAAAGCACCCCAAACCAGTGCCTATTTACTCACTTGCATAGTATCACCTACACAGCTTTCTTTATGTATCCTATTTACAATATGCCACATTATAAACAGACTGATAAAAGCATAGCCAATGTCATTGGTGTTCACACATTGTTATATACAAACACCAGCTCTTGTAATATGTGAAATTATATGTCTAAATATAATTATAATGGGAAAAAACAGCTTTTATAAGTGCATAAAGATAAAATTAAAACCATCAAAATATGGTCAAACAGTTGGGTGACTTGCCCTACTTGCCCCAGCACACTTTTCTGTCTTCATCTCAACAGGGAAGGTGCAACACATTCAATCTCACTGCCGTCGCAATTTGGAGTTAGTACCGGGTGATATGTACACACTGTAAGGCATGACCCTGGCCCACAGCTGCTTGTAATACTGTCAGATGTCAAACAGACTACTTGCTCAATGAGAACACAATCTCAGCACCATTCTCTGCCAGCCAGTCCCCAGTTCTCTGCTTGCGTTCATAACAAAACAACTCTGTACTCAACTGCCTCTGATTTTTATTCTCTTGTTCCTTCCTGAGTTTCTTATTGGTGCTTTCTCTCAACCTTCACAGATATGTCCTTGTGTGTTAATGTCACTTACATTGCCTAGTCCAATAGTTAAATCTAAGTTTTTGAAGTCCTTAATCAGTAGTATGTATAACTCAGTTGATTTCTCTTTTTCCCTAGAAACACTTTCTTCAACTGGGTTCAAGGGAACTATACTGTCTTCTCACCCACCACCCTTATCGGCCCTTCCAAATATTTCCTTGTTTCTCCTTATTATTGAAGTATCCTAGGACCTAGTCCTAGTATCTCTATCACGTTCTTCCTGAAATCATTCAATCTGTGAGCTTTGAATATCATACAATGCTGCTGGTTTCCAGATTATGTCTCCCATACAGACTCCTCCCTTCATCTCTACACTCAACTGTTCAACAGTTGTATGATGATTGATTTATTCAACAAAAATTTGTCTCTACTTGAATCACAAACAGTCTTCCTAAATTTATTATGTCTAATACCAAATAATCGATTCCACTCCCTTCCATTCCAAAATAAGCCCCTCCCCCCAAACCCTTCAAATTTTCCCTGGCTTATCTCTTTCTTTCATACTCCACATGCAAATAGTCAACAAAACCTTTGGTCTCCATCTTCAAAATATATCTAGGAACAAATCACTTCTCTCCAGTACCCAGGTCCAAAATGCCATCAATTCTCACTATCTGTTTCACTGAGAGTAAATTTCAAAGTATTAATAATAACAGCAAGACCTTGCATACTCAGAAGCCTTCTTACATTTAAATTTTTTTCCTTACTATTCTTTTCTTTGCTCACTCTGGCATTCTCACTTCATGATTTTTGCACTTGATGTATCCTCTATTGGTAACTAGAGTTGGCTTTATGGTGTGCATCCAGTGCAGTCTCATAGAACCTCACATTCGGAAGGAGACTCTGAACTGGGGTTTAAGGCTTTACTGTCACACTTCTGAAATTGTCATTAATTCTATCTTTGAATCTGTGTTCTATAAAGTCCAACGGGAACAGGTGTATGTGCTGTAGACCTGGAGTCATGGATTACGTGAAGTCCATCCTCTTGCCCTATCTTCTGGGAATAGGTTTTCAAGTACCCACTCCTCTACCCTACCCAGCAACAACCACCACTGTTCACTCCCAATGGGGGCTTAGATGTGGATGTGAAAGGGTCAGTGTACAGTCATGTGGTTGGGCTGCAGGGACTTGTGAGGCTCTTCGCTTGCATAGGAAGTATTTCATGACCAAAACACTGTAACATTATATAGCAAATAAAAAATCAATAAGTTAACACACACCATGGGAGAAAAGGAAAAGCTTCCTTGGTGCTTTTGAAACAAAAGCCCCTCAATTTCATTTAAAACTGCTCCCAACAAATTATTAGCCAGCCCTGCTTATGAAACTGTACCCACAGAAATCCACATAAACTTCAAGTCTTTTCACAAGAAAGAACTTCACAGTGAGGCTGCGAATGACCACCCTTTTGAGGTTCAAATTCCCTTCCAAACACATTTTCTGTCCCAGGAACTCAAACCACCCCTTTAATTTCTCTTCAGGGTATTTTTTATTTTTAGACACTGTATAGTCTATTTATCTGTTTAGTTTCCCTCCACCATACTATAATCCCTGTGAGTTACGTGTTTTGTCAGCCCTATTATCTTGAAAATCATCACATGTTCACAAAATTTGGCTACCCTGTTTTCATAGGGCAACTTCATAAGAAAGTCTCTTTGTATTTAACCCGTGAAAGCACTACTAATTGTGAAGGGCAATACGACCAAGGAACAACTGTATGTTTATCTCCTCACTGGATTCAGCTACAGAGCATGGCAAAGTAAGTCTGGGCCAGGTGGATATTATAGCCATTCAGAGGCAGGACATATCTGGTTCCTTCATCTCAAGTTATGAAGAAACTGAAAAACAGTGTATTTTCTGGTACACAGAAACAACTATTTAAAAAAAAAGAGGCAAATCTTTACTAACAAGTTATAAATACATCCTAACTATCTAACCTACAGGATATATTTAAGATGTATGTAGTGTTTATATGTAATATATAAATATATATCTAGATATTTGCATACATATTTTATACACACAATTGGAGTTTTCTTTACTGATTTAATAACAAAGACACAGGTGTGGTGTATTTGGAAAACTACAAAAGGTAGTTGCAAAATAGAGGAATTTAAAAGTTTTGACCAAAGGATAGTACATATCTCAGTAAGCCATTACAAACAGGACAACACGGAAAACTGAGACAGGAAGTGGAGGCCCACTTTAATTCACTGCCTCAACATGTGTTTATTAAACACATAGTACATGTCGAGTACACTTCTCTGTATTTTGGAACATAACAATGAATAAAGTAGAAAAAGATCTCAGTCATAGCCATCAAGCAGTGAATTTAAAAAGGTGAAAGTGATTACCAGAAGAAAGTAATATTTGGAGGGAGAGTTGAAAGAAGCTAAACACACAGTACATGCATGGCAAGAAATCTGCTGAACAAAAGAAATTACACAACACTTCCAGAATAACTCACTGCCCTGGGGAAATGCATAATAGAACACAAAGAAGGGGGAAAAATCATCGAAAACTGCGATCATAACAACCATGAGAAAAATGGCACTGAAAAAGAGAAACTCAGTAAAAATATTATAATCAAGTCACTCCCATGCAGCACACAAATTAGGTTTCCCAAGAAGCCAGGTAGAAAAAGCCAAATGTCGGCAACAAAACTAAGCCAGGATCAATCATCCACTTTTAAGGGGCAGGACTCTCTCAGATTTATTAAAATAGATAACATATAGGTATATATAAGTATGTGTACATGATATATATACACACTTCTACACACACGTGTATACATACACAACACACACATGTACACACATATATGTACTGTATATCAGTCACTAAAAATAGAGTCTTTTAACGGCATGGTAAATATACTCTCCCAAGGAATTTTATAAAAAGTAATTTATTAATACTTTCAAGTTTCATTTTTAACATATATATAAAGCATACCTTTTTCACATAGAATGAAGTATGTTGTGTCAAAATGCAGCTGTCTTTCAAAAAGCAATTTATTTGAAAATTCAACATAGGCTGTTGTTTTGGAGTGTTTTCTTTTCCCTTCCTTGGTCCCACGTAACTCTGGAGGGACAGATACTAAGTTCAGGCTCATAGTTAACATAATCTGGTTACAATATGTAACCATCACAAAAAAAGTGCAGGTAAGTTATTTGTCAGAAGCTAAGCTGAGCTGGAGAGAGATCTGAACTGCCAAAGTAGCCATTAAAGCCATAATGAGCTTTAATGGTAATGAAGTAATGTTGAAGTCTAATGAAGCCAAGTGAAAGTAATGTTGAAGTCTAATCACAGCGGAAGTTAGCAAGATGTTCCAACCAGTAGGAGCACTGACTCCTCCCCGTTTACTTCTGCGGAAGGGCGCACTGAACAAGGGGCTGATGGACCGGCACAGGTATGGGGTCACCTCATATGTGTGCTATTTTGTTGAGGAAGCCCCAGACACAAAGCTCTGTTAGTTTTCTGGATCCTGGGGGTGGGGAAAGAACAAAGGCAAAAGGGCTAGGAGCGGAAAAGTGCCGGCTTCTCATTAGCGTAGGGAAGAGTGGGAAGCGTCTTCATTGGTTTCCCTTCCTCGCCTCATAAGGAGACCTTGTTAGAAGCTCTGAAGATGATCTCTGCCAGAGGCCCCAGATACAGTGACCTAGAAATAAGGCATCTAGGCAAGGAACGCCAAAATGTGTGAGGGCCTGACCCTGCAGAACGCCCTGAGTCCCTGACTGCGGAGACTGTGATGTGTTGACTCTGCACCAGTTCTAGGGGGAGGGCAGCTGTCCTAAGTGAGGAGTGACAGGTCATGCCTTGGAACTGTCTACAGGTGTACTTGAAAAACCACACAAAGGTTTTTAACACTGAGCCAGACTCCTCACCATTAAACTCAACATGAGTTATGAAAACCCAAACTAAAGGTTAACAGACATGTAATGTGTTTAAAAATAAGTAAATAAACATGATGCAGAAGTCAGCATTTCTTAAGAAATCAAAGTAGCTGACATTTAGACTGATGGTTGCCAGAGGAGAGGAGAGTTGAAGGGTGCAGGGTGCAAAGCTATAGAGATTATGAAGTACAGGCAGTGAAAGACAAATACCATATGATCTCGCCTTTAACAGGAACCTAGACAACAAAACAAAGAAACAAGTAAAATATAACAAAAGACACTGAAATAGAGGACAGGTAGTCAGTGACCAGAGGTGAGAGGGGAGGGAATTCCTGGGGAATTTCAGGGGAGAAGGGAAGGGTTTACAGGAACAAATATAGAGGACACATGGACAAAACTAGGGGGGTTGGAAAGGGGAGGGAGGAGGGAAGGAATGGGCGGGTGGGCTGGAATGGGAATAAAGGATAGAAACTGTACTGAATAAACTAAAATAAATTTTTAAAAAAAGAGATTATGAAGTACAAATTGGTAGTCACAAAATAGTCCTGGGAATATAAAATACAGTGTGGAGAATACAGTCACTAATATTGTAACAACTATGTATAGTACCAGGTGGGTACTTGCAATATCTGGGGAAGAGGCACGTTGTAAAGTATACAATTGTCTAACCACTATGCTGTACACCTACAAGTAATACAAAGTAATATTTAATATAAACCACCATTGAAAAAAATGATGGTGCCATGGAAATCAAGATAGCCTTCTTGACAGTTCTGACTTCCCAACCATCCAAATTAATTTATGAAAAATTCTGTAACTTTTCACTCTTTAATCTTTAATATTTCTTCTGTATTTTATCACTGTTCATCACTTTTTTACACACCAGCATATGCCAAAGTAATGTCATCTCCCTTCTAGACAGTTATTAAGGTCTATGGACTGACGTTCCTGCATCTACCACTAAACCGGTGTCTCCAAAATGTAAATCTGATCCTGTAACCCTCCACCTCCCAATGTGCTTAAACCATGTCAGTAGCTTTCCATGGTTCTACAGACTCAGTCCAAAGATCTATATGGCTCTGCACGACACACCCAATGTCTAAGTCTCCAGACTCATGAATGGGATTAGTGCCCTTATAAAAATAAGAGTCCTGAGAGAGCTCCCTTCCTCCATGAGAGAATATTTCAATTATCAGCCTCTAGAACTATGAGATAAATTTCTGTGGTTTATGAGCTACTCAATTTATGGTATTTTGTGATAGCAACCCAAACAGACTAAGACAGAAAGCCCCTTGATATGTAGTTACAGTGTAATATATTTAATCTGTGTAATACTATGTTTATTATTTTCATTACAGCTGAAGGACTGACCTATTATCAAGTATTTCTTTTATTAAGAATCAATTTCCTTATAATCATATTTGCTTCATTTGAATTAGTGATAGGATATTTACCTTAACTCAGTCTTAACTTATTGTTTCCAGCTCCTTTATTTTTTACTCTTTCAAAATTCCCACCATTCAATAAACACAATAATTATCTTCAGTCACTAGTGTACAATTTAATTTTGCCACTCTGGCTTTATAAAAAGAGCTATAGTTCTTAATCAGTGTGGCAAGGTATTCTTGGGAATGGCCTATAAGCCCATTTATCACTCCTCACATCTACATTTCACACTCACTGAAGGAAAAGGGTACTTCTTATGCCCATTGTAATGTGTACAGTTTAGATGGAAACATGAGATGAGAGATTAGACTAGATGATGCTGTGATCATTGGTTGTATTATGCTGTAGTTGTGTAGAAAGGGTGGGCATGATAGTGAGTTAAGAAAATTCTTCTTCCATGAATATCTTTATTAAATCAATAAATGACATAAATACTAAAGGGACTACAGTTCCAAACATTATGAGTGGAAAGACAAATCTATGATGCAGTCAATATTTATCACAAGCAGGACATACTTTAAGATTGATGTCCACAACACTGCCCTCAAGGCTTCTACTACCATTTTAACTCACTTCCTCCTGCACCACATCAGGCTGTTTTATGGGTAATATCAGCCATTCTTCATTCCTACTACAGATGTCTACTATTGACAAATAGATGCCTCTCAAAAAATAGGCTTCTGATGCTGTCCACTGGAATGATATCATCCAGGTGCCAAAAATTCTCAAATGATCACCCATCACTAATGACAAATTCCAGAATCACATTATTAAAATCACAACACTTGATAAACATGTTATGAAACATAAATGTTATTAAGGCATGTGACCAAAATTGATTTTACTATTTTTTAGGACAAATGATTCATCTCTTTGACAACAGAGTTAAAACTACAACTATGAAACACTCAACTAACTCTGCTTTGAAAATTAGGTGTGCTTTATATTTATTTAAGCATAAGATATAATTATGAGACAGTGATGATATACCAATAAAGGCAGTTAGATAAAACTTTTTTAAAAATTTAATGATAACTCTATGCTGTTGAAGCCCATATTTTAAAAGCAATTTTTCTTCTCAACTATGATAGTCAGGAGTATGTCTTTGATATTTTAAAAATAAAATGAGATGTGCTAGCTAATAACTTTGCCTAAAATTATAAAATTTAAAACATCTCAAAATAGTACTTATATCCAACTAAAGGTGAAATAAATATGTAATAATACAGAGAATTCCTACAATACATACGATGAAGAACTATTTCAACAGTATGGTTTGAAAACTGAAAAAGATAAAATTTTCTATAGAAAAAAATGAAAAGAAAAAAAATACAATAAACTATGAGTACTTCTTTTCTTTACCAGCACTCAGTATTCACCTTCTTTGCATCTGCTGAATTGTGTGCTACTTATCTATCTCCTCTCTACCACCAAGTGTTCTCGCTACTTTTCCTCTCGGTTTTACCCAGTCCTTGGATCCATGTGTTGGAAAACATCCTTGTGCAATAGTTTTAGTAAAATTTTGGAGTAGATCAAAATTAAATCCATATATTTATAATTCTTTCTTTAGCACAGGGACATAACTTTGCATTTGACATACTACAGATGTATCTAAATTTAATTTAATTAAAATATTTTAATCTAGATTCAGAATGCACTTTTGCACTGAGGATTTATGTCCTTCTTAAATCAAGAAAAATATTGCCAATGGTGTCTTTAAATAGTGCTTTGTATCATTTTCTACATTTTATTCTTCTGTAGCTTTTTTATCATCAAAATGCCAGATATTCAAAATTTCCTCTCAATTATTTTTTCATAATTTATTTTTGTTCCTCTATATTAAATACTAAGGTCCTGAATACTATTTTAAAATTCACTGATTTTATATCTGTCTCTACTCCAGTGTTTATCATCCATTTTTTGTCAATGAGTGCATTATTCAGTGAAAATTCTAAAATGTATTTCAAAAAGTCTTTTAATCTGAAGTAGACTAATCTCTACCTAGGTATTTATCATTAGAAAATGTACTTCATACTGGTTAATATAAAATATTGCTAGGATTGTTATTGTTCAAAGAGGATAATGAAATAGTAAGAATGGCAACTTAGGTGAAAGACAGGCTAATACTTCACCGTAGGAGAAAAGCTTATATGTTGAAAAAACCACATGTATTTGAAAACTAGAATCAACAAAAAGCTTGTATGTTAAAACAGTGTTTCCAATATCAAGAAATATTTAAAAATAGACAGTGCTTACCAGTATTGGTGGGCTCATATAAACTCAGGTAAAACGTGAGTCCACCACCTGAATTATGTCTGTGGGTGTTATACTAAAACTAATTAGAAAGAGGGCATAATAGTATATTTAAATGATAAATTAGACAAATATCCTAAATGGTGATAGTTAATATGCAGATATAATTCCTCATCTCATAGGAAATTAAACCTCCTCTAATTATAATAGTCTTTACTAATTATTATAAAATACTAATGAGGAAAAATATACATTTTTAACAATGTTAATAAATCAGCTCTACATATAATCATGACAATACTACATGTCAGGTATTGCTGGCTATACAAAAGTTAAGATGTACCTAAGTTATGGAAAAGTCACCGATTTTAAAGTTTAAAATTTGTATGTAAGATAACAATCTAAAGTTTCTATTATATAACAAGTAAAATTTTTGTATGGGGGAAATTAGACTTACAAGATTTGACCATGCCACTAGGTCCAAGTTTTGAAATTAAAAAAAAAAACAAAACCCTGATAGCTTGCAAATTTATCTAGATATTATCTAAACATTAGAGACTATAAATGTTGCAACCACAGTAAGTACTGTGGTATATTATAAGAAAAATAAGCATTTGTGCTAATAGTTCTAACTCAACAGCATTAATAACAATTTAATAATTGTGTTCACATATAAATAATTTCTCTCTATATATATTTTATTTTTAGAGACAGGGGAAGGGGGAAAAAAGAGGGAGATAAATATTATGTGAGAAAGAAGCATCAACAGACTTCCTCTGACCAGGGACAAACCCACAACCCATGCCCGTGCCCTGACCAGGAATCCAGCTGGCAGCCCTTCACCCTATGGGAAGATATCCAACCAACTGAACCACACCAATCATGGCCAATCCATACCTTTTGGTGTCTGAAGAGTCCATTTGGATTGCCATTTCTATTATTCAAGTATAATGATTTTATTAGTCAATTTACAATCAATAAATAAAGCTTCAAGCAAAGCAGTTGTCAATATCTTATTTAGACATAGATTTTGGGGCACTGAACAAATACTAGTAAAAGTTTTCTTTTACTGTATAAAACTATGTCTGACATCAAACTATTCAGCAATGGTATATGTAGCTGGGCTGCTAAAATATGAGAATGCTGGGAAATTTTAATGGCTTACAGAGTTTTAGAACAGTATAAATGAAATGGAAACCATTCAGGGAAAATAACTGGATGTATTATGCATTCCATTTATTTCTGGTATATTCTATATGTAATATTTTACTGATTTAAAATGAATTCTTGTAATAATCATGTGTATGTGAATATCTCAGGGAAGTAGAATGAAGTTAATTATATAGTTCTTACTGTAATATAGTCGTCTTTGGAATCAGCTTGGCTTTGGGGCTTCTACTTTTTAAATATAAATACAAACTTTATAAAATAAATATGGAATTATGGATATCTTATTTTAGCAACAAATGGCCCAGTATAAACAAAATACAATTAAAATATGTATACCACCATATTGAAAGTGATTATCTCAAAGGAAGGAGATTATTTTTTGTTGATTATTAGTTGATTATTTTTTACTACAAAAATTTTATACATATAAAATGGTGATATTATTGAAGTAATACATTTTTAAATATTAGTTTTCTCTCTATTTTTGCCATTGTTTTAGCCATGCTTCTTACAATTAGTTAAATATCAAAATTAGAATTGTCATTTTGAAAGTATGATTTTAAATTGGAATTTTCTAGCAAGACTTCAAAGTTACTATCTACTTAGAAAGAACAATACATTTAAAATATTTATTTAAAGTCTATTCTAATAAACAGCTAGAATTTATTACTTTATCAAAAATGCAATTTACATAAAGATTTCTATTCTTCTCTGTATTAACAATATAATGTAAAAATATATTTCAATATTGAAAGCTTATTTATTCAAGTGAACTTTGTCCTGTTACTCTATAATGAATGCCATCCAGAGTACTATTACAGGATGCAAAATAAAACTTCATTATTGATTAGAATACATGCTTAAAGGTCAACTCTAGCAAAGCATTTCAAAACTTGATTAGATTATGCTTGTTAAAGTTTCTGCACACCTTTGAATTTCAGAGTAATTACATTTATATAATATATAAATATATTGGCAGAAAAAATTATGGTTATGTTGCAAACTGTGACATTATTAGGTCAAATAAGGCATTTCTAAAGTTATGTCATTTATAGGTTGTGCTATTTTCAAAGAGAAGAGAAATTTAGGTTTAAATTGGTTTTAAACTAATTAGGTACTAATTAGATTGTAAACATGGCTTTAAAATTTTGTTGCCTTAAGATTAATCATTGTGTCAATATAATTTATAAAAATATACAATTATTTCCTAAATTATTCATAAACAATTAACCTTAATTGTAATTTGTGACATAAATGGCCCTGTTAATCAATGACTCTTTATACAGCATTATAACAGGGTTACAAAACTATATATTAAGAAATAATTTTAAAATTTCCCAAGATTCAAAGTATTTTTAGAGAGTTATAGAGAATGCATTGAATGAACTGGCTAAATTCAGTATTACATGTCTTATATCTGTGAAAAGATATAAAATTAATACAATACTGGGAAATAGATACCCATAATAAAATAATCAAATATATTATATTCAGAAAGAT
>CM052538.1:18489965-18666070 GCA_028533065.1 Trachops cirrhosus
ATCTCTAAGCAGTTGTAGGCTTAAGCTAGTGCAGCTTTTTACACTTTGAGAATTTACCTGACTTCCAATGTAGATATACATTCAAACAAATATTTTGCACCTGCACTGGAAGAAAAGGCCCCAAATGAAACCTAAATATCATGGCAAAAAGGGACAAGGGCTATGTAGGGCAAACCTGACTCCTGGGCTCTCCATGTGCTCCAGAATAGATTAAATGCTTGAATATGTTTTGGCAGCATTGCTAGATCTATATCCCCAAGGCAAAATTGAAGACATAGTTGCATTCAATACAGACATAGATCTCCAGAAAGATATTTTCGTAAGCAAGCATTGCAGGCATTCAGCTGTGTGTGCCAAGAATATCTCATGAAACAGAGTGCAGGCCTGGAATGAACGTGCTGGACTACGGAGGAGCCTGTTGAAACAGTAACTGCTTCAGTGACACCCATAGCAGCAGGAGATGACAACAACGGTCGTATCAGCAGCAAAAAGGGGCTATTTTTCCATTTATAAATGCAATTGAACATATGGCTAGCTTAATTAGGACTTTTCTCATTAACTCAGAATAGGCAGCCTCTATTGAAGCACCCTCGATAGAGAATCTGCATGAATAACGATCTATAGGTTTGCAAAAAGACCATTTAATAAGTTGGAAAGCAAGAAGTCAGCTATGAGCATCTGTGCAACATTTGCTTATTTTTACCATATTTAGTTACTCTCTGCTGTGTACCAAGAGCCCTGAAAGACACATTCACAACTCCCATTGATAAGAATTGTTCCTTTAATGCCACCTCCATAGAATCTTCCTGTAGTTAGAAGTTGAAGCACCATTAAAACACAAGAAAATATTAGCAGAGCTGTACGCAAAGAAAGCATCCATTTGTATGCCTCAATTATGTAAATGCTACAGGTGAAACAGAAAAATGAATTTGGAATTTTCCATTAAGAAACTTCACATTAACCCTGGCTGATGTATCTCAGTGAATTGAGTGCAGAGCTGCAAGCCAAAGGGTCACTGGTTCGATTCCCAGTCAGGGCACATGCCTGGGTTGCAGCCAGGTCCCCAGTTGGGGTCGCATGAGAAGCAACCACACATTGATGTTTCTTTCCCTCTCTTCCTCCCTCCCTTCCCCTCTCTCTAAAAATAAATAAATAAAAATCTCAAAAAAAATTTACATGACCAGAATAGGTTCTCTTTTCTCTCCACAAATAAGTAAAATTAAAGTTAGAATGCTATTAGCTTGTGAACCCCTTACACTGGAGATTCACACTACAATAACAGCGTGGTTTTCAGGAATAGGAATTCTCTGGAATTTCTTCATGTAGCTAACGTTTAGGATTTGGAGTCAGGCAGGGATAGAAGAGTGATTAAGGAGCTGATCTCTAGAATTACAGTGTCTGGATGAACTCGGACTAAGAAGCAAAGGTGGATGATATCTATATTTTATATTTAAAGAATTAAGTAAGTAATGAACACAGGAAGTGCCCAGCCTCCAGTTTTAGGAAAACTGGTTTCAAACATCCATTACTCTAATTTCACCTTAGACAAATTACTTATCTTCACTGAGCTCATTTCAAAATCGGTAAGATTATTCTGATAACATTGCCCTGCCTAATAGGGGGTATGAATAGTAACCTTGATAAGACATTTAAAGTATTTAGCAGCACATCTTACCAGAAGGGCAGAGCTCAGTAAAGCGTGAAGAACACCTGGATTTTAGTATTTAAATTACTTGTACTTGAGACCCAATCCTTTTTATTTCATTTATGTAAATAAAGCCACCAACAGAGTTGCTCTGAACCAGAGTTTCCCAACTCAGTCTAATGATCAAATTCTGCTAGGTACTTGTTAAAAATCCAGGTCCTCAAGGCCTTCTTTTGGAAATTTTAAGTTAGTAGAAATAAGGCAGGGCGTGGAAATCTGCCAAGTTTTAGAAACACAAGCCAGGTGGCTGGAAATTAAAGAATCCAAGTAAGCTTAGTGACTTAAAATACATAATACCTGGAAAATAAAGATATAGTCATTTTGTTTCTACTATTTCTTAAATATTACATAAAAAGAAAAATTCTCTCTAACCACTGAGACTAAACAATTATATAGTTCTCTAAAGTGATAATTATTTAAAGAAGAAAAAATACCTAAAATATACCTATGGGTATAGTAAATTTAATAATGAACCTGCACAACAAAAATAACCATAAGAGAGTGCTCATCGTATTTCCTCATACTGTTCTGAATGGCCTGGAAAATCAAGTTAGTATTATTGATTTCAGTTTATCATCGAAACTTAGGTAAATTTAGGTAAGTGTCTACTTAGCTATGTAAACATTGTAGGCAAATAGTGTAAAATAACTTTGTTTTGTTGTTGCTATCTATACATCATACTGTTCATTTCCTCTAAGAAAATGGTGACTTTATTGATAAAACAAAGCCTTGAATACCTGAGTTTGATAGCAGGATGTGAACTCCCTAGTACTCACATATGGAATTTTCAATGCCTCTGATATTCACTTGTCCTTAGTAAATTTCATTCTAATCAGTGCCAACATCATCTTGACCTGCGTCTTTTATTGGTCTGGCCTCGGCAGAGTGAAAATTCTTTGTCTTCAGGCTCCTTCAAGTAAATTAAATATAATAGAATATTCAAAGGTTATTCTCTTATAATTCCAAACACATAAAAAATTGGCTTACCAATACAAGGTTCTCAATACATCCCAACAAGATGCATTCCAGGGTGTTCCTGTTTTTCTTACCGTCTCTAGAGTGTCAGCCATTATCTTGAAAGAGATGTTTATTTGTACCCTGTGGGACTATTTCCTTAAAACAGTCACGGCCTAGCACTCTCTCCTGAGGGGGGATCATTATGATTCAGACATCTTCAGAAACAATATCTATCATAACGAGGTTTCTCTCCAGTCTACCTGCGTCTTACTACCTGCATCTTACTGGTGCTTTCAGGCTCTAGTCAACAGAGAATTTATACACGATATCTGTTACCTGTATTTTTAGGTGACACAAGTCTTACCATAGACCTAATTTTGAATTCTCTCTTTGTAATTCTGTGTGTGTGTGTATACATTTTCTGGCATTGCCATTTTAAAAAATAAGTAAAATACTGAAGACCATTAAGTATATTACTACAAAATCACTGAGGCAAAGTTAACATCAAAAAAAGCTTTGCTTTTGTATCACCAAAACAGACTCTAAGTGTATTGCTTTCCTCCAATATATACCCTCACCTTTGAGATGGGAGACAACACTCTATGGGCGTTTCATGCTTCTGCATGTTTTGGAGAAGCGGCACTAATTTAACTGTGCTCCAGACTGTATTTTCAAGGAGATTTGTATAGTGAAGAGACTTGGTCTAGAGATACTGCATCCTCCAGAACAAAGGGCAGGCAAGTTTACTACCATTTTAAAATAATTATGTTTTCTAATCTCGGGGTCTCTTTCCTGTAGTGAAACTCATAGTGCAAGTAGCCTCTGGCCCTCATCGCAAGGTTTTATAAAAACTGATGGTCAGAGGACTACTGAAAAATGATAATGCAATGACCAGTGTCATTGCTGTGGTTAATACATTGTCTCTTTCTCTGACACAGGAGACTTATGCTTTGTACCAACGTCCATGAAAGTGTGTCATACTAACTTGTTGGTTTGCAATAGGGTAAAATCTAAAACATTTCACGGTTCTTAACAGATACAGACAAATTTTGGAAGTTGCCTTTTAATTATCCTAAGTATATATGCTCTGCAATGTCTTCAGGATCTAAAGTTACTGAGAATCCTGATATTAATGGCATTATGAAAAGAAAGAATTTAAAGTGGCTTAATTTTTTGTTGTAAAATATTCACTTTGATTTGCAATATCAAAGATTTTAAAGGAATGAAAGGGTATTTCACATGCCAATGAGCTCTGGTAATATAAGGATATACCTGTGGATGAATTTGCATCTATTTGGACTGGTCTGCTTCAAATCCTCTTGTATCTTCTTTTGGTTCTGATCAATATAATGGTTTTCAGGGGAAAAGCTTTGTTGTCTTTATACTGAGGCTTTTTTTTGATGGACCCTACATAAGGAAAAACTTCTAAGTCATACATCAGGCGACCAAACTGATGAAAAGTCAGAAATTACATTTATTAAACAGTTTCAAGAACAGAGGTTTTTAGTTTAGATAGCGGGGGGGGGGGCGGGTGGCGGGGAAGTTAAAATAGTTTAAGATTTCCAGAGATAATCAGACAATCAGATTAAGGATAAAAAGCAATGGCATGAAGTTTATAACTAAAAAAAACAACCCTGAGAAAGCAGATGATTTAGGCAGGGAGAGAATACTGCTGAAGATTACTGGAACTATCTTTCCTTCATTTGATTTATCTTTAAATGGCCTAAAAAATTCCTATGTCTATTTTCTTTTTAATTATTTTAAAATAACCTATTCTTTTTTTCTGTCTTTGAGAAATTCCCTCTGACCCTGATGCCCTGCCCACTTTAACCTTGAGAAACGCAATTGTTCCATGAACCGTGACATTTTTTTACTAACTTAAATATAGTATCAGTTAATGAGTAAGAATCATTCACAATTCACCTTTTCTATCTCTCAAATAGTAATTTTACTTCCCATTTATGGTCTCTTATTTTCCTTTGCATGTAGATTTCTGCTTAAAGTACCATTCCTTTGGGCTTACAAAGATGATTTGAAATTATCATTTCTCTCTGATTTTTTACTAGCCTCCAAAAGACAATGACAGTGATTATGAACTCTTTTGAATCTTCTCCCAACATGCACTGCTAAATGAGGATGAGACCAAGCAGTCTTCAGTAGACTACTTCCTTGCTACCTCACTTCTGATATCCTTAATATCAGAATTAGGATGCCATGTGAAAAATATGTTCTGGTTTTTGTGTTATTTCTTTTTATTCTATTTGATTCTCTTGATTATTGTTGTAATTATCACTGGAAACAATTTCTACCCAACAAAGAAAACACAAGATACATTGAGTAGTGACATTTTAACTTAACATTTCCAGACAGTATTGCCAAAGCTGAAATCAACAGAACTGATGCCAAGAGGAATTAACATGGAGCTCAATATTATCTTCCATGGGAAGGAAGCCAAAAGCCTGGTCTGGCTTGCCAAAACCGTGTAACCTTTTGATGTGAGCACTGTTTTTCAGTGTTATTTGTTATTTTTGCCAAGAAAAAAATCACAAACTCAATTTTTATGAAAACAGTTTGTCTTTGCAAATGAGGTGGGGAATTTAAATTAAAAAAAAAAAAGCCTGGTAGGGTCCTGTACTGTATATTATCTTTCTACATTATTTAAACAAGGTTTTCCCAATATTATAATTTCTATAACAGATTCAGAAATTAATTGATTTGCTAGGTTGAGATGTATCATAAAAGGTGAAAGAAGTGTTGCTCTGGACCCAGCTCATAATGGCTTGCAAGTGCCAATTGTCCATATTTTTCTCAAATCCAAGTTTCAATGACAATTTTCAATAGATTAAAATTGGCCACAGAAATTGGCTATATTGGGGCTTTTTAAATTTAATATTTTTTCTGAAGGGCTGGTTTACAGTAACACAGCTCTTTACAACTGAAGATAAACACAACTTCCATCCAGTCACCCACATCTTCCCATGTCCCCACAGATAAACAAACTTGATTCCCTGCCCTCTACTGATGCCTGCAGAGCTCCAAACTTTTCTCCAGGGTGGGAGAGAGGGCCTGGCTGGACTCCCACAGAACCTTGATCATCAAGTGGCAGCAGGGTTGTGTGTGTGGGGGGGTCCAATGGGTGTGCTTCTTGCCCCACATGTCTTCTGTGCCTTCTAGACCCCCTGTTATATTTACCCTTGGCCCTGCCTAGAGAATGTACTTCAACTGAGTCTGGGGTGGGGGGCAGGGGGAGGTGCCGCCACACTCCAAGACTCATTCATCACCTTAACAGGTCAGAATACCAAACCGAACCTTGTCTTGACCTTTACCTGTATAGATACAAATTCCCCAGCAGCCATCTAAGCTCCATATCTATCATCGTGCACCTGTACAGCACTTTTTATAAGTCGCATAGTAAATAGTAGGGCGATTTGTTTGGGGCTCTCATTTGGAAATGTAAAGCAAAGAAATACCATCTTTGCATTTTTTGTAATACTTGGTTTTTGATGTGCCTCTCTTATCCATGCCCGTGACTCACTCAGTAAAATTAATACCTAAGCTAAACTTGGGTGGGGCAGAGGGCCTCTTTGCATTCTAAAAACTGGATCCTTATACTGGTGTTGAGTATAGATTTTACTGGTTGTGGGAGGGGAGAAATAAAAAAGATAATAAGCCCCCCAAAGTAAATAAAGGTATAAACACAGAATCAGGAGCTATTATTAAACCTCAGATGTTACATCTCTTGTTCAAAATACTCACCTCTTACACAAGCTGAAGGAAATCTACATGAAAGTATCATATTGTGAGTTCAATGTAGATATAATTAGTGTTTAATATTTCTTTCTTTTGCAACTCATGCATATGATTTCTAAGTAAAAAATGTAATAAATATGAGAGTTGACTATGTTTCTCTGTAGATCTGTTCTCTCTAAGTGAAATAAGCCAGTCAGAGAAAGACAAATACCATATGATTTCACTCATATGTGGAATCTAATGAACAAACTGAAATAACAAAAGAAAATGGGAACAGACTCATAGATGGAGAGTAGGATGACAGCTCGGGGAGAAGGAGATATTAGGAGGTACAGGGACTGAGCAAAAAGGAAAAAGGACTCATGGACATGGACAACAGTGTGGTAGTGATTGCTGGAGGGAGGGGGTAGAAGGTAGCTAAATGGTAGAGGAAAAAATACAATAAAGATTAAAAATTAAATCTAACAAAAACAAGTGACTTAAAAGACAGTTTTAATATTATCTTTTCACATTTTTATTTTTAATATTTTATTTGATTTGAAAGATTATTTTCCAGTGATAATTTATTATAATACTTTTGAATATTGAACAGAATATTTTCAAAGAACTGTCAGATGTATAAAATTGTTTAATCACAATTTATTAAAGCACCACATAATTTGGTTAGCATTCTATATCTCAAAGTTTTAATCCATGGTCATAAAATGTAATGGTCTATTCAATCCACATTATAAAATCCATGTTATATATACCATATTCTTTCCTTTGTGGGAAATATGTTTTTATCTACACATTTGTGTAATTATTAATTAATACTTTACTCTCACAGTTTAAGTCCTGATTCTGTTGTATCTCATGGACTGATACAATGCATGATATCAAATAATTTTTTGAAAGAACAAATAATTGAGGAGAAAATATAAATACAACACCTTTAATGTAATCTAAATATTTTCTTCAAATAATTCTTTCTCCAGAATAATTTTTCCCAAATATAACAACTTGATGATTCCTGGTTTGGCCTTCTACCATACAGTCTAAACATCTTTAATCCTACCTACTCTTGTCTCTTCTTGGGATGTTCAACCTCTATGCCATTCACTTTTAATCATTAGTTGTTTGGAACCTGCCTTGATGAAGCCAACCAAAGCAAAACTCACTCTCTATCATTGGTTTAACTAGATCTTGTTGTAAAACATTGAGAATAATAAATAAAGATTAAATTAAGCTATGAGTATTTCATAGCAGAAAAATGGATTTATGTGCATTGATTGAAGGGCTTATCTCCTTTTACATGTGTCTTTGCCTATTTTAATTAACAACTTAAAAATTGGATTGAGTCACCATGTCCTTCTATTTACTAGCCTAATTTCCTAGTGTTTTAGCTACTTTAATTATTGCTGATCAGTGACCTGAAGCAAAGAAGCAATTTTCTTGTAAAAGTACTAATTACCAACTAAGTGCTTGGTATTTAGGGCACAGAAAGCAAGAAAGAAAAGCAAGAGTTAAGATGCTACTAAAAAGAGCTTAAATTTGTATGAATTTTTGTTTTTGGAGACCAGATATCTTTTTTTGTATGTAAGTTTCATGAAGAATTTCCCTTTAAACATTTTACCAAGTTATAGTATTATAATGTACTAATACCCCACATCATATTTTTAAATGCTAGAATATAATATATAAATAGAAAATTTAATTTCCACTTTATTATTAGTTACTATAGGTATTACTGTTAAAGTGAAAAAAGGCAATCCAATTAAAGATTGATAAACATATATAAAAGCTTTCAAAATAATTATTGTAGTCTAATAGTATTACATTTTACTGGACTTTATTATATTATTCTAAAAGAAGCATATATATATAAGTGTTTATTGAATGTATACTAAATCAGAACACATAAAAGGAGGGCAGGGCTTAGCATATGTATATAATTAGAAATTGTAACATACAAAAAACAGCTTATTTAAAATTAAAAGACACTCTGATAGCTCTCTAATTCCAACCAAAAAAAAGTATACATAAATATAAATTAAGTGTTCTATTATTATTACTTACTATTATTTTTAAAATTGTTATCCCTATCTTATATGCTAAATTTTACCTGATTCTTTATAAATATATTTGTTTTCAATTGAAACTATGATATTTAGCTTTTTTGTTTTATAAAAAAATGTTTTTAGCTCTGCAAGTTGAGTCTGTAACTCAAGCAAGCTAGAAAGGACACATATAACATAATATATTCAGGGCAGTGATAGCCCATGTTTTTGGCCATATAATGTAACCCAGTCATGATAGTGACAAAGCATTGCCTCTGTCACATTTTATTAGTTGGAAGTAAGATTATAGCCCCACTTACACTCCAAGGGACAGGATTACAAAAGGTATACATACCAGTAAGTGAGCCTAAGGGGGAGATCAACACAGGGTCAGTCCTCCACATTTACTAATATCATAATTTATAGTCCAAAATAAACTCACCATGAATAGCATTGGTACTACTGCTTAGTGGTCTCCATCTAATCTCGATTATCTGCATTCTTTATTTATTTCACATGATTTTTTTTCTATGGGAATAAATACCCCAAGGTATAGCTATTTTAATGCATTTAACTTTATTTGAAAGCTATTAAAGCTAGTGAATTCTTCATATTTTTATGTAAAAGTGTATGGTGCTATAAGACAATACTTAGCAGTGCTTTAAAAACATGACTAATTTACATAACCTGTTACACTGATACCTTCTTTTCTAATAAATGAGGTCTGATACCTCATTTATTAACCACAGAATATGTTTGTGTTGAATTTTATTTTTTTGATTTTTTTAAAAAGATTTTTTATATTTATTTTTAGAGAGGGAAAGGGAGAGTGGTAGGGAGGGAAACATCAATGTGTGGTTGCCTCTCATGTGCTCTCTATTGGGGACCTGGTCTGCAACCCAGACATGTGTCCTGACTGGGAATCGAACCGACGACCCTTTGGTTCACATTCTGGCACTCAATCCACTGAGCCACACCACCCAGGGATGTTTGCCTTTAATTTTATTATATGAAAAAATATTAAGATTTACATATACGCATCATCCATTTCTCAGCTGAAATTCTGCATTGAAAATATTTCTCTGTGTTTTCTGTTTTGGGAAGGATATTCAAAGGTACATGGGTTGTAAACTTTTTGTCTGCTTAGAGAAGTCCCTGAGGAAATGATAGTAATATTTACTATTTTCCACATGCCTAAAACATGACTAGTTTTGAAAAAACTATTTTTTAAAATAAATTACAACTTTTCAACACTTAATTTGGAATATTGTCACAAGTAGAGGTGTCTTTTTCTTTCTGTAGTTATCCAAAAGCATCTTTTTCATTACAGTGTGCTGTGTATAGCCAACACTTTAGAGAATAGTCTATAGGCCCAGTAAGTAACTGTTCAGGAAAATCCATAGTGAAAATGCTTATGTGAACCCACAGATATGAGTAACTGCTTTTCTCTTAAGGAATGCTATTCTAAGATAAATAACAAAAAATGGGGAAAAGTTGTTTTCTCTGTTGCATATTTTAAAAATTTATATCAAGATAAGCTCATCACAAGTTCAAGAGAAGTATTAGCTGTGCATATCTATCCCTAGCTGTTTCAAAGCTCATCATTATGTATTAGAAATTAAAGGCACTTTCTGAGTTTTAGACTCACCTACAGTATCAATTCAACAAATGCACCTCCACATTTATCTTCTCTCTAGTAATCTATAAATTATCTATCTATCTATCTATCATCTATCTATTAAAGTATTAGGTATAAAATTGGAAAACTTATTTAACTTACTCTGTGCTATAGACACTCAAGGAGAGACTGAGCCACAATAAGGTTGAGGGTTTTTTCCCCCTGGATTTAACATTCTGAATTGTTCCTTTTGTTTGAGTTTTAGGTTTGAAGTTACGTTTTCTAATCAAAATTACAATCTCAGAATTAAGAAAAACATGCAATTTGTATACTGAAATTCTAGTGTCTATCAGTAGATATGTAATTTTGTGAACCTAAAACACACTCCTTGAAGAGAAATCACTGCTCCCTCACAGGTTTGATGCTGTGGGAGCCTTTCATGGTTCCTCCAATCAGCGCAAATTTGAAGAAACAGTTGTCTCTTTCACACATGTCTCCTAGTTCAAGAAAGGGAAAGTGGAGCAGTTACTCCCAGAGAACGAGGGGCTGCAGATTTCCTTCAAATGGATGCTAATTTCTTCAGAGTGATCCAGTGAAGTGCTCATGTGCAGCCTCATTGCCCTTGGCCTAAATGTTCTGGACTTTGCTTTCCCTTTCAGTTCTGCACCACCTCTACAGCACAAGGTGAAAGACACGGCTGCAGACAAACCTGCTAAGCAGCAGACATTTTTGACAAGACATTTTCCCACAGAAAATTATAGCAAAAGGGGAAAAATACTTCCTACAGTGCACAATTGTCCTTTTCCTTATTTTATTTTTTAAAGGTTAATTTTTTACAGATTTTATTTACTTATTTTTAGAGAGGGGAAGGGAGGGAGAAAGAGAGGGAGAGAAACATCAGTGTGTGGTTGCCTCTTGCGTACCCCCTACTGGGGACCTGGCCCTCAACCATGGCATGTGCCCTGACCAGGAATGGAACTGGCCACCCTTTGCTTCACAGTCTGGTGCTCAGTCCACTGATCCACACCAGCCAGGGCCTAAACATTCTTTTGAACATGATTTCTTGAACAAAAGTGTGGTTTACGTGTATTTGTTGTCATTTCCATAGATAGATAGATAGATAGATAGATAGATAGATAGATAGATAGATCTTATATATATAATATATATATGTAGGCATGTATGTGGATATATATATATCTCAGGAACACAATTGTTGGCTATATTAGCTCCTGACATAAGAGTTTTACTTTGCACCTAGCATATTGAATCCAATATAAAGGAGCTTTCCCTTAAGTTGTTTCACTCTTCCACTAAAATTTCCTTTGCTATATTTTAATTTGTATTGGGAGTGCCCATGGCACTTTCCTCATCAGTAGCTATTTTAATCAAATGTAAATTACAAACTTCTTCCTGAACTCATATGGATAAATTCCCACTCCTTGAAAATGGGAGCTCACGACAATTTACTTGGCCTCTCATGATAGGCTTATTTGTAAGAAAATAGTAATTACTTTTGAATTTGCTCACTTTTGTTCTTTACTCAGTATCTAGTATACTTAAAAAGGATAATTCGTTTTCATTTTCCTATCTTAAATCTGTGAGACTAACTAGATGAACTGAATGTTGCTTTTTAAATGAAGACCTTGTGTGATAACTTAAACAGTTCCATATTTAGTTTTATATATTAATGACCATGGTTATATATACTGAGACACACCATAGTTATCTGTATATAGCAGAATGGAAGTCCAGAGGTTAATTATAATGTATAATAATTTTTGAGATCTACTAAAAAGACAGATGTATAAATATGCTTTAAATAATCATAAATATTTTATTCCCCAACAAAAAAAGTGATAGAGATTCCGCCATACAGCTAATCCATGACAACTAAAATTTTGCAAAAAATGAAATTATTGTTTTATCTTTATTATATAATTACTTTATATAAATAGAACAAAATATTATTGTATTTTATCATCAATAGGTATAGTTATTTATATTTTTGGCAAAAAAAAACAAGTCCTTTTCATTAACAAAATTGTTTTTCTCTAGAGAATCACCTAGGGAAACATACATGGACATTGTTGCATCTCTTGTCTGGATTTCATTTTGTAATTTTGTGCAGACAGAAGCAAAAAATGAAAAGGATGTACTGAAAACAATTTATTACTTTTTAAGCACTTACCAGAACTCCCTATAGAAAGGATTTTCACACTTTATAATTTTCACACTTTGTCTTGTCATGTGTATCTTAGAATTTTATCAGAAAAATGGAAGATTGACTAGTGGGGCGTTCAAAAGCTATTAGCCAATCTTAATGTTTTTATCATTTCAGATAGCAGTCAAAAGTTTCTTACATAGATTTTTTATTTCTAAATTGTTTTCAATTTTTATTATTAGTAATACTTCTACTATTAATTATAGATAAATTTTCTTCAATGAATTCAAAACATTTTTAGGTAGTATGGTACACAGAGCCTGAAATGGAAGTTCAAAGTCAGGATGGGCATGTGTAACTGCTAGTCACTGCTCACAGGCGCAGTGTGTGTGCACTGACAGACACGGGTGCGGAGGGGAAGTCTGCGACAGGCAGGAAAAGAACAAGGAAGATGGGTAGAGCATGGAGGTACACACAATTATATTTTTAAAACTTCTTTCTTTGCCCTTTGTTATTTTTACTTCCCACTTAATTTATGCTTATTTTTTTCATATGTTCTATAATATTTAAGATCTCTGGTTATTTTTCATATACAAGTATTGAAATCCATAAATTCCTGAGTATAGATTTATCTTGCTCTTACAAATTTTAACATGTCTTGTTTCCTTTTCATTCTGTAGAGAATATTTTTTTAAATTCATCATGTGTTTTCCTTTTTCTTATGGATGATTCAATTATATATATATATTTTTAATTTTTAAATACTTAAAGGTTTGTATAAAATTCTTTTGCTAATAATGTGTTATTCAATTTATCTAGATCAAAAATATGTTTTCATCAATCCAATCTCTGTCAATTTGTTATCTTTGTTTTATGGCTCAGGATGTGGTCAGTGCCACCATGCGCTTATACAGAATGTTTATGCTTCGATTGTTGGGGACAGTGTGCTACAAATTCAAATTCAACCTCATCGTTTGATTTAAACATTAATTAAATATTCTACGTTTTTCCTGCTCTCAAGTTTACTTCTTTTATCAGTTGCTTTGAGAAGGGTATTGAATTTTCCAACTGCATTTTAGAATTGCGATTTTTCATTTGCCTCTTTTTTCTTATATATTGAAGTTTTGCAACACTGTACTTTCATTTCCTCTCTATCATTTGAGGTATACTGATCTATTTTACTATTTACTAATTTGAAATTCACAAAGTCTTGCTAATATTTTGCTTGAATCAATTGATTATCTTATAAAGATTTTATTATATAATAAAATTGTATTTACTAGAATAGTTTTATCTGCCTATTCCATCACCTCTTTCATTTCTGGGTTTGATTCTATCCATAGTTTTTTTTTTTTTTTTTCTGTTGGTTACAGGTCATTATGTTCTGCTTCTTCATTTGTTGTGTTTTTTAATACAGAACATAATTAATCTTCTATCATTAAGTGATCATTTTTCGTTGTTGTTTTTGAAGACCTAAACTATTTTTGCCAGGCATCCTGTCTGTCATCTACAATGAATGTGACATACAAGCAGCGAGCTGTCTATTTTCTGGCTAAAGAGATTTTCAGCAGTTCCCAGCTCTTCTTGAGTACTGGGAATGGCCTTATATATCTCTATTGTTTTTTCTTGGAAATTTTTGCCCTTGGATTTTCAGTGTATGCATGTGCAGATTGGCTTATTGATAAAGACTCATGGGTAACCCCCACCCAAATTTCTGGAATGCTATCTCCCCAGGGCTCCTTCTCTCTGGAATTGTACTCTCTAAACATTCTAGTCCCTTCGGCTTCCTTGAACTCAGATCTCTGCCTCCTCAGCTCGTTGAGCACATCGTGCCCTTCTCTGTATCACATTCTGAAACAGCCTTTGTGCAGCGGGTCTGGGCCGTGGGCGCACTCAGGTCCTTTGTGTTCTTCCTCGTAGAAATCCCTGTACTGTGCTGGTCATTGCCTGATGTCTGCAAACTCTCTTTCCAAGTATTTTGTCAAGGTTTGTCAAAAAGTCTAGAAGTCATGCCAGAAGAGTCATTCTAGACCCTGGTACTCTCTGGTGAAAACAAGTGGAAGTATTGTACTTCACTTTAAAATAGTTTTTACTTTTACCAAACATTTTTTCCCTAAGACTGAAAAATGACAATGCATTCTTAAATACTAAAGTAGCTATTTGATATGTGAGTGTGCAGTGGATCCAAATGTATTGAGTTTAAATGGTCTTGAAGATCTTGCCCCTGCTTACCTCTCCAGCTTTCATTCTTACTACATCAACTGTATTGAGATATATACAAAATATATTGAAAATATATTAAATTAAAAGTAATGTCCTGCATGGAAAAAGTGTTTCTCAAACAGATATTGACTTCTTTAATCTCAATTTTAATTCCATTTAATTTCATATCATTCTTCATGTTTTTCAGAAATTTCTTTAGATTTCCCTTTTTAATCTCTGCATACTCCCTATCAGATAAAAATGTAATATATAAAGAATTTCATGCTTATAATACTGTGCTTTCCATAAAACTACAAGATAATAAGAGAAATATCTTTGTTATTTATCTCTATATCGCCAAGTTCTTGAACAGTCTTTTACAAGTAGTCATCCTATATCTTTTTTTCTAACTTAACAAATGCCTTCAGATAGTAGCCACATAACAGGACTGACAATTCTTAAAGTCAAAACTGATGAATCCTTGTAGGATGTGGGTCTTGAAGATTTTCATATTTATTGTTGTGTAAAAACTACTACATAATTTAGTGGATTAAACAGGAGTGATTTTATTGTTTCTCCTGATACTGTGGGCTGTAATCAACTAAGGGCTGACTTGTCTGGAACATCCCAAATGAATGGTAGTTGGTCCAGACAATCAGCTGTGGGATCAGGTGAAACTATCAAATGAAACACCTCTGTTTTTAACCACTCATCCCGTTAGGTACCTGGACTTCTCATAGAGTGGGCTCAGTTCCAATAGGCAGGATGTGAAAACTGACAGTACTTTCAAAGCTGGGTTAGAAAGCCCATTAATGTCACTTGTGATAGATTTCATTGAAAATGCCTGTTACAAGGCCTACCCAGATTTAGGGCAAAGGAAATAACCTCCACTTCCTGATGTGAGAAACGGTATGGATGCACAAAAAGAGAAGGGATTGTTGGGGCCATAGTTTCATGCTATTTTCCACAGGTAATTAGAAGACATTATGTTCTTGACGTCTCCTTATACCCTTCTTTCAATGTAATTTTTCTTTTCCTTTGGCAGATATGGTGTTGGAATTTAGAAAAAAACAGAACTACAAATATCAAAACTTTGTACCAGTCTTTATCCCTGTTATATTGTGGCAGCCACAGCGTCACTTGTTATCTACAATAGTTGAAGCATTTGTATCTCCTTCCTGGGAACAGAATCTGGTTAAGCTTTATACTCTCAGATATTATTGCAGATGTCTATCTGTGAAATATTTTTCCCTATTCATTTTTGTTACCCATCCTTCACTTTAATCTTACAGTTTTTAGGAGTGTTATTTCCCATCCTTTAGCACAAGGAAGAATGTTATTAAAACATCTCAAAATGAATTAACACTAAAAGAAACAGATTTATAGTATATTTGATATATTGTGTCAAAACTAGAAATATCATGACTTTTTAAAGTTGTGATTTAATCATTTCTAGCATCTCCAGGAATAGACTATAACAGAAAAGTACTATTCAAGTTTTGTTTCCAAAAACAAAATGAAAGAAATTTTTTAATATTAAACAATTGTACACATATTTCCCTCTAGTAATTCAAAACATTGATGATATATTACAAAATAAGTGACATCATACCTATAAAATAGCATATCTCAGATTCTAACAATATTTGTCTAGGACCTAGAATAAACTTTAAATACAGTGAGAAATATCAATTACTCCACCCACAATGTGACAGACAAGCCAAAATATGTGTTTTTAGATACACCTGACAATATTTTTATAGTCTCAATATTCACCTTATCCATGCATATGTGATTACAGATTTATACCAGCTCAGACATTGGAAATATGATCATACAATACCATCAGAAAAAACCTTTATCAAGAAAGCAGAAATTGCTCTACTTCTTACATCTAACTATACTTTCATGAGAATTTTTCAGAAGTTTGCTTCTTAAATCAGTGGTTTTATTGTGAATACTAAGAAAGTATGCAAATAAGGCTCTTTAGCTACAGACACAAACTTATATCAGGTAGAATGTCATCTTGCCAAGTTAAAAAAAAGTGAACTAAATGTGGCTTTAAAATTATGTAAATTCTATGTCTCACATTTAAAGTGTAAATTAGGAAAGCTAGTAGAACTCTAACTCTGTGTTGGTAGCATCGTTAAGTACACAGTTTCTTTCCATGTTTCTGTTCTGTGGTCCATGGCATACTGGTTTTGCCCTTTAACTTAGCTTTCATCATAGGTACAGAATAGCTATTGTAATTCCTGGCATCCCATCTGGTGGTGTAATATAAAACAGAAAAATGGAATATCTGTCTTCCACATGTTTCATTTTAAAAGACAACTTTCAGTAGCAGATCTCTCCTCATTGGCCCAATCTGGATCAAATTGATTCCACAGGACAATCCTGGTTAAGAGTTTGACATAGGTGATCAAATTTACTCCACATCTGGAAAACATCATGGTTATGGAGAAAGTAACTTATAGTCTTATGTGTATTAGTTTTGTGTGTGTGTTTAATCTACACCCAGGGGTTTGCCAATTTCTATAATCTGAAATAATTATTCAACCTGATGTCCATGTATAAACTTGCCATGGAAGGTGAGTTTAAAGACTGATGCGATCTTGCCAGTTTGTAGCAGCTTGAAAGTGTCAATGTTAGCATCTCTTCCCAGTGCCACATTCGGAGTCGTGTCAGTTGTTTCAAATTGACCAGGATCAGAGTGTTTACATCATTCAAATCAGCAAATGCTACAATTACTTTTAAGTTTTTGTATGTATGTAGGCATTCATTGATTGATTGATTCATTCATGCATTCATTGAGCTGACTTACCAGTACATCACTGGTTTAAAGCAACTAACTCAGAGAGGTGGAACTGCATGAAGTTACAAAACAGATTAAATGATCAGTGTGCTTGTGTGTGTGTCTTAATTATTAATATGTATTCTATGTGTATTGAAAGAATTTGGTCTGAGACTTGCCTTCACACTTTCAAGGTTGTGACAAAGCAAATATAGCCCTTAAAATCCTTTAAATATTAACAGCTTCTTCTATTTGCAAAAGTAAAGCAAAACAAAAAAAAATAAAGCCCAAAACTAAACTAATATAATAATAAAAATCTAGCCTGCCTTGGAAGTTCATGAATCATCTTCCCTGGAGGTGGATACCTAAACTGATTTGATTTTGGTTAGTAAGAATGAAAAACATGATTTGGGTAGGCAACAGAAAGTTTTTACTAAAATTTCCAATCTTATACTCTCTCTCAGTTTCTCTTCTGTCTCTCTCTCATTCTCTCTCCCTCTCTTTTTCTCTCTCTCATATACATATATGTGTATATGTGTGTGTGTATATATATATTTTCCAGTGGTGTAATATAGAATCTGAAAAAAAAAATATATATATATAAATAATCAGCCAGCCCTTTCTTAATTAAAAAACAATACTCATTTATTATCATTAGGCAGGTTGCTGTTTGCTAGGGAGTTGGCTAACAAACACTGAACTTGGCTGAGCTCAAACTGAAGCTCCATCTGGGCTCGGCTCCTCACTCTTTATTGGGCTTAGGTCTGCATCATGCGTGTTCTTTCTATGTTCCAAGCTGAAGTGGCAGCCACTAATTCAGCGATGTTATTTTTATGTGATGATAGATATGCAAGGGTACAAGACGTCAAAAATAAACATATGACAATTAACCTCCCGCTATTCGAAGCAAGTCATAAAGCCAAGTTCAACCTCAAAGAGTGGGAAGTATACTCCCACCATGAAGGCAAGACATTATATGACCAATTCCAGTGTTAAAAAATTAGGTAAATAATACCCAATGTTTCACAAAAATAAACCTTTACAAACCTGGCATCTATATTTAGGATTTGTAGCAAGAAAATATGTACTCAGACTAATAAACAAATAACAGTCTTAATAAGATGGAAGCTTCCTGGCCTGAGAGAATTACTTTACAAATGTACTTAAACTTAAAACATCAAAATTAAATAATGATTTCAAGCACCTATTAGGAAAACTCATAAAGGGTGGATGGCTTTGCTTCAGTTTGAATTCTGTCCTGAGACAGAAACAAAATACTTCATTCCTCATGGCACAGCTGGCAGCATGAGCTCATCTCCCCTTTTTCTCAACTTGTGCTCAAGTTCCACGGAGGGAAGGAGCCAGGTGGAGGTATGTCCTGGTCAATGTGTGCACAGTACGTTTGTGTTACAGCTCAAAATCTTGAGCTTAGAAAACCCCTAAGATTATAAGGGAGCTGATAGCAACTATGCCCAGCCTTTGCTCTGGAGCAAGACTTTACCTTTGTTATCTTGGACAGCAAAGAAATTGACTCTCTTATTTGGAGGGACACACTGTATCTTATCAGATTTGCTGTAAAAATATCCTGGAAATGTTTTGAAATTTTTTGAATACCTAACATTTTATGGGAGGTAACAAGGAACATTACTCTCTGGAAGATGTATATTGTTATCAATCTTTCAATTATTGCATAGATTTATGTACTACTAAACTTTTATAAAGTCAATAGTTACTTACCATTCATTTAAACTTTATTTTCATGGTGATAAAGAGAATGAGATCACTAATCAAGATTTTTAAGATCACAGCTTCTTGAATGTGTCCTGAGACCATGACTGGTATCATCTTCCTCTTGTCCACTCATTCTTAACTTTGCTCACCTTAAGCCAACCCTTCTGCTAGTCTACAGTGTCTTTCCAACAGGATAAACTAGACTTTAATTCCTAAGGCACCTTAACTCCTGTTTCCTTTCCCTTTTGAGATTCAGTGACCTATTTGCTATTGTCAATGACACAAGTATGTGAGGAGGAATCACAGGGTACCCCTGAGCTCCAGACACATACACCTCTGCTTCCATTATGTAGCAGTGGACTCTTGATCCTCATAATAATCAAGGCTAGCTTCCCACATGTTATTAGAACTTTTTTGGTCATTTGTTTTAATTTTACATAGTGGTCAAGGTGAGTAGACAACAAATCTTTAAAACATAACTTTAGGGAATGGGGGGATGGCAGTGTCCTTGGGGGCCTATAGCAACACTGCAGGAGGAGTGACACAATTCCCCAAGTGAGTCACCAAGGGTGATGATGAAGTCACTACTTCTTCTCACACCCTCTTTGATTTCTAGACCTATATATCCTAACTGTAGGGGCTCCTCATTTTGCAATGGCCATTGGAGCCAATGTTTACACTGAGGATGGAAGGATAGTCTTTCAATCTTCGGACTGAAGGGTATCATCTCTAGGCTGGTGCCCAAATCAAACCTCTAAGAGGTAATTTCAGCATTCAGTCAGGGAAGCAGTGTACAATTAATGCTTCTTGCCCTTATGGATCACTGGACCCATATGTTCACTGTCACTGTATCCTCACAACGACCATCTTTGTCCAAGAACATGAATGCTGTGCTGTATTAGTAATAAGACAATTATTTCAGCCTTCCAATAGTGTTGCTAGCAGAAGTGTTGCAGGAAGTGAAGGCAAACCCAGACCTGGAATACACATTATATTTCTCAGTAAGAATGAATTATTGCCCTTGCTAAATGGAATGTGCCCAAAGTGATCAACTTGTACTAAGTGCCTGGTTGGTCCCCTTGAGGGACGGTACCACATCAGGGAGTCAGTATTTGTCTATTCTGCTGATAGATTTGATAGTCTTCAGGGCAGCAACTAGACAGTCCATTTGAATGAGAGGCTTTGTTGTTCAGCTCATGCTTTGCCTTTGATTCTGCCACCAGAAATTTTATGAATGAATTGTATGGGCAATAATCTAAACATTTTGATTTGTCATCACATAGGTATATAGTCTTCAATATTTCTGCCCTACTGACATAATCTGACATCATATCTATATAACTCCATGCATATATTTTCTGTATTCTTTGAGAACTTAATACTTCTGATGTCATTTCCCATGCACCACTGTGAGTGAAGAAAATATTAGTAGAGCTGCCAGTTGTCCTGACTACATCAGAGCTGTCAGCATGCACCCCTGGTATTCAGTAGAATGATGCATCAAGTCGCCATTTGTTTAAGGATTATACAAAAGGTGTGGAGGTTCATGCTGCCTCTTACAAAACAGAAACTACTATATCACCTATCCTAAAACAGGCAAGCTTGATCTCTAGGTCTGTTTTTCTTTACGCTTGATTTTCTACTTCTTTGCTCAGAATAAACAAAGCCTATTTATAAACCTTGAGTATCTATATCATTGCATTCTAAAATATATTTGTTGAAAATATGGTAAAGAAGAAAAATGAACCTACATGTAAAGTTTGCAAGCACATGTCTCTGTGACCTTCTTGCTTTATGGACTTTTATTATTCTAGTGCAGGATTTCAATTGCACAGTTTTGAGGTAGTATAATCTAATACATGCTCTCTTTAGAGAAATAAAAATAAGTTCCACAGTTAAATAAATTTGGCCAACCTTTTTGGAAATTTATGATGAAAAACAACCTTAAAAAGCTTCTGTGATGTCATGTGATAGAAAAGTATGTTCTAATACCCAGAGCTTTTTAAAACATTTAAATAATACAAACACTAATCAAATTTTCTAAACAAGGACTTTTTTGTACCAGTTAATCCATAGGATAAATTGTCTCCAGGATGTATGAATTCAAGAGCAAACGTTACATCATTGAGGGCTATCAGTTTCCTGTTTCTTTTTCTGTTTATTTTGGTAGGTTGGCCTCATTCTGTAGTGAGAAACTCTCTGTGTAGTATGAAAAGGACCACTGCCCTATATGGTTTGCATTCTCTCTGGTCGGCAATCTGAACATGTATGTAGAAAAGGTCTTAGTTAAACCCACTCAGCCCTCATGCTTGTCATTGAAATAATCACTGATGTCAGCAGTACACTGACTGACCCAGCAAAAGTTACATGGTTGGCTTAGGAAGCAAGATAGGCAGGTCTCAGAGGATCCTGAGGGATCAAGATATGCCCCTTCTATATTCCACTGTATATTACCACCTTATCTGAACATGGAACCCTATTATCTGAAATATCTATTAAAATATTTTTACAGAACCTATTCAGATACTAAATTTTTATAATTATAGTTCTACTCACAAGGATACTAGTGTATCCACCTGTTATTTTCCCATTAATGTGAAAAAATATAATATGTTACATTTCATGTATATGCATGATGGCTTGAGTATACTCTGTGGTTATATCTTTGAATAAAGTGAAATAGCAATGTTTTTCTAGGCATTGGTTAACACATTTTAAAAACTTCACAATGTGTAATATAATATACTGGTAGACGGTTGGACTTTAAAGATTCTTTTAACACAAAAAAAGTCAGGGTTGGATAATCTAGGCAAGAACACCGAGAAGTGCTTTGATGCTTAGCTACATAATCAAACAATGTGACAGTGGGAAGTGGGAAGGTCAAGTGAAAAGAAGCGGTGACAAATGGCATTGATTTCAGGTCACTGAAGTATATCCAGACCCGTAAAATAGATATCCCAAGTTGTTAAGAGTCTTAGAGCCCATAGAAAACACAACTTATTCTAATACCAATATGCCAAAAAACTGTGAAAGCACCCTGATTCAAAATATCAAATGTGAAAGCTAGTAGAAACATTTCATTTGTATATTTAAACTTTAAGCTTAATGTTTGTAAAGGCTGGTATAGCATGTAAAATAAAATTAGAAAAAGTAAAAATAACTACTAATAATTAATTTTTAAGTCTAGTTCAGAATTTTAGCCAGAGACTATTAAATTTAACTATTACATTAAAATTTTGGGAACTGCTGAAAGGAGGAAAATGTTTTTTCAAGTTTATAATTGAAGATTTCATTTTTTATTTATTTGTATTGCTGTTCAAATACAGTTTTCTGCCTTTCCCCACCCATCCCCTGCACCCCATCACTCCCCACCTCCCTCCCCTGTTTCCAGCCCCCTTGTTATTGTCCATGTGTCCTTTATAATTGTCTCCGTAAACACTTCACCCTTTCCCCCCATTATCCCCTCCCCTCTCCCCTCTGGTCATTTTTGGCACTGTCTTGACCCCCAGATTAGTAGCCATTTAAGGTTTATACCCCCCAGCAATCTTTTTAAAATAAAAGATACCATAATTCTCTGTGATTTTCTTAAGGAGCCAGAAAAGTATCTCAGATAACCAACTGTATATTTCTTCTCATGTATCATTGGGGATGTTAGAATTGGGTAATATCATTTCTGAACTAGTCATATGCAAGAGGCATGGGATTAATTCTAGAATATTCAGGGCCATCTTTGCTGGCCTGAGTTTGGCAGTGCAAACTGGACCATGAAGATATTTAGAAAATGTGGTATCTGAACAAAATCAGCATCTTATTAACCAGAAAGAAAGAGAGAATAAATGCCACTTGTTTTGTCTATGATTTTGCTAGGGCAGCTTTCCTAATCCTGGACATCATTTAAAGCACTTCAGACATTATCTTCTTGAGGCAATACTTTCTAAGACTAAGTCCCCTCACCCTCACATTGAGTAAGAGGCAACTTTTTTCTTGGGGCTCTACTCAGAGGTTATACATATCATTCAGTATTAGGGTTATTTTTTACAGTAATTAGCTCTTTTACTAATCCGTGAGTGCTGTTTGTAAACAGTAGTGGTTAAATTAATAGATGAAGACGCTGTTATAAATTATTCATAGTTTACTAAAACTTTTTAATAGATCCACTTCTTTTGAGTCACTTAGTAAGTATATTTGGGTATTTGAAATTATAAATTAATTTATTTTAAAATATGTTGCTTCTTATAGTCCACTCAAAACAAGTTAGGATTATAAAATAAATATAGAATATTGAGTTTCTTTAGCCTTCTAAACTAGGTTAGGGATTGCACTGAGATATTGTTGTTTTCAACTCTTCTTTGAGGAAAGATATGCCAACAGTCTTAGTTGACATATTTTCCCCAACATTTAGTCAATGTGTATTTCATGGGCACTCAATAAACATGTACGATTAAATAAGTACATTAAGAATATTTATATTTACTTACTATCTTGTATAACATCTCATTTAGCTCTTACTACATATAAATCTTTATTCAATAGCATGTTGCAGGAAATACCACATAGGATCTCAGAGGAAGGTTCAAATTAATACTGTAATTAATTGGCAGGAGTCAGTCCATCTAAAGTTAGATCATCTCTTGTAAGCTCCAGTTGGCAGCAGTCAAACGAGAGGTCTCCCTTCTCACACACAGATTTCAATGCCTCCGTCACCAAAAGGGAGCCTGCTCTACTGAAATAAGATCTTTATTTTGCTGGTCTCGGGACCTGCGAGAGTCATGTACGACACTTTGAACACCGAATGCTTCTGGCCAAATCACCTAATCCTCTCTCCTCTCCAATATTCTTTCTGCCTACCATTCTCTGTCTTGGAAACAGGAGGTATAATCTCATTATTCCTTTTAAACCTGCCATTCACCACAAGAACCCCAGCTCTATCAGATCACTCATTTTTTTCCAATTCCAGTCCCCATAGGATTCTGCACACCCAGTGTTTTGTTTCCATCCCCCACCCTGAGCAACTACCAAAATGCTTGCGCTGACTAAAACCATCTGTAACTCAAAGTCAGTCATCAGCAAAATCTGTACCTATTAAATCATCCTTTCATCTTTACTTGCTCTAAAATCCGGTTCTGCATTAAGCTGATTGTTTCAAAGGAAAACATGTCAGTGTTTTGTTTTCTTCATACTTCCTGATATACTTCATAAAACTTAAGGTGGTGTAGTTTTCTTCCTTGCCCTTCATAATCTCTTTCAAAGTGTTGTTTCTCTCTGTACCAGAAAAAAAAAATCATCCAGCTGTGAAACCAGACTCTACCACCAACTGTTGTGTTTTCATCATCTGCTGATCCTTGGGTTACTCTCCCTGAGGATCTGGAAACTGTAGCTCCTGCCACGCTGATGCTCTTTCCAACATGACCACAGTCATAAATCTCTGTAATGTCATTGTCCCTGTGAATTACTCTCCTCAAATCACCACCTCTCAGTTCCTTGATGATAGCTCTTCAAATTGGCAGATGTCTGACCCTACCTGAGGCACGCACACTCAAGGTCATATCCTAGAGGTTGTCCATATCAATAGCTTTAACTACTATCTTAACTCAATTTCAAGCACTTCAATCACCAGCCACTACCTTCCATTCCATTTTCCAATTCTCTGCATTGACTGTACTGTCAATCAGAATTATTACTGCAAAGGATTGATTCCACTAGCGTGCCTTTCCCCCCTTTTCTAGCTTCCTTTCTGTGCTTACAGCTGTACTTCCACGTTCCGCCATTGTCTTCCATCTAATTCCTTTCCCATTTTTTGCTCTACTGGACTGAAGTGGCTAAATAATAATCCTGTATAAATCAAACCTCTTTGAGTATGACATCTGCATCCACAAAGAGGAAAACGGCTAAAACAAAACACACAACCACTCTGTTTCCAGTTCAATGTATGATCACTTATCTCAAGTGGTAACACTTCGCCTTAGTTTAATAGGCAATCCAACAAGACTTTCCTAGTTCTCTTCCCCATTCTTCCAAAGGACCCTTTTAGTGCTTTCCTTTTTCTCTAACCTATACCTTTTCCTTTATTCTCACTTTCAAAATATGATTTGAGAGAAGAAGAGCAACCACAACAGAAAACACCAAAGCTCCTGCTACTTTTTTGCACTATCCACTCATCTGCACCAGGGCCTGTATTCTCTGTGTTTTGTATGTCAAAATGAATGAACTGTGTGTGCTTCTAGCAAAGGGCAGCCTCTCCATTTTGTGTTATACCTCATCATATCTCAACTATGTGTAAACATAGAAACATTTCTCCAGAAATTCCACTGTTCTTGCCATATAATATCCCCTCTACAGAACCAGATGTTAACCTCCTAATATAAATAAGCCTTTTTAAACCCAATTTTCATGCTAGTTTTGGACCATTTCTTTTTTTCTCTTCACTGTAAAGCCCATTTAAAAAGTTTTCTAAGCCCTGACTGGTGTGGCTCAGTGGCTTGAGTGCCAGCCTATGAACCAAAGGGTCACCTGTTTGATTCCCAGTCATGGCACATGCCTGGGTTTCAGGCCAGTAAGGGGCACTCAAGAGGCAACCACACATTGATGTTTATCTCACTTTCTTTTTCCCTCTTTTCCCCTCTCTCTAAAAAATATTTTTAAAAAAGTTTTCTAAAATTGACTTATACAATCCATCTTTCTATATTTTCTTCAATCAACTCCTTCCAGTCTTTTGCTACTAGAATTTTATTATAACTCCCCATATCAAAGTAACCAGTGACTTTTAAAATCCCATATTTAAAGACCAATTTTAAGTCTTTTTTAAATTTAACCTCTAATAAGGCTTTTATAAAGTTTATATTCTCATATTTGATATATTCTAATTGTCTTTGAAAATATAACTTCCCCCTTGCCATTTTTCCTAGTCCTGTGAGAAATCAGAACTCTTCACTGTTTCTTCTGTAATTTTCTGAAGAAATGCTACATAGTCAGTCCTTGGACATTACATATAAGGGGGGACAAGAAAAAATGGAATTATCTTCTCAAGTGTATGCCCCTTGTTGTATATGCTTGCCCCATTAGGTGGGTGTCCTAGGAACCCATCTGTATCAGTGTACCAGCTGGCATTGTTGTGAAAGCTATGTTCAGCTTCAGTGAATTTTTCTGAAGACTCTTTCAACATGTTTACCTATTTCATGATGGGTGATTTACAAGTACACCTGCCCACACTGTGCTGAGTGCTCAGCAGTTTTTAACCAAAAATGACATAAACCCCATACCCCACAATCCCTTTTCACATGATTTTTGCCTCAAGCTATGCTTTCTGCTTCCACAGTTGAAAAAAAAAAGTCCTTAATGGAAAATGTTTTCCTAATGTTGAAGAGCTGAAACAAACAAACAAAAAAATGACAGAAGCAGTAAAAGACATCAAAATCAATGAGTTCAAAAACTGTCTTGAGCAGTGGATAAAAATGATTCAATAGGTCTACTGCATCAGATGGAGAGTACTTTGTAGGTGGCTAAAGTTTAAACATGTAAAAATAAATGCACAATTTTTTAATAAATAGATTTTGTTATTTTTTGGTCTCCCCCCAAAAAGTTGAGTGCTTTGAGCACTGAATAACTTAAAGTCAGCTTATTTCAATATAAAAAAGAATGTCTATTAAATTTCAAGTTTAGAGAGTCAACTTGCTCTATTTTCTCAACCAATTTAAACAACAAGCAATTTTACAGTTAAGTTCCAAGTGGAACAGCCAAATACTTTTGCTTTTTTTGACAGTTGAATGAAATCAGATATCAGTGACTTATTTGTGATCATTCCTTTTTTTTTTCTGACTCTCCAACTAAACTCAGTGAAAAGTACTTTATACTTCCAATAGGAAAGTGGTTTTGAGTTGTTTGATCATTTGGATCCTATCTTCTTCTAGACTTGTATTTGTATTAAATGGTAGAAGCTATTTTTCTATCATTGTGCCATGGAGTTAAGCTTTCTTAAATAACATTGAACATTTAAATTTGTTTTCATTCCTAAAAATAAAACTTTGATAGTATAATGTCTAATTTACTCCCATAGGTGTTTTATAGATGATAATATAATCATCAATAGCTAAAATAAGATACCAATTAGTACAAATAATCAAAGATATATTTACAGAATATAAATAGCTAGAACAAATAGAAATCTACCATTTTACTATCTGTTGAAGGATCCAAGTCTAGTTTTAAAAACATTTTCCTAATTTCAGTAAAGTTTATTTAACCTGAATGTCAGGCAACCTTTCAATTTTTATGCATATGATTATTTTAATAACCAAGACAATGTGTTATATTTTCAATATATTTTAAGCATTTTTCATTTACAGAAAGTAGAGTTTCCATATATTCCCTCTCCCATCCAATTGCCCTACTACTAACAGCTTGCATTAGCATGCTACATTTGTTAGACTAGGTCAACCAATGTTTATACATTATTATTAACTAAAGTACCTACTTCATATTAGAGTTCATACTTTGGTTTTATAGTTCTATGGGTCTTGAAAACTCATGATGTTATGTGTCTGTCATGGCAAAAACACGGAATAGTTTCACTCTCCTAAAAGACTTGCATTCCATCTATTTATCCCTTTCACCCCAATCCTGAGTCCCTGCAACCACTGATCTTACTACTGTTTCAACAGTTTTGCCTTTTTAACATTTTAAATTTTCTTTGGTGGTTTTTTACAACAGTGACATACTCTGTAGGTGCCTAGAAATTAGCTGATCAAGGAAATAATTGATTTTTTTTCAGGCTTTAGTTTTAAGGTGGATTACAACCCAGAATAAAATATTTTCCTGGACAGAAAATAAGGCTTTTATCTATTTGCCCTTTCCTATCATGTCTACAATTTTGGCAATACATCATATGTCGTGGTGAAATTCCACAATGAAAAAGAAACAGTTAACTTGTTCTGCAAAGGAGACAATATTTCCATGAAACCAAAAATTAGCAGAGATTCCCAAATAATTTTGAGTTTTTTTTTCTTGTAAAACACAGTGGCCATGATGACTAAGATAACAAAACCATAAGTAAAAATAAAAGAAAAAAAAATTCCTTAATCAAATGCACCCAAAGGAGGATTTTATCAGTGGGCCATTTTACAATGAATTAAATTTATTGAAACACTTGCTTTCTATCTTAGAGTCCATATATTTAGAATTATAGTAACTTGAATAGAAAGCTTTAATAATTTTATTTTGTTTGCTATTTCATCATTTTTTGTCCTTATGATGAAATCTCATGATGTAAAAAAATTAAATGTTAGGCAAGTAGAGAAATAAATTAACAGAGACCAGGAAATCTGGGAGGAAATATGTACATTAACTTTGTATGGCATTGAAAATATTATATGAAAAATATGAATTGAAATATATGTTTATTAATTTAATTCTCTTTCTACTGTATACACATATGTGTGTACACCCACTGGTGGGTCATCAGTCAAAGACTGGGGTCTCCCCCATTGACTGAGATGGTGACAGGGGAAAGTTCTTACACTGAACATAAGCAAGGCTAGCAAGTTAAGTGAATAAGAGAAAAAAGTCCTCCTTCACCCTCCTGGTACCAGACAGAGTGGAATCAGTGGACATCAGGTACAGGCACCATATAAGTCAAAATGGCATAGGAGGAGGTGCTAGACCAAAAAGACCTAATCTGGGGAATGCAGGGATTGGATGGGAGGTGGATCCACCAGAGGCACGTAAGAGTTCGGGAAGTTGATTGGTCATTTTGAGAAAGCACCTCATCCATCCCACACCCAAGCTAGTATAAACCCAAGGAAACAAAGAAGGCTCTCTTGCTTCTGGCTCACTGGCTCATGGCCTGCGCTCGGGTGGTGGAATCTCCTGGTGTCTCCACAGGCTTTAGCTGCCACATAGCCCATTGCCTACAGGAGGGTACTTCTCCTGCTCTCTTGCCAACCTGGTCATGAATTTTCTGGTGCTTTTGATGCTTAAAGTCTTTCGCTAGGGTTTATATAGTTTATGTACACTCTTGTTTGCCTTGATAACAATAAAATCTTTTCATTTAAGAGAACTTAACATTCTAACTTATTAATGAATTTTGGAGATTGAAAATATTGCAAACTGACACAATTACTCATACAATCCTTTCTGAATTGCAGACACAAAGACACACAGGTACATGATGAGCTCATAGCTTCAATTTTATAATTTGATCTCAAGTCAAGAGAAAAATGCAAAAGTAAAAATATCACAGATCCAGACACCAAAAAGTTTCCATCTTGCATGGTGGACTAGTGCTTAACTTCTATGAGCAAAGAGTCAGACAAAAGGAAAAAAGGACAAGAGAAAAAAGACCAACAAATTAGATTCTCTGTCATCTCTGCCAAAAAGATAATAGATTTCTATTACCCATTAACTTATTTATGGAGATGTTGCAATGGTCAAATCATAAAACAAAATTTTAAATTATTGCTACCACCAAAGAGGAATAACTTATTGACTATCAGCAAACCAGAAAAGAAACAAACAAATGAACAAAAACACAAAATCATTTGAGAGAGAGGAAAAAACTGAATAGATAAACAGAAGGTCAGCAAAGTTTTCTTGCTGTTTTGGATATTGCTCGGGCAACCAGAAAAAGACACACTTGAGATATAACTGCACATTCAGTGCTCTTCTCAAGCATACAGCTTACATGTCTCAGAGACCACTGGGCATCTCTGTGAAAACAGTATGTAAAATAATTTCCATAAAATGCAATATTACATTTCCCTTGCAAATATAAAACAAATGCATGCCAGAAATTTTTCCCTGGCTGGTGTGGCTCAGTTGGTTAGAGTGTCATCCCACACACCAAAAGGTTGGAATTTCAGTTCCCCGCCAGGGCACACACCTAGATTGCAAGTTTAATCCCCATTCAGGATGCCTATGGAAGGCAACCAATTCATGATTTTCTTTCATATCTGTGTTTCTCTCTTTATCTCTCACCATTCCTTCCTCTAAAAAGTCAATAAAACATATTTAAAAAACTTTATGTAACTCAATTAATGATGAACCAGGAAGATGTTACAACTAATTCAAAGGAGAAGATAAAGTAACAGATGTCAAGTACTAAAATTAAAGAATAAATAGATACAAACCTACCTTCTACAGTAGGAGTAAAGAGGAAAGGAATGGAAATTGAGGGGAACCTGGAGTTGTATACACTGGACACTCAGTATTTTTATCCCTTCCCCCTTATTTCAAAGGCTATGATTATTCTTGACAGAAGATAGAGTGATTTACTACAGAATCATTTTGTTTGTAAAATTTGAAAGAGAACATTAAATGCACGCTCTTTGAAGTCATCATAATAGCTGTTATAAATTGAATGTTTGTGTCTCCCAAATTCACATGTGAAGCTGTGACCTTCAATATGATGGTATTTGGAGGTGCATCCTTTCAGAGATGTTTTAGGCTTAGATGAGTTCATGGGGCTGGTGCCCTTGGGACAGGGTTAGTGCACTTACAAGAAAAGGAAGAGACCAGAGAACTTTTTCCTGTGTGCCTTCTCTCTCCCTCCTTCCCTCCCTCCCTCTTTTCTCCTCCACTCTGTGTGAGGACACTGCAAGAAGGTAACCGTATCTGAAAACCAAGACGAGAGCGCTTACTAGTAACTGAATCTGCTGGTGCCTTGACCTCCCTAGTCTGCAGAGCTGTGAGAAATACATGTTTGTTGTTTAAGTCACCCAGTCTATGATATTTTGTCACAGAAGCCTGAGTAGACCAAGTGGTGGTTGTGCAGGGTGAGGTGAAATGGCCGGAAGGGAGTCTGGAGACCCATCTGGGATGTTAATAATATTTTATTTCTTCATCTAGGTAGTGGTTATGTGAGTATATTTGGGTTGTAAAAATTCATTCATGTGTATTTTCCATGTGTATATCTTACTTCAATAAAATATTTTTAAATGTGATTAACTAAATTCTGTTTTCCATATAAACATAAATGACATGAATGAAAAGTAAAGGAATTGAGAAAGATACACCATGCTAATACTAATAAAGAATAAGCAGTAGAAGCTATATTAATTTCAGATAAAGCATATTTCAAAGCAGGGGCAATTACCAGGGATAAAGAGGGTTTCTAGATAATGATAAGTAAGTCAATTATCCACAAACTCCTTATTGAAAATATGACCATCCTTTGGGTACATCCTATGTACCCAAAATCTGAGAATCAAAATATGTGAGAAAAAACTGATAGAATTGCAGGAGAAATAGACAAATCCAATATTATAACTGAAATTTCAACACTCTTCTATCAGTAATTGACAGTACAACAGGCAAAAATTCAGTAACAATATCATTGAACTGAGCAACACTATCAACTGAATCCAATTGATATTTATATACTATATATAAAAATATATATAGTATATAAGTATATATGTAGTATATATATATATAGTATAGTGTTATGATATTCATCCAACAGAAGAATATACACTATTCTAAAGTTCACATGGATAATTCATGCAAATACACCAGTCCTGAGCCATAAAACACACCTTCAATTTAGAAGAATAGAGATTATACAATGCTTGCTATAAGATCACAATGAAATTAAACTAAAAACCAGTAACAGAAAGATAACTAGAAAAGACAAAAATATTTGGAGATTAAACAACACACTTCTGAATAACACATGGATCAAAGAAAAAGTTTCGAGAGAATTTAAAAAAATACTTTGTAGGAAATAAAAATGAAAATACAACTTATCTAAATTTGCAGAATGCAATAAAAATGATGCTTAGAACTAACTTTTAGCAATTGATGAATTAATTATAAAAGAAGAGAGATCATCAATCCAAATTTTCACCTTAGGAAACTAGAAAAAGAGCTAAGTAAATCAAAAGTAAGTAATCCCACTTCTGGAGATTTAGTCAAAGAAAATGCAAACATTAATTCTAAAGGATAGATGTTCTCCTATGTTCATTGCAGCATTATTTACAATAGCTGAGAAATGGAAGCAACCTAGGTGTTCATTGATGGGTAAAGAATATATGACTACACACACACAATGGAGTATTATGTAGCAACAAAAAAGAATGAAATCTTGCCATGTGTGAAAACATGAATGAATCTAGAGAGTATTATGCTAAGTGAAATAAATATTTTTGGATGGAGACATCACCTCTTTTTCTCCAAATGGCTATCTCATTTTTCTAAATGCTCCTAGAAAATGAATAATTTCCTTATTGATATAAAATACTTATTTTTGCCATTAATTTTATCCCTGTTGTAGTCTCCTTGTCTTCAAAAATCAAAATTTTTCAATATATACACTTATAATCCTGAAACAATATATTTTTTGCCAATTATGATTCATAGTGCTTTTGTTCTTGGTATGAATCCATCTTGTATATTTCTTTTAATGACCTATGGGTTATTATAATTTCATTATTATCATAATTAATAATATCAATGATATTAATTATAATCAATAACTATAATAATTATTAATGATTAATCATTATTAATGGCCTGATTATTAATACTTCACTTAGATCTTTAAAATATTATTACATGTCTTTCACCACCTGGCTTATTTCACTTAGCATAATACTCTCCAGTTCTATCCATGCTGTTGCAAAGGATAGGAGTGCCATCTTCCTTTCTGTTGTGTAGTATTCCAAAATGTAGGGGAGTAGGATGGAGGGTAGGAGGTGAGGGGGTGTGTGGGGGGTGTGGGGGAAATGGAGACGACTGTACTTGAACAAAAATAAAAAAAATCCTGGTAACAATGAAAAAAAAGTATTATCACATTTGATTTGGTCAAAAGAGATTTTTCATGAAACCTGAGTCAGGTCAGGTTTTTACAACTTAATAAATGCATTGTGGGTTTTTTCCCCAGTTTTCTGTGCTCTGGGATATTAAAAATAGCATTGGGATTTGCCTATTATTCCATGTTTTTCCATGAATATGATGCTTTGTTACAGAGAAGAGGGGTAGTTGACATTGTTGTACATATATAATGACAGAGAGGAGATTGATTTCAATAAATTAGCTTACATTATTGTGGAAGCTAGTGGCTGAATTCAACTTACTTATTTATTTCTCTGACTCATGTCAGTATATTTTGTCATAATTTTTATTTGCTTGTAGACAATCTTATTTTTCAATAAGTTATTATAATCTATTTTATTTTTATTGTTTTATTTTATATTTTATTGTTTTATTTCCTCCCTTTGTTCTGCGGTGTTTGTGCATTCTTTTATACTTATTTACCTTGATGTGCTTTGAATAAGGTAATTTATTTTTCTTGGCAAGCCATTTGTCCAATGTCTGAGGTGAGCAATGGAGCCAACACAAAGTTTTGCTGGAAAAAATTCTGCCTGTTCTCATTTAAGCTCCTCAACACATAGATCTCTCTCTCCTCCTTCTCTCTCTCTCCCTCTCTCGCCACCCCTCTCTTTCTTGCTCTACACTCACTTACACACACACACACACACATTGAGTTTCTATTTCTTTGGTAAACTCAGATGGATACAATGCACAAAACTAAGTCTATGCAGTCTAGAGAGTTGCCTAATAGAAATAACACCTTGGTGCAAAAGATTTCAACAAAAAAACACTGTAATAGCATAATGTTTTCCATTCTTATAAAGGCATCATATAAGTTATAATGCCATAAGCCATGTGAAACCTAAGAGGCAAAAGACATTATCTTGGCAATTATAGAAATTTTAAGGAAGTTATTGTAGATTGCATAAGTGGTCATGCATCTTAATTTTTCCTCATATGCATGCCTTCTTACTACATGAGATTTTGCATCACCTCCTTTCTCTGTTCCTTGAATCTGGTCCAGCTGATATTTGCTTGGGCCAGTCAAATGTGGCAGAAGTAATGTATTTCTGATTTTGACTGTAGGTCTCAAGATATCTTGTGTAACTTCATACTCCTTCTTGTCACATGCCAAGCTACCCTGTGAATAAATTTGTCTAGCCTGCAAGATGATGAGAGACTACATCCTAATCATAAATTCTCTACACCTAGATTCAGTCAGCCACTACCCTAAAACACTGGTTTTTGTATCCTCAACCTGATGGTAGACATATGAAGAGGCCCGCTGATATCACCCAGCGGGATGTATGTGATCCAGGTTAGTAATACCAACCAGCTGAACCCAGCTCAGCAGCTGCCCATTTGAGGTAAATTAATGGTTTATATTTTAACCTCCTAACTCTTGGGGTGGTTTGTCACACCATTATATGACTAATAATAGAGGAGGTGATGTTTGAGCTTATTATTTAATTAGATGTGTTTGGATGGGTGATTCCTAGAAGGCACAATGTACTACATACTGTAACTATTTACTAGTTCATAAACAATGTTAAGAATCCTTTAAAATACATTTCACATACTATCACATTTTTTTTTGTTGGTTGGTTTTAATCAACTTAACCTCTCATCAGGATTCTCAGATTCCTCTTTAAGGGAGAGCTAAGGAATTTAATGAGAAAAGTTATGTTGTCTAGCTCAGGGGCCAGTATGCAGAGTCCAGCACAAATAATGCCCCTTTTTATTACAAAGTTTTCTGATGCAAAATCATAAACATGTAATTCTGTAACATAACAATATCACACTCAAGCATACCATATGACATTTTAGGTGAAATGTTCAAACTGAAACTATGAATTATTACACCCATTATAGAATAATATAAATTATTACCCTAACCAACCACACGCAAGCAAGCCTTTCTTCTGCCTTGTATAATAGACATTTAAGGGAGAGTCTCCTGCCTCCTTCTAATTTCAGGGAGGATATTTTTTATCAACTGTGAAACCTATCACCAAAGCACTTTTTATTTTTCTAGTTATATTCTTCCCTGATTTAATTATTTTATTAATTCAAGTTAATGGTTATTTGATTCAGAAACTGTCCAGAGATTGGTATATTTGCTGGGATTCTGCCCCAGACCAAATGAAGTAAAATTAAAGCAGGATTTTCTTCTGATTAAACACTGTGAGAATGAGTGAAGCTACTGCTTTCTCAGCTGATTCGTTAATTGACTTCAGCTAGAAGTTTTGCCAGGAGGAGTAATGACTACACAATTGACCTTGAAGTGATTAATCTATGAAAGAGTACAAAAGCAAAGGCAAAGAAAATGAAGGGGGGGAAGTGAAGCCTCTGTTTTGTTTTGTTTTTTCCTTTTCACTGTCTACCTTGATGTTAGGCAGGCAGTGTGGATGTCTCACTTTTCATATATAAAACTAAAGTCCACCTCAGGAGCAACAGTTTTAAAGAATGAGCAATTTGTTAAAAAGATGAGTGAAATAAAATCTGGTTTTGATTTATTTGAGTTTACTAATGGTAAAAACACATAGACACAAATGTGACAAAAGATAAAGTTCAATATTAAGTACTTTCAATCAAATAAAATTCTCTTTAAAAATATTTCTATTGCATATTTCAATTTTATTACTAATTCATTAAATATGGTTACTTCTATAAAGCAAAGTAGGTTATTACACAGAATGTATTCCTAAAAAAAGGAATTGTTCAATCAATTGTTAGTCACTAATAATTTTTTCCCAGAAACCAAATCTTTGTCAGATTTAACATTGGGTGCACAAAGTGAATAACTTTTCTTCACTTGCCCACTAGGAATTCAGTCTTGGATGGGGTACAAACAGATGAAATATCAATTGTAATAGTTTTTATTATAAGTGACATAAATACAATGACAATAAAGTGATATAAAAAATATCTGATGGCACAAAACTCTGACCTTTTGTTCTGAAGCATTATCAAAAGCTTTACAAGATAGAAATACTCAGTATTTTTTTCATATTTGGATAGTCACCAGTCAGAAAATGGGGAAGAGGATTTGAGACAATATGTATGTATATGCAAAAACATGGAGTAAATGCATCCAGGTTTATTCAGAAAGTTTAACCCAGTGGTGGCAGGGACACAGAGAAGGTTTGGAAATTGCTTATGAAGAATTTAAAGATTTAGACACAAGATAAGTGATGGAAGTCTTCTTCCCTCCTTTTCCCATTGGAATAAAATGGTGATACCACTACATGAGCATGAGAAGTGAATAAAGATTTGTAAGCAAAGAAAATTACAATCAGAATTCCATAATAGAGAATTTACACTCACAGTGTTTCCTGATATTTGGTGTTTGTTCAAAGTCTTTACAATTCAAATCTGAATGTTGTTTTAAATATTTGATTTGAAGATAAACTGCACAGAAAGTTAGTCTCCATTCTTCTCATGTCATTTTATTATGTGAGCTTTACCAAGAGAGACATAAGTAGAAAAATAATTTAATAAATTCCACTAAAAGAAAAATGAAGTAATAAATAATGAATTTAATGCAAATAGTATATGACAAAGAGAAACATCTGTCTTATACACATGCCTTGGTTTCAGAGCAATTTTAAATTGTTATGATTTCAGCACTTGTTCATCAGAATAAAAAGATTTAGACCAAAACATATCATTGATTATCATTGTGATTTATTACATAAATACAATATCACTCATCTATAAAATTAGAATAATAACTGTTTTGGTTAAGATAATTAATATACATATATATGCATATGTATAAAATATACTGTTGGTTTGAAATCTTGGGAGATTCCTGGGTAAAATGTGAACCTGGCCCCATACCTGGAGGGCAAGAAAAGACTGACATGCAAGCAAGCCACTCCAGATAGGCAGGCTGTGGGTTTAATAAGCAAAGAAATTTAAAAACTTAAAAACGGTTGCAAAACAAATGGATCTCTGCACCCACCAGCTAGAATCTTAAAAGTTTCTATAGAGGACTTAAATGAGTTCAGTCTCTTATACCTTCCAGATGGTCTGAATAAAACACATCTTTCTTTTTTTTTAGTACCTAGTTTGTTTGTTTGTTTATTTATTTATTTATTTATTTTCCACTTATGCCATGAATTCATAGGGAATGGGCTCCAGCAGCCCAGGCTCCTTTCCATTGGATCCCACAAAGTGTGCATCTCTGGATGGAGCAGGCAGGTGTTTCAGTTGAGCTCGGGTACCTTTCTTTTGGCTTCCTTCTTTTTTTGGACCATTTTCCTTCACATGCTTCAGGAAGCTACCTTGGCTCTCAGAGCACTTAATATGCTCAATATATATGTTAAATCTCTTGGCAAGAATTTTGCCCTCAACTTGTTTATTCACAACAATGTCCACTGCATGCGGGTGACATTGTAGACTCTTACAGTTTTGCCACGGTAATGTTTCTGGGCCATTCCTCTTTGAACAGTGCCCATTCCCTTGGTGTCTACATCACCATTCTTGTAGATTCGTATGTATGTGGTCAAAGAAATAACTCCATGTTTTCTGAAAGGCCTAGAGAACACACAGCAGGTGCCTCTTCTGTTTCCCTTTGTGTTAGTCATTTTGGTGAATTACTGGAAGATGGCAGTTCAGGCTGAAAAGTGTAAATGCATCTTTTAGTATCTTCTCGTTTTTGGAGAAAGTAGACTCTAGGAGAACTTGAATCATACTATCTTAGTTTAAAGCCATACTAAATAAAATAGTGAAAATTATTTAATGTCTCTGAACTTCAGTATTGTCATCTGTCCAGGAGACAAAATAGTGTCTACTTCATTAGGTTATTATGGATTTTAGCTGTAATTTTGTAAAATGAGTTTAATTATAAATTTGTAAAATGCCTGATATGTACAATATATATTTTTGATGTTATTTACACATATATGTTTTAATATTTGGGGCATTCTATAGGGCTCAATGTCAGGAAAGTTTAAATTTACATATGTTATAATTATTTGTGATTACATCATAATAGTTTTCATCATCACAACTTGCTCAAATGACAAGTCACTTAACTGTCATCATAGAATTTTTATTTGGATAAAATAAAACAATGTATATAAAAATTATTTGTAAAATCTAAACATTTCTACATGTGCCTTAGACCCTATTCTCTTTTGCCATCTCAAAAACATTACAATACTAATAAATTCTATCTCCTATAATTTCAATCTTCTACTCTTTACTGGACATATCCTTCCAGCATTTAAATATCCTCATATGTTAATAAAAGCAAACAAAAAATAATTATTTCTCAGACTTGGGTTTCATCTGTGGCTGCTGCTCAGTCTTTTTATTCTCTTAGATAAAATGTCCAAAAGATTGACCATACCTGGTGTCTCAAAATCCCCCCCATTAACCCTTCAATCACATCATTCCATATACATGGTTCATAGTCCTGTTATTTATTTACTTTGCTTACCACTCTGCCCTTTCTCTTCCACCCACAAGGGGCTTCCATTCCCACCTCTATACTCCACATCCACAGTCACCCTGTAGATAATTTACATAAGCAATACAGTACATATCATCCCAAATTTATCTTTTTGCATATGTAATTTTGCAAACATACAGTCATTTCAATGCAGTATGTTTATATAAATGTGTACATATGTACACATGGGTTTTGTTTTCATGAAAACTGCTTACAAAATAAACATGTTATTCTTCATCTTACTTTTTAAATTCAGCCACATTGCATGGTAAACTCCTGAAGTCAACCATTTAAGTATCTAATTCATTCAACTTATTGTACATATAATATTATATATTATGCATATATAGTTTTACATGTATTTTCCAGCTCCTATTTCTGTACCTTAGTCCAGAATTATAAATCCTCCTGTCTACTGAGCCCTTGATTTCCATGTCCAAAAAAGTACTTCAGACTGCACACATCTCAAACTGAACTCATGAACTCGTGATCTCCTCATCAAACATGGTCCTCCTCTGGAGTTTTCTTGTTGATTGACAACATAATCCATCCAACTGACGTGATTTTTGATTGTGTGTTAAAATGACTAATGCGAGCATTAACAAACGGACTGTGGCAATCCTATGGAATGAACTACTGTAATATTCTCAGTTTTAAATTGTAAGCCCTTCCCCTACGTACATACACACACATGCACACTTCAAATATACAATGGAGTTAGGGCCTGAAATATGTGAGGTTGATAATGTTAATTAAAAAAGAAAATATCTGAATATAAGCAGTGACAATTATGTGTAATGCCCCTTTCCTATGGCTCTTCTGGCCTTGTAATGTCATACAAAAATAGAGGGTCACGAGCACCTTAGAAAGGAGAATAAAAAATGGAGAGGTCACTATAAAGTGGTTAAAGAGAATGAGAAGCCCATTCTTTGGCACTGATAGACAAGTGAAAGGAGAAGAGAGATAGTTGTAGGTGAGGCAGGACATAAATCACAATTTATATCACCTTCTCCCCATTCCTAAACCCAGGTTGAAATTCTAGAGAGGCAAAAATCAAAGCAAACCAACTTTGGCCCAGTTCATGTGTGGGACTTTGAGCAGAAGCTGCTCTTCAGGATTTAGGACACATTCAACTTCAACGACGTGTGAGGAGACTACTTGAGAACAAAATCAGTGCCTTGGCCGGGTTAAGCAGATAAGGAGAGGGGAGGCCTGACTTACTCTCTCTCAAATTGCTCTTAGCTCCCATGTGTCTTCAAACATTCACACAAGCACACGTATTGTTACAGACCATGCTGGCCAGAAATCTTTATTCATTAATTATTCAATGAATCAATAACTACTTACTGAGGGGTTGCAGTGACAGGGAAAGTTCTGTAATTAGTTGGGATTATCAAAGAGGTGATGTGGTGAAGCGACTGAATGGGACGTGCATCCAGACATCTGGGGACACAGACTGCAAGTGAAAACCCAGGTGTGAAGAGAGTGCAGTGAGATCAGTTTCCCTGACCAGCCTTCATCTGCCCCAACCCGCCCCAGGCAAGCTCAGCAGCGTGAAAGTAATGAGGTTAAGACCAAACAAGGAACTCCTAGGCTGCACGGATGAGGCTGTAGGAGAAAGCATCACAAAGTCCTGCACACAGATGGTACTCCTCCTGCCTCACTGGTATGAAGACACTGTGCTCCTACATTTACTCAAATATCATTTTGAAGAAAGTAAGGTGTGGTGGAAAGAGATGGAACTCTCAGAGACTGAGAACTTCTTGGAAATCATGGGTGGTACCTCAAAGGAAACTGTATACCAGAGAGAATTGAGACATTAATTGGTAAGTTTGAGTTTGTCCAACACACAGAGGTGGAGAGACACTTATGCAGAATATTAGACCAAATAGGCATGGGTATGTGTTCCACCCTTGATGGGCACTGTGATCTCTGAATCTCATTCCTCCCTGCAAAGTACGTACAGCTAGAATTGCATACTTTTTAATTTTTAAAAGATTTCAATTATTTTTAGAGAGAGGGGAGGAAGGAGGAAAGAGAGGGAAACATCAATGTGTGGTTGCCTTTCGAGTGCCCCCTACTGGGGACCTGCCCCGCAAACCAGGCTTGTGCCCTGACTAGGAATAGAACCAGCAACCCTTTCGTTCTTAGGCCAGCACTCAATCTACTGAATCACGCCAGCCAGGACTATCTTTCTTTTTAAGTGAGGAAACTGATGTTTAAATACTGAAAATAATTATCTAAGGTAGCAAGTGGATGAGCAGTGTTTTGGAACCATAGAATCAAATGTCAGATCTTAGAATCCTAGCACTGTATACACTGTCTACATGAGGTTAATAGAAGTAGAAAAACCTAATTGAATGTCTCCTAATACAGCTCCCCCAGGTCAGAAACAAGTCCCTTGCCTGCATCCCTGACCAGACTACTGCGATGCATTAAACATTATAGGCACTTAAACTATATTTGTTCAATTAACAACAACAACAAATTTTCTTATCACACAAAATTATAGATCTTGACAAATACAATTATTTTCTCAGCTTTTTCTATAATGAATCATGTAATCTAATTGTCAATAGATTTTCTTCAGATATTTATCTTCAAAGTGAAAGCTGACTTTGATAGAAGGGTTGGCTATATACATTTCCAAGAGAAATTCAACATTGGTTCTCTGCAAACCTTAAATACTTGAAAGAACTAGGTAATGTATATTTGGAAGAATAACCTTGATTAAAGAAAGAACAACAGCTCTGGTTGGTGTGACTCAGTGGACTGAGTGCCGGCCTGTGAACCAAAGGGTCACTAGTTCAATTCCCAGTCAGGACACATGTCTGAGTTGCAGGCCAGGTCCCTGGTAGTGGGCGCGTGAGAGGCAACCACACATTGATGTTTCTCTCCCTCTTTTTCTCTCTCCCTTCTCCTCTCTCTAAAAATAAAAAAAATAAAATCCTTAAAAAATAAAGAACAACAAATATCACACTCTAAGGTTAATAAATAAGGGGTTATGCCTACATTATTTAAACAAAATGCATTCATGAAAATAGATATAAACAAAAATGCTAATTTCTTTTCTGTTGTGAGATTCATAAAGACTTCACCAAAAGATTAAAAGGTTTTAAAAGAAGACAGGTGGATTGAGGGAACTATTTGAAAAGAATGCAGAATTTTATCAGACAATTAATGGTCCACATGCAGTACAGTTTAGAGCTGCATATTGTTTAAGGAATTATTAAATTAGACATAAAGGTTTGGTGGCTTATTATGCTAAGGAATGAGAATATTGTCCCAATAATTTTCTTCCATTTGTTTTGCCCTGGGTATATCCCCTCTGTTCTTACATCACTAAAGTCTCAGTTTTATTATACTACAAAACAGAGTTTTATGATTTGGGGAAATCACCTTTATATACAATGTATTCATGTTTTATTGCTGCATAACAAATTACCACAAACATAATGATTTAAAACAATTCACTCTCTTGGTACTGCATCCTTTCTGGTAGCTGTAGGAGAGAATTCATTTCCTTGTCTATTTTTATTGTCTAGGGCTCACCTGCAAGCCTAGGTTCAAGGCCTCTTTTCTGCCATTTCCAAGGGCAGTAATGTTGACTCTCTTTGCACCTCTCTTTGGCAGTCACATCTTCCTTTGAGAACAGCATCATTATTACATGCAGATAATCCAGGATAACACCCCTATCTCAATATTCAAATCTTAATTATACCTGCAGAGTCCCTTTTGCCATTTAAGTTGCCAGGGCGGACTTTTTCTGGGGGGAGTGCATTACTGTGCCTAATTCATATACCTCAATCTCTTTCTATATGACATATGGACTTCATTCAATTTTAGTCTGGTTGCTCTATTATAATAAAGTAGTACAGACTGCAAGGAAACAACAGGAATTAAATTTACATAGCTCTGGAGGCTGGGAAATTCGGGATAAATGTGTCAGTAGATTCAGTGTCTGCTGAGAGCCTACTTCCTGGTTCATAGGCAGTCAAATTTTTGCTGTAACATCAAGTGACAGAAGGGGCAGGGGTCTCTCTATTTTTTTTTAATAAAGGCACTGATCCCATTCATGAGAGCTCTACCTCTATGATATACTCATCTTTGAAAGGCCCCACCTGCAAACACACTGTCGATTGGGTTTCGATATATGGATTTTGAGGGAACAAAGGTATTCATCCATGATACACTCATATAATGTGAAATCCATTTCATCCATTCAAATGTTTGTAAAACCTGAGTAAAATGAGTGTTAAGAATAGCTCCTTATATTGTACAAGGAAATGTGAAACCTGGAGAAGGAAGTGCAGAAGACAGGAAAAAGGAAAACTCCCTGTCACAATTATTCCTCAGTACCTAAAAGATCACAGTTACTTTTAAAACATAAACTTTTAGATCTAAGTTTGATTAATGTTTTATTAATGTAGTTGAGTGGCGCTATTCATTTGTTCCTTACTTTCTGTTATTTATTAAGTTGATTTTGTGCCCCATAGAGATGAACACAATAAACTATTCTCAACAGAAACCTTTTTGTAAAGAACTTATTCTCAGCCTCCTTATGTATTATAATTAACTGGGGATACCACTCCAACACCTGAGCTACGTTCTTGGAGATTCTGTCATAACTCATCTGCGCAGCATTTGAAAAGCCTCTACAAGCGAGTCTGATGTTTACAGGGTTGAAAATATTACTTCATAATATAAATCTCACTCCTCAGAGCCTTCCAATCAATGTTTTCACACATATAATATAATCGCATCTGTTTCACGGCTTACAAAGTATACATAATCTGGTCCCTACCTAAGCTTTTGTAGTCAACACCCACCCCTTGTCCCTTTTTTCCCCTCAATGACAGTCACATGGCTTCCTTTTTGTTCCTAGACACACCCTGTATATGGTCCCCTCATGGGCCTTTGCATGCACTGCAGCGGAGGACAGGAGTGCTCCTTCTTCACATAAACCATTCGGGTCTGCGAAGTAGCAACCCAGAAACTCTTTTCTTGTCATACATTATTATTCTCCTCACACTAATCACTTGCTGTATATACACTTCTGTTGTTATCATTCCTTTTGTGTCTCCCTCACTGAATTGTAGGCTTCATGGGGCCTGGGCATATTCGTACCACCCCCACCCTTTAATTTATCTCCTGTCCCTTCCACAATGCCTTGTATTTGGCTGAATACATACATAATATATTAATAAAGTGTTAGGTAGAAATGATATGAGATAATATATGAGATACCACTGGCATGCTTCATTCAGAAAATTTGCATTAATTCATAATGTAGGCAAACAAGATTGTAAAACTTTTGGCCTGAAATAAGTATCATGAAGCTAAATTATAAAATAGTAGATGCTTGAAAACTGTAAAATTAAAGATTTTGGTTAATATAAGATATTGCTGAAGTGTTTTCTTTTTACAACTTATTTTTACTGTATTTTTCCATTGCCATTTATCCCCCTTATACTCTCTTTCACCTCCCCCCACCCAATGTCACCCTGCAATCACCACACTGTTGCCCATGTCCATGAGTCCTTTTCCTGTTTTGCTTGATCCTTCCACCCTCTAACTCCCACTCAGAGCTGTAAGGAAGACAATTATATTTTGAATGAATCATAAAAAACTAGAATACCATATAACCCATTTTACTATAAGATTGTGGGAGGCCATTAGAAAAGGTTCATGCTGAGATTCTCATGCTCTTTTACATCTGCATTCTAATTTTGCTTAGAAATTCTCTTATGATTCATGTTAAGGTTGGTAAAACATGTAGGTGTTTATAACTTCTGTGGAGAGTTTGCTTTTATGCTAAGATTATCTGAGATAGTGATATGTGATTTAACTAGTGGTATGACATGGGCATTCACTGTTCATCATAACTGAGTACTGAAAAGGCAATTTCTTAAAATATTCTTTTCCATGCAATTGCATTTTGTTCTTATACTGAAATTTGAATCAAGGTTATGATTATTTTAAACCCTTATTATGACACTTAATGGACTAAAGAATAGTAAAAACACAAGAGATAAAATGGAGATGGCTATAAATTAATCATGATAATAAATTAATCCTGAAGATACCTTGAATTTCAGTTTTGGAGTCCAACATAAATTTATTTGAATTACTCTGATGTATGTTGTTCAAATTATTATTTTAATCTACTCTTATCACTGGAAAGTAATGTATTTATATAAACTATAAAAAATTTAACCAACATGAGTTGAGAGCAACTAAAGATCATAATTGAAAATAAATCCCAGATATTTTTATTTGCTTTACTTGCTTTTGTTTTTAAACTGCAGAGTTATTTAAACTTTATACTTGTTTGGTTTGGTATGGTGAATGTATTATAAATTAGGATTAGATTTCAAATAGTTATTTGGGGTAGTAGTATTCCATCATACCACATCTACCCACGGGCACCTAGGTTGCTTCCATATCCTGGCTTTTGTAAATAATGCTGCAATGAACATAGCGGTGCGTATATCTGTCCAAATTAGTTTTCATTTTCTTCAGATAAATATCCAGAAGTGGAACTGCTGAGTCATGTGGTAGTTCTATTTTTAATTTTTTAAGGAAGCTTCCTGTTGTTATCCATATTGACTGAATAAACTTCCACTTCCACTAACAGTGCATGGGGATTCCCTTTTCTACATATCCTTGCCAACACTTGTTATTTGTTAACATTTTGATAACTGCCACTCTAAGAGGTGTGAGGTTAGAGGGCATTAGCTACTGAAATAAGTCTGGCAGATTAAAAACTAAACAATATAAAACAGAAACAGACTCATAGATACAGAGAACAAACTGATGGTTGTCAGAGGGGAGGAATATGGGAATGGTTGGAAAAGGTGAAGGGAAATAACAGGTATGAACTTCCAGTGATAAAAATAAATACACCAGGGGGTTGTAGTGTACAGTACAGGGACTGTAGTCTATAATACCATAACCGGGGCGGGGGGTGTAGTGTACAATACAGGGACGATTGTCCCTAATACCATAACAACTTTGCATGGTGACTGATGGTTACTAGGCTTATTATAGTGATCACATCATAAGTTATATAAACGGTGAATCACTTTGTTGTTCATCTGAAACAAATGAAATATTATATGCCAACTGTGCTTTAATACTTTTTTAAAGTTAATACTTTAAAGTTTAATACTTTTTAATAATTATTTATGAATAATTTTAAAAAATAAAAAATCAATAATGGTAAACAAATTTACTAGAAAATTTAATAAGACTTTAAATGTACAGCCATGGCCACCGTTGTTTCTGCTGCCGGCCCTGGGGCTCCCACGTCCCCGGACGAATGGCCTTTGGAAGATGACGCGGAGAGGACTGAGGAGGAGCTGGAAGAGGGAGACCACGAGGAGCCAGATGAGACCCTGGTTGAGAGACTCCTGGGTCTCACAGAGATGTTTCCGGAGAGGATCGGGCCACTGCCGGAGCCACTTTTGATCTCTCCCTCTTGGTGGCTCAAAAAATGTACAGGTCTTCCAGGGCCCCTTGTGGATTGGGACAACTTCCTTCACGATCCTATTTCTTCCTGTTGTTTCTGAGACAGAAGTTGCAGGTGGAACAACAGCAACAACTGCAGCAGCGGGAGGTACTTCTAGGGTCTACACAGGGTTGTCAGGAGGATTGCCGGGGGCTCCACTTTCACTTCCTGGAAAGATCTAGATTGTTACTGCTATATTGGACCTGTCTTGGTAGGAAAAGTTTGAAAATTCGATGGTGTTTGAACTACTTTTTTTTAAACTTGAGCACACTGACCTATCTAAGCCTGGTTGGGAGAATTCCCCCCATGTTGTCTCATAGAGAGATTCTTGACTTGCAACTGTGCCCTCCATTCTATCCTGAATTGCTACTTCTGTCCTCTGATATCAGACTGCAGCAATGCAGGTGGTGACTCCAGCTCTGGCCATCCCACGTCTTTGGCAAAATTGACTCCTGACCAAGTCTCCTCAGTTGCTCACTGTGGGGGCCATTGGAAAGGATGTGCCCCTGACTGTGCTGTTTTGACATGTATACTGTATGAAATACAAAATGCATTACAGCTGCAGTGTAAAAGCAGCCACTGTGAACTTTTGTGTATGTTGGAAAAGAGCAAGGGCTCACAGCGGCTTAAACCACAGGATGGGCTCTGTGGAGGGCAAAGCAGGAGCTTCCTTCCTCTGCACATTTGGCTGTTAGACCTGTGTGTGTGTGTCTAAGACAATAAAAAAAGTCAGTGCTCAAAAAAAATAATTTAAATGTACTATACATACATTACACTTCACAATTCCTTGTCTTTGAAAGTATATATGCCTGAAATCGGCAATATCCTTAGAATGCAATTCACTACTAATCACCTCTTAGCCCTACCCCTACCCAGTCATCTTGTAAATGCTGATCACAGGTTTCCAATACAGCTCTGATATGCCTTGGCTTATTATTACTTAGGGTTGTTCTTGCCTTGACACTATCAAAGTAAAATATTACTTAAAACTTTAATGCCTTAACATTTAATTGAAGAAGGAATGGCCAGCTTCTTGCCCCATTATTGCAAAAAATATTTTATTTCAGATATTTTAAAACAAATTTTAATTACCATTCCTATTATTTTTTACTCCTTCATCATCTATTTACTTCCAGTCACTTTTGTACACACACCAACTTATAGCATTTGCCCACTTATGAAAAGTATCAAGTACATTTTGGTCACCATAAAAGATATTTGTCACAAATCATCTTGACACAGTAGAATAATCCAGACTAATTTTGTAAATAGTATGAAGTTTTTCCTATTGAATGCGTAAATAGGTAAATATATATGCATTATTTGCTAATTACTTTAACTTATTTTTTTTAAAAATTTATTGTTTATGCTACAACACTTGTTCCAACTTTTTTCCCTTTTCCCACCTCCACCAAGACTCACCCTCCGTGCTCCCTCAGTTGATCCCCTCAAGGTTGCCCGAGTCCACGGGTTGTGCATAAATGTTCTTTGGTTAATCCCTTTACAATGTTTCATCCCACCACTCTCCCTCTTTTCTGGCAGCTGTCACTCTATGTGTCTACACTTCTGTTACTATTTTATTCATTATTTTATTGATTTCATTAACTTCCACACATGAGTGAAATAATGCTATATTTTTCTTTTACTGATTGGCTTAATTTGCATAACATAATTTTCTCCAGGCCCATCCATGCTCTTGCAAAATGTAAAAGTTTCTTTTTTAAGGTTGTATAGTATTCCATTGTGTAAATGCACCAGTTTTTTTACCTACTCATTTACTGATGGGCCCTTAGGCTGTTTCCAAATCTTGCTAATGTAAACAAAGCTGCTATGAGCATTAGAGTGCAGAATTTTTATATATATATTGGTATTTTGGAATCCTTGGGGTATACTACCAGAAGTGGATTCACTGGGGTCAAAAGGTTGTTCCATCCTAATTTTTTAAAAATAATACAATTGTTTTCCACAATGGCTGTGGCAGAATGCATTCCCATCAATATCCCACAGTTTCACCACATCCTTGCCAACTGATGTTACTTGTTGATTTATTGATGGTAGCCATTCTGGCAGGTGTAAAATGATTTCTCACTGAGGCTTTAATTTGCATTTTTCTGATGATTAATGATGTTGAGTATTTTTTTCATATGTCTACAGGCCTCTGTATGTCCTCCTTAAAGAAGTATCTATTCAGGTCTTTTGCCCATTTCTTAATTGGGTTGTTTGTCTTCCCGGAGTTGACTTGTATTAGTAATATGTAACCAATGAGATCAAGGAGGAGATCAAAATATTCCTGGAAACTAATGAAAATGAACATAAAACAACCTAAAATCAATGGGACACAGAGAAAGCAGTTCTGAGAGGAAAGTTCATAAATTATAGTCCTGCCGCAAAAAGCAAGAAAAATCTCAAGTCAACAATTAAACACTACATCCAAAAATAACAAGAGGAAAAACAACAAACAAAAAGCCCAGAAAGACTAGAAAGAAGGAACTAATCAAGATCATAGCAAAATTAAATGACATAGAGATTTTTTTAAAAAGCAATTCAAAGAATCAGTGATTGCAGGAGCAGGTTCTGTGAAAAGATAAACAAAATTAGCAAACCATTAACTAGACTCACCAAGCAAAAAAAGAAAGGATGCAAATAAATAAGAAGTGAAAGAGAAGTAACTGATACCACAGAAATACAGAGGATTATAAGAATTGCTATGAACAACTATATGCCAATAAATTGGACAACCTGGGAGAAATGATAAATTTCTAGAAACATACAGGTCTTCCAAAACTAAATCAGGAAGAAACAGAAAACCTGAATAAACTGATAACAAATAAGGAATCTAAGGAGTAATAGAAAAAACTCCCAACACACAAAAGCCCTGGACCAGATGACTTCAAAGGCAAATTTTACCAAATATTCAAAGAACTAACACACCTGTCCTTCTCAAACTATTCTAAGAAATTCAAAAGGAGGAAAGACTTCCAAGCTCTTTTTACAAAGCCAGTATTGTCCTAATCCCAAAACCAGGTAAAGACACATAAAGAAAGAAAGGTACAGTTTAATATCTCTAATGAATTTAGACGGTAACATTCTCAACAAAATACTAGCAAAAAAGATCCAGCAATATATTAAAAAGATTATATACCATAAAGAAGTGAAATTCATCCCAGGGATATAAGGATGCTACAATGTCCACAAGTCAATAAATATGATACACCATATAAATGAAATGAAAGATAAAAATCACATGATCATATTGATAGATGCAGAACAAGCATTTGATAAAATCCAACACCCATTTATGATAAAAACACTGAGCAAAGTAGGGACAGAGGGAGCATGCCTGAACATAACAAAGGTAATATAAGAGAAATCTACTCCCAACTTCATACTCAATGGGCAAAAACTAAAAGCATTTCCCTTAAGATCAGGAACAAGATAAGGGTGTCTGCTTTCACCATTCTTATTCAACATAATACTGGAAGTTCTAGCCACAGTGATAAGACAAGAAAAAGAAACTAAAGGCATCCAAATTGGAAAGGAGGAAGTAAATCCATCATTATTCACAAACCACATAATATACATAAGCAAACCTATAGGATACACGAAAAAACTACTTAATCTAATAAGTGAATTCAGCAAAGTGGCATTACACAAAGTCAATATTCAGTAATCGATGGAAACAACAATGAACTATGAGAAAGAGAAACTAAAAAGAAAGTCACTTCCTACAGCAACAAAAAAATAAACTACCTAAGAATAAATTTAACTAGGGAAGTAAAAGACCTGCACTCAAAAACTATAGAACAATGAAAAAAGAAATAGAGGAAGATACAAATAAATGGGAGTATATATCCAGTTCATGGATTGGAAGAGTTAACATCGTTAAAATGTCCATACTACCTAAAACAATCTATATATTCAACACAATTTCTAATAAAATGCCAATGGTATTTTAGATCTAGACTGATCTAGAACAAATATTTCAAAAATTTGTATGGACCCCCCAAAAACCCCAAATAGCCTCATACATTGTGGAAAAAACGAACAAAGCTGGAGGTATCACCACCTCTGATATGAACCTATACTACAAGTCCACTGTAATAAATACAGCCTGGTATTGTCATAAGAACAGACACATAGATCAATGGAGCAGAACAGAGACCCTGGGAATAAATGCACACCTATATGAGCAATTGATATTTGACAATGGTGGTGAGACCATAAATGGAACAAAGACAGTCTCTTTAATAAATGGCTTTGGGAAACTGGATTGGTACATGTAAAAAAAATGAAAATAAACACCAACTTACCATACACAAAAATAAACTGAAAATGGATAAAAGACTTAAATTTAAATCACAAAACCATAAAAATCCTAGAAGAAAACATAGATAGTAAAATCTCAGTATACAATGTAGCAACATTTTTGCTGATACATCTATGGCACTGGAAACTAAGCAAAAAATAAGCTAAAGGAACAACCTCAAGTCAAAAAGCATCTGTATAACTAAAAAAATCCATCGGCTAAATGAATAGGGAACCCACCATATGGGAGAACATTTTTGACAATGATACATCTGACAAGGGCTTAATCTCCAAAGTATACATTAACTAATTATTAATATTAAAAATTCAATTAAGATAGTATCATGTGAAGATTCATCATCTGAGATTGTGCTTATACGATCAATTTTTTCAGCATCATTGGAGGCTAGGGTACAGTTCTCTATCATTTTGAATTCATCTTCTAATTTGTCTAATAACTGCAATAAATCTTCCTCTGTCAAATTTCTTCTGTTTGGTATTATGCAAGAACATGTGAAATCTGAATCTACACCTGTTTATAAAGACTAAATTATTATATAATACTACAAATAATGTCTACAGAGTTATTTTGTACCTTTTTTGAAAACTGAAGCAGACCTTTTGGTAGAATATTTTAAAAAGTTAAGAATAATAAAAAAGGGATGATTTATTTCCACATTGTACCATTTTCTGGGCAATTTCACCAATACTTCCCTTTTTACATTATTTTCATATTTTAGCATAGTTGAGATACTTGCTAAATTATAAGGAAATAGTTCTTATGATGTTTAAATATCAAATAGTTCAGTGCATAGAAAAAAATATCAAAATTTTATGATGTATCATAGATTTACAAAATATTCAATCAGACCATATAACTGTTAACTAGAATATTTTATATTTAATTTAAAATTCTGTTCTTCAGTTTTCTAAAAAATGTTTTAAAAATAATAAAAGCCATAAAATTCCAATCCTTACTGGAACCTTAATTGCTCAAAGAGAAAGTCAAGAACTAAAATTGGTTGCAATGGACCTTGATAGCACATGTATACCAATGGTTAATATTTTCTGCACTGAGAAGTACATTAAAATAAATGTATAATTTGCAAGTCCATCTCTGCTCTTAATGTGTCTAGAAAATGCTGGCTTTTATAGTACATATTTAGTATGCAAATTGATGCTGTAGAGAATTGCCAGATCTTATGTACAACACATAGCCTTTATGTGGCACTTACATTGTTACCATATGAAGCAGTTGACTAAAATCTCACTTCACATTTGGAGCAAATATACATTTAACAGATTACAAAAAAAACTATTAATTCCTGGGATCATAACATAATACTTTTTAACAATTATTTGCAAGTAAATATACATTATATCTGAGTTAAATTCCTAATATTTGGATTTTATATATACACATATTTGTATATACATATATATTTACATATACATACACATATAGATGATGTTTTGCCATTTCATATGCATTTTGCAATGTGTTTTATCTCAGTTTCCAGACCTCTGTTTAAGTAAATATGGAGTGAAAACAGACAAGAATTAATAGGTTCAGGTAAATTAGCGTCCTGCAACAATGCCTCAGGTTTGATTAGTCTTAATGGATTTCTGCTCTAAACATTTATCTACAAAACAAGACACAGGTATTCTTAAGCTTATAGGGCAGGCATTAACCTGGAGGTAAATACTTTGAAAATCATTGCATTAATTATTTAGGTAAAACTACTCTTTGAGAACCATTCAATTTAATCAGTTCTAAAACTTAAAGAAAAAAAAGAGAATGAGGCTGCTTCCATATCCTGAGACATTCAAGTAATTAGAAAATTTTTTATCTGATGTTTACTAATTTGTATATTTTGTCAGCTACTTCAAGCATTTCTAGGAAAAAATAAATATAGAGAGAAATAGAGACTGAAAATGCCCTTATAGTTTTCATAATATCAGTTATTCTATAAGTAGAATGTAATTTTCATCCATGTTTTTGGATGCAAACATAAATGCTTATATTTGCAAAATGCATGACTTACTGATATTTCTTCCAAATTAATTTGATCTCTTCAACATCAAATCTAGTCAATATAGATGAGAGCACAAAGTGACTGATTAGACAGCTTTAATTTTCCTTCCTTCATCTGCCTCAGCAGGCTAATTGATTACTTTCAAAATCAAAATCTTTATCAAAGTCCTCTTTTAAAAACTCCTCAGGGAATCATGAAAAAATGCTATTGCTAGCATGTTTCCCAAATTCACACCCTACTCAAGCACTCCTGTAAACAGCTGAAAAATATGGGTAGTTTTAAAGTAAACATCTAAAACTTAATAAAAACAGTTCAGAATATGGAAATTAAATATCACATTCCTAGAGACACCATAAATAGAATCTTTTATTTGTGTATAACTCATAGACATGGCTGAAGGGACAGTACTAACTCTAGGGTGATCATCCCATGCCCTCAGTGATAAAAATCATATTTATTCTTGCCATAGTCCATGAATGACTCAATCATTTATGATACTGCCTCTCTTTTCTTTCCCAAATAGGTTCAGAAGAAGAGAAGCATATCCTCCTCTTTTAAACCTAGAACAGGTCCAAAAGCAAAGTCAAAATCAATTGGGTCAAATTAAAATTCAGATACTAGTGAGACAATGCAAACACTTCTAAATTGCTAAATATGACTTTAGTGACTGTCATAGTACCAAGCAATTGAAAATTAGCTCAAAAACAAACAAACAAACAAAGAAACAAACAAAACAGATGATGGAAAACAATTTGGAATAAGGGCAAGGGTGGGGCATTCTTGAAAATTACTTCAACCTTAGTATGTTTTATAGCTAAACTTCTAGGGTTATTTACTGTGTCCACATTAGAGGCTGGTGGGTGAAAACAATGCAGCACAAGGTCTCAGGGGATTAGGAGTAGCATGAAGTTAAGGAAGACAGAAAGGTTTGCATTTTCAAGGCAACTGAAGATAGGAGGTTGTGGATTTGATTGACTTGATAATTTTTGCCCAGTCCTTGCAGGCAATTTTTCAATTTCCATCAGAAGTAGGTGGTATGGATGTGTCAGATGGAAGGCCAGGTGGCATTTGCAAATCACAGTTTATCTCTGAAAACTGAATTTCTTTCAGCATATAACAGATAACTCTCTTGACATATTGTTAGGTGCCCTATTGCTCTTTTTTTGTGTCCTCGGTATCATCTGGGTACTGATTAAACATTGACGTTTTGTTGCACAAAAGTGGCCTAGCAGTAGGTATATTTATTATGAAGTGGTGTTTTAAGAGTAGAAGTGTATGCGGTGAATTGCTGTAGGAGAACAAGGTCGTGGCCAGAGAATGTGCAGGGTTGGTAGTTTTCAATTTCATTCTAATAGAGTTGTGATACTGTACACATTTTCCCAAGGTCTGCTTGGTATTTCTTCACAGCAGTTACCCTATGAGTGATAGCTAATGGCCAGGCAGCTACAAAGAGGGGGAGTTTTGAAGACATTTTTCAATATCATGACACAACCTACAATGACAGTTGGTGATAAAATAGTTTTTGGAAACACAAAAAGTCTTTGGTGAAATGAGATAAATTTGCCAAGGCAAACCAAATAAATGATTAGAACATTACTGAAGAGGCCATGCCTTATCAGAAAATATAAATTTCAACATTATATCCAAGTACAGTGAATAAAGAGTTGTTATGACTTTCCTTTTGTCAGGTGGGGCAAAATAATGGATTTGCAGCTAGTTATTAAATTCTGGACCTCCCTCACCTATAAGACCAAAGAGATGTAGATCAAATATAAAGGGTCAGGTTCCATAAAGCTCAGATGAGGCTAAAGGTTCTTCTTTACTAAAGGACATATATAGTGTGTATGTGCAGCCTGAGCAAGATATAGTGAAAGATTATTAAAGAAAATTATTATGAGGGGGAGAGATAGAGCAACTAAGAAGATGAATATAACTAGGAAATGCAAAGAACAATATTTCTACTGTGACAATTGAGATAATACAGAGTAGATAAGAATAGACAGTCCCTGGGTACAGTGTTTTAGGTTAGTTATAAGATCAGTTGGGATGTGATGTGGCAATATCAATTTTTCTTAAAAAACAAATCATGGCCAAAATTAGGCCAGTTCCATTCTTTAATGGAAAGGGAAGAATCTCTCCCATTCTTTTCTCCATATTGAAAATATTCTTGAGTCTTTTTTTTCTGATAGTGCTTTTTTAATTTTAATTTTAATTTATTTTTTATTGTTGTTCAAGAACAGTTGTCTCCATTTTCACCCCTGCATGCCTCCTCACCCCATCCATCCTTGCCTCCCACACTGGAACTTACTCTCTTTAGCTTTGTCCATGTCCTTTATGTATTTCTTTGATGGCCTTTCTCCTATTTTCCCCCATCATCTCTCTCTCTCTCCCCTCCTCTCTGGTTACTGTCAGTTTGTTCTTTATTTCAGTGTCTCTGGTTGTATTTTGCTTGCTGGTTTGTTTTGTTGATTAGGTTCCACTTATAGGTGAGATCATATTGTATTTGTCTTTCACCACCTAACTTATTTCACTTAGCATAATGCTCTCCGGTTCCATTCATGCAATCACAAAGGGTAGAGAACTCACATGACTCTACTCCAGGAAGACAAGCAATCCAATTAAAAAAATGGGCAAAGGACCTGAGCAGACACTTCTCCAGGGAGGACATACAGCAGGCCCAAAGACATATGTAAAGATGCTCAGCATCACTAGCCATCAGAAAGATGCAAATTAAAACCATAATGAGATACCACTTCACACCGGTCAGAATGGCCATCACAAACCAATAACCAACAAGTAGCTAAAGAGATACAATCAGACCCCTCATTAAACTAGTTGAGGTCATATGATGACAAATATTAAAGTACAACATTGTCATGAATGACTTAATAATTTTTATTTTAGTATGAATAAAATAAAAATTGTTGGTAATTGTAGAGTTATGATAATCACAGCATTGAACACTAACTTTCCACATTTTTATCAGCAGGACATTTCCTAAGTCATATTTCCCAAAACGGAGAAAAGCTACACTGGTTGGAGTAAGGTCAAAATCACCAATGCTGCCTACTCAGCTTTTTTCTCTTTCCCTGCAGTGATCCTTCATCCATTTCAGTGAAGACTGAGTTGAGTGGAACTCAGTCTGGAAACCACTTATCTGAAACATCTCAAGAGGATAGAATTTAATGAGATATGATGATAATGGTGCTTTGGAAACTGACAGCCTTAAGAATAATATTATCAGCTACCTATTTAAGTTAGTAAGAAGAATAACATATAGTATAACTTTTCAACTCAGTGTTCATAATCAGACTGCACACAGTCACAAATATGCCACATGATTTACAAATGAGTGCTGAATATTAAAAAATCTGTAATCTGGTTTAATATGGAAAACCCTGTATTTCTGGTATTACTATACTGCAAGGCAATAGTAAACTGAATTTAAGCATCTTCTGTCCTGATGAATTCAGCATGACTTTTGAATTGTCAATTTCTTCATCTTTCTATTCTCGTACACCCTATATGATTCACTGATTTGTACTCACTGATTCACTATATGCTTATATGTATAAATTTGAGACGTGTAGGAGAGTAAAGGGTACCTAAGTTGTAGTTTTTATTACAGATTCCTAACAATAATTGTTATGATACTCAGAATCTTGGAGCCCTAATCTGTACAAAAGGGTAAATAAAACAAATTACATTGCACACATTTGTATGAGAATTGCATGAGTTAGTATATTCTGAACAAAATGTATTTAAAAGGTAAAAGTGGAGATAATCACTACATAACAAACCAAAATAACACTAAACATGCATATTTACTAACGGAAATATAGATGAAAAAAACCCAAAGTCATGATGTTTACTTACTTACCACCCTTTGATTCCTCATTCCCCCGTCATTTCCCTGTTACAAGGCTAACATAAGATTCATGGGGAAAGCAGATGTTGTACTCTCCAGTTTAGGTAAATGCAGCTGGATTTTCATGCAATTACATCAAAATTGATAATTTCATTGAGCTACTGACTAAGAAAGTTGCCATGTCCAGAAACATATTCTTGATTTGAGGTTATACTAATCTTGTAACATTGACCAAATAATTTTAAAACTGAAAATCAGATAAGTTATGAGATGCAATTAACTACTTTAAATACTCAACAACCAATTAACTTGGTGACTTTCTAGGGATGACATGGGGAGATTGTGTAAAACGATGTAGAGAGAAGAAAATATTGGGCTAGCACCCATTAGGATTAAAGAACATTTTAATGATGAACATAATGAAGAAAATTTCATTAGCAGATAATTCATGCATTTGATATATACCAATTAATTGACTGGGATAATTACTTGGCTCTGACTTTCATTTTAACTTTATTCTTTTCTTTTACATGGCTTTTAAAAGCACAATTAGTAAGATAACTTGAACTCTAGTTTACATTACTTATATGGATTTAATTAGACACTGTAGGCAATATGGAAAAGCTATAGACTAAGGACCATTTATTACATATTAAATTGTTTTTAGTCTTATAATTAAAAACAATAATCACATTTGTTAGATTTACATCTATGTACACATTCAAAGATGTAAAATAAGCGTCTATTGCAGCACGTGCAATGGATGCATGCAGCATGTTCTAAATGCCAGGGTGCTGCAAACCAAACACACAAGAAATGGAGCCATCTTGAAGAAGACGCTCTAGTAGCGCAGTTGATAAACAAATAAGAGAAACATGCAGCATTTGGATAATAAGTATCAGGGAGAACAAATAAATGGGAGAGGAATGGCATTTCTAGTGTGTCAGCAGGGAGCGGATTAGGTTCCCAACAGGGTATTAATGTATGGACAAAGTGACAGGAACAAAATGACTTGAATGAGGTCAGGAAGTAAACTGGGGGTACATGTGTTGGGCAAAAGTAGGTTTAATCTTGTGTGTACACAAAACACACAGTTTATTCTTGTATTATTTATTACTTACTATTCTTGTATTATTTTTGTACAACTGTAAAGCTACTTTTGCCCCACTGTGCATATATTAGGAAAAACAATCATGGTTAATAGAAAATTTCTGAGCTATAAAGTCTCTGGGATGTTTCTAAAAACAGCCTAAAGATTTAACGACTAGAGAGAAATAATGGAGAGTGAGATGAGATCGAGACCAAGAAATAATAAGAGTGCAGGATTACATAGAACATTTTAGATGTCCAAAAGGACTTGGGCTTCAAATTTGAGATGGCAAGCTGTTGATGTTTAGTGGAAAATTCACTTGGCTTTACTCATATGTTAAAAGTATTCCTCTGGCTGTCATGTTGGGGACGGTCTCTGAACAACAAGGGTAACAATAGATACGCTGGAGTCCATATAATGGTAAATGGTGCATGGTGGCCAGGTGATGACAGTGGTAGATGTGAAGACAAGTGCTCTAGATAAGTTTGAATAGAGCACATAGGAGTTGAAGGTTAAACACGGAGAAGAAAAAAAAAGGAATCAAAGGTGATTCCAAGTTCTTTACCCTGAGCTATAAGATCAGGAAGTAAAAGCATCCATTACTAATCAAATGGTCTGTCTTAAAATGTAGTTTAAAATTTAAATTATATCTACATTTGATTGCTAAATTATCTAGTGATGAAGTGAAAGAATAAGCTATGCCTTATATGAAGATTAATTTAGAAATTTGCTAAGAGTCAAAAAAGAGAACATGCTACAATGCTCAATATATTAATTTTTGACTGTTTTAAATAAATTCCTGATTAAGTAATTCTGGTTAATCTTAACTCTGTACATTTCACTAATAGGATATTTGACCTCATTACCTATTTTAATTTTTTCCCTTTTCATCTCATACTCAGTTGCATTTGACAAATTATCTTGTACTGCTGGAGCTAAAACAAAGACATTGATACTCCTGCTTACCCACTTCATTTAAGAACTTAAATTAATTTTAAGGCCATAAAGGAATAATTAAACCTCATCTGTTTCAATGTACTTATCTCTGCAAATGTGACAAAACTATATCCATGCACTTTTGCTAAATCACTATCAATGTCTTACTGACAATTAGGGAGAGCTCTTAATATCTTATCCTACATGAATTCCTTGATGTTCTCCTGGTTGTAAAGATTCATTTTAGCAACTAGGAGATTTTTGCATGAAATATACTTGCCCATATTAATTACCTTATTACATAGATCCCTACATCAGAGAGCACCCCATTGATTTACACACAGTATAATAGTTATTTTGAAATTTAAAAATTATTTTGCCATTGGAATAAGAAATTAATTCACTCTAAATCAATTCCTTAATTAAAAACATTTAAGTCTGGGATAGAAACTGTACTGAATAAACTAAAATAAAAAAATTACAAAAAAATTAAAAAAAAAGAAAAGAAAAAAACATTTAAGTCTGAAAGAGCAGCAACAGTTTTTGCTTTGGTGTATTTATGAAATAATATTAGTTTGGAGTATTAATACAGAATTAAAATTCAATGTTTACTGGGGCTATCAGGTATATTTTGAGTTTGTGTTGACCAAATGTATTATAATACTCATTAAAATGCTACACAAAAAAAAGGGAATATGCCTTGATGATAATGCTTTTTATTATGTCCAACATCTGCATTTCTAATTTGTCTAAATTATGTACACATAAAATTTGGTCAATGTTTTGCATTTCAAAAATACTTTTTAATTTCAAATGTATCTGAGAGTTCATGAGAGCAATTATCTATTTAAATGAGACAATCATTGTCTAATTGGTATATTCCAATTTACACTGAGATGTGCCAATTAAGTAGAATCCACTGCAGACCATAACATGTCCAGCAGAGAATTTATGGACTCTCTGTTAAATGCAGTGGTTTTGAAGCAGCGTATCGTAAAGTTAATTTCCCTAAATGACTTTCATTAAGTGTGGCTGTGCTCAGATATATAAATTGCCCTAACTAAAACATACATCATCATTGTTGGCACTTTGTTTACTTCTAGGTTTGCTATCCTCCTGTTTTATATGAGCAAACATAATGGAGTTAGGGTCTAGAAATGATATTTGGTCCATTGCATTTGTATATAATGTATCAAGACCACTGTACTAATTTTGTAAGGTGTCTGAGACACAATGAAAATATCATCTACACCTTCTATAAAGTGTGCATACCAGTGACACAGTGATGAGTATGTATATTCATCTCTCTCTCTCTCCATCCTTGCTCTGTATGTCGCAGATTATAAAAAACTGTGAGGATGACTTATATAGGACATTAGTGACACTGAATTTCAGATAAGATTGTCCTACATTTTTCTTTCTTAAAATGGGTACATTACAATGTCCATTTAAGCCAGTACAAAATGTAGAAGTATAAGGTCAAGGGTATTTAGAGTTTAACATAAAAGTAATGACTCACTATTATAGCATATGGCAAGATTTTTTAAGTTTGAATAATATTCTATTGTATGTGTGAACCACATTTGGTGGTAAATGTAATAAGCAAGTCACAAAAACACAAATACATGATTTCACATAAAAGTACTAAAGCAGTCAAATTCATAGAAACAGAAAGTGAATTGAATGGTAGTTGCCAGAGTCTGGGAGGTGGGGCAGAAAAGGGAGTTGTTGAATTGATAGCTTCAGTTTTGCAAGATGAAAAAGCTCTGGAGATCTGTTTTACAACAATATCAATATATTAACACTATTGAGCTGTACACTTAAAAATGGTTTAAGAAGGTAAATTTTATATTGTGTTTTTTACCAAAATCAATAAATGCAAAAGGTCAACATTTACCAAATTTTTCTAGGTGTCAGAGGTTTATAATCTGTATTTTACCAGGAACGATTGTTTATCTGTATAGATTCATAAAAAGCACCCAATGTGAGGTTTCACTGTTATATTTTGGAACTTAGTCTGTTTTTCTTTTCCCCATAAGTTTCCCTTTATTTTTCTCTTAGTGTATAACATTACCTTATTTTGTTTTATTTTTATAAAAGTAATTTGGCAACAGCTTCTCATCTGAAATACATAGTTTCAAAAATCTTTTTGACAAATTCATCCAAATTTAACTTGATAAATTTATATTATCTGATTGGGGACATACACCAATCTTTGATGTTATTGTAACTGCTCTAAAAAAATTCACACATAGACCATTTTATTGAATATATCTTACAGTATAGTACTTTATGTAAATTATGCCCTCAAATATGTATACTTTGAATTTCAATTTGGACTGTTGTCTTTTTAACCTTATATTTTGTATTAAAGTATTGTCATTTTGATAAGCTCAGACATTGCTTAATAGTGAGAATTTAAGTCAGTATTATGCCCTAATTCTCATTGATTGCAGCTGTTAGAGTAAAAAAAAAAAATGATAATGATTTCTGAATTCCAACCCCAAAAGCCTCAATCTGCCTTCTTGAAATGGGTCCAAGTAATTTGAATATGGGAAAAAATTTAATGTTCTATTGTTTAGCTATTACAATTGTCCCATTTTCACCCCTCACGCCCCTCTACTAACCTGCCTGCCTCACTTCTATAGTCAATCCCTGCACCATTGTCCATATTTGTGGGTACTTCATATGAGGTTTGACCAGAAAGTATCCAACTATGTGGCAAGAAAAATAGAGACATTTATTGAAGAAGACATAGGGAACATTATACACAGGAGAATGATAATGATGCCTCAGTCCCCTCAAAGTAGGCATCTTGGGACTTCACACAGTTCTCTCAATCTCCATCAGCTGCCCTGTCCTATTTTCCTCAATCTCATCAATGGTCTGAAATCTCTCCCTTTTCAAAGGTGATTTTAGTATGGGAAAAGCTAGAATATCACAGGGCACCAAATCTGGGCTGTAGCGGGGCTGAGTCACCTGGGCAATTTGATGTTTCACAAATAAATCTCTGTATGAGACATGATGTACGTGTTGTCATGATGAAGCTGCCAATCATCATTTGCCCATAGCTGGGGCCTTGCAAATCATTCAAATAGTTTCCGTGAAGGAAGGTTTAACCTTAGTGCAAAATCTGATGCACATTCATTGCTCTGTTCACTCAGACATTTGGAATATGATGGCCACACAACTACACATACTCAAGGGCGTCTACCACCCTCACTGACTGGTACAGTGAAGTCATCATTGTTCACTCATGTGCATTCCAGTCCACTTTTCAAGAAAAGTTTTCAAGAAAACTGCTAGGTTATATCAATGTCATGCAAACTGTTCTTGTTATATTAACAATGTCTGAACTTTTTCTGGACAGACCTTTTATCCATTCTTTGACTAACCCCTTCACCTTCTTTCATGCAGTCTCCATATTCCTCCTTCCCTCTTACAGCTATCATTTTGTTCCATGACTCTATATTTTTTGATGTTAGTGATTTAAAAATCATTATTTCAGAAATTCTGACTTCTTCACACATAGGTATAAAAGAACCCCAAAATTGAAATCACCATTAAAATAGTTATAGACACAGCATGACATGAAATAAAATTAAGCATTCAATAAAATTGCATTTTTCTCAGATAATCTTCAACTTCTTAAGAAAACACAGGTTCCCTTAAATATATAACTCATCTATAGTCTCTACACCAACCTCTCTGTCTAGATCTCCTTCACTAATTTATAAGAATCTTTACAACTGGACAAAAGATGACTCTAAGAATATTTCTAGATAAAGGCCATGTAACCTGGAAAATAATTTGAAGAAATAAGCACAGGGATGTGAAAACAATTAAGATATTCATACTCTAGAAGTCAGACATTTAAAAAATACTTATATAATTGCTTATTTCATAACTAAACTGAGAACATTTAAATGTCAATATAAAATTTGGTAAAAAGTGGTCATTTTAGCTAAATTCTGAATTTCATGTGTGGATATGTTAACACTTTAGCGTATCTTTCAAAACTTGAAGTTATCTACTCCACTAGCCTTTTCACAAATTCTCTAACATTATTATTTTAATTATTATACATCAAAAACTCTAAAATGTTTCCCTTTTTGGCTGTCTCTATGTGTGGGATTGATCATACATGTAATTTTTACAACATGCATCCAAATCCCAACTTAAATTCCTCTTCGCCCAGGACACTCTTCAGATGTATATGCCATTTTTTTCCTCTCCATTTATGCCTGCAAGGAAGCAAATCCCATTATTATATCTATAAGCAGAAGGGTAATATCTATGCTTTCCACCCTCTCTCTCTCTCTGGGCCAGGTCTGCCTGAGATTGTCTTAATTTTTCCCTAATGTCCTCAGCTATTTAGAAATAAATTATCATTTATCTTAAACTAGGGTTTATTTAATGTCTATTATGAATTTAGGCAGTTAATAAAATGTTTAATGCTTATGCACTACAAAAAATCTGTACAATTTCCCCTTAACTATGTAATATTAGATTTAATTTTATAATAAAATTATAAAATTAATGTGGCTCTAAGTTGCAAATCTTGTAATAGTATATAAATTTAAAGTTGTATGTGAAACATCCTAATTAAATCCTGACAGTCTGTTACTATATACAAAACTCATTTATATAAATTTGATAAGTCTAAATTTGAGACCTTTATTGAATGTGCAGCTTGGGTCACATGACTCACCTGGCCCAAAGCTTTGATTGGTCCTGAGTTAAACCAATAACATCGTAGCTCATCTCTTGTCCCTATAATCAGGCAGTAGTGAATACATCACCATAACCTTCAGGGTTTATCTCATGTCTTGTGTGGGACAGTTCTCCCAATTATAAGAATGGTCCATCCTTGTTCTCAAAATGAGTCTTGTGTGTTTGAAGTATCATAGATTTACCTTTATTTCTGTTTGAAGTTTATTTGGTTCTTTGTCCAAATTCAGTGACATAAGCACTCATTACATATGCTTGAGGCAGAGTCAGGACTCAGACCATGAATATTTTGGAAAATAGGCTTTCTCTAATACTACACAGCTAGAAGGAGTGATACTTTTGTAAACATGTAAGCAATGACTCTGTTATTTCTTCTAATAAAGACATAGCCTCACTAGTGGTAATTTTAGTTCAGAAATCAGGGGAGTGTGATGTGTGGAAAAGTCCCTGAACTGAAGTATCTAACATGTTAGTAAATACTACATACCCATAAAATAATATGTGAAATGTTTATATGTGGATTGCTAAAATATTTTGTTCAGCAGTTCTTGAGGGAAAACTGGATATATGAAAAATATCCAGAAAGTGAGGAGTCCTGATACTTAAGCTTCTTTGGCTTCAAGTAAATCTGCCTCTTGCTCTGAGTTTAAAAGACCTGCCATGTGCTAGAAATTTTTTTCTTAGACATAGCATAACTCTGCCATGCACACAGACTAGAGTATCATTTTTTCTACCTTACTTTCAATAGTTTTTTTTTAATAATTTATTTAGAAACAAAAGTGTATGTGCATGTTTGTGTGTGTGTTTCATTCTGACACATTGCCTATCTGAAGTGCTATAACCTTTAATTAGGGACTTTACCAAATTGCCTATTTTATCAGTATTCTCCAAGAAGTGTCGTCCTGCCATTTTCTTTATCAATAATCATATTCTGCCCAGCTGTACCCAAAATGAAAATCTCAAGTTCAGTCCCCATAGACAGTATAGTTTTGAATGGTATCAAACCAGTGTCCACTGGTCAGAATGGACATTATAATCAAATCAACAAACAACAAGTGCTGGCAAGGTTGTGGAGAAAAGGAAACCCTAGTGTAGTGTTGGTAGAATGAAGACCGGTACAGCCACTATGGAAAACTGTATGGAATTTCCTCAGAAAACTAAAAATGGAAATGCCTTTTGACTCTGCAATTCCACTACTGGGATTATACTCTACAAACCCTGAAATACCAATCCAAAAGAACCTATGCACCCCAATGTTCATAGCAGCACAATTTACAACAGGCAAGTGCTGGACACAACCTAAGAGCCCATCAGTAAATGAATGGATTGAAAAACTATGGTACATTTGCACAATGGAATACTACACAGCATCTATGGAACTGGAGAGCATTATGCTAAGTGAAATAAGCCAGGGGGTGAAAGACAAATACCATATGATCTCACCTATCAGTGGAACCTAATCAACAAAACTAATAAGTGAGCAAAATATAACCAGAGACAATGAAGTAAAGAACAGACTGACAGTAACCAGAGCACAGTCGGGAGAGAGATAATGTGGGAAAATAGGGGAAGGGTCATCAAGGAACATGCATAAAAGATACATGGACAAAGCCAAAGGGGATAGGATCAAGGGTGGGAGACAGGGAGGGGTGGGCATGGCAGACTGGTGGGGGGAAAATGGAGAAACTGTACTTGAACTACAATTTAAAAAAACTATATGATGGGATAAAAAATCAGTATTAAAAACAACCAAGTAGTGTTCCTACATGCATTACTTTCCCAGATGAACTTTTAATAATTTCCCTGATGTTGAAATAACTACTGACATTTTCAGTCTCTAATTATTGGTAAGTCAATTTGCACTTTCACTTTTTCAGTCTTGCTGGCCTTATTTAACTCTTAGATAGTCCTGTTAATGCTAGCACAATAGAAGACAAAATACGGAATGGCAGTACAGTAGCTTCTGTTTGTGAGTGCCAAGCACATTCTCACCCCTCCAGTAATAAATGTAATGCACCTGACCATTTAGGTGAGTGTGTTATTTAAGATGAGCCAGTCATCGGGTTACATGGCCTAAAGTGATAAGATCAAATCTAGAAAAATGACATTAACTGGACAAATTAACTTGTTCATCAACAATATTTATTAAGTGTCTACTATGTGGCAGATGTTGTGAAATGTCTTATGTCTAAAAAATCAATGAACATACCTTAATTAAAATATTGCTAAAAAATGCCAACCATCATGTGCACCTTCAGGGAGTCATAAAAATTTTGTTGGTGGAGGGACTTACCTCAAATCTGATGGATGCTGACTGACCAGGGCCGTGGTTCCTAAAGGTTGGCTGTGGCAATTTCTCAGTATAAAACCACAATGCCATTGGCCATATGAATTACACCTTTTGTTATATGATTTCTCAGTAGAATGTGAGGTTGTTTGATAGCATTTACACACGGTGGCACTTTTTCAAAATTGGAGTCAATCCTCTCCCAACCTGCGGCTTTATCAGCTAAGTTTACATAATATTCTAAATCCTTCATTATCATCCCAACAATCCTCATAGCATCCAAAATAGATTCCATCTCAAGAAACCCCTTGAGATGTTCATCTCCTCAACCACTAAATTTTTATCATGAGATTGCAGTAATTCAGTCACATCTTCAGGCCCACTTCTAATTCTGGTTCTCTTGATATTTCCATAATACCGCAGTTACTTCCTCCACTTAAGTCTTGAACCCTGAACCCCTCAAAGTAATCTATGAGGGTTAGAAACAACATCTTTCAATCTCCTGTAAATGTTGATGTTTTGACCTCTTCCTATGAATCACGAATGCTCTTAGCGGCATCTATGATGATGAATCCTTTCCAGAAGAATTTCACATTACTTTGCCCAGATCCACCACAGGAACCACTGTCAATGGCAGATATACCTTATGAAACAAACTTTTTAAATAATAAGACTTGAGAGTGAAAATACCTCCTTGATCTGTGAGCTGTGGAGTGGTTGTTGTACTGGCAGGCATGAATAAAGTATTCATCTCGTTGTACATCACCATCACAGCTCTCGGGTGACCAGATGCATTGCAATGAGCAGTGATATTTTAAAATGAACCTTCTCTTTCTGAGCACTCTGTCTGAACACTGGCTTAAAATATTCAGTAAACCATGTTGTAAACAGATGTGCTGTCATGCAAGCTTTGTTGTTCTATTTATGGAGCAGAGGCAGAGTAGATTTAGCATAATTCTAAGAGACCTAGGATTTTCAGAATGGTAAATGAGCTCTGGCTTCAACTTAAAGTCACCAGCTGCTTGATCCTCTAACAAGAGAGTCAGCCAGTCTTTTGAAGCTTTGAAGCCAGGCCCTGACTTGTCCTCCCTAGCTATGAAAGTCCTAGATGTCAACTTCTTCCAAGAGAAGGATGTGTACATTGCAAATGTATTATTTAGTGTAGCCATATTCATGTAGTATCTTAGCTAGATCTTTGGATAATGCTGCAGCTTCTACAAAAGCACTTGCTTCATCTTGCATTTTTATGTTATGAAAACAGCTTCTTTCCTTAAACCTTATGAACCAACCTCTGCTAGTTTCAAACTTTTATTTTGTATCTTCCTTACCTCTCTCAGCCTACATAGAATTGAACAGAGTTAAAGCCTTGCTCTGGTTTATGCTCTGGATTAAGGAAGTGTAGCTGGTTTGATTTTTAATCTAGACCACTAAAACTTTCTCCATTATCAGCAATAAGGCAGTTTTGCTTTCTTATCATTTGTGTTCACTGGTGTAGCCCTTTTAATTTCCTTCAAGAACTGTTCCTTTGCATTCATAGTTTGGCTAACTGTTGAGTAGAGGCCTAGCTTTCAGCCTATTTTGGATTTTCCACATGTCTTCCTCACTAAGCTTAATCATTTCTAGTTTTTGATTTGCATTGAGACTGCAACTCTTTTTTTTTCATTTGAACACTTAGAGGTCTTTGTAGGGTTTTAATTGGTATAATTTCAATACTGTGTCTCAGGGAATAGGGAATCCCAAGGAGAGGGTGGGCGGGGAGAGGGAGAGAGAGAGAGAGAAAGGGAGAGAGAGGGAGAGGGAGAGAGAGAGAGAGAGAGAGGAAAGGTTGGTCGGTGAAAAAGTCAGAACTCATAAGACTTTTATCAATTAAATTCACTGTCTTTTAAGGGCACAATTCATGGCACCCTAAAACAATTACTGTAGTAACATCAAAGATCACTGATCACAAATTACCACCACAAAAATAATAATAAAATGTTTATAATATTGCAAAATTACCACAGTGTGATGCAGAGACACAGAGTTAGCAAATGTTATTGGAAAAATGATACTTATAGACTTGCTTAAAGCAGGTTTGCCACAAATCTTGAATTTCTATAAAATACAATATATGTGAAGCACAATAAAGCAAAGTATAATAGTGAAGTATGCCTGTATGTGTGTATATATATATTTTTTATTCACATCCTCACCCAGTACAGTGTCATACTAACACACACATCAACATTACTACTGTTGATAGTAGGTTTATTTTAGACTGCAAAATGTTCCTCAATCATTATAATCCTGTTTCATATTAATAGTATACTTACCTGTACGTATGGCCACATAGAATAAAGACTGTATATTCTGGCCTGTTTTCAGGATATGATCATAAATTTAAACAGCAACAAGAAAAATGTCAGTGGAATTTATGAATGCAAACTCTGGGAAGTGTGATCATAGAAATGTCCTTTTCTCCTCTCCCCCTCTCTCCTCTCTTTCTCTCTTTTGTCAACACCAACATGAATTTTAGCAACTGAAGCAGGAGAAGCTATTTTGGACCACGTGGGGAGGGAGACAGCACACAGAGGAAGAGACACGGAAAGAGCGTGAGGCCCTGACACTGCAGAGGAAACACCAACTCGGGGCGGTTTCCCTGGCCTTTCACACAGAAAAGAACTTGACAACTATAATTAAACCTATCTACACACAGGGAAAGATCAAACATTTCTTTGTGAATACCTAAATTAGCCAAGAATTTCTATCATTTTTGAAAAGGTATGTGTGAAAGGTGTACCTCTACACATTGTGTGAATACACATAAATATACACAACTTTACATACTTTTATTACTTGAAATTAAAATTTAGACATATATAACTGCACAATTTCCAAATAATTTATTCTAAATATAAGATATAAAGGCACAATATAAATTTAGATATAATGGGACTTTGAGATGCTATCATGACTGTAATTTTAAGGAAAGGTATTTTATTTCATTTTTTATCTTTTAATTAATTTTTATGGCTTTTGTTGCTTATGGAACCAATTCAAAACTTTCAAATCTAAATGTTTGTCATTATTATATTGTAAATTGGTGTATAAATGTGACTACTTTCCATGAATGACATTGTATACTGTAGACATAAGGCTTTGTTTTATGTTTAGAGAATGAACACTCTGGTGCCATCCTATTTTTTATGCACAGGTAATAGTAAAAAGATTAGAATAAAAATATAAATTTAATCCTTCCAAATTTAAAAATTCTCCTTGAGTGTCTAAAGGAGGATCTTAAGAACTGGCTTGGGAGATGCTGTAGAAACCTTTTGAAACATGAACATTGTTTTGTTCTATTTTCTGAGTCAGAAATCTTGCTATGGAAGAATTTCAAATATACCCCAGTGGACATGTTAGTGAATGTGGAATAAAGGCTTTTCTTATCTTCTGTTGTTTACTTTGTTATTGGCCATTAAAAATCATTTACTGCTATAATTCCCATGAATGAGACACCATTCCTATGTTATTAGAAAACTTTCAAGGGTAACTCAATAAACTTAAAGTGGAACTTTGTTAAGGGTTCGGCTCTCTGCAAAGTTAAATTTTCTTTTTTTTTAATTATTTTATTGTTCAATTATAGTTGTCTGCATTTACCCCCCACCACTCATTCAGTTGATGAATACAAATAATAAGCCTAGGTAGAAAATTTAGGTTTTAGATATTTGCAGAAGAAATTAGTTCTACCTTGTTGATTAAATGGTGGTCTATTTCTAAAGCCATCTGTACCCCACAACATGGCTCTTTCTTTCTGGTTTTTGATTAGTGTGAAAACACCTATCACCTGATTCTCTTCCCTAGCACCCTCAACTCCAATATGACAACAGTACTTGTCAAAGTATGCACCTTCATTGCCAGAAATGAAACAAGTTCAGGGTCAATTTTTTGATATGTTAATTGTATTGATTGATACCCACCCACCGGATACCAAAATTCCATCTTGAGTTCCAAGCCTTTAGTTTCTTGGTGCTCTCTTCTCAGTCCTTTATTTTTTTTTCTTAATTTCATTGCATACACCTTGGCTTATTTACATATATTTTCTTGCAATCACTTCTTTCCTTAGGTGGATTTTTAGATTTTTTCATTTTGACTTACCTGAATTACTGTGATTTGTGGTTCTTTTGACAGCCATTTGGGCTTCCTTACTGAGCAATCACTACACAGATTCTGAGATGGCACACAAGAAATCTTCTGCTGTTCTTATTTTTCAGTGGGGGATAATTTAGAAATATTGGTACTGACTCTTAGTTCTACACACCCTCTAAATATCCTTAGAAAGTGTTTTAGCATATTCTTAAAAATAACAAACAAGTAGTCTCTTAATTTGTACAAAAGTTCATCTGAACAGAACATATCTGAGAAAAGGCAGAATTACATAGATCATTTCAGTAAAAAGATTAATATTTATATAACAACATACCCCCACACAAACTTTAGACTGGTTAAAATTTTAGAAAATTGATTGCATTGCATGTTAAAGATGTGGAGCAATTAGAACTTTTGTACAATTCCTTCAGCAGCGTAGGTTGAAACCACTGCTTGGGAGCATTTGGGGGCAGTGAACACTAAAGAAGACCCTGTGCATAGCACGTGTCCCACAAAATCCACTCCTGCTGTAGACCCAATTAGTATGTGCAGATATTTCACCAAAATACATGTCTCCAATGTTTAAAGAAGTAATGGTGATGTTCAAAAACTAAAGAACTCCAATATTCAATGACAGTGTAGCAGAAAAATAACTTCTGCTACATTTATATAAAAGAATATTATGTAACATGAAAATAAGTGACATACAACTATAGCACAAAGGTATAAAGAGTATAATGATCTCACAAAGAAAATATTGATAGAAAAAGCCAGATGCAAAAGATTAAATATATATAAACTTCAGAAAGAGGAAAAACTAATATAGATATTTTATTCTATTTATTTATTCCATTTATTTTACTTTGTATTATTATTGTTCAGTTACAGTTGTTCTACCATTTTTCCCATTGATCTCCCCTACCCTCCCTGCTCCCACAGTCAACTGCCCCCCATTGTTCGTGCCCCTGAGTCCTCTATTCGTGTTCCTTTGACTTGCCCCTTCCCCTTCTTTCACCTGTTACCCCCCTCCCCCTCCCCTCCGGTCACTGTCAGTTTGTCCTTTCTCTCCATGTGTCTGTTTACTCATTTTTTGGTTTTGTTGATCATGTTCCGCTTACAGGTGCAATCATATGGTATTTGTCTTTCATTGCCTAGCTTATTTTACTTACCATTAAAATCAGGATAGTTTCCCTCTAAGAAGGAAAAGTTAGTGGTTGAGAAAAGGCCAAGAGAAGCTTATAGGTCATGGTAATGCTTAGTTTATAGACATGGAGGATGATCCATTGTTATGTTGACTTTGTGCTAATTCATTAACATGGACACATGATTTTAAATATTTCTGTATTATATTTAACTTCCAAGAAATTTATTAAAAGTTAAATAATTGTTGAATGGTTTATGAAAACATTGTAGAAATAAAATCTCCTGAATTGCAGAATTAAATTCATAACGTCTACAAAGGAGTACAACTTCCCTATTCCTACCTCATAAACCATCAACATGGGCAGCTACCGCATTATGTATAAAATGCAGTTCATGTTCCTTTGGCAATCCAAGCAATTCAGTGGATATTAATGGACCACCTACCATACCCAAGTCACTGTGCCCAACTTTAAGGAAGTACACATTGCAAGGCTCAACAGCTCTTAAGTAGCATAGAGAAAAATAGAGGAAACATCGTATTGTTTCATATATGTAGTTTGCAAAAATTTCCTTTCTAGCTTTAAGCATATGTATAACACTTCTAAAAGGAAAGGTACACTTACATAGCAAGAGTAAAATAAAACACAACCAGCAGATACACATTCAAATGTTGATGGCTTACATTTTTTGTTAACTAGTTTCAGTCACAATTAATGAACAATTAATAGTAGAAGTGATCTAAAATAAATAAGGCAACTTACATAATGGACTTCCCTGACCGTGAGATAACTGACAGCTGGCCACACACCTCAAATCTTAATGCCATTGTTTACAAATGTTTCTGTGTATGTCCATGCAGTGAGAATGCTGAAATGATATAACTTAATGACAAGAAATAATCTAAATATTGAAAAAATAGCAGCACTAATAATTACTTTTATATCCTTATGGGTGTGTTCTCCACACTCTTTATCCTGAGAACTCAAATTATCAAACCTACTTTGTTGTTTATACATAGCACAGACTCATTGAAACATCTGTTTAATTTTTTTCCTATGGAAAATTTTATAGCCTTCAAACTAAACTTTTAATTATTAGTAAAACTCTCTGGCTCTTATTTTCCATTGTTCTATTACCAGATTGCTGTTGGTTCAGGTCAATATTGCATCAGTTATGGAGAATGAAGTAAGATGTGATGTTATTTTCAATATCAGAATATTTTTATTGTTTCTCCAGATTTATCTATTAATTTCTCAGTAAGTGTAAAAACTGATTAAAACCTGTTTGGAAATTAAAAACAGCAGCCTTTAGACTATTAGTCTATTTACGCATTGATTCTTTCATTTGAAATCAGTTAAGAACTAATTCATTCATATTTTTAAAGATAAAATAGTAGTTGCTTGATGGACTGGAAGTCAGGAAACCTGACTTTTTCAATTATGTGACTGTAGACAAGTTACTTACTCTCTCTGAATCTGAAAAAAAATTGTGTTGGACAGCAGAGGCTGTAAAGTATATTGCAAGTGAAATTTTTTATGAATTTATCTAGAACATATTTGTTCCTTTAGATTCAAAGGTTTCAGAAGTAGTAATGATTTTGAATTTAAACAAAAGGATGATTTATGTATTTCCACCAACTTTGTTTCACAGATATCATACAGAATTGATTTTGATATTCTCTTAAACATTTTAAAAATAAAAACATTATTTTTACTGTCATTTTTTAATTGTGTGCTCAAATATCAGCAAATTTCAAAAATATTTATCTTTTATAATGAAAAATGCATTAAAGCAGCAATTAAATTTAAATACAATAATTATATTTTTGTGAAGTTTGCATTTACATAAAATAAATTCATGTGTTAGTCATTGAGATGCAGTGCAATTAACAGAATATAGAACAATCAAAATGTTGGCATTTTAAGATGGAATGTAATTAGCAATCCATTAATAGGAAATCAGGCAAAATAGACATTATTTAAATATTATCAAATGTCTCAAATGCTTGTGTATATTTTGCTATTGTTGTTAAAGTATGTCAAATACTGTCTTGTTCTTCAGGAACTTTTAGTTAAAGATGTTTTGCTTGTCAAGAAACTTTATAAATCAGGGAGAGAATGGAAATTAGATTTTGGTTGGCTGGATGAAAATTACTCAGTGCTGGCATCTCTACAGACAACACATCTAAAGGGGACAGTCACTCCTGCTTGTTTCTGTGAAGGAATGTGAGCCCTATGATGACGAATGGACAGATTTTCAAAAGGAATCAGAAATCTGTATTTACATGCATCATTCTGACAAAAAGTTATGCATTATGGCTAATGCTTAAAAGCAGCCATAATATGTAACACAAACACAAACCCATTGTGAGTCAAATAAAATGAGGGGCAATGGAGCTCAAACCAGAATATAAGATGCTCAACTTAGAAAAAGTAGAATTCCTAGATAATAGCCACAGGAATTTTGAATATTTTTTAGCTTTTGGTAAAGAAAAGTCTAAGTGGCACAATCTTGGAAGGCTCATGGGGGTTAAATGTAGTGGTAGTGATCAGACACTAAATGAATGAAAGTGGATCAAAATGAGGGCCTTAAAATTATATTCAAAATGAGGCAGATGGGGAGTGTAAAATCGTGGATCAGAAGGGAATGGCACCAAAATAATAATAATAATAATTGCTAGAAAGTGATGGACTTAATTTAAGAAAATGATTAGGAAGAAATAGAAAGTGACAAATAGGATTCTACAGTTTCTTCTGTTTGTACAAATCACTGTTTTTCCATTTCCTTAATTCTTAGTTTACTGTTGTTAATACTATAAACCCAGTATCTTTCTTACTGTTAACAGCATCACATTCTCACTTTAACATTTTCCTACTCTGCTTAATTATTGCACAGGTATTAATAATATTCTTTTTTAAAATTATATTTTATTGATTAATGTATTATACTTGTCTTGGCTTTTCACACTTTGTCCCCCTCCATCCAGCCACCCCCACTCCTTCAGGCAATCCCTCCACCATTATTCATGTCCATGGGTCATGTGGGTAAGTTCTTTGGCTGCTCCATTTCTTATACTGTACTTTACCTCCCATGGCTATTCTGTAGCTACCTATTTGTACTTTTTAATCCTGTTACTTCTTCACCCATTCGCCCATACACCTCTCACATCTAGTAACCATTAAAATGGTCTTCCTATCCATGATTCTATCTCTGTTCTTTTGTCGGCTTAGTTTGTTTCTTAGATTCAGTTGTTGATAAATTTGTATTTTTTGCCATTTTATTGTTCATAGTTTTGATCTTTTTTTTAAATCCCTTTAACATTTCATATAATAATTATTTAGTGATGATGAACTTCTTTAGGTTTTTTCTTCCCTGGGAAGCTCTTTATCTGCTCTTCTATGCTAAATGATAGCTTTTCTGTGTAGAACAATCTTGGCTTTAAGTTCTTGCTTTTCATGACTGAATATTTATTACCAATCCCTTCTAGTCAGCAAAGTTTCTTTTGAGAAATCAACTGATTATCATATGTAATGAACTCTCCTGTAGGTAACTAACTTCTTTTCTCTTGCTACCTTTATGATTGTCTCTCTATCTTTAACCTTTGACCTTTTAATCATGATGTATCTTGGAGGGGCCCTCTTTGCATCCATCATAACTTGGACTCTCTGTGCTTCCTGGACTTGCATGTCCATTTTCTGCACCAAATTAGGGAAAATTTATTTCACTATTTTTTCAAATAGTTACAATTTCTTTCTCTTTCTCTTCTCCTTCTGGCACCCATATGATGAGAATGTTGGACCTCTTGAAGTTGTCCCAGAGGCTGCTTATTCTATCCTTCCTTTTAGATAAAAGAATCCAAGACCTGTACTTGGATTTTTTTCTTTTCTTGTTATGATTGGTTGTTTTTTGCTTCCTTATGTTCCATATTATTGATTTGATTCTCAGCTTCATCCACTCTAATGTTGTTTCCCTATAAATTGTTCTTTATTTCAGCCCTGGCTGGTGTAGCTCAGTGGATTGAGTGTGGGCTGTGGACCAAAGGGTCATCAGTTCAATTCCCAGTAAAGGAACATGCATGGGTTACAAGCCAGGTCCCCAGTGGGGGCCACGTGAGAGACAACCACACACTGTTATTTCTCTCCCTCTCTCCCTCCCTTCACCTGTCTCTAAAAATAAATAAATAAAATCTTTAAAAATTTGTTCTTTATTTCAATTAGCATGTCCTTCATTTCTGACTAGGTCATTTTTTTTTAGGCTATTTGAGGTCCTCAGTAGGTTCCTTGAGCACCCTTATAACCAATGGTTTGAACTCTGCCTCTGATAGATTGCTTATCGCCATTTTGTTTAGCTCTTTTTCTGGAGTTTTGATCTGTTCATTCATTTGGGCCATGTTTCTTTGCCTCCTCATTTTGGCAGCCTCCCTGTGTTTGTTTCTATGTATTATGTAGAGCTTTCTCAACTGCATGTTTTGGTAGCATGGCCTAATATGATATAGGTGTCTTGTAGGGTCCCGTGGCACAGCGTCCCCTTCCACCTAAGCTGGGTACTTGAGGTGTGCCTTTTGTGTGAACTGAGTACATTGTCCTCTTGTAGTTGAGCTTTGGTTGCTGTTGGCAGATCAATGGGAAGGATTTACCCAGGCCAGTCAGCTGCAAGGACTGGCTGTGACCACTGACTACCAACCTCCCCGCTCTGTGGAGGATCAGCTATACAGAGACAGGATGGTGGTGCTCCCAGGTGGTCTTTAGCTATCTACTAGGTGTTCTGGTCCTGGGGTTCCCCAGGTAGTGCAGGACAAAACAGCCTCAACCTGTGTTTTCCCTGGGGCCACCCTGCCTGACCTATAAAGCAATCTGAGATGGCTGCTACTTGTGCTGGGCTTGGAGATTCCCACGTACAACCAAGCTGTGAATCTAGACTGGCTTCTGCTAGTGCTGGGCCCAGGCTCACTGAAGCCAGCTGTTGCTTCTTTGATAGGATTTATAAATATGTGAAACAGGAGCCAAGACCAGCCATTTATATGGAAAAGCACCTTGAATGGAGCCATAAATTAGGTGGGGCAGAATATCTGGAGATATCCAAGATGGGTCAAACAGTGTTAGCCAAGTTGACGGAGTCTGAGCTATGGCAACAGCTTGCCAGCTCTGTGGAAGCAGGGTTTAAAAAATGGAGGATGGCCTGTACCTACCTTGATTCCAGACCCTTCAGTTCCTCCCTTTACGCCACTGGTGTCTTTCAATCTGCTACCCTGGTGTTGGAGCTCAGAGAGAGTAAGTCTGAGTAGATGAGTCTGTGAGTGGGTTTTTTAAAAAGAACTGCTAGAACCTCAAACATTTTATTCCACCTTCTCAATCCCCTCTGGGTTTTGCATCCAGAAGTCGTGGGGACTTATCATCCTGGTGCTGGAACTGAAGGCTGGACCTGATGTGGCTGCCACTGCTCACTCCCAAGATATCTCTCCAAAATTTTTATCCACCACACATGCACGTGGGACCAGGCCGTTCCACGTCTGTGCCCCACCTACCAGTTGGGATGTATGTGGTTTCTTTAATTCTGTAGCTGTCAGACTTCCATTCTACTTGATTTCTGACAGCTCTGAGTGATGGTTGTTCTATATTTTAGTTGTAGTTTTGATGTGGTTTTATAAAGAGACAACCTATATCTGCTTATGCCACCATCTTGACTGGAAGTAAAATTATTATTTTTCTTATTAAGTAATTTCTTATTGTTATTCTATTATAGTTGACCCCATTTTCCCCCTTTGACCTCATCCAACCATCCCACGCCCAACTCCCATAGTCAGTTCCCATGCTGTTGTCCATGTCTCTGGGTCACTCATACATGTTCTTTGTCTAGTCCCTTCCCCTTCTTTCCATCATTATCCCCTTCCCCACTCACCTCTGGTCACTGTCATTCTGTTCTATGTTTCCATGTCTGTGCTTCTATTTTTTCATTAATTTATTTTGGTTATTAGCTTCCTCTTATAGGTGAGATCACATGGTATTCGCCTTTCATCAACTGGCTTATTTCACTTAGCATAATATTTTCTAGTTCTATCCATGTTATCACAAAAGGTAGGAATGACTTCTTTCTTTCTGCTGCATAGTATTCCATTGTGTCAGTATACCAGTTTTTTGATCCACTCATTTATTAATGGGCACTTAGGCTGTTTGTAGTACTTGGCTATTATAAATGGCACTGCTATGAACATAGGGGTGCATAAGTTCTTCTAAACTGATGATTCAGGATTATTAGGCTATATTCCCAGCAGTGGAATCACTGGGTCAAAAGGCAGTTCCATTTTCAGTTTTTTTAAGGACATTCCATGCTTTTTTCCATAGTGAATGCACCAGTTTGCTTTCCCACCAACAGTGCACTAGGGTTCCCTTTTCTCTACAACTGCATCAGTATTTATTGTTTGTTCATTTATTAATGATGGCCATTCTGAGAGGTGTGAGGTTGTGGTTCTAATTTGCATCTCTCTGATGGCTAGTGATGTTCAGCACTTTTTCATATGTCCCTGGGCCATCTGTAGGTCCTCTTTGGAAAGTGTATATGCCAATCCTTTGCCCGTTTTTAAATTGAATTGTTTGTCTTCCTGGTGTTGAGTTGTATGTGGTCTTTATATGTATTTGGATATCATTCCTTTGTCTGATTTATCATTGGTAAATATGTTATGGATTGTAAGCAATTACTACGAACAACTAAATGCTGAGAAATTGGCAAGCTGGGTGAAATGGGTAAATTTCTAGAAACATAGAATCTACCAAAACTGAATCAAGAAGAAGCACAAAGCTTGAATAGATCAATACGAACTTGTGAAATTGAAGCAGTGATCAAAAATTTTCCACCTCATAAAAGCCCTGAACCAAATGGTTTCACAGGTGAACTTTATCAAACATTTAAGGAAGAACTAACTCCTATCCTTCTCAACTATTCCAAAAAAATTCAAGAAAGAGAAAGATTCCCAAACTCTTTTTATGAGGCCAGTGCCATCCTAATTCCAAAACCAGGTAAAGACACAATAAAGAAAATTGCAGGCCAATATCTCTGATGAACATAGATGCTAAAAACCAACAAAATATTGGTGATCTTGATTCAGAAATATATTAAAAATATCAAATGGGATTTTGATCTTTTGATCATATTAAAAATATTCAGAAATATATTAAAATGATCAAATGGGATTTATCCTAAGGATGCAAGGATGGTACAGTATTTGCAAATCAATGAATGTAATATATCACATAAACAAAGTGGACAAAAATCTCATGATCATATCAATATATGCTGTAAAAGAATTTGATAATATATAGCACTAATTTATGATAAAAACACTCAGCAAAGTGGAAATAGAAGAAGCGTATGTCAATATAATAAAAGTCATATACAAGAAACCTTGATCCAATCAATGGGCAAAATCTAAAACCTTCCCCTTAAGATCAGGAACAAGATAAGGGTGTCTGTTTTCACCACTCTTATACAGCACAGTACTAGAAGTTCTAGCCACAGTGATCAGACAAGAAAGAAAAATAAAAGGCATCCAAGTTGGAAAGGAGAGTTAAAACTGTCATTATTTGCAAACAACATGATAATGTACATAGAAAACCCTATAGTCTGAACCAAAAAACTACTTGACCTAATAAGTGAATTTGGCAAAATAGCAGGATACAAAGTAAATATTCAGAAATCAGTGACAGCCTGGCTGGTGTGGCTCAGTGGATTGAGTGCTGCCTTGCAAACCAAAGGGTCACTGGTTCTATTCCCAGTTAGGGCACATGCCTTGGTTATGCTGTGTCCCCAGAAAGGAGCGCACGCGAGGCAACCATGCATTGATGTTTCTCTCCCTTTCTTTCTCCTTCCCTTCCCCTCTTTCTAAAAATAAATAAACAAATAAAAATTCAATGGTTATAAAAAGTAAATCAATGACATTTTTGTACACTAACAATGAAATATCAGAAAGAGAAACTAGGAAAAAAATCTAATTTTACTTTAGCAACAAGAAAAATAAATTATCTAGGAACAAATTTAACTAAGAAGGTAAAAGACCTGTACTTGAAAATCTATAGAACAATAAAGAAAGAAATTAAGGGAGACACAAACAAATGGAAGCATTTGTTCATGTGTTTATGGATTAGAAGAATTAACATCATTAAAATCTCCATTCTACCCAAAACAATCTATAGATTCAATGTGATTTCTATAAAAGTATCCATGGCATATTTCACAGAACTAGAACAAATATTTCAAACATATGTATGTAGCAAAAAAGACCCCAAATAGCCTCAGCAATCTTGAGAAAGAAGAACAAAGTAGGAGGGATCACAGGACCTGATATCAAACTATAGTACAAGGCCACTGTAATCAAAACAGTCTGGTGCTGGCATAAGAACAGACACATAGATCAATGGAACAGAATAGAGAGCCCAGAAATAAACCCAAGTCTCTATGGTCAATTAATATTTGACAAAGGGGCATGAGCACACAGTGGAGTAAAGGTAGCCTCTTCAATAAATGGTGTTGAGAGATTTGGACTAGTACATGCAAAAAAAATGAAACTAGAATACCAACTTATACCATACACCAGAATAAACTCAAAATGGACAAAAGTAATCTTATTATTCTTAAATCAAGTGTTGTGAGTTGATAGATGGTATGCTCTAAACTTTGTGCTCTCCCAGTAGAGGTACAAAGGTCATGCCAGCCTAGGTTGAAGTGACACACTCTACAGTGTGATGAGGAACGCCAGTGCACTGACACTACAGAGGTAGCAGCTCAGACCAGAGTTAACGAAGTTGATGGGAAGCCACAGATCTATTCTCAAGGAACAGGAGATTTGCAGATAATTCAGAGTGAACTGAAGGTCAGCCAACTTTTATCAGGTTGACAGAGGTCCACAATGGGTAATCCTGTGTCATAGCTATCCATTGGCAATGAAAGGACAGGTGTTGATGTCTCAGGAGGGAAGCAGTGTCAATCAATTTGACTGGTTCAGTGAAACCCTGTATTTTATCTATTTGGAAGTAAATACATTCTCTAGAGGATTTGTTCATGTTTTTCAGTCCTCTTTACACTCTCTCTTAAATAATGAACAATTTTTCTCTTCAAATTTCTATTCAATTCTATTTAAAGTCTATAAAGAAGTTACTTAAAGCTGATTGATATTACGCAGTGAGCTAGTTTCCTTCAAAAATATGGTTGGATGATGAAGAAATATACAGATCAAGAAAGTAAGTATAATTTTTAAACAATGATAAATATTCTGCTCTAAAAGAATCAATCCATGCCAAAAATCTACTGGGCATTTGTAGAGGAAATGATCTTCTAAGACATGTGGGAAGATCTATACCACCACTGAGGAGTGCATAGCTTTACATTCCCTACTTCATTGTTTTGACAAAGTCTAACTGTTGCTGTAATTTCCCCCTAAAAATTCAGTCACTGTCGACTTCTCTAGGTTTTTTTCTTCTCCTTTGTTTTCCATTAACTGTACACTGTGTATTTTTGATTCCTTCCTCCCACTTCCATTTGCCTTTCAACCAATAAACTTGATCATTGATCTTTAGAAACAATCAAAGTAACACCCACCTGTTTTCCCTTTCTTTGCTCTTTGAATCACCATATAAATTTCAGAATGAGCCTACCCCCACCCCCAAAAAAAGGGGGGAAAAATCTTGAAATTTCATTTGGGATTGTATTTATTCATTCAATTTATTTGGGGATAATGCAATCCATAACTATGATATATCTTTAGATATACTGGGTGGAACAAAAGTAGGTTTGTTGTGAGTATGAATAGAATTTATTCTTGTATTATTATCTATTAATTATTTTATTATTTTCCCTATAAACAACTGTAAATATACTGTTGACAAATGCTATGTTTACATATTTTATATTGCACAATAGCACTTTCTGTTTTTTGAGATATATTCATTCTTCTGTATCTAATGCTTTTTGACATTATTTTAAATGGTTTTATCTTTTCATTTTATTTTCTAAATATGTAGTGTGCATAAAATGCAAATTTTTATAACTACCTTATATCTACCAATCCTCACAAATTCATTAATTTCTAAAGATTCTAATAATTTATTTTTAGATATCTTAGATTTTCCACTTTCATAATGATGTCATTTGAGAATATAGTTTTATTTCCTTTTCATTGATAAAAGGAATGATTACAAAATATGCTTTTATTTATGCATGCATTAATTTAGTCATTTTATTAAATTTATTGGGGTAACATTAGTTCATAGGGTCATATAGGTTTCAGGTGCACATTTCTATGAAACAAGACCTGTATATTGCACTGTGTGCCCACCACTCAAAGTCACACCATCTTCCGTCACCATACATTTGTCCCCCTTTACCTTTAACTAATCCAAACCCCTTTCCCTCTTGTAAGCACTATACTGTTTTATATTTCTTAACAGTGATCACTCTCTACCTATTATATTTTTTCTAACTTATTTTGTTCATTTTTAGTCTTTTCCCCAACAAAATTATAAATTCTATGAGCACATATGTTTGTTTATTTTCTTACTGATGTACCCTGGCATTCAGAATAAATGTTTACAATTGTGAAATGGAAACATCTAGGATGGTGTCAGGTTTTCTAGCATAAGTAGTGCAGGACTACTTGGGTAACAACCACTCCTGTCAAAGAAGAGGGCAATAAAACTTTTGTTTTTTGTCAGTGGTAACAATGAGAGTAACTTGGAGGAAATTAAGTTGAAAACTGATCATATCATGTTTTAGACTGACTCTGCTATTATACTATGGTTAACAATTTTTATTATAATAAAATAATTTTTAAAATCATTTTATTTTATCATAACCATCTTGTAGGTAAAGGAACTGTTACTTTGTCATTTCCACAGTACTGTGCTATTAGGTACTGTTACAGATTCTACTTTAATATAAGAAAAATAATGTTTAGTGAGATTAAGAAACATTCACAGATCACAAAGTAGATGAACCAGGTTTCAAAGGCACTATTTTTATAACAACATAAATTTAATTAAAATTCTATGGCATTGTATTTTGTAAACACAATTGAGAATTTTACCTCATTAAAGAATTTTTTTTAATATCATTTCCTACATGCTACATCAAGTGATTCTTATTTTAAAGCTCTGGAATGGGATCCAAGTATTTATATTTTAAAGAAAGTTGCCCCAGAAATTCTGATTAGCACCTTGATTTAGAAAGTAGTGATATGCTTGATGGTATTTCCTTTTAAATTTCGATGTAGGATAACTACAGAAGAAATTTATAGTGCAACTTAATTAAAGCAGCTGAAAATTGTGAAAAATAGTTATAAAATAAGAAACTGTAAATGATAGAACTTAACAAACTAAGATGTTTACTTGTGTCATTTAAACTTCAATTAACAAAACACAGACACTATGGGTATTATGAAGTTAGGGATCCCCTTTTACACAATTTTGGAGCAGGTAAGAAGGAAAGATCTGAAAAGGGGGCTAGAAAGACTGAGAGTTAGGTCAGGAACTGGCCCTTGTACAGGCGGCAGAGTCTAGGTTTCCAGGGAAATCTAGATGCCGTGTGCATTCTGCAGCTAGAAATAGAGCATTATAGGAATACAGTGTGCAATCCCATGGCAGAATGTTGTCCCTTTGTGGCTCGTGCCATCCTGAGTGATAAGATGCTGCACCCTGCTGTATATAAATTGTTGTCCTAGATGTGCTTGCAAAAAATTTTTAAATTAAAACAGGAAAGAAATACTACTATTAAGAAAGTCAGCCAACATAATGAAAAAGAGATAAATTCACTCTTGGTGAAATAAAATGATGCTACAATCTATTGGAGCATTATTAGTCCAAATTTACTCTCAAGATAAAAGTTTCCAGCTTCTCCCACCTGTCTTTGAATGAAGGATGCTGCATGCCTGTGACTTCACTTCTGATTAATACAGTGTGTTTCTGTGATGTGTCTGAAGATGGATATTATTTTTAGTGTACTACCTTCTTTCAATGATCTCTTTTAATTTTTCGATCTTGGCTTTGTGTTTGTCTCTTTGTGGTCACTGCCTTTGTCAGTTTGCAAATAAAATAATATAAAAAATAAAATAGTCTTGTTTTGAGACACCAGCGATCAGCAATCAGAAAAGAGAGCTCTTAATGATTTAGGAAAAGAGCAAGAACTGAAGTAGTCTCCATGACCTTCAGAGCAAAATGGTTGCTGCTTTATTTTTATCTCCTAAATATTGCATATTTTCAATTTTGTTCAGCTGTCTTCTGAAATGGGAACCTGGCAAACTCAAATCATAACAACACAGTTGATAGTAGAATAGTCCACCATCCATGGTAAGAAAAAATAGTCAGGTTTGAGTGATGACTCAGAGTAATGGGGCAAGTTTTTAAGTATTAAGAATACTGAATAAATGAAATAGATCAGAAATGAGATGTGGATTGATAAATCCATGTATTTTTCTTCCTAATTCACTATTTCCAATCTCCAATCCTTGTTAATATTTATTGAGGATATTTAATAAGAATGCAAATAATTGCAAAGCTAGAAAATAATAAAAGTATTTAAGCTTTGAGTTACCTATATTGCCTTGTATTTATTAAGATGACGCAATTCCCATCATGAACCGCTGGTGTTACATACGTACAAAATGCTTCCTATTACCATTGTAGCTCTTATATTCTTTATCTTCTCTCTTGATACGCAATTGAGCAGCTCTCTCAATTTTACCATGAGACATGACCTGATTTCCACTTTTTGTGACATTCCCATTTATTTTCTTCTCTCTTTTACTTTGAATGAAGTCACTTTTATAACTCCCTAGTGCATCTATACTTTAAACAGTTATATAAAAGCTTTTTAACATCAAATGATTTTTTAATTTAAAGAGTATAAATTGTCTTTCACACATTGTCTTTCACATTCCCTTCTCATTGAGCTAGGCTTTTGGATATCTATTTTTACTCATAGGAAATTTAATTATAGTATTAATTATATTTTTCAGAAACTGACTGCTTTTACAATATATTTCCAAGTACATTTCTAGATGTATATTTAACTCTTTATTTTGACTTGCTTCAAGGACATTTTTTAAACAATCTTTACTCAGATTATATAATCTAACAAAAGCATGACAGTTCAAATGTGGAAGTAGATATAGAAATCAATCGATGAAAACTGGGATGGGTAACAGATATAAGTTCAAAATACATTTGAAATCAGATATTAGGCTAGAATTCAAAAATAAAATCAACCTATATTTCTTAAAATATATAGGCCATAGGAATTAGGATAAAATGGCTCAGAATGCTGGTATTTAATTCAGTGTATTGTCTGTAATAGAAAATATCAGGTAATTATTAGTATTCATCAGAAGGATCAAACTGGAAGGTAAGTATGTGGTTATCTAAGAATCCACATACCATCCTATATTATCACATATGTCTGCTTTACTCATTAGAAAAAAGCTCTTTCCATGGGAAGTTTATGTCATTTATTTTATTGAATCCTGTCACTGCTGCCAAGAAGCTATCACAGGGATTTGAGACAATCATTCTTTAATAACTCACTGTTTGATAGGTAATTAATTAATCAATTAATAGTTCTAGTACAGGAAATGCCACAAAAAGAACAAAGCCAAGTTTACAACTGTACCCATGATAAAAAATGGACAAGAATCAAAAATGAGGCCATTCATAAAGTGGTTACTAATGCTTCAAAGTTTTTATCTTAATTTTCATCAAGCTTTTCAATGTGTTCCCATATTCTTCTTTGGTTTTATGGCAATGCGTCTATTTCTCTTATGCTTTATGCATCCAAATGGAGATAAAAAAATCAATTAGTTCTGAGCTGAAAATACTGAATGCAGTTGAAATGGGAGTCTCACATTAAATTTGCAGCCCTCATTATAATTCTAAGAGATGATCAAATTTAAAGTTTATATGCTTTATGGAAAATTAAGCTGAATCATGCTAATACTGAGTTGTTGATATGATGTTTTGTCTTTTTAAGACATTAGATCAAAAATTCTTACCATTAGTTTGCCAATGTCTATCTGTATTAATAAAATCTGCTGTCACTATTTAGAACATGAAAATATCCTAACACTATTGAGATGAATATTGGTAGTAGGTGGTAGATTGTTAGAGTGGTTTGGAGAAGAAAGAAATACGGGTTGTTTGGGCAAGTCTTTATCAAAAGATATAAAACAAGCTAAGCACAGGAATATTTCAATACAAAATTTCCACTGAAGTATCTTAATTTGCCAATATAACTCTGTTTACTCATTTACATTTTGTCATAAATATCATGATTTGTAAAGATGTTCTCTTTGAAAATAAACATTTAAAACTATTTTTCAAAATATTATCCTTGAGATTTTCTGGATACATGTTTTGTTTAGATTTATTTTTAATACATCTAGAACTGTTCGTCTATGGAATAAAGTAAATTTATCTAAAAATATCTCTATGTGAACTTTGAAACTTCCCATTCATTCCTTTATCCATTCATCCTTTCAACTACTAGCTTTTGACCATCTATTGTGTTGTAGTGTCCAAGGATAGAAAAGATACTTTTCCTAGATCCTAGAGTCTATGATAGTTAAAGCCTATGCAATGCAAATAAGTGAAATATGGAGGAGAGATTCTTAAATTTAGCATTTTTGATATTTTGGGCCAGACGATTCTTTGTTGACAAGTGTTCCTGTATTAGGATTTTTAGCACCATCCCTGGTTTTACCCATTAGATGCCAGGATCTCCTCTACCAGTTATGAAAAACAAAAATGTCAGGCATTATCAGATGTTCCTTAAGGGACAAAATTGTTTCTGGCCCAAAACTATAAATATAGAATATATTAGAAGATAATACATGGCTTGGGGAACAATAAAGATGAATAAATGGTTTTCCTTGACATAGTGATTCAGAATCACAGCTTTCTTCTATTTGTGGCTCAACCGGGACTTCCCCTCCTACTGCAGAGCAGCCGATGCTTCCCATGCACAAATCCGTGCCATGAAAAGGGAGGATGGTTTTTCCATGGAAAGTCAGTTGTTCCTTTTTTAACTAGCAGGGGCAGAAACCAGTCAAGAGGACTGATGTAATATCAAGGAAAAATATTAAAAAATTTTAACGTTGGGCAATTCCAATTTCTCCCAATATTTGCATCTCCTATATTCTACATTCTACAATGCCCTTTCAGGCTTCCTTCTTCTTCTTTTTCTTTCTTTCCTTTAATAATAATTTCCAAAGCAATAATATAATCTTTTAATAATTGGTCCAATCACCCGTATTGATGCCTTTCAGAAGTAAGTATGCATATGCATAAAGCATAGAGCCATGGTGAATGGTAGAATTTGTGATGAGATTAAACTATACAAGAGTCAAATTCAAAATCTTTTCCCTGTCAAACACATTGCTTCTTGAAATTAAGATGGTAGGTTCCAGACTGTCATCTCTGTAATCGAAGCAGAAGTCTAAATAAAGTATTAATGTTGCTTACTTCTGAATAGTGGAATACAATTTTAAAAATAAAAAATATATATAAATATATAAATGTATATATTCATGAAAATAAAATATAGGAAGGAATTCTCTATTAAAATTATTTAAGCTTACATTTATGGTTTCTTTTTCATTTCTAAAACAAATTTTTGTTATCACTGTGAAAACATTTATACAGTTCTTTCCTTCCTACTGCATTTTTATTGCATGTGTATGAAATATCTAATGCAGCATTGACTGCTAACAGTTATAATACCAGGGATTGGAATGCCAATTTTACCAAGTAATGAATTAATTACTTTCTAATAGATTTTCCTCACTCTATTTTCCAAAATATGACCAATTTTTATGTTTTCATCAGTACCACTAAGATGTGTTGGGCCCACATTTAATGAGCAATGCAGAATAGTCTCTATATGAGCTACAATGCTCAAAGTGACCCACCTCCAAAAAGCCAATTTAAGAAACAATATATAAGGGAAAGCATATTCCATTCAACTTTCTAAAATTCACATTTAAGCACTACATATCAGCAGGAAATGTACATATGGACTTCTCATGTTTTTTCTTTGTCACCACAACCTCCTCAACGTACATGAAATGATGTCCTTGAAATGCATGATGTTGAGCACATAACCCTTAGAAAAGTGGTACAGGGAGCAGGCTGGCTTGTTCCACCCATCACGAGAAATACTATTGAGGATACTATTGATTATGTTTTATAGTTTTAGTTTTGATTACTCATAAATAAAAAAGTCTAATATTAAGTTTCTAAAATGACTGGCCTTCTGATATTTTAGGCATTAGATACCTTCAAGTTGCCCTTAATTTTCACTAATGCAATTAATAAAATGGTAAAAGCAAAGTTCGTGTATTCATTACTGCATATATTTTTTATTGTTTTGTGTCTTATTCTCATTGCTAAAAACATGATAGGACTTGAACCTACTCTTGTTTTTCTTTACATTTCAATTTATATTATATCTTATGTATCTTTATACTTAACCCTAAATCTTTCTGAACCAAGAATATATACAAATAAAACAAATAGATCATGTATTCTAAAATTCTAAGGTATAAATAAATATATATGTGTGCATATTTTGCTCCACACATAGGGATTAATTAAACATTTATCTGTGATTTGAAATTTATATTTTTCCTTTAGCTGTTTACAAAGAATAATTGAACAGAACAGCACAATCAATAAGAACAACAATAAAAACAACACAACCGTTTCCTGAATTCTTATGTTGAACATATTATGTCTCAACTTAGCAACTCACTAGAACTCAGAACTCTCTACCAAAGCCACAATTCCTGTTACACTCTTCCTTTTGTTTTGCCCTGTGGTTCAATTTCACTTCTTAGATTTCATCCTGCACACTGCAGCCTGATACTTCCTTTTTTAAATGACTTTTTAGAAAATTTATAAAAGCAAAAACATTCAAACCAGAAAATACAAAAAATATATAGGAAAGCAACGCACTTTTTACACATTCGTCAACACTTGCCAACTATCTTCTATGAGCACGCATGCCATGAATAAACAGGAACAGATATGCCTCACAGAAATCAGAGAACCGCTGCAGCCCATATCGTACAAATCCCGCCTTTCATTCACTGTCCTCTTTTCAACACCATTAAGCACATCCCCTTTTACCATTTTACTGGCCATAAATCAGTTTACCTATCAGACTTAACATAATGTGATTATTAACTCTCTCATTATTAGGTGCTTTAATCAGGGGTGTCAAACTGATTTTCACAGGGGGCCACATCAGCCTCGAAGTTGTCTTCAAAGGGCAGAATGTAATTTTAGGGCTGTGTAAATGTAACTACTGCTTAACCGTTAAGCGGGAGCTCAGTGCTGCCATCAGGTAGAAACAAGGTGCTGGGCGGGATAAACAAGGTGGAGGGGCAGATTCGGCTCTCGGGTCTTGTGTTTGCCACCTGTGATTTGAGTGATTCAGCAACGAAAGTTAAGCTTTGACTTATATAACAGTTTAAATTTCGAACAGATACTTTCCAAGGATAAACTCTTCAAAGTGGAATTGTTGATACACACACAATGAGCCATACATACCACAATTTTAACATGAAAAGTCAAATTGCTTGAAAACCTGCAAACAGTTTTGCTACTTTTGCACCAGACTGTTCTTGTTCCACTGGCATTTTTATCATATTGTCACTGGTTAAGTATCATTATTGATTATATGACAAATCAGGTTATTTAACTTCACATTAGAAAAGATTTTGTGCAGAGTTATTTTGTACAGATTTATCATTTTCTCTTAAACAATGTTTACAACAGGAAAGATAATTTTTATGAAGATCTTACCTTTTTGTTTCCTTCAAATATTTCTTCACGTTGTCTCTTCACTAGTACCTCACTTACACTATCCAGGAGAATTCTGTGCTTACATTAAGTTTCATCTTGAATACAACTGATGGTCAATTTCAAATGGAAAATACTTCAAATTTTATAAAGGAAAGGGTCATGGCCTCCAATTTTATAAGGATTATATTGATTATAATATAGACCTTGAAAAGCTATACTATTAATGATTATAGTAAGTATTATAATATAAATTATATTTAGTGGGTACTTTTTATGTGGTAGGCACTGTGCAAAGTGATTAGCCTCGGATCAACTCAGAAACTTCTCTGTGAAAGGCATCCATTGGTTGACAGATTCACTGATTTGTCTTTATTTATTTTACAGTGTTCCTTCAATACTTCTTTTAATCAAGGCTGTGTTCCAGTTCTGGGCTGCAATATTGAATAAGACAAAGTGATTCCAGCCTAGATTTTGCATTTTAGAAAAGATGATTTAGTTTCTATTCACACATTACAGGCAAAGACATGAAGTCTTAGAGTGATGTGATGATGAGAACGTTCAATGCTGAAGCTCTGTTGACACTTTATACATTCACTCTTAATGCGAACCTCACCACATGTCCATCCTCAGCTTGTTCTCCAGGAGCCTGAACTCCTGAATGTCACACTCATTCACATGTACACCTCAAAATTAGTACATTACAAAATTATTCTTAGCTCTTTCTCCTTTTGGAGAATAATCATTTATCAAAATGATATGGAGATAAATAGCTAGTTATCTATCTATCAATCTATCCATCTATTTATCTACAAAAGTACATATATAGCACTGTGTGTATAAAATATAGGAATAAACCATTTTATTTAGCAATTAGTGTCATTCTCACCTTTTCATTTAGTTTTTACAAGACACATCACATCAAGTTTGAAATTGTTAATTTATAGTCAGAAAAAATATTTTTGTTGATGTGAGGAAAGAATAACCAATTGCTTCTAAACATACTATGAATGTTTCTTTTTATCCTTTTATAATTTGATGTTGCCCTAGAAAAGCTTGAAATACACCTAATATGAATTCAGGAATATGTGCACACTAGTGTCCTATTACAGTCCATCTTTCCTATTCAAATTTCCCTGCCCTCTTCAAGATTAATTTTGCACCAGTAGACACACTGCTCTATTCATTATTACTATGACATTCAGTTTTGCCAATGAGTTCTAAGATGGAGTGTTATCTATGCTAATTAATAACAGTAAAATGTTCTTAAATGTTAAATCATGTTTTTGGTGTATTTAAGAGAAAAGGCTTTCCAAGGAGATTTCAGAGAGTTTTTTTCTTCTCTCCCAGCTCTCACCTAACACTCGCCTAAATTAATGTATCTGGCATTTCCATACTGGAATGCTCATTTGAGTGAGCAAGCACAAAATGAAGGCACATACATGAGATAATGTGAAGATCCAGGATATAAATCCTTCCTTCACCTTTCTCTCTCACTCTCTTCTTTCCTTCATTCTTTCTTCTCTTCCTCTCTCTTTTTTCTTCATAATTTTGTCTTTAGCTAGTCAAGTGATCATTTTGAAAAGTGTTTTGAGAGATATATCTTGCGTCTGTTCCAGTGTAACAAACCACCAAAATTTAAAGCCTGAAATATCAATCATTTATTTACCTCTTAATTCTGGTGGCTGGCGTTGATCTGGACTCAGCTGAGTGGCGCTTCCAATCTGGGTCAGACTCAGCTAGAATTCATGTGTCTGCAGTCAGTTGACAAGATGTCCTGAGGCTATCTTCTCAGGTGACCTCATTCCCCCCTCTGGCTTCTGTCTGGCTGTCAGCCTGGAAGATGGAAATTATTGGGTCATCTTTTTCTTATCATTGAACATTCTAGTCCAGGATATTTTACATGAAGTCTTCAGAGTTCACATTGCAGTAAGAGAGGGTAAATACCAAACTGTGTGTTAAAAGTTTCTTACTGTGTCACATTTTACCATTGTTCATTAGCCAAAGCAAAACACATGATAAACTGTCCCATTAAAAACCATCACTGCAAAATCTCCCACAAGAACATATATTGCTAGCTATTTCTGTTGATACTGAAAACAAAATTCATATAATAGTGGATAGCACAGTGTCTAGCATATTAGGCATGCTGAGTAACTTTAGAGAATAAAGAAATTACCAGTTTGCAAATGTCTGCTATGCCTGTGGACTTTGGACTTTGCCTACCTTATCTTATTCAACAGCACAAGTAGGGGAAGGATACAATATGTCGTTCACTGTGCCAATGAAGATACTGGTGATGAAATTCTCTTGCTCATTATTACAGAGAGGACAGTAGTAGAGCCATGACCTTGCCAGAAGTGTGCCTTGTACAATAGACTATGTTTTCCCTTTGTAGCATGTTGCCTTAAATAATAGGACCCTTTCAATGACATAAAATAGTCAAAATTCACTGAAGCTGTAGAGGGACCATCCAACAAGCCAAGTGCCATTTCTGCCTAAAGGAAACAGCTTAATTCCTGCGTGGTTCCTAACAGTTCAGCAATTGTTTCTAGCTCTCAAGAGGTGCGTCAGGGAAAGACTAAATTAAACAAAGTAAACACTAAAAATAAACTAATTACTAAACATTTTATATGTATTTATAAGTATGTAAACTGAAGGCTGCACTAGTGCTGTTCTTAGATCCTTGACTTCAGACATTTTCTCCCTTAAAGTCTTGCTTGGATATTTAAGCCCTGAAGCCACCTAGGAAGTTTTTATTTTTTCTTAACTCCTACCTGTACAAAAGTCTGTCTGTCTGCTACTACTTCTCAGACCTTTCTGTTTATTGGATTAATGTACTAGCTTTAGGCTTGCCTGTCATCTTGCCCTTTCAAAAATAAAGGTACACATAGAATTGTGTCAAAACTTGACCTTGACTTATAATTATTTCCAGGAAAAACAGTGACATTTTTCCTTGATAATATTTTAATACAGTTAAACATAATTGCAGAAAGGTAAAAGCAAAATCACTTTTATGATACAAATATAAAGTGTATACACGTTAAAGTTATTATTTAAATAATTAACAAATGAGGAAAGATGTTAAAACTTAAAGGACGAGCAATATGGCAGAAACCATCTACATTACCTCAATGAGAAAACACTAACTGCCACCATTCTCTCTCCGTAAGCTAAATTCTGTCTCCACAGAGTTCCAAAATAGACCAGACCGATGAAATGCACAGACCCTTGCAGAATAAGGTATCCCTTAAGGCTCTGCTAGAGAATGTACACATTTTATCAAAATGAATCCCAGTAATCTTTTTGCAATTTTATTGTTTTATATTTTTTAAAAAATATACTCTCATAATTTGAGATGCTTATATTTAAGCCATTATTAAATCAACAATAATTATTTGGTCTCAACAAGTAAAAGTAGCTTGTATTGCTCTTCCGGTGGGTTCATCTCTTTACCCCCACCCCACAGGGCAAAGGGAAAGCTCAAAATTGATCTATGTTCCTGACTGAAATAAATATCAGAAGACATCTCACAAGAAACACACTCTGTAACTATTAGACATCACAAAAGACACAATATATGCTACTATAATAATATATAAGATAATAATATAATAAAGTAACATCTTGAAGGGTTTCCCAAAGTCTAAAAACTCAAAGTAGGTTGAAGCTAATTTATTATCCAAACTATGATATTTTGAATGTACAAATGGGCACTAATAGCCATTATTCTGGGACAACAGGCATAAACTGGGAATTTCCCAGGAAAACTAGGGCACTCTCTGCTTGTAATTTGAAGACCAGTTGTGTAGAAGAATAATATTGGATTCCTATCTCACAAATTTCCCTCAAATTAACTCAAATGGATCAAAGAGCTAAATAAGTAAGGCCTGAAAGTGTAAGACTCCTAGAAGAAAACATAGGACAAAATTCCTTGACTTTGTTCTTGGCAATAATTTTTTTGGATATAACACCAAAGAACAAGTGACAAAAGCAAAAATGAGTAAGTAGGGCATTATCAAACGAAGAAGCTTCTGCACAACAGAAGAAACAATCAACCAAATGAAATGGCTACCTATGGAGTGGAATAAAATGTTTGCATATTATAGATCTTATTAGGGACTAATACCCAAAATATATAAAGAACTCATACAACTCCACAACAACAAAACACACACAAAAACAAAATTAAAACATAAAAAAACAAATAATTAAATAAACCCATTAATCCAATTAAAGAATGGGCAGAGGAAGTGAGTAGATATTTTTACAAAGAAAATATACAAAGTCATGCACACGGCTAATGACTGCATGGAAAGGCTCTCAACATCAATAACCATCAGGGAAATGTAAATAAAAACCAATGTGAAATATCACCTAAATCTGTGAGAAAAGCTTTCATCAAAAAGTTAAGATGATAAGTGCTGGTGAGGAAGTAGAGAAAATGGAACCCTTGTGCACTGCTGGTAGAAATGCAAAATAGTTCAGCAACTGTGGAAAAAAGTATGAAAATTCCTCAAAAAAATTAAAAATACATGTACTTTATGATTCAGCGATCTTATTTTGTGTTGACATACAAAGGAAAAGAGAATAGAATCTGGAAGAGGCGAATGCTCCCCATGTTAATTGCAACATTATTTACAATGACTATGATATAGAAACAACCTGAGTGTCTGTCAATGGATGTAAAGAAAATGTGAGATACACACACATGCACACACACTGCAATAGAATATTACTCAGCCGTGATAACAAAGGAATTCTTGCCATTTACAATAATATGGATTGACCTTGAAGGTATCATGCTAAGTGAAGTAAGTCAGACAGAGAAAGACAAATACCTTATGATCTCACTTATACATGGAATCTGGAAAATGTAAAAAAAAAAACCCTAAACTTTGTGAATTTTTGTTACACTTCTGATTTTTTAAAATATATTTTACATGTTGGAAAACACATGTACCTGGGTTAAAATGAGTAAAGGTGACGCAGCTAGCTTTACCATTCATCTCTTCACCTTCACACAAAGCAAACATTCCTGCTTTCTTTAACTCTATAACCTATCATAGAGTTATGTATTTTGTTGTTGTTGGACCATCACTCAGTGCTTACATACTATACTTTTTAAACTTTAATCAATTCCTTAAAGTCATTTCCCCAAAGCAACACTACCTAAATCTTTTTGATCAAAAGGTGTTCACATGGACACGCCAGTCCAAAGAGAACATTGGAAAACCTAGTGTTTAATATCAGTGCAATATAAACTGAGTCCCATTACTCAGGAGGAGTATAAACAACAATTTCTACTAAAGAATAACGTATAGCTCTCAAGATGTCTTCCTTTCATTGCATTTCACTATTACATGAATATAATGGATTCATTTAACTGGAGATTCTGAAGATGTGCATAATATATGTTTTTTTAAATTTCCTTTTTCTGCAATTACCATTGTTTCCTACAAGTTCATTTTACTCTTATAGTTTTTCAAGTTGGAAGTGTTCCTTAAATATCAATTGAACCCATGTTGTTTTCTCATAATTAAATGTAGGACACACAACAGAAAGCAATTTTTAATCTATAACTTAGGGTAGCAGAAATTTGGGAACTGGTGAATTTCAATATAATGGCACTCTATGAAATTCTGGGGGAAAACTACAGCTAACATCAATACTATAATTCTGTGCTCCCAGATTTGTTTAGAAAGTATAATCTGATTTCAAGCCTAGCAGACATAAATACTGGTCTCAGATTTCAATGGAAAGAGAAGGGAGAACATTGATCACATAGGTAGTATTTAAATTTGTTATACTGATTTGAGTAGCCCAGGCTCCCTCTACTTCATATGGTGTTAGGCTTCAGAGTCCCTCAGATGCTTCCTTTCTAGTTAATTCTACCTCCTGTCTTCATTTGCTTGTGGGAGGTGTCTTCTCTCTATCTGCCAGAGGAACCCAGGAACCAATTTCTAATAGATGCATTTTAATTAGGAAAGTCACATAATCAAAGGTATATGCTCTGGAGGTAGTGCAGAGAATAGATAGGATGGGGATAAGGTGGAGAAGAGAGTGTTTAGCAAATGCTCACCGCAGCCCTGTTGGCAAGAGAAACAGGCCTTTAGGTGGAGGAAGTGAGAATGAAGACAATTTATTTCCACTCTCAGGAAGATTTTGAAGTAATTAGGTCTCCAGTAAAGCAGGTTGTTATCAGGTTTCTAATACGTACAGCAAAGCATTGCATTGTGAGGAGTGTAAGGACAACTGACAACTAAACTCTAAATTTCTCTGTTACGTAAAACTTTCCATCACATTTGTTCTCCACAATAATCATCACCCTCTGGATTTATCCTTTAAAGGAGACACTTTGACACTGTGAACACTGAGTCTTTGACAACATAGTCAACTGCAAAAGCACATTCCATTCCACCAAAGCCCAGAGCTCTGTGAAAAAAAAAAAAAATTCTGTCAAATTTATGCTGTACTTTATGTTATACATATTCATTAGGACAGATGACATTTTAGTAAAGCTCCAGCTAGGGATTTCAAACTGGATTTTAATTAATACAAATCGAAACGATTAAACATGGCATCTACCAGTTAATTTCTTTAGTAAAAAAGTAATAAAACTATAGAGCAATAATGTTAGATTTTTAAAAACTTGTTTTTTTTAATCATTTAATCTCAAGTACAAACTTAACTCTTTACCATTCAGTAAGATGGAAATAGCTAATTTCACGGTCAATTATAGCACATGTAGGCAATGCTCTGTAATTTCACTGTAGTTATATTTCATGCTTCAAAGAAAAAAATAATCACTATGGATGCAAAAGAAATATTATCCTACTAGAAAGCAAAATAGAACAGTGTAGGGATCACAATAGATGTGTTTATTTCTGTGCAAGACCTCCAAGGTCAGGTATTTCAATGCTGCTGTCAAAGATTTACTTATTTAATATATTATTGAGGGAAGATAAAAGTTAATATCAAGAACACACAAAGAACTCCTACAACTCAATAATAAAAAGTAGTCAAATTTTAAATGTGAGCAAAGGGCTTAGATAAGTATTTCTCCAACAAAGTATACTAATGACCTATAAACACTTAAAAAGATACTTAATATCACTAATCACTAGGTAAATGCAAATCAAAACCAAAATGAGATAAACTCACTAAAATGGCTATAGCACTATATACATATATAATTAAACAATTAAAAATAAAAAAAATGTGTTGTCAAGGATGCAAGGAAACTGAAACTTTCTGGTATTATTGAGAGGATGTGAAATGTACAGCCCCTTTGACAACTTGATGTTACTCAAAAATTTAAACATAGAATTACCTAATAACAATCAATTCCATTCCTAGGTATACTCAAAAGGATTAAAAAGATCTTGAAACATCTTCAAGATTGATATGAAAGATTAGTTCAATAATAATCAATAGAAAAATATTATAATTTCCAATGTTCCCTTCTTTATCTTTAAAGGTATAATGACCCCTAAAATAAATATGTAATCAAACAAATAAAATAGGTGAAAGATGGGTGATAGATAGATGGATGATGGACAGATAGATGGATGATAGAGAGATAGAGATAAATATTTGTACCCCAGTGTTTGCTATAGCATTATTCACAATAACCAAAAGTTAGAAGCAATCTAAATATTCATCAGTAATTGAATGAATAAACAAAATGTGTGTTACATACATACAATGGAATAATATTTAGCCATAAAAATTAATGTAGTTCTGATACTTCCTGCAAAACAGATAATCCTTGAAAACATTATGCTAAGTGAATAATCCATTCACTAGAAGAAAAAATATCATATGATTCCATTTCTATAAGAAATCTAGAAGATGAAATTCATGAAGACAGACAGGTGAGGCAAGATGGCCATGTTCTGGGGTTAGGGGGAAGGGGAGTTATTGTATATACTGTATTGTATACAATGTATACTACTATATATTGTGTCATATTATTGTATGATGGTTACAGAGCTTCTGTTTGGGGTGAGAGAGATGTTTTAAATACATCGTAGTGATGGTTGCATAACATTGTGACTGTAATTAGAGCCACTAAACTGTACAAGTTAAAACAATTAAAGTAGTAAATCTTATGCTATATATCTTTTTACCATAATAACATTAAAAATATAAAAGTAGTTTAAATAAATGCATGAGAAAGTTCTTTAGAGGTGAAACAAATTACATAAACTCATCATTTACTAAAATGTTCTGTAAAAGAGGAGAAAAAATCTTCTATTGAGCAAAAAGGAGCAAAAAAGAAAATTAAAAAGGATCACATTCTGAGTAGAAAAAATCAAATGGTTTATAAGTTAACCATGGTCAAGGGGCCCATATTTATTATTTGGGTATCTTAAAAGTGGATTCCACATGTTTTTTTCCCTGCCAGTTTCTTTTAAAGAATAACAAATTACTAATGATCTAATTATATATCTTTATACTTTCAAATGATATTTGACAACTGCATCATATTAATGAGTTTCAAGGCAGAGTATAAGCTCCTGGAAAACTAAAATAGAAAAACAGCACATTCTTTAGAATATAATGATTAATAAAACGTTCTAATACTGTTAACTGATCCATCATAAATCTCCAGAGTCTAAAGCCATGGAACACTGCCTTACCCAGTTATTAAAATATTGATTTTAGTTAATGTGCACAGTCAATGGTCAACAAGTGTTTGTTGAAAAAATAATTTAAAGATAAAATAGCACTTATAAAAGGAGAAATTCTCATTGTCCAAGTGATATGTCATAGAGCTATGTGAATCTTGTGTTCTAAAGTTTAAAAAGACTTTTAATGCTTATACATTTTAGGGATTTCACTGATAATCAACTGGAAAATAGTAAACTAAATAGTTTCATCTTATATAAAAAGGCTTTTACGGTGCAGTTAATGATCAAATTCTAGTCAATTATTTGGTGTGACTACATTTTACTACACCAATAAACAAATTTATAAATCATACCAAGTGCTTAAATTGTTGAGATACATTACATATAGAGACCTTTGTCAACAGGAAGCAGAAATTCTGAAGATGTTTTAAGATAATATTGATATGACAGATTAGTTCAATAATACTCAATAGAAAAAATATTATAATTTCCAATGCTCTCTTCTTTATCTTTAAAGGTATAATGACCCCTAAAATAAATATGTAATCAAACAAATAAAATAGGTGAAGGATGGGTGATAGGTAGATGGATGATGGATGATGGATAGATGGATGATAGAGAGATAGAAATACCTTTATCTTGTCCTCTGCTCTTATGACAAAAAAAGTTCATGTGTTGAGAAGAATAAACCACAAGAGTAGAGAAGCCTGGGCTGCTAATTCACACCATGACAGACAGTTGCTCTGAAAATCACCTAGGCCTGCAGTGGTGTGGTGACCATCCACTGAGTGAGCACACACCTCACAGACCTACACATGACTATGGCAGCGGATGTGAGCTAAAACACAGACTGAAAGTTGAGACTGTTTATTCTTATAGCACCATTGGGCTTACCTTGACTGATACACATGCAAAGAAACATGTCTTCTATTTTTGATTTTCTTCAAATGATTCCTGTAGTTATCAATTTATGCCTAAAATATTGGTTTTTATTCCAGTCTCCTTGCCCTTGCTGTTGTCCTGTGTCAAATATGCAAATTTTATAAATAAAAGCAGATATAGATGGCCCTTATCAAATCTCCATATGCATTTAAGTGTGTGATTTCAAACAACCCCCTAACACACCGCGTCACACTTACATGCTTTTATCCAGTACAAGTAGGTATCAGACAGACCCCCTGACCTGGCTTTTTCGTGGGCGTGGAAATGCAGACACAAGGCCTGGTTTACCATCCCTCATCTTCCTTTCTGGACACGGCTGCACCGATGAAAGAATCATCAGTTGTACTGGTCCTCTGAGCATACAATTAATTCTTCATTGAGGTTCTGACCTCTTCCTAGATTTTATCTTATTTTTTTCTGTCCTCGATTCATTGTTAATGTCCAAATATATATGCATGTTTTATGTGTGTTTGTTAAACGGTTTGAATTTAGACCTTAATTCAAAAAGCAAAATAGAACATCATGTGTTAAAGCCAAAGTTATTTAAAACGTTGCCTTAATGTAATGGCTTTTTGTATGGCATTTATACAATTGATTGAGAAAATAGCTTTGAAAGTCTCTGGATGACTGTAAAAGAGTGGAGGGACGTGTTTAAGGGCAGATGGAAACGATTAGTCATGGGAAAATTCAAGCATTTAGTACTACATCTGCAAGCCACGGAGAAGCATCTAAATTAATTTAGAGGATCCTGGCAAACATTCAGATGGTTAATATTGTCAATATTTTAAAGTATAGTGAAAATCACTTTTGCTTTAAAAGCTAGATTTTTTAAATTATTGGAATGTGAAAGTCTCTAAGATTACTTTTTAAAAAATTAGTAATCACAGAAAAATGATAACTTTATAATTATAATACACCTACTAGTTACAGCTAGTTTGTAATTGCAGATTGCTTTCCCTGGGGAAGAGTAAAAACAGTTGTAGAAGCATGGAATCTTGGTTTGGAAGTATGCCTTTGTACTGCCAGAAGCATTCTTGGTTATTTAGCAAAAGGCCTTGAGAATGAATCACAGAAAAAAATGAATGAAAGCAAAACAGAAATCTATAACGTTTTCAAATCAGTCAATATCAAGCAATTTCACAGACTAAGCTATGAATAGCACAATTATAGCCAAAAATATAAGGCTATGTGTGGGCAAAGGCAAAACTATACTCCCCACCCATTCCTTTCCTGAATATTTCTGTGATCTTTCCTTTCTCTGATGGAGTGCTGTTTGTTATTACTTTTATTGTATGAGGATCAATGGTCTTGATATTTGTGTTCCAAATGTGAAAATAATAAGCCCAAAATGCCAATATCAATTTTCTTATTCTTATATTTATAATATAAATCATGAATTTCAACTTCAATAAAAAACACATTTTCTAATGTGAAGTCACATGATTCAACCTTTTCATAAGTGAGCATTTCATTGTAGCAACATAAGAATTGATCAGAGAAAAGCAAATATGATGTTAACTTGATAACTTGGCATCAATTAGTTATTAAAAAAACAAAGTAAAAAATTCAAATATAGAAGACTGAGTAAAATGATTTAAATATACATATATATGTTTATATAAAGATAGACATATATATTTAAATTTATTTATAAATATATATTTAACTGTGATATATATATATCACACTTCATTTCTTGGATAATGGTATGTGGAATATGGAAATTATTTAAACCTATGTTTTATTCTATAATTCATTCTGTATTCCTAAGAGCACTTAACCAATAATCAGATGATATTTCAAGATGACCTATTGGCTATAGGTATGGCGTTTTGTTTTTGTGTTACAAATTTGACAAAGCATTGACTGCTTCCATTGACCTGATTAACTGAACAGTAATTACATTTTCAACCTACTGAACATGGCTACACCAGCAAGCAGCACTTGTTCAGGGACCAGATGAGTCTCTGAAGTAATGAGCTTATTTGGAGATTACAATGGGGAAAAGAATCATGTCTTGATACAAAGAAGTCAGATCCCAAGCCCTCAAAACAGAAAAAAAGAAGTAGTGCAAAAGAAAGGTAAATGAATGAAGTATTTATGTATTGCCATTAAGAATGAGTAAAATGTAATGCCTGTTACACATACTGAGAACATCAGATAAAGCGAAAGACCAGACTTTCAAGGAAATTGAGTGCATTTTCAAAGGTACTTGTAACAGAAACCTCTGATTATAGTGAGATGTTTTAGCTTTCAAAGGACACTGCAAGCTGGGAAATCTGTAATTGCTTTGTAAAGCAGTCCAAACTGCTGAAGCAGCACTGTGAATTCAGTACAAAACTGAATAATACTTTACGGAATAAAAGAGTACTGAATTGGTCGTTAACACAAGCTGGCCTCAGAAACAACATAATATTAAAATTATAATAACTGTGATGGCCATAGCAGACCATAAGGGAAATAAGGTTCAAAATGTATTTCTGTCCTCTTATATGAATGTTTGAAAATTGGAATATATCTATAAATATTTTATTTCTAAATAGCAGCAGCCTAATTCATTAGCTCTCACTTTTTGATGTGCAGTATAACCATCTGTAAAGCCTAATAAAATTTAACTGGTGAGCCTCGTCACTTCCAGAAATATTGACTGGCAGGTCTGGAAAGACACCAAATCTCTGTATTTTACTGAGCATGCCATGTGAAACTTTGATTACACTTTGAACACCTCTGCTACTCAGCTCAACATGTGTCAGGGAAAGAGAAAGCAAAAAAAAAATGTACAAATTGGCTGTTTCTCATTAAAATGCAGGGACATGTACTATTATAGAAATTATATTAGGAGAAAAATGGACTCATCATATAAATGGCTTAAGGAGAATTACTGGAGTTTGGTTCTTGGGTCAGATGTCTATACCTACCTAAATCATTGTGAAAATATTCAAATGTTAAAATATCAAGAGATAATTCTATGGCTGAATTTCACTGACCAATGGTACAAATTACAGTACAGAAAGCAAGGGAAATGACATACCATCTTACCTATACATGGTAATAGAAGATATGCTATTTTATTTCAGGATTTTTTTGACTAGTTTTATTTTATTTCATTTCTAAAAGATTTCTGGGTTTTAACCAAGAATAAATAATAAGTGATGTTGTTTTTTTCTAAGTTGTCTGGAGGAAACTGATTTGCATTTGACATTTTTGGCATTCAGGTGGCATGCTGCCCAATCTCAGTGTCCTCGATAGTTTCCCTAATGTCCACTTTTCAATTGTAGCATTGGAGTCATAAAGCACCTGTATTTCTTCCTGTACTAAATATAAAAATAAGGAATTATTATGTTCCCTACCCTTACTTCTTTCTCATTCCAAATCATATTTTGGCTGATAATAATAATGTTAGCAGTAATTTATAAGCATGACTGAGTACTGACTCTGGGGATAATCAGTATACTACATGATCATCTTATATGGCAGCCTTTAAAAAACGGGCACACTCATTATGAAGTTAAGCAAGTTCCCCAAAGCCACAGCACTAACTGACTGTAGGAAGAGTCGTGGGTTGCACAAGAAGTGGGAAATGCATCAGAACATGAGCCAGAGGCTTGATTTGTTTTTCTAACTCAATTTGGTTCAAGCAAGGCATATCAGTCTTTAGAGGGCCTAGCATTTTAAGGCAGGACTTTTTATGGAAATGGTCTGGAGGGGATATAAAGATGAATAAGACATGGCCTCCCTTTTTAAAATTAATTGACTGTGTAGTATGAGAAAGACATAATAACTGTGAGATCTAAATATAAGTAAAGTTAACATGATGTGTGGTTTTGGAGACAGAAATACTTTATGCTGTCTTTGGAGGGACAGAGCACACATGACCTTTGACTGGATATTCATTCAGTCCTTGCACAATGGGAAAAATGATTATAGAAGATTGTAAAAGTGTTTTGGGCTGATGGAACAAGGAAAGCAATCTAAAAAGGGCAGGTATCTTTACCAATCACATAACAAGGTCCCAGCACAGTACTAAAAATCATATATTACCTTATTTAATTCTGTAAAGTTGGTCTTATTTTCCTAGAAAATTGGAAGTTAGGAAATTGAAAAAAAAAGATTAAATAACTTTCCAAAAGTCATCATCAAATATGCGACAGCACAGGGGATTGAACCCAAGAAAGACTGATTTCCGTGCACAGACTCATGAAAATGACACAGCAACGATTCCCACCTGAAAACTTGGTTGATGCAGTTAGGGACCAGCAGAAGAGGGTAATTAGATTGCAGTGATTTTGAAGGATATAATGTGAAATGAGGCTGAAGAGTGAGATTAGGAACAGATTGTGGATGGCCTACAATGTCTTACTGCAGAGTTTAGAATTCACTCAGTAAGCAATACTCAGTGACTGTTAAATATGAGGAGAGGAAGTGTAATGATCTGATGCATGTCTTAAGAAAATAACTGTAGAGGAAGCATGGCATCAGGCTGGGAAACCAATTTAGGGTGGCTGAGAATTGTGCAAGTATTGGAATTGTTTACATGTGGCTTGAAGGAAGGAAATCAAGACAGCAAGGATAAATTTCAAGAAGCAAGAACTGATTTTCAGTGGCATTAGAATGACAGACATGCACATCTATTTTGTGCGTAGAAAATGGTCCAAGAGTAGTTAATTACATTAACAAAAGCTTGTTAAAGTTGGCTGCATGGCAGGCCTTGTTCCAAAGTTTAGCCAGTTAATCCTCATAAAACCTCAAGAGAAATGAACTATTATTATCCATTATAAAGGTTCAGAAACTGAGGCAAGGAACAGCTAAATGCTTGGCTCTAAATCCTTCAGCTACTAGGAGTTAGAACAAGATTTGAACCCAATTAGTGTGTTTCATTAGAAAGGTTTATTAGAAGAGTTTTATCAGAAGAACTGCAATGAATTAAACTAATACTTCCTAAATAGGATGAGTAGCATGTTGTTATACCTTGGAGAATACAATTCAAAATGGAATATTCTGCAGCATAATTATGAGAAGCACATTACCAGGGCAAAACTGGCAGTTTACACAAAGAGAACCTCTCTCGATGTCTTTGTGTGGATTTGCCAAGTTGTCTTAACCCTCGACCGTCAAGACACAGAAACTTGATATTATTATCTGTCTTCCAAAGTAATCAAGTTTAAGAATTCATAATAACAAAGTTTATGAAGAAAATGATACATGTCACAATGTCAATACCTTTTTTATAAGGAGAAACAAATATAATTTTTACAATCAGATCGGCTTCACCATCATTCTCTCACTCTAAACAGGCTTCATGGGATCCAACTTGTAACTGGTATTTTTATTGGTGGGCATGGAAGTGGTGCAAATTGACTCAGTTATGAGACATAAGCAACAACAGGCTCTAGTGACCTAGTGTCATGTTCTCCATGATTGGGACTTCTCTACCAGGAACATAAAATATCCAGATTAACTCTGAGGGAAGCCATCTCCGGTGAGTGACGCTGTTATGTACACAGATGACCCTCTTCTTCTTTATCTGCTGAGCACTGCCATCCACCATGACTCGTTCATGCATATAATTGTTATATAATTAGATGTTACCATGCTCTATTGGGAATTCCCTTGTTCACCTTAATATCACGCTATATAGTGCACAAACTACAGATATGTACTTCAACCAAGTTTTGACCATTCTCCTTTTCAAAAGGACAACTTTCTATGAACAGGACATGGCAATATATCAGACTCAAGAGACTCATATTTTATCGACATTTTGAAATAAAAGAAAAACGCACTGGCATGATGGAATTAAAACTTTATTATATGTTTGTCAAGGCCCAGAAACCTGGCTAATTCCCAAGAGAGCATGGTACCATCTAACGCATCCTAATTTCAATGGTTTACCTTGCAGTGCTATTTCACTGTGGCAAATGTATTTTATGCCTCTTAATGGAAATCAGGCCACTTAATGGAAATATGTGGCCTAAGATTAAATTTATCATTCCACTATACAGGTGGGTAAGCAGATTATTTAGTCTATTAACAGGAAAGATAAAGTGAAGGCAAAATAATCACAGATAAATGTTTCTCCTTCAACAAATTCCAGTTTTACAATGTTACATCATCAGCCTACTCCTCTCCTATTTATAAATCATAATTTATTTAGTGTGGAGAATGAAACAAGCACATACACTTGCATTTTATAAAAGTGTAATGCACACAAGACAGTGCCAAACTATATTCAATTTTGAATCAAATGCTTCCTAAAAAAATAAAAAAGTTATAATTAGTCATTGAAAGTTTGGATGCTTTGATTTACTGAAAACACTTTTCATAGGAATTATTACCATTTTATTTTATATACTCTAATCAATTACTTATATGACAAGTGATAAGATTAATTCACACTCAAATTCTACTCTTTAGATAATGATAGGTGGTTCTTTTAAGTTGACTCATTGGCACGCCATTCAGTATAAGATCACCTATTTAGATTATGTGAACAAATGGTAACTCAATTTCAATGCACACTTGAAAATTTATACTCCAAACTGTACATGTTAGTGAATGGTTTGAGAAGCACTTGCAATCAAACAACATTTGCCATTATCTTGTTAATAGGCCCCATTGCTTTAAATCTAGAAGGAATGCAAATAACTGATAATTCTGCACTCATTAAGGAAATCTCCAGTGACTTAGTTCAGTTAAATGTTCCAACAGGCATGTTTAGCACTTCTTTTGGGATTTGTAAAGATCCAAAAGTCTGTAAATTAAAGTTCTGCAGAGTGCTATCAAATATGCATAATGAAACCCTAGATGTAAATTAAGAAGATTTATATGGTTGCATTCTGCTTACGTTATTCAATAGCAATGCCTCACAGGTTTTTATGAAGCAAATAAAGTGTTCTTTTTCTTGAATTCTACTTTAAATGGTCACCATGGATTTATTCTTACATTACTTTCTTTACCTATCATAGAATGAATTGTCATTTTAAATATATAAGTTATCCTAAAGGTTTGTCATGCAACACAGACTAATTACATGGCACTCCATGCATACCACCTTAAATAAGTGGTCTGAAAATACATGAACAGTGCAAGCAGATTCAGAGGTAAATGCCCACTTTTATTTAAAGGCCTCTCAAAGCATTATCCAGGAATTATGATGTGGCACTCCAACCATTCCCTTCTTCTCTTTGACTTAGAGATGCTGGTTTTGTCATATTAATTCTGAAAGTTGAAGAATGTTGTAAGTTTGATGAAAAATGTTAAGATCTATTAAAAGGAATATATTAATTTTATCTATATAGAGATAATTCACTACCACATATAATTATCTTGGTATATTCTGATAGTGGAAATGTGAGCCTGGCTTCTTGGAGACATGTGTTGTTTTAGGTTACAGTTAAACATCTAAGCCTTTGGATCATACTCTGCCATTATAATAAAAGCATTTAAAAGGAAGAACAGAGACAAATAGGAGAATTTGGCATTCCATTTAAAGAGGCTATTCTAAAAGCTATGACTGAAAGGAAGGGGCCAAGCAGAATTAAGGAATAATATTAACAAAAAAAATGTCTAACAAGTTTAGAATCTACTTATGTCATTGCATGCTTATGTCTGCATGCATCAGGAAATGAATGCTACGTTCAACTTGAGAATACTAGATCATTTTTAACCAAAAATTAACTTTCATTGGCACAGATTAGAAATCAGTTTTTTTTCTTAATATGTGTTTATTTCCGGTTTATTTCAGGGCATGGGTAGTATGCCAGAAATAATTTAATATTAAGTGTTTCAAAAAAGAGAAGTTAAAAGTAGACATCATCAAAGTCCAGTTATTTCAAAGCATCCACATGCTTTGTGTGAACTCTTCTTTAAATGTTGACATACATCCTTCCTATTTAAATTTTTGCTCTTACAAAGAAAATATTGTCTATTCAATTCATTTCAAATGGACTTGTCTGCTTCTAACTTGAAGAAAGTTTTTCATATTCCAAAAAGGAATACATGCAAAAGATGAATCCCAATCTATTATTGAGATCCCTCTTTTATTTAATTTCTCCAGTCCTGCAAGTTTTATTCTTGTATTATTGCTTTCTCTTTATTTTTTAATTGTTGTTCAAGTACAGTTGTTTCCATTTGCCTGCTACCACTTTCCCTCTCCCACCCACAATCCTTCCTTCCCCACCTTGGCTTTGTCCATGGATCCATTATATATGTTCCTTAATGACTCCTTCCCTTCTTTCCCTTGTTGTACCCCTCTGCCCTCCCCTCTGGCTACTGTCAGTTTATTCTTCATTCCAGTGTCTCTGGTTCTATTTTGCTTGCTTCCATGTTTTGTTGATTAGGTTCCACTTATAGGTGAGATCATATGGTATTTGTCTTTCACTGTCTGACTTACTTCACTTAGCATAATGTTCTCCAGTACCATCCATACCATTGAAAGTGTAGGAGTTCTTTCTTTCTTTCTGCTGCATAGTATACCATTGTGTAAATACATCACAAAAAACTGTGGAACTCATCTTTAATCTTCTCCAAGTAAATAAGAATATCTCAGTAAGATAATTATTCTTTCCATAATTTAATGTGTACATAATTTATACTCTTTAGTATAATTTACAAAAAAATAGATATATTTTCTTAACATTTTATATAAAAGGGTTTATTTTACATTAAGAGTTACATGATTAATGAAATAGGAGTAATAATGCTTAGGCTTCTTTTGTCATACACCTCATTTGTTCTATCAGGAGACTCCAATGTTTATATTCAGAGATCTACTCATTGGGCTTTTTGTACTTATAGCCACAGTTATTTGTTATGGAGGTTGGACCAATTCACTTCAAAGATTTTGACAACATTTGCTAGAGCAATCAGAAAAGAAATTAATTCATTCATTTTCTTATAATTCTTCAATTTTTGAGGAGAGACTGGAATTCCTGTACTTATTGGGATAGAAAAAGATATGAAGAGAAGGGTGGATGGATTGATTGAAAAGGACTCACGCATGTGGACAAGAGTGTGGTGATTGCGGGGGAGATGGGAGTATAAGGAGACTAAATGGCAATGGAAAAATACAATTAAAATTTAAAAAATAAAGTAATTGATTTAAAAATAGAATCTAGATTTGAGAGGTATGGTGTATAGGTAGAAAGTCTTTTTTCTCTTGTTTAGAAAGTCAGTTCAAAAGAGGTTTGACATCATAAAAAACAATAAAGTCTCTGAAGATTCTTTGACTGATGTACCAGGATGAGGTCCTCAAATATGATCTATTCGTAGACATTTAGGGTGATCTCTCAGTTCCTATTCTTAATAAGCCACCTGACAAATATAGTTCTTTTCTCACACTAATGAAAATAATCTTTCATTAATTGTGACTAGTGTATGCTCAAAGTGGAAAATCCCTTGTATGTGAAGTGCTATTTGTTTTATAAAAACTAAGAGTGTTGTGATATGTAATTTAAAAAATATTATTATTTGAGCCAAAATTCATACATAATGTGCTGTTAAAGTTTAAATATGTTTGTTTTAAAATAAAATATTAGATTAAAAACAAACTAAACATTAATTCTAGCAACAAAGAAAAATTGTGAAAATGAGAATTGCCTATTTGGGACATTTATTATTTAGTTTTTGATATTTACAAAAGGAGGATTAAATGTAAACAAATTGTTCCCTGACCTCAAAGATCCACTTATACTCAGTATTCTAGAGTTCTACATTTAAAGCACTATGACTTTTCAAGCTTTTATTTTGCTTTTTAAAAACCCTTAACTAGCCCTGGCTGGTGTAGCTTAGTGGATTAAGCGTGGGCCTGTGAACCAAGAGATCATGGTTCAAGTCCCAATCAGGGCACATGCCTGGGTTGCAGGCCAGTTCCCAGCAGGGAATGCACAAGAAGCAACCACACATTGATATTTCTCTCCCTCTCTCTTTCCCTTCCCCTCTAAAGATAAATAAATAAAATCTTTTTTAAAAAACCTGAACTAAAATATGCATATTGGTTATCCCCACTTTCTTGCACATAATTATATTTTAAAAGATGAAACAAAGCTTGAAAAAATTCTAGATACCCAACTATTAATTAGAACCAAAATGTACTGCAAAAAAATGGAAGCTATGTGTCAAGGGGTACATAGTAATTTTTTTAATTTATTGATTTTAGAGAAAAGATGAGATAGAGAAACATCATTTTGTTGTTTCACTTCCTTTTCTGCACTCATTGGTTTATTCTTGTATGTGCCCTGACCGTGGATGAAACCTGCGTCCTTGGCATATCCAGACAATGCTCTAACCAAATGAGCTACCCAGCGAGGTCCAGGAAGTGGAGTTTTAATGGAATCTGCTAGAAGACATATAGCAGTTCATATAATTCAGAACAACTGAACTGAATGTCAGGATTTATTCAGAAGTCTATAGACCGAGTATCCAGAAGATAGATAGAACTTTCCTTGTTCTTCCATATGTTTAACATGTAAATCAGTATTGCATTTTAATATATGCTCACTAGAACAATGATCTGTCAAATGTCATCCATGTGATTTAATGTAGCACTTGGAATAATACTGAAAAGGAATTTAAAATTCTTCCTCTATTAGGTCTTGTTTGGGGTTTTGACTGTAGACACTGATTTCATTTAATTAAAGATTACATGCCATAAGTATTTAAGGAGTACATGCACACATGCACGTGTGCACACACACCTGCAAACCTCTGTGTTATTTTGAAGAAACACAAATGTGTCAACTCTGCACATTAAGGTGACACTCTAACCAACTGAGTTATCTGGCTAGGGCAATGTGTCAACTCTTTGTAAGTTTTTCCAGATAGAGATATTTCTTTATACATTTTATAAAATCAAATTTATATATTTCTAAGTAAAAAATATATGTTTCTTTAGAGTGTATTGTATTGCTAAGAATATGTTCTGGCAATTGACTTTGAGAGAGTTTGACTACTCATATTGTTTGATCCGAAGGACAGAATTGTAATCTTCTTTCTAAAGACTGATACTAATCTAACATTTTTATGAGGACAGATCTTAATTGAACTAAATTGAAATTGAAATTTTAATTAGAAAGAGATTTTTACATTGTCACATCAAGAATACATTCAATTTAGGCTAGTGTCAAATTTATAATTTCCCTCATTTATCTTGAGAATGTGACTTCTCTTAAGGATAATTCTCAACATCATGAGAATAATAATGTAATATTTTAATCTCATTGACAGTGGTAAATATTTGTGTTCTGCTAGATATATTTTTGGTTCTGCAATTATAGCATACAGCTACTCAACAATAACAAACCAATTTCATTTATTGGAATTAAAGTTCAATCATGGTTATGAATGTATCTGGAGGAAACTTGTTTAAGTGGCATGCACAGAATAGTTAAGTGAAACATGTATACATTTGTTATGACTCATTGACCCCTTTTCAATAAATTCAACTTAATTTTAAACATTCTTTTTTGTGTGTCACAGAAAATTTGAAATACAAACAGCTATTGCAGACATGTCCAATACTTAATATGCAGTTTAGCTGTTATGAAAAGGAAAACTACTCAATAAAAACAAAATGATTTGTAAGTTTGTCTTCTATTTGAGAATATTTTCATTAACATAAAGTTAAGCATTAGATATCCAATGACACTCTCTTCAGTGCTAATTACTGACAAGGGTTCTGCACAATTTAGTGACAGAAGAAATGAGGTCTACCCAATAGACCTGGAAAACTAAAAATGAGACTGAACGGTAATGATATGGACACTACATATAAGAGTTAGTTGTCTTATTTTTGTCCTTTCAGTCAAGTTTTAATAGATATAAAGATAAAAATAGTATATATGTTCTGACTTTACATGAATATAAAAGATGGTAAGAGAGTTTTTCCTTCCTTAAGAGATGAAAAGATTAACCGCTAACTGTGCTGTAAGGTATTTCCAAAGTGTCAAACTCTAAGAAGGCTTATATCATAATATATAAAGCACTCCTAGAAGTCTTGAGAAAGACAGACAACTGAAATGGGCAAGAATCACATGGTAACTTTATGAAAGAGACTTTCTAAATGACTTATAAACATATATAAAAGTGTTAAACAGAATTAATTGTTTTACATATAGACACAATGATATGTACAAAAATGTTCTGTCCCTTTGCTTTTTATTATCCTCTAATAACTCCACATTGATATAAGCGCAATGCTTCAGCTATGATAATTACATCAAGACCAAGTATGTCTTTCATTAAAGCCATTTGACCTGGAGTAAGAAACTTTTCAAGGAACACTGAGCATGAACTGTTTAAGGCAATTGGTTTCTAGATTACCAATTCCAAGCTATATCCTACCGAAAATGCATATGCCTCTACTTTCACAACTACCCTACTCACTATGCAGAAGAAAGATATACCTCTCAATTACATAAATATCACCATGATGTGTTGCCCTGTTGTCTTAAGGCCCCAAACAAAGGAGCAACTTAAAGTTTTGATATTAATGTGAGCAAGAACTCCTTTAATCAAGGAAATAAATATTTGTGGACAAACATTCTGAAGACTAAGCTGCATAATAAAAATCAAGATAGATCTATCAGTGAAGAATATTTGTTATCTAGGTGTTGAATTCATGGACACATATTTCTAGAATTAAAATTCAGAAGTAAAATATTGGTCTTAAAATGAATATAAAATGTTTGTTGAAACTAATAATGCAATCATATATTTTCTACAGTGTGGTGATTGCAATGAGGAGAGAGGAGTAGAGATAGGAGAGGGTATAGGAGAATAAATGGTAAGGGAAAAATGCAATAAAAATAATGACAAATTAAAAATAAATAAATAAAAAAAGAAAGGCAGATTTTTTTTTGCTTGCTTGACAAGACAATTTTCTTGTTATAAATGGATTTTATGCTGGAATTTAAATGATTTGAATAAGCTAAACTACAACTACAATATTTTAAAGAAATTATATTGAAAGCATGTAATAACTATATTTTAATTTCCAAGCATTTTGGGGGTTAAACAAGATACCTGTAATTTAAAGGGTAACTGAATTAATAAATAGCCATCAGGTAAAACTTTATTACATTTCTTCTTACATATACTTCTAAAACATGAGAAAATAAATGACTTTGTACAAATGCCTTGCTAATGAAATGTTTAAAATACATAGAATATACAATTTGAAGTTTCAACAAATTTAAGTAGGACTGTTAAAATATTTAATATTTTATATGACTTTGGTATATCACATAAATATTTAAAAGAATCAAGTAATAAGTACCATAACAAGATACTTTAATTCCAATTTACTTAATTACGTGAACAAGATTTCTTGGTGTTTGTATCCACATATATTGAATTATTGAAAAGAAGTGATGATTATCCTTTTCTCATTTTAGTAATATTATTCATTAAAATATGTGTGCTGAGTAGGGAAGAGTCAACATAATATTCTCATTTCTCTGGTCAATGTTTTCCAAAAACTATTTTCTTTGATAATTATATGTTAAACTTTATATATAATATTATATATATATTATTCATATACCTATGCTATTCATATATAATGTCATATACATGAGGTCTCTCTGGAAAAAGTCCATCCATTGTTAATATAATGAGAATGGTTTGCATCACATCAACGTAACCTGGCAGACAAGGAGAGTGGACAGGAATGAACATGTATGAACAATGATGACTTCACTGTACTATTCAGTGGTGGCAGTAGATATTGTTGGGTGAGAATGGGTAGTGTGTGGCCATCACATTCAAAATGAGTGAATAGAGCAGTGAATCTGCATAATATTATGCATATTATGATTCTTCCACAGAAACTATTTGGATGATTCAGAAGGCTGCAGCTATGGACAGCTGGTGATTGGCAGCTTCATCAGGACAACGCCCCATTCATGCATCACGTCTGTGCAGTTTTTGGTGAAACATCAAATCACCCAGGTGACTCAGCCCCTGTACAGCCCAGATTTGGTGCTCTGTGACTTCTTGATTTTCCCAAAGCTAAAATCACCTTGGAAAGGGAAGAGATTTCAGACCATCAACAAGATTCAGGAAAATAAAATGGGGCAGCTTATGTCAATTCCAAAAAAGGATTTTGCACAGTGTTTTGAACAGTGAAAGAGATGCTGGGAGAACTGCATGAGGTCCCAAGGTGCCTACCTTGAATGTGGACTGAGGCATCATTGTCCTATGTACTATGTTTCTTGTATCTTCTTCAATAAATGCCGCTATTCTTCTTAGTACATGGCTAGATACTTTCCGGACAGACCTCATATGTTAAAATTCTAATAATGGCAAAGTTGTGGAACAACTGAAATTGCTGGTAGAGATGTAAAATTTTTAAAGTTCCTAATTTATTAAATGTACGGGTATCCACTGGCTCCATAATCCAATTTATAAGTATTGCCCAAGGGAAATGATATGAATGTTCACAAAATGATTTGTATAAAGATGGTTTAGAATCCTTATACATAACAGACAAATAAAGGTAAGCCAAACTTCCATCATATAGATGGCTAAGCAATCGGTGCTATGTTGATATAATAGGATACTACTAGCAGTGAAAAGAGGAATTACAGATATACAGAACAATATAGATGGATCTCAGAAACTTTATTTTGTGTCACAGAAGCAGTCCAGAAAATATCCAAACTGTATAATTATATTTACATTATACATGAAAACAGGTAAATTTAATAAATAGATGGAAAACCTCTGTATAGTGGTTGTCTCTGGGCAATGGGAATTGACCAAGAAAAGATATCATGTACCTTTCTGCCCCAATTGCAATGTTATTTTTCTTGATAGGTGATTAGATATCAAAGGTGTTTAGATGTGCTTTTGCCAAAACTAACAGAATATGCATTTAAATTTTGTGTATGTCATTGAGTAGCAATTTACATTGAAAACTATAAACAAATATTAACCTCTAATTAATGATAGCATGCTTAAATTTCTTAAGTATTGTATTGTTCTCCATCAATTTCCTTGAAAAGCATAAAACATAACATGGATTAATGGGTAGAGACTGAGGGATGGATAGATATAACATACTAAAATATTAATGGTAGGATTTTGTTTGATGGTATATTAGTGTTTAGGATAAAATTCTGTCAACTTTAATGTTATGTTTGAAAAATATCAAAATAAAGTAATGAAAATATGTCCTTCCTTAAAATTTGACAGAAAATACACCCTTTATAACTATTTACTTATGATGAATATATTAGATGTCAAACTTAAAATGTATTTTTCTATGATACTCATGGAAAGTATAACAAAAATGTTTGCAACCTAATGAAAATGACTATAACATGATTTTTTTACAGGGTATTTATTTCATAGGATGCTATATATTGAAGGTAACTACATTCATATGATAATTTATTAAATTGTCATTTTAAAAAACTAACAATGGAAAAGGTCTTGTTTACTAAGTGTCATTATTTCAAATCAACCTATACAAAGTACTTGAAAAGAAATCCAAATTTTGAATTCATGTGTGTGTGTGTGTGTGTGTGTGTATATAGATAGATAGATAGATAGATAGATAGATAGATAGATAGATAATTCCCATTTTTGTTAATACTATTCTGATTTGTGATGGATTTTCCCCATGCCCTATTTATCCAAGTTTGAATTTATGTTTGTGTTAAGCATTTTTCTCCCTTTGCTGAAAAAAATCTCTATTCATTCACTCAGATTTTCCTTGTTTTCATATTCTTACCTTTGTTGGAAAGAATTGGTTAGGTATTTTGAATACTGTCTTACTTTAGATCTGTCTGATTTTTTGTTTGTTGTTACACTTAGTTATAGGTTTTTGGGATAACACCACAGAGGGGAAGTGCTATTCTCACCATATCACAGCCAAGTTACATACTATTGACATGACTTATCATTGCTGATAAACTTGATCTTCTGGTTGAGATATTGTTTCTAGATTTCTCCGCTATAAAGTTACTCCTTTGCCCCCTCAATTTTCATATGCTAATTTTTGGAAGAAAGTCCATATGTATTATACACTAAGGAGTGAAGAGTTATGTTTCACATCCCTAAGGGTGCAGTATTCACATAATGTAATTGCAATTTTACTGCACTAAATATTTATCTATTCTCCACCATTTATTTATTCATTTAATCATTTATTTATATCAGAGCATGTGTAGATACTTATGTTACATTTTGGGTTATAATTCAATACAATTCATTTATTTATATGGCACAAATTATTCCAACTTTCACCAATGAGAGCTCTTTTACTTAACTCCTATGTCCTTCAGACAAACTCATATTTTAGCACTTCCTTACTTTTGGACACTACCAGAGGCTAAAGCTCATCTTGTATATTTTCTGACCAAGTCCTAGACTGAGCAATTTCTGCATGGAACTGTAGTTCTTTTTGTTGAAAAATGGTATTAAACATCTAGACATTAGGTGTGCTTTTGCTACGGGGGAGCCATTGCTTCTGACTCTCTTAGGAGACAAAACTATATATTTAGGTATGGTATCTGAGTTTCCACATATTTTAATAAATGATATTCTCTCAAAATTAACTCTCAATGGTAGCTTTTTTTGTTTAAAATATTTGCTGCTTATTTTTGCCTTTACATTATTGGCCAATGAATACAAATGTTCATTTTCTTAACTCATGTGGGTTTCATGGTATATGAGGTTTGGTCATTAGCATAACTTTTTCTTCATCTAATTTTAGTACTTAATCATACATTCCCTAATAGATTTACAGCTAAACTGAACCAAGGATATTATAAACAACATGAAAGTGCATCTTAAATTACATTTAGTTCCAGCCCAGAGAGCATCTGACATTGAACTTTAAGAGAGTAAGTTTCTGTTGCAAATCCTTTCTTTTATGACATATAACAACCCACCTACACTATTGCTTATACATCTGCAACATGTATGTGTGTCTGTGTGTATATTTTTATATATGACATAGTTTTAGCAAATTTGAATTGATTAGATATTTTTCTCTATATCTGCATTATGTAGAAGTGACAACTATGTTAAAACCAGCAACAGTATGGGTATCATATTTAGAACAATGTTGGTTATTTTGAATCCCTAGTACCTAGAATTGAGTTTGAAACTTAATAATGCTTCAATGAATATGTGGTAAAATATTTGCTGAACAAATAAATAACTTGGTAGGGTACAAACATGATCATCCACATCTGACAAGTGGCTTCCAGCAGTGGTACATTGCATCCACACCCACGGCATATCATCATTCTGACTGATGCCAGCACATAAACCTACCGTCACATTTCTTGTACTGAGTTTCAATTGTTATGCTTTCTGGTAAGATTTTGCTCATGGCCCCTGGAAAATATTTGACACTGATTGAATATCCTACTTAAACTTATGCCTGCCAAACAAAGCAAAACCTGGTTTCTGCTGTTGGCAAGATGAACAGTCCTAAGAAACATAAACAGCCTCAGGGGTACCCAGAAAAGTATTGTCTTAAACCCCATTGCTTGCACGACTCACTTCAGGAATTCGGTTTGGCACAGACCCAATCTGCCATCTCAGAAGCCTAAACCAAAATTTCTGTCTTCCTATTACAGCATTTCACTCCTTTATATGTGATAACCCACATTTACTATTCAAAAGTCTCTAAATATTTTTTCAATTTCATCCCTAAGCAAGAAAGTTTTCAGTACTTCTTTTTATCCTACCTGCTGTAACATATAGCCAGAATCTATATAAAATCTTAGAGTATTATTGAATAGTTTTGTATTCAGGTTTAGATTTCTGAGCATAGTATATAAAAATCAGTGCATTAGGCACAATAGAGTTTCTTTCTTTGAGAATCATTTGGTTAGCTGGATGTATGGTTCAAGACATACAAACATATTCCTTCTTATTCAGCATGGTGGTCCTTGAGGGCATTATGCTAAATGAAATAAGTTAGAGAAAGACAAATACCATATGATTTCACTTACAGGTAAAAAATCTAAAATTTTTAAAAAACAAAAAAAAAACCCTCAAAAACGCTGAACTCACAGATATAGAGTGGTTGCCAGAGGCAGAGTCTGGAGTTTGGCAGAGTGGGTCAAAAGTTACAAGCTTCCAATTATAAAATAAATAAGCCATGGGACCTAATACACAGTGTGGTGACTGTAGTTAATACTTCATGGTATATTTTTCCTTTCTTTAAAAATAGTTGACACTAGTAAGAGATGTCTCCCATTTCCCCCTCTTTACTCTTCCACCCAGTCCCTACCTGCCTCAGCCTTCACTGCATGGTTGCCCATGTCTATGGGCTATGCATATATGCATATATGTCCTATGGTTAATCTCTTCCAGTCACCCTTCCCTCTGAGATCTGTAAGTTTGTTCCATGTGTCCATGCCTCTGGTTTTATTTTGTTCATCAGTTTATTTTGTTCATTAGCTTGCTAAGAGAGTAGATCTTAAAAGTTCTCATAACAATACAAAATTATAACTGCATGTAGTCAACAAGATTTACTGTAGTGATCATTTCTCAATATAAACAAAGATCAAGCCATTACATTGTGTACCTGAAACTAATATAATGTTATGTGTCAATTATATCCTACTTTAAAAAAAACTAAACACGGGAAGAAAATAATAGGTAACTAAATGTATATGTATTACATAATTTAATAAGTTATATAATAAATATGTATACATAACCATATATAACAAAATTAAAAGTTTTAGAATTTTATTCAAATGGAAATCCAAAATTTATATATATAATTAATGTACTGTATTTAGTACATATTTAGTATATATGTCTTTGTTATATCAAAAGATAAAAAAGGCATAGGTAGATTTTGTTGGTTAGGTAGAACCTAACCAACAAAGGTTCTTAATTAATTTTAATGGTAGCTAAAATGCACCAGTTAATAAAACTTCATAGACTTCATCAATAATGAGTTCAAATTATAATTATATCTGGAGATTCCACTTAATTTAGCCCTATAAATATCTTTAAGATATTTATAAGATAAATATATAAGTATCTTTAAGATATTTATAAGATAAATATCTTAAAACATCTTAAGATGTTTTATCTTAAAAAAATCAATCAAATACAAAGTAGAGAAAAATATAGATATGCCTCACTTTAAATGTAGGCTTGCTTAAATTTCCCATAGTCATAGTGCCCATTGCCTTAAAATATTTCATATTAAGCATAGCTACTCTAACATAATAAATAATAAAGTAAAATTAAAATACATTTTGATACTTACAAATTGGTGTGATAAACAGAACCCCAGGGACCCTAATTAATAAAGCCCAAAGTAAATATAAATAGGATCTTCAGATTAGAACATTATATGAAATCTGATTAATAAAGGAGTGATTATCCCCTCTACTTTTCCATGTTCAATTCTGCCTATTCTTAAATCTGGGAAAAATAAGAGACACTTTATGTTGGATTATTACAGCTTTAACACTGTGTTTCCATTCTTCTTCTTCTCCATACTTAATATACCATATTATTAAAATGGTTCATTCTATTCAATAAATAACCAGTAAATATTTTGCTCACATAGATGTGGCTCATAGGCTATTCAGTGCCTATTTCGGCAGCCTCTCACCTGCAGTTTGCCTCCACCTGCAAAGAGACACCTTTTCCAGACTATCCATAGAGCACCACATCAGCTTTGCCATCACACACAGTCTTTAATGACAAGAGTTTGATTATACACACCTTTCTCCAGGAACATAGGTATGATATCACGTTCATAGCATCCTCCTCTAAAGAGATTCATTTCATACACTTATTCATGACACATAAGTTCAACATCTTGTAATCCTTTTTAGGTCCTGGTGGCAACATACTCTTCATTTACAAATTTTACTTACAAATCTCATTCAACAAGCATTGCTGCTAGTGCCCTCGGAAATTGCTTCCCTGTAGAGGCTTTGGCAACTTCTTCTCATGCCTCTTAAGAGTCTCTGGAAGACTTACTATAACCATTAGTTGCCCCAAGGCTTCTAATGCAAGAAAGTGTTCCTTCTTGTTCTTGTATATTAAACAATATTTATTAAACAATAAAGGCCTGGCTACTTATTGGACTGTCCTGGAAGTAGAGGCCCCCAAAGCACCTAAGCCTGTAATCCTACATTCCTGGCTACCCTTTATTCCTTGGGTTATAAAAACAACACCCCATAAACTCATCATGGCTACTAAGCTCTCCCTAAGACAGAATAGAGCCAAACCCGAGCTCTCTGCTATGTCCCACCTTGTGGCCCAAATTTACTGGCATAGCATCATTTGTATTTTTCTCTTGCTAATTCCCCAGAATATTTCCCTAATGAAACCATACCCCAGGGTGTGGCAGTTATACTGGGGATTCCTATAGTGCTTCCTATACTAGATACCCCCCAATGTCCTTCAACCTTAACCTATGAATTCCACTACCAATATCCCACCCACTAATCAATATAAACCCCAGCATACTATTCATGTTAACCATATAAAGTCTACACTCTATGCCATTCTCTGATCTGGCTTAGCTTCAAATTCAAAATGCCTTAATTGGAGCTCTATGAACAGTAGCCCAAACAATTTCATATGAAATTACCTTATCAACTATTCTATTATCTGTCCAAGGATACTGGGTAAAGCAAGAATATTAATTCCTACCTCAATACAGCTTGTCAGAGCCATGGGAGCCACCGGCATTGAAACTAGTACAACGGACTTTGTCAGACAAAACCAAATTATAACTACCAACCAATGCCTTTTTGTGGTCCTTTAGGCCATGTCCAAAAGGTGTATGAAACATTGTTCCTTAAGTAACAAGCTCATGAACCTCTAGCCCAAATGGGAAGAGATGGCATACTGGCTTTTGATTATTACCAGCCAGGAAAGAAGGTGTTGGTGTCATTTAAGGTATATCCTGCTCTATGTACATTATTAACTCTGAATAGGCAGACACAAACTAAGAGAAATAGGTGAAGAGTCGAATATCCTCCATGACATAACCAGAAACTTCCATAAGATTCCTTTAAAATCGTAGAGAAGCCTCACCAGTTATCTTGGCTGTCACCCACAAAGTGGTGTCCCTGGTTGTGGACAGGGTAACTTCATCATGTGCCAAACAGGTCTCTTACTAGATGTTCTGGTTATCATAGTTTGCCTTCCATGGTTGAGTGAAGCTTAAGCTGTCCCACTCGCATTTAGCATCTCCACAACCAAGGTGACAAATGTAACCCATCCCAAATCATGTTGCTAACGATGTTAAGTCATTACAATTTGCACTGTAAAACATTTAAAACTTCATAGTTTCCTGATGCCTCCACATGCCCACACACACACTGTGCACACCCTGCATGGACGACCCTGTGCACCACTGTGATGAGGCTGCTCCCCTGACTATGACCTGGTGACTTTAAATGCACACATGAAGTCCCTTCAATTCTTTTCCTGTGTACTTCACCCTGACCCCCAATAAAGGCACTTGCCAGTGGGTCTTCATTCTTACTCTCAGCTCCCTGCTGGCTTGATGGAGCCCACTCCTTTGGGAATTAGCCCATATTACCCCTACATGGCAGTCCATTTCCCTTCTAGGATCTCTGAGTATAATATATATACTTATTTCACTTTCAGACACCTCTCTGGTGATATTCTGTGTCTACACAGCCTGAGCATAAAAATATATTTCAAGTAATATAATTATTCTTTGTAACATAGAATATAAGTAAAACTGGAAGAAGTGGCAAAAACACTGTCTAGGCATAATTATTTACTGACATGGAGGAGGTCTGCTACTTATGGGAAAGGGACCCCCCAGTATACAAAAGATAGGTTTGGTGGATATGAAGAATAGTGAGAAAGGGTTCTGAGAAAGCCACAGATCTAAAGCCCAGTTACTCAGGGGTTAACTAAAGCCTAAATTGGAACAAGAGACCCAGGAAATGCTTACAGTATCTACCATGATCTGTACATTGAATGACAAGCTTCACCTATGGGGCAGCAAAAGCTCGGAGAGAGATCACTTCTGCTGGCACAGGATTGAATGGACTGCTGAAAGCTGAGAGTAGAACAAGAACAATGAAAAGTTCTATGAAACCCCCCATCTCAAACTAAGAACAATGTATTAGCAGTCTGACACTGCAGGATTTGAAACTGTAGAGCTGGGAAGGTTGTTATACCAGCATATCAATCCAATCCAGCTTGGCCATTTTCTAGAATAACCTAACCTTCCTCCCAGCTTGATCCAAAATCCAAGATAAGGCTTGCCTATTGGTGTGTGTAAATATTATTTATTCCAGCATCTTCAGTTCTTCTGCATATAATTACCAGCATTTAATCATATATTTTAAGGTGTATTATCAAAAGGGAAAATAATTTCTAAGAGATAAATCAGTAAACAAAAATAGATCTAATGGTGGGCAAGATGTTAACAATATGAGACTTAAAAATAATTAGGATTATTGTGTCAAAATATGTATTGAAAGGAGAACAAGATGAATTAACTGGAATTTTAAGCAAAGGAATGGAAACTAGAAAACATAGTCAAATATAAATGCTAAAAATAAAGCAGATTATACTGGAGATAAAGAATTTCCTCAATGGCTTTGTGAACAGATCAGACATAAAGAAGAAAGATATGGTAACTTGATTATAATTTGACTTATATTCTCAAAACTAAAATGAAAAAGAGAAAATAATGTAAATACCCATAATGAAATACAATTGAACCTTAAGAAGTAATAGATACTATAATATACAAATAATTGGAATTTCAGGAGAGAAAAAAACAGAGTAGAAGGAATATTTGAAAAAACTGGCCCATAATTTTCCCAAATTACTAAATGAAAAAATATATTCAGGCTGATAGAATATATTAAAGATGAATATTTCCATGTAACAGATAAATTATGAACAGTGGAAGTAAAAGTAAATTTTTTCACAATTATTGTTACTTTAAAAGATAACATTATATGTGAAAAATAATACATATATGTTGTAAAGGTTTATAACATATGTAGAATAAAAACCCTAAGATTATACCAACACAAGAACTGAATAAAGTACAAGTATACTGTTGAAAGCTTATTATATGAAATTATGCAATATTACCAGAAGGTAAACTGTAATGAGCTAAAATGTATAGTACAAATCCTTGTATAATGACTAAAAATATGGAAGCTAATAAGAGCAAAAATAAAATGTAATCATAAAAACAATCCAAAAGATGGCAGGAAAGAAGTTGGAGGAAAGAATCAAGAATATATAAGAATAATAGAAAAAAAAGGGCTAGATAGGAAGATTGAAATACAAACATAGCAACAAATTATATTAAAAGTAAATATCAAATAACTCCCACTGAAAACAGATTGCCAGAATAAAAACCCACTTTTACTGAAAAAAGTGTAATGAAAAATGGACTGTTGAAAGTTATATACCATAAAATTTCTCATCAATAGAAAGTTTGACCACGTTTATATTAATAAGAAAAATGGAATATTACCAAAAGTAAGAATCAATAGTTACCAAGAAATTATACCAGACATTTAAGAAATAAACTATTAATGTCCCACCAACTATTTAAGACATTAAATAAGAGGAAATGCTTTTAAATCATATCATAAGAATACTATAATTATATAAATATGTTATATATAACTGTATTACAAAAAAGAATAGACTAATAAAAACCATAAAACTTGACCCAAAAATTCTTAATAAATGATTAGCAAACAAAATTCAATAATGTTTGTAATTATAAGGAGTTCATTCCCAAAATATAAGATGGGTTTCATACCCAAAAATAAATCAAAGTCATTCACCCTATAAATTTATTAAAAGTTAAAAGTTATGCTCATTAGTAGATATAGAAAAACATTTACTGAAATTTAGCACCATTCATGATTAAAAACTCTTTATAAATTATGAATAGAAAGAACTTTCTCAAACAGATAAAGTATATTTATATAAAGTCCACAGCTAGCAAGATTGTGACAAACAAATCATATGGTAATTCCCAAATACCCCTCCTGTTAGATGTGTGCATATGTGTAATCATAACCCACTGAATGTGGGTAGAATATGCAGCTTTCTTAAAACCAGCAGAATACAGCAAAGGGAATGGGATGTCACCCTCATCACAGTGTTATATGACGTACCACAGTGCAGCCAAGAAATGTCTAGGCCTCTCAGTGATGTATTTACAAGGAAATAAATACTTTCAAAAACATAAATGGAATCAGAAGCAAATTCTTTTCCACGGGTGTCTCCAGAACAGACAGCTGAAACAACCAACAACTTGAACTCAGGACAACCCCGATCAGAAGACCCACTTGCCCATGCCTGAACTCCTGACCAAAAGAAAGTATAAGACAATGATTGGCTGAGTTCTCAGTGATTTGTTACCCAGGAGTGGAAAAAATAATAAAATCACACTTAGTGATGAAAAAAAACCATATTCCCCTTTAAAGACTCAGACAGTAGCAAGAGTATGTAAATTGTAAACTTTACAAATGGTGAGAAAAAGATATAGAAACCACATATTTCTATAGAAAATCACAAAATACAATAGTGTTTACTTATTTATATAAAACATAGTTATATGTCTATAGAATCCTAGCTAGTCAAGTTTCATCATTAAATTTCTATTATATATGTGTTATATTATGGTCTATAAGAGTATCTTAGTTTCATTTTGAATGAACTAAACATGTTCCTTAAGCAGTGTAGCTTTCAATGAAGAGTGTATATTTAACATAAAGTCAACTCCCTAGTAGATATCATACATCTTCCAAATTTTAAAACATCTATTTGATTAACTCAGTAATTATTAGTAACTGGGCTTAGATAGTATCTAGAAGGGATACCCAAGGCACATATACTTGAGAAATCAAGTTATATCACTCATTTTTATATTTAAGATTATTGGACAGATGAAGTAAAGTAATATAGATCTTAATAAAGCACATATATTTTAAGGATGTTTACATGTGAAATTTTTAAATTTGTTTAATTTTTAAGAAGCTTTTAAATCTTAGACACAGTTTAAATTTTAACCAAAGCATTTATACGACCTGGAAAGTAATTGAAAATCTCTAACTGAGAAACCCGTGAGAGCCCACTAGGGCATGTCTAACTAAATTTTCTACTGCAGGGATCACCAAAAATATAAGAGGGCTTTTTTCTGTTTTTTTTTTTCCTTTTTTCTGACTCTCACCACTTCTTTTTGGAAAGTTGTTTGGTGTTCTTTGACATCTGTGAACATCTATTTTCAGCTGGCAGATTTTCTCCAAATCTCATTTTACTCAGATTAGTCACTAAGCAAAACCATAGAACTGTTAACAAATGGCATAATAATGATAACAATCTTTGATAATGTAAGTTTGGTGTTCTTTCTGTTCACACTTTTCATGTGATACATATGCTAAAAGGTAACCAAAAAGATTGCTAACAAGGGTCTAACAAAGTGCTATAAAATCAAATAAATTAAAAACTAGCCAATAAATAATCAAGAGCAAATGTTATTATTGCTAAAATTATATAAATTGCAGTATATTTACCTTGTAAAATTCAACTTCAGATTTATTGTTAGGTTCTAATTAAATTTATACATATAATTTAGTATATATTTGCCTATCCTCATAAAAGTAAATACTTATTTCTTTATGTGCAAAACACTTATCACAAGCTTCACCACCTCTCACACACACACAAATAATTGGTGGTATAGGAGGTTCTCAGGCATAAATAAATATGAAGGAATATTCAGTTTTTCCTAAAAACTTTACTTTTCAACAGACTTCAATCAAGATGTCTTCTGTAATGTCTTTTGCTCTTTGCATTCAATAGCACACTAAAATGAGATTTGTTTTTCATTATATCATTGTCATTTCAGAGCACAAAAATGCAGAATTAGCATCAGCATTAGTTCCACAAAGTACTTTCTTCAGATTAAAAATCAGCAAATAATTGTAAACAACATAATTTAATTCTTTGACAGGAATGTTTTTGGCAGCTCAGTCACTGTTAACATTATGTTAGAATTATTATTTTGTTATTAGAAGGCACGATGCAAGTGATGTGACAGACAACTGTGAAATTATAATCTGCATAACAGACCATTCTAAAGCATTCAGTTTCTCGTTCCCTTGTGCTTTTGAGATATGAAAATAAATTGTACTTCTAACCATTCCTCATATGTTTTTGTATAATAATGAGGAATACCAAATATTTATTTCTGCTAACAATACAACTCAAGAACATAATCTAGGGATTTATAGAAACAAAACTGCAATTTGAGTAAAACTTCTGGATGTTTAATAATCAGGTTAAGGACATTTTCTCTTAGCACCAGAGATTTTGGGTACCTTCTCTTAACACTGAAGTTTTGGGGTTTTGGTAAATAATTTGAGTGTCACCATAATTGCCCTCTGAAATTCATAGGTTATGTGTTTTCAAAACCTATCTATTTTTTATTTTGTCAAGTAGAATTCTATCAAAATTGTATAATCCATTTGGCAGGTAAACATATGAAATATCAAATATCATTAAAAGTAAAACATATCCAATAATAGCAATATCCATAAAATGATCTTTTAGAAATGGAAACATATTTGATATTTATATATTTAAATAATTTCAGTATTAAGGGAACTATATAGAAATAATAAATAAAATTTTGAAACAGATATTTATTATATTATTTAACATATGAGAGAAAATGAATTCTAAACATTTAAATCTATGATTATTTCATACTTAAACTATTTGTATAGTTTTAATATTCATACCTGGAATACTATTCATGATGTTAATCAAAATGTATTTAAATTTGGGAGTCTCTTTTGGAAAATGTAATTTGCATTGAAAGATTATTTGAATATAAATGAAAAAATTATAGAAATATTTACTAAATTCATACAATGGAAAAAAGTAAGATTTTTAGAATACAGGTACTTTACATCTCAGTGAAAGGATAATACAGGAAATAATTAAAAGCATTACAAAATAGAATTGTATGTATCCTTTACCATGAGCATAATCTTTTTAGAAACATGGAAACTGAAAAATTGTCAGTGATATGACTCCACCAATTGTCCTTTCTTTTCTCAATTAAAAATATGTCTGACTGTGTCTTAATAAATGGTAAACAAATAATCAAGATGATTTCAGACATAAGTTGTAATACAGATGTCAAAGAGGGGACTGGTCTAGAGGGAATTACTGGGAAGATGCAAGATACAAGGCTCAGGAAAATCCTCTTGAAATACTCTATTTGAGCTGAACTCTGAATGATTATACAAAACCAGACATGGTTAGTTTCAATGACATTAATTCCACACAGACAAATCAATGTATGCCAAGGCCTGAGCCAGCAGTGAGCTTGGTGTCTTTGAAGACTAGGAAGCAAGCTGAGTTGCTGGAGTATACAGTGATCGGGCCACTGGCAGAAAATGAGGTTTTGGCAACAGTGAGAACATGTAAGGCCATAATTTAATGCTAAGATTCTCTAGGAATTTGGAAAACATTCTAATGCTATAGTTAAAGATTTTAATCAAAGGAATGGATAACTTGAGTTTCCAAAACTAATGTGCTTTGTCTTTAGTACTAGCTGAGGAGCCCAGAACCCATTCATAACATTCCCATGGTGGGAGGATGGGCTGAAGGGGGATGATTAAGTCAAGAGACTTCCTACTTTTAATTAATCTGAGAATTCATTGCGAAAGATAACACTGCTTAGAAAAGGAAATTTTCCTAAAGGCTCTCGAATAGGCAGCATCTAGCTTCAGCAAGAAGCCCCATATCTCTCAGTAAGTTTCCCCAGGCCCAGCACTAGCAGCAGCCAGCCTTGGTTCACAACTTGGCTTTACCTGGACAGCTCCAAGTCCAGCACAAGTAGCAGCCATCTGCAGATCGCTTTGTAGCTTATCTGTATGACCCCAGACAGAACATAGGCAGTGGCTGACCATGAACGTTTCAATAGCAACCAAGGCTCAACTACAACAGGAGGGTGTGCACAGCCCATACAGTGGGTGCACCTTGAGCATACAGCTTGGGTAATAGGGGAAGCTGTGCTACTGGACCTTATGGGACACCTACTACACTAGGACATTCTACCCAGCCTGGTAGACATAGCAGCACTACCTAGTATTCAGAAATGAACACCAGGATACTGCCAAAACAATGCAACAAAGAAACATGGACTAAAGGAAAGAATAGAATAAAACTCCAGAAAAACAACTAAACAAAATGGAAACGAGCAAGCTACTGATGCACAGTTCAAAATACTGGTTATAAGGATACTCAGTGAACTTAGTGAGAAGTTCAACAGCATTAAAAAAAGGGCATGGAGCCCTGACTGGTGTGGCTCAGTGGACTAAGTGCTGGCCTATGAATTGAAAGGTCAGTTGTTCAATTCCAAGTCAGAGCACAAGCCTGGGTTGTGGGTCAGGTCCCCAGTTGGGGGTGTGTGAGAGGCAAGTGATCAATGTGTCTCTCACACACCAATATTTCTCTTCCTTCCTCCATTCCCCTCTTGCTCAAAATAAATAAAAAAATATTTTTTTAAAAAAAGCATGGAAAGCATAGAAAATAATCAGCCAGAAATGAAGGATACACTAATTAAAATAAAGAACAATTTACAAGGAATTACAATCAACAATACAGTGTACGAATCCAAGAATCAAATCAGTGATTTAGAATTGAAGGAAACATAAAACACCCAATCACAACAGTAAGAAGAAAAAGAATTTTAAAAAAATGAGGATAACGTAAGGAGTCTCAAGGACAACATCAAGCAACCAACATTCCCATCATGGGAGTACCAGAGGACAAGAAAGACAGCAAAAAACTGGAAACTTATTTGAAAAAATAATGACAGAAATTTTCTCTAACTTGATAAAGGAAAGAGGCATACAAATCAAGGAAGTGCAAAAAGCCTCAAACAAGATGAACTCAATGAAGCCCACCCCAACTCACATCTTAATTAAAATGTCAAAGGTTAAAGACAAATGAGAATCTTAAAAGCAACATGAGAAAAGCAGTTAGCTACCTACAGGGCACCCCCCCCACACTTATAGATAAGTAACTCCTGTCTACCTTGTCAGTAGATAAGACTCTCAGCTCTTTTCTCAAAAGAAACTATGCAGGCTAGAAGGGATTGGCAAGGAATATTCAAAGTGATGAAAAGCAAGGATCTATACCAAAAATTACCCAGCAAATCTATCTTTGTTAAAGAAAAAGCTAAAGGAGTACATAATCACCAAAACAGCATTATATGAAATGTTAAAAAATCTTCTTTAAGAAGAAAAAGACCAAAAATATAAACAACAAAATGGCAACAAATGCATATGTATCAACAACTGAATCTAAAAATAAAATAAAGAAGCAGAAAAGAAACAGAATCATGCAAAAAACATTTTATGGTTGCCAGATAGGAGGAAGGGTCAGATGGATGGGCAGAAAAGGTGAAGGGATTGAGAAGTACAAATTGCAGATACAGAATAGTCATAGGGATATAAAGTACACCATAGGAAATAGAGTATCCAAAGAACACATATGTATTAGTCATGGGCATGGAAAATAGTGTGGGGATTGCTTGAGGGAGTAGGGGGTGGTGCATTGAAGGGGCAAAGGGAGAAAACTTGGGACATCTGCAATAGCATAATCAATAAAATATTATTTTAAAAATCCTTCTTATTTAGTAGACCAGAGTTCATTAATTAAATGTTGTGAAAGAAAAATTTCCTAAGGTACAGTCCCAGGGGAAATTTAGACTGTCCATATATTGTCAGACACAGATATTTAAAAGGGAAGTATAACCTTGAAATGATTACTATTTTTAATAAAAGTAATTTTAAAAAGGATACTATGCCCTTTTGGAAAGAATCTCTCAGGGGCCTTAGTTTTCTTAATTTATAAGGTTCTGAAAGGGGTATTGAGAGACTGAAATGTTAAGGCCAAGTAGGCTTAATCAACTGAATACCACTGTCAGAACTGGGGCATCAGCAAGTTCTGTCCCGTTGGGCAATTGTTTACAGCCAGCCTCTGTATTCTCAATTGCTCCGTTTCTTTCTATTTCATTTCTATGTATGCACTTCTGTAAACCTGACTACTTCTGGCTTCCAACCCATGACTTCTGCAGTGGATTGTGTCCATTCTCTCTCAGTTTGGTTTTCTTGAATATCCCTTTACGATATGTCTTCTGCTTAGGCTCAGAATCTCTTTGCAGGGTCAATCCCTTAGGCAGGCCAAACAGACTCAAATCAGGCTCACTGTCATTGTCTCTATTACCTGACACTAGCATCAGAAATTACAGGGTAGGATGAAAGTCATTATACCAGAAATATGCAAAGAAACTACTGCTATTTTCGAGTTTGCAATTTTAGTGCAATACTTTCTGACAAAGAACTATATAATGTGGCCTAGGAAAATACAGTCAAATTTCAGTGTTCGTACATAACTTCTAGCAGAGGAGAATTTTGCTGAATTTCTTTTAATCTTGTCAAATTGTTCAAAAGGGACAGGCCATTTGATAGGTAGATATTTTGGTATGGCTATCTGTCTTTTTATATTACATATAGTGACAATTTGGGTATTTGGTAACAGATCATTTCTGATGCAGGTTCCCCTTCAGATGGAACTGTGTTCAGTGAGAAATATGCTACACCAAGAATCAAAAATAGGAAATAAACTACTACTAATAACAACATTTTTGTTAACAATACCATATATCATGTTCAGTGATGACTTGGCAATATTTTCATGATGTGTATCTTAGCAGAAATAATTAGCAGACTGTTCCATTTTATTGAGTTAGCTCAACAGTTTAAATGTTAAATAATAGAATATGCACCAATAGAACACATCAATTTAAATTAATACATATTTACTGATTTCCTCCCACATGTTAGCTATTTCTGTGTTTATCCATTATAAATTGTCATCACTGTTATTTCTTTCAAAGTCCTCTTCTGCATTACAGAGGATTATCTTTGATTTGCATTTCTCCAAAACACATTTTTCTCTCTAGTTGTGCATTAATTCTTGAGGACTGCAATAGTTCTATCAGGACACTATGAGAAATATTCCCTTTAGTGCTGTAGGATCCATTCTTCAGATTCATATTCTTCAACTTCCAGCACCTGCACCCCTGTCCTTCACTACAAAGCCCTTCCAGTACTATGTAAGTCCATCATTCTTATATTAAATTCCATATACTCAGAACATGGTGACTAACCATTTTATTGTCTGAACCCAGAAAAGTTGGGGTACTGTAATTGGATCAGAGGAACAGTATTTTAAACATGAGGATCTGGAATAAGCTATTTGATCTAATTAGAATTCAAGAGAGTGATGATCTCATTGCTAACATAAAATAAAATTCTGGTAGATGAGGGCCAAAATAGTTACATAAATTATATTTGTATACAGTCAAGGGCCTAAAAATGGAGAGGTTTGAGATGCCACATTATAGTATTAATAGAATGTTGTGGATAAAATAAAAATAGAAGATGATAATATAAATCCTTCCTACATGGGAAAACTTGGAGAAATAAAGCATTGAGCTCATGGCTTTCAGTTCTGAGAAAAAGACATAAGGAGAGAAATGGAAAGCTCTAAATATGCCTATGATCAGCAGTTTAATGTGTCAACTAGGTCAGGTTGCAATGCCCAGGCATTTGGTCAAACATTGTTCTGGATGGTTCTGTGAAGGAGACTTTTTAGAAGAGATTAACATTTACATTGGTGAACTTTGAGCAAATCAGAGTGCCATCCATAATATGGGTGGGGTTCATCCAATTAGCTGAAAGTCTTAATAGAACAAAGACCTCCCCCAAGCAAGAAAAAATTCTGTCAGTATAGGTCTTTGGACTCAAAGTGCAACTGTTTCCAGATCTTCAGCCCACTGAATTCTCCTGTAGAATTTGGGCTTATGACGTCTCATTTGCATAAGCCAATCCCTTAAAATAAATCTCTTACCAAAAAAAATATTACCACGAGCAATGTCAAAGAGTTTAAGAAAAAATAAACATCAAACTAAAAAGTTTTTACACAGGTAAGAAACCTATCAACAGCACAAAAAGACAGACATCGTGTGAATGGGAAAAGATATTCACCAATAATTCATCTGACAAGGGGTTAATTTATACAGAACTCATACAACTTAACAGCAAAAATATCCAGTTAAAAAATGGCAGAAGATCTGAATAGACATTTCTCCAAATAGGATATACAAATGGCCAATAGACATATGAAAAGATGCTCAGTGTCACTAATCATCAAAGAAATGGAAATGCTTCACAATGAGTTATTGCCTCAAAGCTGTCAAAATGGCTATTATCAATAAGTCAACAAACAAGTACTGGTGAGGATGTGGAAAAAAGAGAACCATCATGAACTGTTGGTGGAAATGCAGATTGTTGCAGCCACTATGGAAAACAGAATGCAGGTTCCTCATAAAAATTAGAATTATCTTATGACTCAGCAATTGCACTTCTGGGTATTTATCCAGAGAAATCCAAATCGCTCATTGGAAAAGATATATGCATCCCTATGTTCACTGCAGAATTATTTACAATAACCAAGATATGGAATCAACCTAATTGCCCATCAATAGAGGACTAAATAAAAAAAAACATGGTATATGTACACAAGATAATGTTACTCAGCCTTAAAAAAAAGTAAAATCTTACCATTTGCTATAACATGAATATACCTGGAGGGCATTATGCTAAATGAAATAAATCAGACAGAAAAACAAATAACTTATAATTTCATATATGTGAAATCTAAAAACCAAAATAAGTGAACAAACCAAACAAACAAACTCATAGACAAAGAGAACCAACTGATGGTTGCCAGGTGAGAGGGTGGTTTGGGGGCTTGTAAAAAAGGTGAAAGGATTACAAAATACAAATTGGCAGTTACAGAACAGTCACAGAGATTGAGTATAGCATAGGGAATATAGTCAATAACATTGAAATAACTATGTATGTTGCCTGGTGGGTATTGGACCTATTGAGGGGATCCCTTAGTAAATTATATAAATGCCTAACCATTATGCTGTATACCTGAAACTAAAATAATATTGAATGTCAGCTCTCATTGAAAAAAAGAAGATAAATTAAAAATCTTCCCCTTTCTCTCCTCATCCTCTTACTACACACACACACACACACACACACACACACACACACACACAGTTGGTTGACATTGCTGGGAGAAACTCTAAAGTTTGAACTTCTATGCAAATGAATTACAATATAAACTAAACTCACAGACACATCCTTCTTTTACATTCAAGTTAGAGCATGGTTGGGTAAGAGTGAGACGGCACTTTGCAGTGTAATTCTGAGGTTCTCACTCCATTATTTTAAGGAAGATTTTTAATATGAGCTTCCTTAACCTTGGGTGGTAATTTTCTGAACATCTCATAAACTTTTACCTGTAATCATTTTTATACTGAGAATACTTAGAGTAGATTCTTTTCTCCTGATCTGGCTCATAAATTATTCTAACCTCTGGAGAAAGCAATGAAAATGTGAGCAAGAAAGTGACAATGAGTAAGTAAAAGAGAAATAAATAGAAATAATACCTTTTACCTTCATGAGCTCAAAATTTATTTTGAAAGATAAAATTTTTCAGTAAAATAACAGCTGAAATCAAAATATAAAAATAATTATTGATGGAGTCAATGAATTTCTGGAAGAATTGCACCTTTCAATTGTGTTCATCATAGAGAGACATGTTCAAATGTGTTCCTCTCTATGAACACATTTGAAGTATAAAGCAAATTCTGAAATTATGCAAAAAACTCAAAGATACTTTGCATTATCACTTCTGCTTTTCTGACTTTCCTGCATCTTTCGTCTAAATACTCTAGTGATTACATTAGGCCCACCCAGATAATTCATGATTATCTGTTCATCTCAAAGCCCTTTCCTTTGCCACATATGCACTACTCTTCTTGTCATATAAAGTAGTATGTTCATAGTTCCAGGGATTAAGCCAAGGGCAACTTTGGGAGCAGGGGTGTATTTACCTTAAAATAATGTTGAGGTAGATGTTAGTCAACCTTTCACAAAGTCTCATCAATGAATTCATGATAGAGATAACTAAAAATAATGTTATTTTGCATACTCCAGGATAAAATTTTGGCAAAATAAAAATTGCACTAAGCCTGTAGTAAAGTAACCTACTAAATGAGGTTATCATTTATAAAGTTAAAAGTTAGGAGGGGGGTGGAAACACACATTCATGACAAAAGCTCTCAGGAAATTAGGAACACATGGGGCTTCATCGACTTGATAAAGGACATAAGGGTAACAATCTTCATGGAAAGAGACTAAAAGCTTTCCCACTAAGATTTGAAACAAGGTGTGGTGTCTCCTCTCCCCACTCCTTCTCAACACTTGAACTTCTAGCTAATATAACAATACAGAAAATAAAATAAATGTGTACAGGTTAGAAAAGAAATATAACTCTTTGTTCACAGATCACATGACATGATGGTCTGTGTAGCAAATCTGACAAAACCAACAAAAAAAGCTCCTGGATGTACAATGAAATTATAGCAAGGTTGTAGGGTGCAAGGTTAATGAACACAAGTCAATTGCTTCCCTACTTACCAACAATAAATAAATGAAATTAAAAACACAATACTGTTTACATTACTATGACAAACAATGAAATACCTAGGTATAAACTAATAAAACATGTACAAGATCTGTATGAAGAAAACTATAGAACCCTGACAAAAGAAATCAAAGAGAAATTAAATAAATGGAGAGCTTTTCCATGTTCAAAGATAGGAAAACTCAATATTGTCCATGTCAGTTCTTCCCCACTTGCTCCATATATTAAACATAAGGTCAATCAAAATCCCAGCAAGTTATTTTGTGCAAATTGATGAAATTATTTTAAAGTTGATACAGAGAAGCAAAAGACCAAGAATAGCCAACAAAATATTGAAAGAGAACAAAGTTGAAAGACTGACACTACTCCATGTAGAGACTTATTAAAGCTTCAGTAATCAAGACATCATTGTATTGGCAAAGAATCACAAATAAATCAATGGAACAGAATAGAGAGCCCAGAAGTAGACCTACATGCATTCAACTGATCCTTGATAAAGGAGCAAAGGCAATACAATGAAGTAATGATAGTCCTTTCAGTAAATGGTACTGGAAAAACTGGCACACACATCCTATTTTTCATTACTGGTTGTCTGTGAACACTGAAACACATTAACACTCCCATTTGTCGGATACTAGAAGTCCTGCTGATACACTTTTCATGTAAGTATCTATAATTGAGAAAATAATTGACTTCTAAGCAGACATAATTCTTCCTATTCATAAAGGTACCAGTACAGACATGTTGATTAAAGCTGACTGAAGCCACAACTGAGCTACTACTATCCATAGCAGATTTTAAGTTTGCTCTGGTATTGGTTGTCTCCATGTCTTGGCCACCATGAACAATGCTGCAATTAACTTAGGGGTGCATACATTTTCGCAAATACATGTTTTTGAGTTTTCTGAGTAGATACCCAGGAAAGGGATTGCTGGATCATATGGTAACTCTATTCCTAGTTTTAAGAGGAACCATAAGACTGTTTTCTATAGTGGTTGTGCCAGTCTACATTCCCACTAGCAACTCCTCCACAACCTCTCTCCAACACTTGTTCTCACTTGTCTTGTTGATAATAGCCATTCTAAAAGGTATGAGCTGGTATCTCATTGTAGTTTTGGCTTGCATTTTCCTAGTAGTGAGGGAAGTTGAACATTTTTTCATATATCTGTTTGCTGTTTGTACATCTTCTCGGGAGAGGCGTCTACTCAGGTCGTCTGCCCATTTTTTAAATTGAATTGTTTGCTCATTTGGTGTTGAGGTTTATTCATTTTTTATTGTTAGCATTATTACAGACGTCCCCCATTTCCCACTTGTCTGCCCTCCTGCACCCAGATTGCACCCCTGTCCCTGGCCCTCACCACACTGTTGTCTGTGTCCATGCATGGGCCATGCATGTCTGCACACATGTTCTTTGGATAATCTCTTCCAACTCTCTCCAAACCCTCTCCTATGAGCTCTGTCAGCCTGTTCCATGTGTAGGGTTGACTAAAGAAGATGTGGTACAGATATACAATGGAGAGAGTATACTACTCAGCCATAAGAAAAGACAAAATACTGCCATTTGTGACATCATGGGTGGATCCTGAGAATATGCTAAGTAAAATAAATGAGTCAGAAAAATCTATGAATCATATGATTGCACTCACATGTGGGATGGAGAACTGAAACTTGTGGACACAGACAACAATGTGCTGGTTACCAGAGGAAAAGTGGGGTGGGGGGTGGCGGGGATTGAAGGGGGTCTAGTATATGGTAATGGAAAATGGCTTGATTTTGGTGGTGGGCACACAGTGAAATGTACAGATATCTTATCAGAGAAATATACACTCAAAACCTATGTGATCCTATTAACCAATGTCACCTTAATTAATTTAATAAAAATATTTAAAAAAATGGAAAACATGCTTAAATGACCTACACTTGTACTTTATAAAGTAAATAACCAATTGTAAATTTAGATGGAATGTCTAATACATTTCAGTTTTGAGGCATTTATAGCTTGGATTCATTTGAAGATGAACATAAACTCTAGCTCCAACAATGTGGGTCTATGCTTATGAAATTAATATGTTAGTGAATATCTAAACCTACTGTTTTGAGTAATACTAGCATATGTTTAGAAGCAAAGGAAACATATGGTGTATTAGTTTTTGAGGGTGGGAATTACACTTATTTTTATATTACTAATTTTTAAATGAGTAGTATATTATGAGGTGATAGTTTATCTAACTTCATATGATGTAACCTTTAACTGGAACATAATCAACAAAAGAAAAAAGTAAACAAAATATAACCAAAGACATTGAAATTAGCAATCTAACATTAGCCAGAGGGGAGGGGGGAGGTGACTTTGGGGAGAAGGGTTTTCAAGAACTACCATAAAGGATGCATGGACAAAACCAAGGGGGAGGGTGGAAGCAAGGGAAAGAGGTAGGTTAGGCTAGGCTAGAGGGGGAGTGGTGAGGAGAAAATGCAGACAACTGTAATTGAACAATAATAAAGTAATTTATAAAAAGAATAAATAAATAAACATTTTTTCTAGGAAAACAAGTGTTATGATGCATTATATAATTAAAGGAATTTATAGTTGGTAAAGAGATCAGTGCTTTCTATTTATTCGGTAATGTTTAGTACCTAATGTATTTCATACCATATTTTTTAATTTGATTCTAACAATTTTTAATTGGAACATGACTGTTGATGTATACATATTGAAAGTAGCCAGTTTTACTGTGTATGACGTTCACAATCCATCAGCTCTATCAAATGGTTGCATTGCACCGTAAAAAATGGGACACAAATTATTTTATTGCCAAAAGAAATTATGATTCAGAAGCTATAAACAAAAAGGAAAATGACAACATCAGACTGAAAAAAGAGGTTTTGAAATCTATGTTATATGTTTTGTTTTGTTTTTTTTAACTTCAGAGGAGGTTTAGTCCAAATCATGGCAGCCGCTGTTCAAAGGCTTTTCATAAGTGATGTCAAGTAATTTCAATTGAATTGAAGCTGCCGGGTTCAGGAGAGATATTGAAGGTATCAGGACCCTAAGGACACTGCAGACTTCACTAGTTTCAAAACAATTTAAAGTATATTAACATCAAACACTGGGAAATGCAGGTTAGTGATAGCATTAGAGGAAGAATTTGGGGCTACGATTCTTGACCTTCTTTTTGAATTGTTAGTTGTCATTGAACAGTTATGGATAGCCTGTGTAAATGTATTTTCCAACTTCCAGAAATCCAGGTTTTACTTTTTTCTTAGAAATTAAATACTGAAAGGACTGGTGGTGATTTAGTGACCTTGCTTTAGCTGTATTTGCTTTTCTAATGAAAGAAAGAGAACAGGTCTTAAGTGAGACTTTTGAGGAGCTTACCATTTTTCCTCTTCCACAGCATCTTCTCCATTTGGAGCAGCATTTTCTGAACACCTCTATTTAAGAGGTGTTTCCTAGCCTAATGCACACAAATTTTATGAAATCCAACAAATAAAAGAATGGTGAACACTTGACTGTGCTTCCAGAATGTGGGATAAACTTTAGAGAAATAGTTCTCATGGAGCCTGTATATTAATTAACCAAAGATTTGAAGGTTTCTACCCAAGGGCCATGCAAGTGACTAGGAAGAGCTTTTAACCCTTCTGTATTTCATTATTAAATAATTAAAACTTCCTATGCCTAGCTATTTCAAAACCATCATGCTACCATTGCAAGAAGAAATTATTTTTTATTAGCTAGAATTATCCATTTTTACTATGATAGAAGTCTTTTTTTATCCAACAGGACCGAACTGTAGGTGGTAGACTATTTTTTTAAAAGGTGAATACAGGGCAAAGAATGAAAAAATATGTATAAATTGATTTTTCTTAACTTTTGGTTTTGCTAAACACTCCATTTAAGAGTGTAACGCACCTTATGACTGGAAATTTGTACCCTTTGATTTATATCTCCCCATTTCCCTTTCTCCTAAGCCCCTGGAAGCTACCATTCTATTCTATGTACTATGAAACTGGCTTTCTTTTTAGGTTCTACGAATAAGTGATGCCATACAGTATTTGTCTTTATCTGATCAGGTTGCTGTACTTGTTTGACTGACTCAAACAGACATTCTTATGAATTCTTGGTAGTATTTCTTATGTGGATTAGGTATGATCGTCCATTGTATTTTATTAATAGATATGCAGCATAATGATATAATCCAGAGGCTCTCTTGAACTCCAGGCATCTGTTGCTTTGCAAACTGTCCGCCTCCCACCCCTGCCGTACACAGAAGTTCAGACAAGAATGAAGAAAGAAGGAGACCACTCCAGATTGGTAAGTGGAAGGTTTAATAAGCAAGGGCGCTTACTTATGAGACTGGTCTTGGATGACTGCAAGATGAGTAGATCTCTGCATCTACCTGCAAGAATCTTAAAAGCTTATGTAGAGGCCTTTACTGGCTTCAGTCACATATTCAGTCCACATGGTTTTAACAACACCTTACTCTCCCAAGACTGTATCCTTAAAACTGGCTTCTGCTGTGGGAGTGGTAGATAGAAAGTGCATTCCAAGGATGGGGAGGGGTAAGAGTCTCCCATTGCTTGCATCCAACTCAAGGATCAACCTGCTGTCCCAGCCTCTGAATAACCTCCTCCAAAGCTTTAGTGAATCTACAATGCTACTTTATGTTGACAGTAAGAATCACTATTCTGAAACAAAATATTGATCACTTAATTTTTTTCTTTGAATGGAAAGTTAAAATTGAAATGTTAGGCTCTTCTGTATCCTTCTAAACAAAACCGCTGTGGAATTTTTCAGTAGGAGCAACACTCAATTGGATACTAAGGCCTCTAAACCTTCAGGAAGGATATTGCCCCCACCCTGAAAGATACTGCCTCCTACTTGGTGCTATACCCGAGTCTTTAAAAGGCTACTCCACCATTCTTTTAAGCCAACTGCTTCAGGATGATAGTGAATGGTTAGACCAGTGCATTCTAGGAGATTTGAATGTTGCAACACTTTACTTGTTGTTAAGTAAGTTTCTTGATCAGAAGCAATGCTGTGTGAAATACCATAACAGTGGAGAAGGCAACAGGTGTCGTTGCAGGTATTTACATATCCAGAATAAAAGTGCATTTTAGTGAGAACGAAGTGCTGTCCTTTCTGTGATGGAAATGGTTCAGTGTAATCAACCAGTTGTGTGGTAGCTGGCTGATAGCCCTTGTTAATAGTGCCATATCAGGCATTCCATTTTGATCTCTGCTGCTGGCAGATTCATACTCAATAGTGGTTGTAGTTAGGATGACCTCGAGGAGTGGAAGTCCACAATGCTGAGCTCAGGCCTGACTCCTATTGTTTCCAAGGTAACCACTTTGTTCATGAGCTCATTTGGCAATGGCAAGAGTGCCTAGAGAAAGAAACTGGTATCCATAGGATATCCACAGTTATCCTACCCACTCGATATTTAAATCCCCCTTACTGAACTCACCGTTTGGTGAACATTCACATAGAAACAAATATTTCACATCCTTTGCTCATTCATGGAGCTCTATCCATATACTTCTTCCCCAGACCTCCTGGTTACACATTTTCTAAATATGTTCCTTCCAAGTCCCTGACTATCTAGCCATATGATGGGTCATAGCCCATAAAACAGTATATAATCACATGCTTAGCCATTTCTGCTTCCAAGAGAAATGAACAACCAGGTCCACCGCCCAGAGTTCTACTCATTGAGAGTATTTTCCTTAATAACTGTATGTTAGGAATATGCCAAAAAGGGACTGTAGCGCATCAGCTGTCCATTTCTGTGTGGTGCATGCATTTCACACAGAACCATCTGTAAACCAGGCCTGAGTTTCTATTCCTCCCCATTAACCAGTCTTAGGGAACTGCTAAATAAAGCCATAAGTGTGGACTAAGAGAGAGAAGGCAATGCAGCAGGAGCAGGGATCATAGGCATGTGGGCCACTTCTTCATGTGCCTTCCAGCCTATGGAACCTGAGCTTATATGTACCACTTCCACTTAATGATGGAATACTGCTGAGCATCCCAGCTTTATGGGTGGGTGTGTCTTATAGCACCCAGTTCATGAGCAGCAGCCGCTCAGTTTGGATGTAACTTGATGTTCATGGTTAAGCCTTCAGTCTCTTATAAGACCCAGTAGAAGGCAAAAGCCATATCTCAAAAGTTATTCCTAGAGGATGGCTGGGTTTTGCTTCAAAATCCTAAGGACCTGTACTGTATTTACTCATAGTGGCCTGCCAAAGGTTCCTGACAACTTCTCCCTTAGTGAACAATAATAGTCCTTTAAATAATTGCATAAGAAATCATTACCTGGCCCTGACCAGGTGGCTCAGTTGGTTAGAGTGTCATCCTGATATGCCAAGGTTGTAGGTTCTACCCCAGTCAGGGCATACATAAGAATCAACCAATAAATGCATTAAGTGGAACAATAAATTTATGCATCCCTCTGTCTCTCTCTGTGTGTCTCACTCTATGTATAATCAATAGAAACAAACAAACACATAAACAAAGCATTACCTCCTCCTCCAGCCTTGTTTGGAGTAGCCCCATGACACCCATGGATGAAAAATTTCTGCTGTATCTCTGTAGGACTGTACAAGGCCACAACCCATCACAGAGATGACCGTGGAGTGCACCCCTCCTGCACCCCTCTCACAGGACACAGGCAACTCATGTACCATGTACAGCACAGGCAGCTCATGCACCACACAGGCTCAAGGTGACACCATGGTGAATCAGGCTGATGGCGAAATTCCTGTCCCCAAAAGGGGCAGGGAGGAGACTACTCTTCAAGAACTTTTATTGGAATTTTCTCTATATTTGTTGTTTTGTACCTGGATATTTCACTCAACAAAATATCCTGGACATCTTCATGGGCTAATACTTTCAATTCAATTTATATAACATTCTCAAAATAAAAAATTACAGAGGATAGAGGTGATAAACAAATGAGTGGTTGCCAATGGTTATAGATGAAGTGGGCATAAGAAGATGGATGTGATTATACAGAGGTAGCATTAGGGACTTCTTCTTTTTCTTTTTGTGGTGGAATAGTTCTGCATCTTGATAGCTCACGATTATATGTAACTGAATGTCACAGAACTATACACATACTGTGTCAACACCAGGGGCCTGGTTTTGATATTACACTAAATGTATGTAAGACGTAACCAGTGGGAAAAACTGGGTAAAGGGTACACTGGACCTTTCTCTCTACTACCTTTGTGAATCTCTAATTATTTCATAATAAAACATCTGAAAAACATGATTGAGTTTATAACCAAGTCAATTACCATAGAATAGTTTCTCAGGTCTATGGAGCTCTTGGTGAATAATTTTTTTTCTACTGAAGAACAGGTAGATGATAAATTTAAATTATTTTAACCTACCTAATATTTAGGACTCTGTTAAGGCAGCCCTGGGAAACAAATACCATGCCATAATTAACCCTACTGAAGGGTCCAATTTTATTTTTAAATTTGTGACTATGTACAACTGGCCCCTAAAAAGATAAATGATTACTTTTTTGAGAAAGAAAATCCTGCGCTCCCACCAGCCTTTGAGATGAGAATTTAAACCCAGAGCACAGTCAGAAACAGCCAGCCTTCCATCCCTGGAACCTGCTGCTCTGCATAAACCTGTCATGATCACTGATTATAACACCACTAAATCTGGAAAGGCCTCACTCTCCATGGGCAGTTCATTCTAGGCAACTGTACGTAATAACTTAAGTAAATGTTTTGCCACTGCGTGTCATGGATTAGTAGTGTGTTATCCTTCTGTGTTCACTGGCTCCTCACTGATTTAATCTCCACCCTGTAAAGTCAATCAGAGATTTCCTTGACTTTTTGGTTTTTTCTACAAGCACTTGGTATATAGCTTATAATTTCTTAGATTTAGGCAATAATATACATTATTTTTTTTAAAAAAACTTTTGTGGTTGTTCAATTACAGTTGTCCTCCTTTTTCCTCCATTATTCTCCCCTCCGCTGCCCAGTCCCTTCTCCCACATTCAATCCTGCACCCCATCCCCCATTGTCCTTGTCCATGGGTCCTTTATACATGTTCCTTGACTTGACCCTTCCTCTCCTTTCTCCCATTATCCTACTCCATACTCCCCTCTGGTTACTGTCAGTTTGTTCTTTATTTCTGTGTCTCTCGTTATATTTTGCTTGCTTGTTTGTTTTGTTGATCAGGTTCCACTTATAGGTGAGATCAGGTGGCATTTGTCTTTCACCACCTGGCTTATTTCACTTAGCATAGTGCTCTTCAGATTCATCCATGCTGTTGTGAAGGTAGGAGCTCCTTCTTTCTTTCTGCTGCATAGTATTCCATTGTGGAAAGGTACCACAGTTTTTTGATTCACTCATTGACCGATGGACACTTAGGTTGCTTCCTAATAGCACTTGGCTATTGTAAATTTTGCTGCTATGAACATTGGGGTGCATAGGTTCTTTCAAATTGGTGTTTCAGAATTCTTAGGGCATAATTCCACCAGTGGAATTGTTAAAAAAAAAGTCAGCAAATTGAAAAGGGAACTAATCATGGGAAAATATATTTGCCAGTGAAATCTCAGACAAGGGTTTGATCTCCAAAATAACATACATTCTAACATGTGAGGAAAGGACCATAAGTTCTTAGAATCTCCCAAATAGTCAAGGTTGAGATATGGCAGAGCTATGAACAATAACAGCCAAGATAAACAACCAAACACACTACAATACTCTTCTAATTTTTTTTCTAAAAATTCTTATGGAAATTCTATTAATGCACTAATACTTTACTCAGTGTCTGAAATTTTAGGAACAACAGAAAACATAACTGGAAAGGCAGCACAGTGGTTGAGGAAGTGGACTCAAACAGGTCTAGCTAAATTCTTGCCTTCACCACTCATGAACCCTGTGCTCTTGGCCTCGCTAGGAAATCAGCTGTGCTTAGGTCCCCCCATCGATAACATGAGAATAGCAATACCACACTACCTTTCTCATAAAGTGTCTATGAGAAGTAAATGAATGAATACTAAAAAAACATCTGGAAATTATGAAGTACTAGATAAATGGTTTTGAAATAGAGAATAAATATGTAAATAGGAACCAGACACTTTATTGCCTGTTTAATTTTTCCCCGGATAAAACTAAAACCTCCAACCATGCTAGGGAGATAAATCAGTTTATTACAAGCTTTCTAATTTTCACCTTTCCATCCCCATGTGTGTGCCTTCTTCCACACATCTAGAATCTGGGCTGCACCATGTTTGAGATACGCAGTTTTTAGGTTAGAGTGTCTATATTGAAAGTGCACAAGTCACTTCGCTTCATGAACAGTGTCCAGCCATCACAGTCACCTCCCAACAAAACACCACTGTATTTGGACATCAGATGGGATGCTCTTTTTATTAGGAAAGTGTAAGGGGAATCCCATAATTGCAAGAAGCTAAATCTCTTGGAGAAGAATTTCTAAGTCATATTAACTAAATACATTTCTAAAACATATTAAAAGTATTAAAGAATATAAAAGATCAGAATTTAGGAAACCTTCCTATCTTTTTCTATAAATAGAATAATGGCGCTAAATTATACTAGAGTTTATCAATCTGAAGAGAACTAGAAGGTACCATAAATCTGAGACAATTATGCAGCGATATAAACATATATATCTTCATCTACTCTTAGATGATGCTAGGCACCAGCCAATTTTGACTAGGGTGGATTTTTAATGTTTGTTCAATGGAGAAACTATTTTTTTGTGAAGTGCATGGCAGTTAATTTGAACATAAAGTCAGGCAGCTTGACCCTCAGAAAATTTATTAATATTTGGGAATTTACTCCTGTCCATGAGTGGAGATAACTACTGGATTAAAAAAGTAACCTGTCTAGAGTGATCCATAAATGTCAAGAGTAATCTCTCAATGTGATAAGTTCATGGGGTTATTAGGCTTCTACAGATCTGTTGTTCTGTAATAAATACTGATTGCTAGCCTTGTCCTATCATTGAAAATTCACCCAGAAAATTTGTCAAAGCTATGCATTTAAGATATCTTTTAGTCTTATAGTGTCAATTTTCTATGCTTTTGGGTCCAGGCAGTTAAAATGGGTCCTATTCTTTTACATAACAGCCTTGGGACCAAATGCATTTGAAATATAATCCAAGGTGATTCATAAGCAATACTTCATAATCATTCCCATAACCATGACTTAGGTGAAGATATGAATATTCATACTGAAGGTGATGTAGAAAGATTATATATAATGATAGACTTCATTTACTACTTTTTATGTTGTAATAAATTCCTAAATAAAATGAGAGAGTTGGCAGATATTTTTAAAATGTAAAACAAGCATTGTGAAAAAAATCAAACCACAGTAAAAGCAGTGCTAATGCAATGCAGTAAAATGAATAGTGTTTATTCTGTGATTTTGATTGAAGATCTCGAAGAAGAGACTACACTGATGTTGTCACTAAGTTAATACTTAGTAAAAAAAAAAAGTAACAGCTGAGTAAGCACTAAGCAGGTTTCTCAAGTGACAGAATTCCTTAATAGGCCTCTGATATTCTCTGACTCTTACCATCCCTTTTGTCTACGTAAGCTCTCTTTAACTGACCTCTAACAAATGTGTCTCGTTCAGGTTCAGCTAACCAATCACCTGTTTTATCATAGTGTCTATAGTAATATTTTTCCTTGTTCACAATGCTGTTATTATTTTCATCAGCACTGTCACTCATACTCATATATTTCTTTATTATTTTACATATTTAACTCCAATTTGGTATAAGTTTGTCAATCCCCAACATTGCTTTTTTGTGTCTTCTTCCAAATTAAGTATGTATGTGGCTCATTAACTTTTGGTTGAAATAATACATTTCGATATTGCTTCAGATGGCAAAAATTCTCCAAGGTCTTAGAATTCAGATTCTCTTTGAAAAATCAGTGTACATCAGAATCTCATTCCCACCTGTGTAAGTGGCATTTCCAAGATCAAATTCCAACCCTCAGCTACAGGAAGTTTGGGAAATAAATTTCCTTGGTCACACAACTGTGTCACAGATGCCATGTTTAGGGAAAACTAAATGCTGAAAACATTATTTTACCTGAAGTTCAGTCTGGCTACCCGTGGTGAGCTTCTACCATCGGTAAAGAGTGGTTATTCATCCAACTAAGTAATTTTCTATGATGTAACATGCTTTCTGCCATGTTTAGCAGTATACACAAAAGTTGTTTGAGAGTCTCAGGTGGTAACTTTTCTGAATTAATGACCTTTTTATGTTGTGAGGACCTGCGGCCAAGGACACTCAAACTTGTCTCACTCAGCACACACAATCTGATGATGTTTTTTGCTCAACTCTGTTAATGTTGGTTGAATTCCTTCCTTCATTCATTTTACAGGAACTTAGCCCTAGTAGAAGGCTGTTCAATGCAGGTGTGGCTGCCAAACTTGGACAGCAATCTTAAGGGGTTTCAGTGATTTTTTTTCTAACAGAGGGAATGCACGTGCAGTGTTATAGACCTGTATAAATAAGTGGAATGGTCTAGTTCAATAAATTATCAGATTCAGAGATACAATATTTTTGTTTTCTAATGTTTGTAGGTTAAAAATACAATTTAATTATTTAGGTAATTGAAATTATTGTCTAAACATAATTTGGGAAATTTTTAAATAAAAATAAAAATTATTTCTTATAACTATTATTTGGAAACTGACATAGAGCTTTTCTCCATCAAAATGTCAATTTCTATTCTTTGGTTTGGTTGCAATATTTATACAGAAATAATTTTTCAACTCTGGGAGTAACATTTAATATTATTCAATTAGAAAACAGAAATCAGCTGATCAAAATTATAGGCATGCCTAAACTCTGATAGAACCTTTGAATTATTTTTTAATGTGTAGCATAACTAATACAGAGATCATCATAGAATTCTGATATTTAAAAAACATACTTTAGTTTCAAATAAAAAATCCAGTTAAATAATTCCTATTTGTAGACATTTTTCTCTCTCTCAACAACATAAAATGAGATAGCTGAACACTGGATATTCATTTCTCTAAAATTTGCAATAAAAACAATTCTGGAACTTAATATTCTATCCTTCAGTTGCATAATGTAGTCAGGGTATAATGTCCCTGAGGGTTAATTTTAGCAAAGGGAAATCAATCTGATTTTTTATCGACAAATTAATATTTTAGAGGAAAGATATTTTACCAGTGAGACATGAAATTACATATTCAATTTAATATAAACTACCTCCTCCTTGCTGATCCTCACTAGCTATCTTCTCATATGACTTTCCCTCTCTCTATTGTTTCAGCAACACTGAATTTTTTTCTGTGTTCAAATACATCAAGAATTCTCCAAACATAGTGCATTTGTGCTTACTCTTTGCTATTCTAAATCTGGACAATTCTCTTCTCAGAAATTTATATGAGTCACCATGAGTTTTTAAAAAAAAAATCCATGAAAACATCAACCAATGAGATAATTTTTTCCTGATCATCGTGGATAAAGTAACACACCCTGATCCCGTCCCCTCAGTTTCACTTTCGGTAACTCCAATCATTTGTTTATCGACTGTCCTGGTCTCACCCTTCTCACAGCACCTAACTGTAGGTGCATCAGAACAGAAAAGGGCAATTTACTATTTATTTCTATGTTCCATGGCTTCTGAAGACTTCAAAATTACAATTAGTTTTTTTACATTTTTCTGGACACAGTTTGTATTTACATGTATGTTCTCATAGCAAACAGGAAAATATGAAGATAACATATGGAAAAATCTAATACATGAACTAATTTTTATTTAAGCAAAAATAAAAATGTATACAACACTTGCTATGTGGCAGGCATTGTTAAAAATGCTTTTGATATATTAATTTATTTACTCTCCATAATGGCAAAAATAAAAACAGCCCCTAACTTTCAACAACTGTCTAGCAACTACTTGGTCTCAGTTTTATTAACCACAGTGTCAGTGGTTTTTGGTACAGAATACTCCATATCATCTCAATAAAGTAATACATTTTTAAAAATAACTTTTTTAACTGTGGCATGCCTAACATTATGAATTGCATGCTAATATTCATTTCTCAGGGGTTAAATTCACTAATTTGTTGTATCAATGGACTTGTAAAAGTTCATTGAATTTGACAGATGATAAATAACTGTAAATCTTTCTATAAAACTTTATATATCATCATATTTTTATCTTTTATTTAAAATTAAGTTATTTATTTGATTGGAATTAGAGGGAGTACTGTCCAGATCAAGGACTATAGCAATATTTATAGACTAATTTCATTTAATTATAACTGAAAGTGAGACATTACTCTGTATTTAAAATATATTCTTCTCTGTATAAATAACTGACAGAAATGTTATAACTATTCAATAAATGAATATGCTCGTCAGTGTGTGTATAAGGCAGTGGCTGAAGTGGATAGTTATTACAATCACAGGGTCGACTCATTCCTTTGGTGGAGAGATGCGGAGATAACTCCCTTGATAGAATTCCTTGCAATTCTTATTAAGACAAGCAGAAATTTTTCATACGGATAAAAACAAGAATCTACCACAAAGAGTTGGGTAGTATTTTTTTTATTGCTAGAAATGTCTGTCAATGTAGTTTAAGATTTTTAAACAATGAAATAGTTAAAATATAAAGACTTCACAATCTGTGAAGCTATATAAATACAAATATCTTGTTATATAACTTCTTGGAGAGCAGTTTAGTTTAATGATATGAGCTTTTAAATTCTCATAGTAACTGTTAAAAAAGTTAACCGTTTTGCCCTAACCACTACTGGTAGTTTCACAAGTATAAATTATATTTCATTCTAATGAGTTTTAGGGTTAAATATGACTGCATAATAACATTTGATACTACTATTCATAAATGAATTTGTTGATTTTTGTAAGGGAAATTTTTTTTTAAATTGGCTGCTTTTCCAGAAGTTCTAAAGTTACTTTGACTAACCTTAACAAGAGTTGTTAAGTATGTCTTTAATAAAACCTTTCTCGGAGATTTAAGATTTTCATAAATAAATTCAGAAACAAGTCCAAAGCAAGCCATTATTTTCATAGGTTACATCTAAATTAATAAGAATATTACTTATTATGTTCATATCAAATGGCAATCACAGTTGTATGTGTGATTTATTAGTTTTATTAGTGATGAAATTACCTATTAGACAAAAAATCTACCTTCTAAACATGTATTATAACTTCAAAACTTAAAAATATTTTGTGATGTTGTATTGAGGCATCAAGTTCACTGAGTCAAATAATGTTGTTTCTCTAATGTTAAAATAGCATTTAATCAATTTTGATGCAGTAAAATAAAATAAAAATGTTCTTTGATATTCTGAAGAGAACAACATAGCTTTGAAATCTAACTTTGAAGTCCTATAGTAATGATAACTAATTGAGGAGATGATGGTAACACATTTATGTTTTATGTCAATTTATGAGGTATCTATAAAAATTAAAATAGGGCAAAGTGATTGCTAAAATAAATATTGAGAGTTTACTATTGGGTATGTTAATTATTCCTAAAATGCATTTATTAATAAATATATATTAATCCACAAAACATGTAAACTTCTCAGATTTTATACATAGATTAGTAAGGATGAATTAAAACTGTCTTTGTTCACAAATGATGTGATTGTCTATGTATAAAATCCCAAAGACCTAACCACAGCAACAAAAACCCTAGTTTTTCAATGAGAAACTATAGCAAAGTTACAGGATAAGATTTTAATATACAAAATTTAGTTGTTTGTGTGTATGCTAGCAATTAATAATAAAAACTTAAATTGAAACAAAACACCATTTACATTAGCCCCACAAGATAACTACTTAGGTATAAATTTAACAAAACATACACAAAATCTTTATGTTGACAACTATAAAACTGTGGAATCTAAAGAATAATGGAAATAAACAAGTAAAGGAGAAAGAGAAATAGACACAGAGAACAGACTTAACAGTTGGCAGAGGGGAGGGGAGTTGGGGGTTGGGTGAAAAAGGTGAAGGGGTTAAGAACCACAGATTAGTGATTATAAGACAGTCCCAGGGATGTAAAGTGCAGCGCAGGAAATACAGTCAATAATACTGTAATAACTGTGTTTGGTGCCAGGTGGGCACTGGAAACATTGGGGGAACACTTTGCAATGCATGTGATTGTCTGACCACTACGATGTATACCTGAAACAGATACAAAATAATATTGAATGTAAAAATGTAATTGAAAAAAATTTAAAAATTAAAGAAACATGAAATAAATCAATTATATATACACACAACTATATAATGGAAGGATATTAAATGCTTTTGGATAGAAAAACTCAATATTGTTCAGATGTTAATTCTTCACAATTTGATCTATATATTCACTGCAAACCCCAGCAACTTCCCAACATGTTACTTTGTGATTATATAAAAACTAATTTTAAAGTTGACTTGGAAATCCAGAAGATCCAGATTAGTTACTATAATAAATTAAAATTAAATATTCTTCTCCAAGAAAGATAGTGTTTACAAAATAAAATGACAAGCCACAGACTGGGACATAGTATTTATAAAAAACATGTCTGATAAAGGATACATGTCTGAAATATACAATGAACTCTTAAAACTCAATTAAAAAACCAACAATGTAATTAAACAAATGGGGAAAGTACAGTTTTCTGCCTTTACCGCCCACATCTCCCCCCAAAATTAAAAAAGGGAGTAAAATCAAGAATGAAGATGAAAAAATGGGGAAAGGATCTGAAAAGATGCCTCACCAATGAAGATATGTAAATGGCAAACAAGCATAAGCAAAGATGCTCAATATCATATTTCATTAAAAATTGCAAACTAAAAATAACAGTGATACTGCTATGCCCCTATTAGAGAGGCTAAAACCTCAAACACGGAGAACACCAAATGCTGGTGAGGGTGGAGTGACAGGAACTCTACTGCCGGTGGGAGCAGAAATGACATAGCCACTTTGGAAGAGAGTTGGGCCGTTTCTTACAAAGTAGTCTTGCCATATGAACCAGCAACTGCAGTCCCAGCCATTTACCCAAACAAGCTGAAAACTTATATATACTTAAAATCCTGCACACAGGTATTTGTAGCATTATATTACAGTTTATTCATAATTGCCGAATGTTGGAAACAACCAAAGCGTCCTTCAATGTCAATGGAAAAACAAACTGTGGTACATCCATACAATGGAATATTATTTGGCACTAAAAATATATTCTCAAGCCATGAAACTACATGGAGGAAACAAATGCAAATTGCTAAGTAAAAGAAGTCAGTCTGAAGGCCGCATGATGCATGATTCTAACTGCACAACGTTCTGGAAAAGGCGAATGTGTAGAGTCAGTGCAGAGGTCAGTGTTGGCCAGGCATTGGGAGGAATGAGCAGGTCAAGCACAGGAAATCTGGAGGCAGTGAAGCTACTGTGTGTAATCCTATAATTGTGAATATTTGACATCATACACATTGGGAAAAAGTCATAGAGCTTTTTACAAAAGTGGACTCTAATAATAGCTTATAGTATATCAGAACTCTGTGTACTTTCTGCTCATTTTTTCTTTAAACCTTGGTCCACTCTAAAAAATTAATGTAAAAAATTCAAAATTTAGGTGATATATATAAATGGTCATGATACAAGAAAAATATTTCTATTAAAAAGCAATTGGTCAATAACAGGATAATAACTAGATTTCTATAGAATATTTATAATAAGTCAATAAATATATCCAAAATATTACTTAACAAAAATTAAAATCAAATACCATGTGATAATTTGCAAGAGAAACATTTTTCAAGTCAGTGGATAGAGGTTGTATTTCAACTAAAGAGTAAATGGATCATTACTGCATCATAACATTCATAGTAATGTGCATTTTAATATAATATTTTCACATATATATTCACATTTGGCCCTCACAGTAATCCATTTGAAGTCGGTTCTGTTTTACTTGAGGCTGTTGCTGTTTTATGTATTTCAAAAATGGACCAACTTCCAGTCTGAAAGGGTGTGTGTAAATGCTGGCACCTGCCACAGCAAAGACTGTGAGCAGAGGTACACGTGCCCTCCTCACACTGCCTCGGTCTTCAGTAGGAAGTGCAAGAGTGGAGCTACAGTGTCTCCAGTCTGTTTGGGAAAGGCAGGGGGTGTGTAACACTATTGCTGGAACAGCTAGTATTGCACAGGTGAATTGCAGTGCTTATTAGGTAACGTGTGCTTAGCAATATGTGCCATTTGTTTTTAAAGTCTCAGAATACCTCATTGAGTCCTTTAACTTTCCACAAGCTCCATTCACATAAATATGTCTCACTGTTTTAAAATGACTTCAAAACAAGAGCTTCTGTATGATTGCCTCAGGAAGTATCTACAATTTAAAATACAACTGGTTTAATTGCATGCTGTATGCCAGCCATAACCATTAAATACATAAGTATCATTTTAAAAATTAAACATTATCTTTCCAAATCTTAATCAAACAAAAGGAAAAAGAGGAGAGACTCCTTAAAATTTCAAGATAAAAAGTGATTTGAGTGTAGGGTTGCCAGAGAAAATATAGGGCGACAGCCAAAATTTGAATTTTAAGTAAATAATGGGATTTTTAAGTATAAGTATATATAATGTAAATTCTTATACTTAAACATCATCCGTTGTGTTTCTGAATTTCAAATTTAACAGGGTGTCCTGTGTTATTGTTTCTTAAATATAGCAACCCCATCTCATAGAAAATGCTTCTTTACAATACTCAACTTTATACTAAGTCCTATTAATTAAAAATCAGGGACTTACAAGATCAACCCAGAATGTACTGGACTAGGTAAGTTTCTGTAAGTTAGAAGGGAGAGAGACTTTAAGAAATTGGTTTGTATAATTAAAAAGTCCCATGGTCTAAAATCTACAGGGCAAGTCAGTAGCATGGACATTCCGAAAAAGAGAATGTGGAGGTTTTATTAGGACAAGTCAACAAGCTAAAAGCCCAAGCGGGGTCTTTATGCTGCAATCTTGAGGCAGAATTTCTTTGGAAAACTTCAGTCTTTGCTCTTAAGACCTGAAGTAATTGAATGAGACCCATGCACGTTATGGGGCATGAGGATAGTCTGCTTTACTTAATATCACTGATTGTAAATGTTAACCGCACCAAAAAATGCCTTCACAGTAACATCTGGACAATGTTTTACTGAACAACTGTGCACCAAAGCTTAACCAAGCTGACACCTAAAATTAATCCTCACACTCATCTGGGCACTGCTGTGAATAGGTTTTGAAGATATAATTAAGATCCCAAATAAGCCTGACGTTAAAGCAGGGAGACTATTGGGTTGAGCCTCATATCCTTACATGAGCCCTTTAAATGTGGGTTTAACCACCGAAGAGGAAGTAAGATATATTTTAATCATGAGTGGGATTCGGGCCATTAGAACTTTTCCTTGTCTAGCTTTGGATAGAGTGGGCACATGGCAAAAAGGCAGGTGGGCTTTAGGAGCTGCATGCTCCAGTTAACAGCAAGAAAGGGAAGACTTCGGTCCTACAACCACACAGAAATGAATGTTGAAAAACAACTGGATTAGCTTTCAAGTGGAATCTTCCCCCAGCCTCCAAATGAGAAACCTAGCCTGGTCGACACCTCAATGTGCAACAAAGAACCTCAGCCTGGCGTAGAAATAGATGTTGTTTTAAGCCACTGAGTTTGCAGTAATTTGTCAGGCAGCAATAGCAAACTGATACCCACTATTTATTGTTTATTGCATTTACATTATTCTGAAGTCCTATAGAGGCACTGAAAATGGTCTCTGTATATGTAATATATAATATGTATCATTAAACATCATATAATGCATATGCCATCTATATCTCTGTTTTTGGAAAATTTAGCATATATATTTTTCTATACCATGGTTTACTTACGTTCTCAATGAATACTAGATATGTTGCCTTAGCTTATGGCATTCTGTACAGTGTACAGTGGTTAACAGTGTAGCCTATGGGGCCAGCCTGTCTGATTCAAATCCCAACTCGGCAACTTTAGGTGAGTTAATTTCTCAAGCATCGAATTTCTAGACACACCGGACAAGGAGGTTGTTGTGAGCATTCAACAAGACAAGACCTGTGAAAACACCGAGAACAATTCCTAACCTGTAGCAAGTTCTCAGAAATGTTAACAAACATTTCCTCTTAATTTTTTAGATTGTAAAAATAATATACAAATAACTTCTTCTGTCATAAAAAGAACAAATAAGTGTAAAAAGTGAAACTACACCCTTCAATCTACCCACAAACATGGTTTCTTACCTACATCAGTAGCATATTCTCTGCATTTTATAGCATTAATGTTTGTTGTCACTTCATATAACCAGTCCTTCATATTTATTTGAAATTCTTACATATTTTATGTGTGAGGTATTAGTTGATATTCTGCAATATGTAGTTAGCTTCTCAAATCTGTCAGCTGTCCTATTGAAGTTTTATTTTTAATTTCATTGATTTATCAGATTAATTTGGAGAGAATAGTCATTTTTAACATGGTCATAATTTTCCATTGATTTTAATTTCTATACAGAATTATATTGAGTAGAATCTCAAGGGAAAGAAAGCAATGTAAATAAATTAATAAATGAGCTAATAGTTGACATTTTTAAGTGCCCTCCTATTAAAATGGGAAAAGATTCATAATGACATATACATTGATCTCTTATTTACTAAGAAATCTATGTGATAAATATGTGCACAAATCAACCATGTGTTTTACCCTGTAAAACCATCAGAAACTAGTGTTAGAAACCTATGGCATGTTGACTATTGCTGCATTAGAAAAAGAATCAGGAAAAAATTGTAGAACAAATGTTCATTTTTGTTTAGCTTTTAAGACTATTATTTTAGACTAATATTAGATTCACAGAAAAATTAAAAGGACTTTCCATATACTCCCTGAATGCAAATGTATTGCTTTTCCTATTATCAACATCCCCCACCAGATGTACCACCAGTGGTACATTTGTTAGAATCATTACAATTACATTGATGCAGTTATCACCCAGAGTCAGTAGTTTATTTGAGGGTTCACTCTTGGTGTTGTATACGCATGCTATGGCTTATGACAAACATATAAAACATGTATCCACCATTATAGTATCATACAGAGTTATTTTCACTTCCCTAAACATCCTCAGTACTCAGTCTATCCCCTCTGCCTCCCCAGCTTCTGACAACCAAGCACTGTGACCTATTTGCTGTCCCCATACTTCTGTCTTTTCTCAAATGTCACAAGTTGGGATCATATAGCATGTCGCCTTTTCAGATAGGCTTCTTTCTGAAGGCCTATTTAATAACAGGCGTTTAAGTTTCTTCCATGTCTTTTCATGGCTCTATAGCCCATTTCTTTTTAGCACTGAATTTTATTTCACTGTCTGGATGTACACGGTTTATTTATCCATTTACCTACTGAGGACATCTTGGTTGTTTCCTAGTTTTGGCAATTATGAATAAAAGTTTGCTGTACAAATTTGTGTACAAGTTTTTGAGTGGGCATATGTTTTCTAATCCTTCGGGCAGATACCAAGTAGAGTGATTGCTAGATTATTTGGGGAAAGAATGTTTAATTTAGATCAGTTTAGTATATTTAGTTTGGTAATAAACCACGAGAATTCTAAAGCAGCTGTACCATTTTGCCTTCCCACAAGTAATAAATGAGAGTTCCTGTTGCTTCACGTCCTCAACAGCATTTAGTGTTTGTTATGAGTGCTCTGAACTGGGCCCATTCTAATAGCTGTGCCACGGTTTTTTTAAATTGCATCGTTGTTTTGATTTTCATTTGTCTGATGGCATAAGTGAGAAGCATCACTTCAAATGTTTACTTGCCACCTGTATATCTTCTTTCGTGAGATGTCTGTTAAGATTTTGATCCATTTTTAACTGGGTTGTTTGCTCTCTTATTGTTGAGTTTTAAGTTATCTTTCTGCTTGGATGACAGGCCTTTACCTTTTGCAAATGTTAACCCTTAGCCTGTGGCTTGTCTTCTCATTCTGTTGATATTTTCTTTCACAGAGTATATGTTTTTAATTTTAATGAAGTCAACTTATCTATTATTCCTTTCATACATTGTGCCTTGACTATTGCATCTAAAAGGCGATGCCAAGCTCATCCAGGGTTTCTCTTATGTTGTATTCTTGGAGTTTTATAATTTTGCATTTTAAATATAGGTTTGTGATCCTTTTTCATTAATTTTTCTGAGGGGTGTAAAGTGTGAGCTCTGATAAAACCCCAGCAGATTAGATTCTGGTTAACTTAGCATCTCATGAAGAGAGGCCTCATTAAGAACAGAGTGCTCCAGCAAATTTCAAAATGGTTCGTTTTCCTTTCAACCAGCAGGAAGCAAGATGAGGCTTGTCTTCAATATTTACTGTGGGAACCAGGCCACATGCCTGGAGGTTAACCTCACAATACTGGGGGGAGACTCCCTTTGACTGGTTCTGGAGTTTTTACATCTGAGTTGTCCACATGGAGCTTATCAAATACAGTTCCCACTTACCTACCCTGTGTTGGTTTCTGGGGCAGTTTCTGCTCTTGAATCTCTGCCCAGGTACGTCGAGACTCCCCTGGTTTACCTGTCTGATTCTCTAATGTGGGGGGTGGCACTTTGCCCTGTGTCCCCTCCTCCCTTATGGAGCCAAGAAAAGTAGTTGATTTTTCAGTCTTTTCAGTTTTTAACTTGTTGTTAGGATGCAGTGCCAACCTCTGAGCTCCTTATGCGCATAACTGAATTCCAGGAGCTTCCAATATCTTTAAAATGTATTTTTAGAATGATTAAATTTTAATATGTGTATTGTAACACAAGCAATGAATATAGTGGATAAGCTATAAATTGTTCTGAAAGGCTTCTATTTGAATTTAAATTATTTTGATTGCATAATGTTCTTGTTTGGGGACAGAGCTTAATTAAGCAAAAACAAAGTTATAAATTTGGATTCCTCTAAGTTTAGCATTCCGTGGTTAAGAAGGTTTCCAGTGTTGGAGGAATACATGGTTTCCTAAGGAAATCCCTCCTTTGGTATGTGTTTCTCTTCCTTCACCACATGGATACTTCTCACAAGGAGTGAGAGAAGTTATGTGTGAAATAAACACTATTAGCACTCTTACAGTTTGACAGTGGAAGAGCAATGAGTGGCACTGACAGCTGTCTGATACCGAAAAAGTGGTGCTGGGAACCTGGACAGCTGGTAGGCTTCTTACAACAATCCCAGCCAATTGATGAGATAATAGTACCATAGATGCCCTGACTTTAGATAATACACAGAATAACTGGACCATAGATAATTTCATATAGGAGATATTATATGCAAAACACATAACACATTGTGAAGGCTTACAAGAATTAACTAGTATTATTTTAAAATATTAATAATCTTTGAAAAGTGTGAGCACAATTTAGAGGCAACTAAAAGGTTGAATGTGACTGTATTCAGAATAGGATAAAACACATCATTTAAAGTTGTATTTTTAAAATAGTAAGACTCTGCCCTGACTGGTGTAGCTCAGTGGATTGAGCACAGTCCTGCAAACCAAAGGGTTGCTGGTTCAATTCCCAGTCAGGGCACATGCCTGGGTTGTGAATCAGGTCCCCAGTAGGGGGCACTTGAGAGGCAACCACACATTAATGTTTCTCTCCCTCTCTCCTTCTCTTCTCCTCTCTCTAAAAATAAAATCTTTTAAAAATATGAAAAATAAAATAGTAAGCTTCTAATTGATATCAGTAAAAACCAATTTTATTTTTATTGACTGCTCAATTTTATACATGTTTTAAAAAAGATCCTATAAATTGTTCATAAAAAAAGACAATAAACTTCCAACTATCAACAAATGAACTAAAAGAAAATAAAAACAATGAAAACAAAAACTAAGAAAACAACCAGAACAGGAACAGAATCAGAGAATATCACACAGAGGGAGTTCAGTGGGGATAGGGAAGGGAGGAATAGGGGGGGAAGGTACAGGGAAGCAGAAGCATAATTAGTATGCATAAATAGATGGGGAGAGATAAAAATGGTATAGGAAACAGAGGACTCAATTTATATGTACAACCATGGACATGAACTAAGGGGGTAGGATGCTGGAGGGTTGGGGGGCATGGGGGAGGGGGAATAAAGGGGGAAAGTTGGGAAAACTATAATAGCATAATCAATAAAAATACTTAAAAAATAAAAAATAAAAAGGCAAAAATAAGATCCTATAAAATAATATAAAGCAACGCGTTTCGATGAAAAATAGTACTTTATAAATTTAATTGATTGATAGTAAGTAATAACACCAGCTAAAAATATGTTCACATACTGTAGCACAAAATTTGAAACCTGGGCTGTGCTATTATGTGTTGGATTATACTCTACCCAGTGTTTGGGGGAAAGCTTGTTCCTGACACCTTTACATTTCAAGCATCTGTTAGTAGGAAGTGTGACTTCATAATTAAGATGGGGCATCTAATACTTGTCATCTTAAGGGACAGGTATATACCATACAGTAAGAAATATTTGGCATATGTAAATAAAAGGAATGAATGATAAACCCCACCCAGGTAATAAAGCATCCAGATCTGGTCATAACTATCAATATAGGCTGTGAACTCTTCATTTACATTTCAAAATAGTGCCAAATAGGGAAAATAGAAAAAATAGTGTCTTTTTTTCTTTTAATTCTAATGTGGTATGTTATCTTCCAATCTCTTTCAGACTTCAGTTATAACCTGTCCTCTGAAATCAGTAATTTTAAAATTTCATTAGAATTTTCTTATATAAATCTTTATGTTTTTATTGTTGTTCAAGTACAGTTATCTCCATTTGTCCCCCCACCCTACCCACCCACACCACCACCCCCAATTCTACCCCCCTTTGGCTTTGTCCATGTGTCATTTACATGTGTTCTTTGATGACCCTTCTTCTTTTCCCCCATTACTCACCCTCCCCTCTGGTTACTGTCAGTTTGTTTTTTATTTCGATATCTCTGGTTATATTTTGCTTGCTTGTTTGTTTTGTTGATTAGGTTCTACTTATACAGGAAATTATATGGTATTTGTCTTTCACCTCCTGGCCTATTTCACTTAGCATAATGCTCTCCAGATCCATCCATGCTGTCCCAAAGGGTAGGAGTTACTTCTTTCCTTCTGCTGTGTAGTACTCCATTGTGTAAATGTACAATAGTTTTTTGACCCACTCATTTACTGGTGGGCACTTAAAGAGAGCTTAATGGAGAGCCCAAGTATTCTCTTATTCCCTCTCTCTCTCTCTCTCTCTCTCTCTCTATATATATATATATATATATATAATAGTAATATATATATATATCTCACACACACACATTTTTCATAGCAATATAAAATAGTGAATATGAAAGCAATAAGCTAAATTTCACATATCTAATCTCTGTCTAGATTTTTCAATTCAACCCTCAGCAAATAGATTTTTAGGGGGGAATCAAATATTTATATTGATATTTTGAAAACTCTGTCCATATACAGAATTTTTAAATGCTCTGTAAAAAAATCATCCGGAAATAGAGTGATCTGCAATTTTTAGACATGTAGACAAAAATACAAAAATAATGTAATTATCTGAAATTTATTGCGAAATCACAGAAATGTGCACACTCATTTTGATATTTAAGTTCAACTGCTCCTTAATAAATGAGGCAAGATCAAAATATGGTAAGCAACCTTCATCCTTGGCTTTTAAAGTGAACTATAACACCCCAAGAATTAAAATGAATAAATGGTATGCATAGCGATCACTGTAGTTTTAAACTGAATGTTCCTGCGCAACTATCAAATACAGGGCCCGGCACAAATAATGCCCCCTTTTATTACAACATCTTTTAGTACAAAATCATATGCATGTAATCCTGTAAAATAACAATATTGCACTCAAGTGCACCATATGCCATTTTAGGAGAAATGTTCAAATTAAAGCCATAAATTATTACACCCATATTATCACCCTACCAACACACTTTCAGGTAGGCGTTAACTTCTGTTGGCCTGTATATTAAAGATATAGAATGTTACTAGCCTCCAGAATATTCCTTTATGCCTCTACTTATTTACTCACCCTTCCAGAAATACAATCTTCTTTCTAACATCTATTACCATAAAAGACCCTGATTGTTTTCGAACATTATCAGTGTACTATTTTATTAATGATTTTTTACTAACCATTATGTCTGTGAGATTCATTTGTATTGTTATACATGGTTGTAGTTTGTTCTTATAGTGTTCCATTGTAGTAATTCTGAATTTATTTTTCACCTACTTTATCTAATTTACTGCTGTAATTTTGGTCACTTCTAGTTTTGGAATGCTTGGAATAATACTTCCTTAAATAATCTTGTACTTACCTTTGGCAAAACATATGTACAGATTTCTGCAGAATATATATAAATTCCTGGTATATATCAAGGAATTTAATTAATGAGTAAGTATACATCTATTCAACTTTAGTATATACTGCTTGAGTTCCAAAGCGTTTGTAACAATTTACACTTTGACCAGAAGTGTGTGTGAGTTCCTGTTACTCTCTGTTCCTATTAGTACTTGGTGTTGCATTGGTTAATTTAGTTATATCCATTCTAATACTTTTATAAAGACATTTTATTGTGGTTTACTTGTGTTTTGCTAATGACTAAGAATGCTGAGCATATTTTCAGAAACTTACTTTTGGGTAACATCTTCCAAAAGTGCCTATCCAATTCATTTGCTCATTTTGATTTTAAATTTAGTCATCTATATTTTCATTACTGTTTTAGACTTATTTTAATGTATTTTAATGAGTTTGTAGTTGGTTATTTGTACTGCAAATCTGTCTTTCTAGGCTGTGGATTGCCATTTACTTTTGCAAAATTGTATTTTGATGGACAGAATTTGTTAATTTCAATAAAGTCCAATTTATCCATCTTTTCTTTGGTAATAAAAAATAATGTATTGTCTTGAGGAAACAGTAACCTATTTAAATAGCACTCAGTGTAGTATTATAGAAAATTTATTGTTTGACTCTTCATATTTTTATGTGTAATTTATGTAGACTTGATTTTGTACAAGGTATGAATTAGAAGTCATTTTTTTTTCATATGGCATAGTTATGCTGATACAATTTATTAAGAAGGCCATAGTTTTATTTTGATGCTATCTGTTAAAGTAATTCTAGTGATTGGGCATTTTACATTTCTATAAATTTTATTCTTTTAATCCTATCTATAAAAAAAGTGAAAATCTGTTTTTCTAGAAATGTATGTCAGGCATAGAAATTTATGTCTAGTTATTCACATTTTTTACTTGAAAAACTATTTTTAGGGCAGTTTTAGGTTCACAGCAAAATTGAGAAGAAGGTACAGAGATTTCTCATGTACCTCCTGCTCTGCATATGCTTGAGATCCCCTATTATCAACATCCCACACCAGAGTGGTACATTTGTTACAGCCGATGAACCTATGCTGAAACATCATTATCACCCAAAGTCAATACTTTGCCATAGCGCTTACTTTTGGTGTTGGTCAGTCTACAGAGTCAAGCCTCCAGAACATTTAAAAGAATTATAATAGCAACTTTTTATTTTCCTGAACCATATGAGAATAAGTTGCTGACATAACAGCCAGCCAATTTTTTTAAACATTAATAGATAAATTACTACTGTGAAATACTCAAACTTCATCAATTCTTGTGATTGTCCCAAAATCCTTTAGGAAGAAGTACTGAAGCAAGGATACAATGCTGCACTTATTTTCCACATCTCTTTAGTCTCTCTTATTACTTGAAATAATTAATAATAATAATGATAATTAGTAATAATGACTATGTCACCTAAAGTATACAACATATCATTGAATTCTTATTTATAGAAGAATGGCTATCCAGTCCTAGGGACAAAGAAATATAGATTAATGAGGCAGCAAGTACACATTTTCTCACAAATCCATATGATGAAATGAAAATAAGCATTAATATTAGTATTATATTAATATTGAGAGTACTATAAAATAAAATAATGGTTGAGACAACAAATAGCAATAAAAGCATTTAACTATAATAATACAAAGAAAAAACATAAGTACTTAGTATTCATCTAATATTTTGAAAATTGAGTTGGATTATCAAAAAATAATGGTAACTAGTCAAATGTGAAATTGCTTCCCAAATATTCACAATGAATCTGGAATTACATGAGTGCCATCTTAAGAAACAATTTTCTAGTGATTGTAGAGTGTTTTGACTGCTACAAATGGCTGATTGTTAAATAAGCAATTTTCTAGAACAGGGGAAATTTAAGTTACTGAAGTTGTTTTTCATCTGACATTGTTTACTGTATGAAAATAGCCATAATGTACCTTCCATTACCTATGGATGAAACACTAACCCAAGTGTGTTAGGTAAATACAGAAAAGCCTGGAAAATTTCCATGAGTCTCAAGTGTTTCTCATTTGAACAATCTACTGTAGGCAGACCTAAGCCAAACCTTTTCTTATAAATACTAGAGTGTCTGTAATAAAACAGAGTGGATGACGTAATAGGGATTCACACACTTTAAATGTATGAATATCTGTGTGAATAAGACCTCCACCAAATTAGAAAAATGGGCTCAGTTTTTTTTGGTAAATAAATGCTAAATTTTATCTTCCAATACTTTCCAGACTTTAATCACTATTTGTAATATCAGTTGTTTAGGATTTAGACTATTTTATATTATATAAAATATAGGCTATTATTCTTAAGTTCTAATAGAACTCATATTTTGCTTACAAATGGAAGGAATAAGTTTATTAAACCTTTTTCTAGTATGGAATTGGCTTTTTCTGTATTAGCTTCTTCATTAAATATATAGTTTGTTAAAAAGTAAACTGGGGCATATTAAAATTTTTACATGCACAAAAATGTATTCAAATTGTGTAGCACCAAACCGAAAGTGGCTAGAAACATTCCCAGAACAGGAGCTAGAGGAAAGACTCATAAGAGAAAGTACAGATGCAAAGGAAATGTTTGGCTGTAGCTTAAAGCCTGGTTGGTTTTACTATGATTGCTTGTCCTCAGTGTTTTGATTTTGCAACTTTGAGGCATTTACAGACTTAGATTTTGGTTTATTTACATAGGCCACCAGCTACCACTAATGGTCACCATGTTTAATTAATTTAACAAGTCTAATGATCTGCTTGTTTAATGATTAACAAGCCTGATGACCTCCTTGTTCAATTAATTTAACAAGTCTACTATTTTAGTCAGTCTGGCATTCAACTTTCACTAATAAATTACAGGTCTCAGAGTTATTTACTTAGAGAATTTGAATTTTAGATAGTTTTGACTACTATCCATATGCATTATAATCTGAAATCCACATCAATTTTTCTTTCCTCTTAAAAGTGAGTAAAAGAAGCCAAGTATTCAATTTCTATATGATGAGATACCAGGGTGCCCACTGTTGATTTTCTGTGAATACTTCACGAATAAGAATCACATTATAGTTTACCTGCTACTACTGGATAGATGAATATACACAGGAGGTAAAAACAAAAGGCTGGTTATTTGCCTAAAATTTGTTTGTGAAATATGTATACTGACAATTACCATATTTCGAACTACAAGAATAAAAAGGACTCATAATTTCAATATCAATATTACTACAACTAATGTTATTACTGAAAATTTCAGATTTTTTTGTAGTTCTTTCTTATGGTGTATACCACAAATGTATAAGATGGCCTGATCCCCAGTGGCTTTGTAGAGCCTGTTGTCACACATTTGCATCGTTCCAGTCAGAGGAACAATGAAAACTTAGTGTCTTAGCCATTCTGGTTGCTCTAATATATATGATTTTTTCCCCTCATTGTTATGGAGGCTACGAGTCTATGATCAAGGCACTGGGTTGTTCAGTTCCTAGTGAGACCCTACTTTCTTATTTGAAGAAAGAGTCCTTCTTTCTGCATCCTTACCTAGTGGAGAAAGAGAAATTTATCTCATCCTCTCTTTTATAAAGGCATTAATATCATTGGAAAGACCCGACCCTTATGACTTAATCTAACCCTTAAAACCTCCCAAACACTAACTTTCTAATTACATCCTATTAGTGATCATGATTTCAACATATGAATTTTGGGGGTACACAAATATGCAGTCCATAGTCTTCAGTGAAATTTTAATTATTCAATGAACCCTTGAGAGAAGATGGGGTTTTTTCATATGGCTTACTGATACATCCATTGTCTTTTGAAGTGACTGTACATATATCTAGGCTACTTTTATATCATTTTATGGTCTTCTTCCTTTCTAGTTTGAAAATGTATGTGTGTGTACATGTCATAGAGGCCTGTCCAGAAAAGTCTGACCCATTGTTAATATAATGAGAACAGTTTGTGTGACATTGATGTAAACTGGTAGCCAAGGAGAGAGGACTGGAATGCACATGCATAAACAATGAGGACTTCATTGTACTAGTCAGTGGGGGTGGTGGATGACATTGAGTAAGCATATGTATTGTGTGGCTGTCACATTCAAAATGACTGAGAAAGCAGAACAACAAATCTGCATCAGATTTTCCATTATGCTTGAACATTCCTCTACAGAAACTGCTCCAATGATTCAGAAATCCAAAGCTATGGGCAGCTGGTGATTGGCAGCACCATCACGGCAATGTTCCCACTCACGCACACCTCTGTGCAGTTTTTGGTGTAACATCCAATCACTCAGGTGACTTAACCCCCCAATGGCCCAGATGTGGCACCCCGCAACTTCTGACTTTTCCCAAAACTAAAACCACCTTTGAAAAGGGAGAGATTTCAGACCATTGATAAAGTTCAGGAAAATATGATGGGGCAGCTGATGGCAGCTGGGAGAACTGTGTGAGATTCCAAGGTGCCTACTTTGAAGGGAACTGAGGCATGATTGTCTTATGTACAATGTTTCTTGTATCTTGTACCTTCTTTAATAAATGTCTCTATTTTTCATACTACATGGCTGGATATCTCCTGGACCTCATATATATCCCTTTCTCTAAAATAAGTTGAAATTATTTTTCTAGTTTGTAATTTGTCATCTACCTATGGTATTTTATATAGTCACATTTTTTTCCCTTTTTGAACCAATGTAAAAATCTTTACCACATAAACCATAAAATCACTGTTTCTTATTTGTATTTTAGTGGTTTCCAATATGAAAATAAGCTTTTAAGTCTATAGTCAGGTATTATCTACCTATTCCAGTTGGAAAAGCCTCACTGCATGGTAGACTTTCTCGCAGGTGCCCATGGGAAATTAAGTTAGCAGACACTCTAAAAATAGCTGTAGCTTGGATTGTTCACATGAAACTATTTCCCCCCAAATTTTTCCCAGGTGTTTGAAGAAAACCCTCACCAGCATTTGTTAAGACTCTCACACTGTCATCCAGAAGAGGAGATGACAAGGAACTCAAAAAATTGGGCTGTATAAACCAGAATCATTTTTCTTTCTAAACTGTCTGCTTTTTTTACAGTAAAAAATAAACTATATTTTGAATTAACCAGCTGGACTCAGGTGAAATCATCCCAATTTTGTTGGCAACCTTCAAAGAATCATAGTTGGGAACCAGTATGCCTTCTGTTCATCAGGCTTGGTCAGGGTGTTGACCTTGGCCCAGTCAATGTCACAGAGCTTCTGGACAGCCTCTGTGATCTGGTCCTCAGTGGCCTTGACATCCACAATGAACACAAGTATGTTGTTGTCTTCTATCTTGTTCCTGGCTGACCCCATCGTAAGGGGAACTGGATGATACCGTAGTGCTCAAGCTTGTTTCTCCTGGGGGTGCTATTACAAGGGCATATGGGCTTCCTGCAGAGCCTCAGTGTATTGGGCCTTGGGAATGTGGGTTACATGTGGATCTTCTTTCCTTTGTGGCAGTGGAAGCCTTTTAGCACTCCTTCCTTTGCCTTCAAAGCTTTTGCTCTGGTCTCCACTTTGGGGTAAGGGACTCCCTTCTTTGCTTGCAGTACCATCTTTGAGAAAAAGAACATTTCACTTTTTAATATTCCAAAAAGAAAAAAAATGGTGGGACTAGATATTTACTTCACATTCAGCACTTTCATAGTTGTATAATGTTCTCCTTATAATCTGGAATTGAAAATGGTACTTTTAAAGTGCCTGTGCGTACAATGAAGCATGACAAGGATTCCACTGTCAAGTTCTATAATGTTTCTTTATCATTTCATTTGAGCTGAAAAAGATGAGAACTTATATTCAAGGATGTACACCCATACTCAATGCTTTAAAATACTTTTACCTTTATTATTTTGCAAATAATTATAAAATATTTCATTTTTAATTTGGCACATTTTGAATGTGAATATTATACAAAATCTGTGCCATGGTACCATGAGATAGAGATATGCTTAACTTTTACTGGGTTACAGTCACTATGTTAAACATGTTAAGCATGCTATTTATTTTCATTTTTATAAAAACACTGTGTCATAGGTATAATTATTCCTATTTTACAAATGAAAAAATAAAGTTATTAAGCGTTAGGTAAAGTGCTTAGTATCATACAGTTAAATAATGACAGCTTAAAACTGAACCAGGACCATCTCCAGAAGTCATGCTCTTAATTCCTGAATTTTAGTTGTTCTAATCTTATTAGGAAAGGGAAATGGTATGCTTCATAATGGAGCAACACCTACTACCCAGGTAGTAACTCAAAGACATCCTTCTTTCCTTAATTCCATTACACCTGACTCAGCAGTGTTGTACACCAGGCGTAATAAAAAAGACATCGCTGTAACAGACATAGACAGGAGAGAACTTACAAACTTCCCTGTTTCTGAAAAGGGCCAGGTGTCAGGGGACTTGGCCCAGATTTGGGTAGTAAGAGAAATCTGAGACAGGAATACTGAGTGTGTTTTACAACAGATAACACAAAACCAAAAAATTAAAGCATTGAACAAACCACTATGACATACTCCAGAAGAAATTGAATTTATTATATAATATATAAATGTGTAAAATGTTATTTTATTTATTTTTAACAATTTTATTTATTGATTTTTTACAGAGAAGGGATAGAGGAAGTAAGAGAGGGAGAGAAACATCGATGTGTGAGAGAAACATCGACTGGTTGCTTCTTGCACACCTGGGTGTGGGGTGCCCTGACTGGAAATTGAGCCAACAACATCTTGTTCACAGGCTGACACTCAATCGACTGAGCCACACCAGCCAGGGCTATAATATTGTATAAATGAGTGAAATGCTGAATTATATATCATTTTATGTTAACTATAAAATATAGAAATGCATTAATTTTATAGTGTATACATATTTATTAAGAAACATTTTATAAATTAGTAGATTTATATAAAGAATTTTTTATAGTTTAGAGGAAATGAAGAACAGCTTTTCAGAGCATGGATAAACTATGAAGTCAAGCATTGCATGGAATACCAAGCAGATGGGAAAGTCAGGGTATATAAAAGTCAGCAGCGCACCAACTATGGAGCTAAGGAACCATTTCAGCAGAAAGTTTACAGAAAATTTTGCTGAGTCCAGAGTCTAAAACAACTGAAGCATATAGTGGGTTTCAACCACAGAGGAAGTCAGTATCTGAGTTATAGGACCACGGGAACAACTTTGAACAGTGTTGAGCAGGAGAGTTTACTAATACTCAAACCCATGGGGGAACGAATATGCCTGTCTTATTTTTTTCTTTTATTATATCTCCAATGTGCAATGCAGCCCTTGGCTCAGAGTGAATCTTCCCTAATATTATTTAATAAATTATTTTCTCATACAAACCTTTCACCAAGGACTGTGGCGAATTACAGAGGAGACTGTCACTCTAAAACCAAAAGAATCTGGAATCAAGGTGCACACTACATTTATAACAGTCAAAAATTTAACTAATATGCCTCATATTATTCATTTAAAATAATACTTTTCTTGCAATGCTCTAAGGATTCAATGAAAAAAATTAAGAAAATTTAAAAAATCAAAAAATATATCAACTCTTGTTTTAAGTCATAAACACAGTTAAAAAACACATTCCATATTTATATATTGAGGTATTGATATCAGAGCTCCGTCCTTTCAACATCACTAATCTTTAGTTCCTATTTGTGATGCTCTTTTTATGATTTTTTAAAAAATAATTCATCTGAAATATTCTCTATAACCAATTGAACTTAAGTTGCAAAATAAAATGTTTTAAGGTAGATATAAAGAGCTCCTTGTGTTTTTTCATTGGAATAAATATAATATTTTTAAACAACTTCTTTAAGCAACTTTGAATTCCTTATCACAGCAATGGATAACATAACTTCTGAAGATGTGGGTATCTTATTGTCAGTTTGTATTAGTGCTAAAGTTTGAATGCTTTTGTCTCCCCAAGGCTTGATGAAATCCTAACCCCCACTGGTAATTTTATTAGTAGATAGGGCCTTTGGTGGGTCATTAAGTAATGAGGGTGCTGTCATAAAAAAAAAGTTCCCCCAGAGCTCCCTTCCAGCGTGTAGAGATACCGCTTGACCATGCTGACCCTCTCGTCTTGAACTTCCCAGCTCCCAGAACAGTAATAATGTCTTATGTACCTCTGTATTTCTGTGGAATAATTTCTCCTCTTTTGTTTCTGACTTTATTTATTTGGGTCCTCTCTCTTTTTTTTTTCTTGATTAGTCTGATTGAAGGCTTGTTGATTTGGTTTATCTTTTCAAAGAAACAGCTCCTGGATTTATTGATCTTTTGAATTATTCTTTTAGCCTCTATCATTTAATTTTGCTCTGATCTTGATTATATCTTTCCTTCAGCTCACTTGGGGCTTTGTTTATTATTGTCCCTCTAAGAATACTGAATCACCAATTCAAGAGAACCAATGAATTTTAATGTTCGTAACAGTTTTATTTGCAATAGCCAAGTACTGGAAACAGCCTAAGTGCACATCAGTAAATGAGTGGATCAAAAACCTCTAGTACATTTATATAATAGAATACTACCCAGCAGAAAGAAAGAAGGAACTCCTACCCTTCACAACAGCATGGATGGAACTGGAAATCATTATGCTAAGTGAAATAAGCTAGGTGGTGAAAGACAAATACCATATGATCTCACCTATAAGTGGAACCTAATCAACAAACAAACAAATGAGCAAAATAGAACCAGAGACATGCAAATAAAGATCAAACTGACAGTGATCAGAGGGGAGGGGAGAGGGGGATAATTGGGGGAAGAAGGGGAAGGGGCAAGTCAAGAAACATAAATAGAGGACTCATGGGCATGGACAACGGGGAGGGGACTGACTATGGGAGCAGGAATTTGGGAACTGGCAGGGGAGAGCAATGGGGAAAAAGGCAGGAAAAGTGTAACTGAACAATTTAAAAAAGAATTATATAATTAAATAAATAAATAAATAGATGCCATTTATAAACTATATAGCCTAAGGTATTCTAACAGCCCTAACAACTAAGACAACTAGTAAATCCAGTCATCCTAACAATAATTTTTCACTTAGGTGATCAATGTTAGAATTCTCACTCCTCATTTTCCACAAAAAATAATTCAAATAAAATCATAGTCATGGGAAAAGTTTTCTAACTGTTGATTTGATTTTGCCATTTAACTTCAGCTTGCTTGGATTCACATCTTTATTTATTTTTAAAGCCAATGACTAGGTCAAACTTCTATACTTTTACCAAATGAAAATATAACTGCAGCAAGTATGGAATTTATAATTGGAAAAAAATCTCTGCAATTAACACTACAGTTTTTCCCCTGTCTTATGATTTAGCATCCATTCAAGACAGAAGAATGAAAGGTGCCTATTTCAAAATGTATTTTTATTTGGATCTCTTTGATTAAAATTGAGTAAAAAGTAAAGTGTTCTAATTTTTAATTTAATGTTTGAAAACTTTACCTGTTGGCATTTCCAATTATCTAATGACCATTTCTACTGAGGACTGTATATACTTGTTTTATAACTTACATGCTATATTTACAGAATTCAATTTTCACCTTCATTGATTTGCATAGTTTCCATAAATTGAATTTCTCATAATCTGTAGTTCTCTGTTGCTTTGTTGCAAATGGCATATAATATCAAATATTGAGTTAAGCATTTTAACTAAATTATATTTCTTGTTTAATAGTAGTATTACAATTTATGTTTCAGGGCCAATTACTTGTAATAAACTTTTAGTATAATTGAACTACAGTACCCAAAACAAAGAATGTTAACAGAGAAACTATTTGATAATACTGTTGTCCCCCCTTATTCACTGGGATGTGTTCCAAGACCCCCCAGTGAATGAATGAAACCACGGATAATACCAAAACCTATATCTTCTATATTTTTCAATATGTATACAGTATAAGGCTTAATTTATATATTGGGTACAGTAAAAGATTAACAACAATTACTAAAAATAACATAGAAGAATTATAAAAAATATATGTAATAAAAGTTATGTGAATGTGCTCTCTCTTTCTCTCTGATGACCGAGCTTGTAACTGAGACAGCAGCTACTAAATGACTAAAGGGTGGTTAGTGCGTATGGCATGGACAGGTTGCATAAAGAGACCACTAACATCCTGGGTGAGATAAAGTGGGGAAGTGTAAGATTTCTTCACACTACTCAGAAAGGTGTGCAATTTAAAACTTGTGAATTGTTATTTCTGAAATTTTGCTTTTAATATTTTCAGACACAGATCAACTGCAGGTAATGGAAACCATAAACATCAAAATTGTGTATAAAGGCAACTACTGTATTTAAAAATTTTGTTTGCCTAAATTGACTATAGTCTCTGATGGGCTTCATGACAAATAAAAATTAGTTTTATATTCATGATTCAATAACCTTTTCCTCTTCTAGGCAGTGACGTTATACACTTTGGTTACAATAACTATAGTTCTCAAAATGACTTGTCATTCTCTTATTGTTGTGTACCTGTTATCCGCATTTTCCCCATGCTTTTATTTCCCGATTCACTTCCCAGAATAACTTTCTTGCAGTCTTGACTAAGGAATATAGATCTTTAAAAAATGGTTACTTTAGATGTTTCCACTGCAAGTAAGAGAATTCTCAAAATCAAAATGTCTTTTGCTATTAGATTTTACCTCCCATGAAAAATCCAAAATTTTAGAGTTCCAGGTATAGTGCAGCCTATTGTCTTCTTTTTCTGTATAAATATGCCCTTCATCTGAATTGTCCTGGGCTTTTTAGCTCTGAATTATATTCATTCTACAACAATTGTGATGTAATGATATAATCACTTGTATATCTCAGTGATTATCAAACCGGACCTTTAAAACATTAAACATTTTAGATATATTCATCTCTCTATTTTGGTAGATTTTCAGATACCTTTTTAGAGAAGGAGCCAGCCACCTGTAGATTTTTACAATTTTTTTAAAGAAACTGCAATATTCTGATTTTTTAAATGTAGATTTTAGGATAATAATAGTTTATGATAATGAGTCTACCCATTCATAAGAAAATATTATCTCTATGTCTTTGTATAACTTTTTATGTTCTTAAAGAGAGGTTAATTAATAATTTTGATTAACTCTCTAAGATAATTTTGCATAACTTTTTGAAATTATATTTTAAGATATTTCAGTTTTTCTATTCTTACTTTTTTATTATGAAGTATTTATTAAACATCCAGCTATGTGGATGAATCTTAATTTAATTTGATAGTACACTATAGATTTAAATTGTTTTGAATATTATGTTATTAGAAATCATACTCCAAAAATATATGTTCATGTGTGTGGATTGTTTTCTATAAATTCTGAGAAGTCATACAACTGAATCAAAAGATATATTTAAAAAATATTTATATTGAATTTTGCCCAGTTGTTTTCTTCTTTTTTTTTATTTTTAATATAATTTACTTAATGGTAGGTTTACATAATTCAATTTTTAACAATGACTTTATTTTTTAAAATACATTTTATTGATTAGGCAATTACAGTTGTTCCAATAGTTTTCCCTTTGCTCCCCCTCTGCCTGGTACCCCCATTCCTTCATCAATCCACTCTCTTAGTTCATGTCATGGGACATGCATATTAGTTCTTTGGCTACTCCATTTCCTATACTGTTCTTAATATACCCCTAATCTGCATCTACCAATTTGTACTTCTTAAACTCTGCACCTTTTCCCCCATTCTCTCACTTTCCCTTCCCAGCTGATAGCCCTCCAAACAATCTCCATATCTATGATTCTGTTCCTGTTTTGCTTGCTTAGATTTTTTTAGATTCAGTTTTTGATGATTGTGCTTTTGTTGCCTTTTTAATGTTCATAGTATTGATCTTCTTCTTTTTCTTAAGTCCCTTTAACATTTTAGGTAATAATAGCTTGGTAATGATGAGCTCTTTTAGCTTTACCTTGTCTAGGAAATACTTAATCTGTCCTTTCATTCTAAATGATAGCTTTGCTGGATACAGTAATCTAGGTAGAGTAATCTTGGATGTAGGTCCTTGCCTTTCATGATTTCGAATACTTCTTTCCAGCCCCTTCTTGCCTGCAAAGTTTCTTTTGGGAAATCAGCTGATAGTCTTTTGGGAACTCCTTTTAGGTAACCCTCTGCTTTTTTCTTGCTGCTTTTAATATTCTATCTTTATTTTTAACCTTTGGCATTTTAATTATGACATGTCTTGGTGTGGTTCTTTTTGTGTCCAACTGGTTTGGGGTTTGGGGCTCTCTGTGCTTCCTGGACTTGTATGTATATTTCATTCACCAAATTAGGGAAGTTATCTTTCATTATTTCTTTCAAAAAAGTTTTCAATTTCTTGCTTCTCTTCTTCTCCTTCTGGTATCCCTATGATTCCGATATTGGCACATTTGGAGATGCCCCAGAGTCTTCTTATACTGTCCTTTTTTTTAATTCTTGTTTTTTCTTACTGTTCTGGTTTAATGTTTATTTCTTCCTTATGTTCCAAATCATTGATTTGAACCCCAGCCTCCTGCCTGTCACTGTGTTCCCTATAGATTTTTTTGTTATTTCATTTAGTGTAAACTTCATTTCTTCCTTTATGTGTTTGCTGTACTCAATGAGTTTTTTGAACATCTTGATCACAAGTGTTTTGAACTCTGCATCTGATAGGTTGGCTATCTCCATTTAGTTAAATTCTTTTTCTGGGGTTTTGTTCTGTTCTGTCATTTGGGTCATATTTCTTTGTCTCCTCAATTTGGCAGCCACCCTGTGATTGTTTCTGTGTATTAGGTAGAGTTGCTTTCAATCCCTGTCTTAGCAATTTGGCCTATTGTAGAAAAGGCACCTATAAATTGCATGCTTAGGTATTCACCAGGGTGGGACAACCTGGCTCACAGCTTTGTGGCTCTGTGTGGAGGAGAGAGGGGACAGTGCCACTGCCTGGCCTCTGGTGATTACCTGGGAGGAAGCTGTCTCTTGACACTAGCCCCTTTGTTAGTCACTTCTCTTGTACCCCTCTCCCTGTATGCCCTTTGTACCCTTCCAGCTGTTGCCCTGGTGCTGAATCCCAGAGTGGGTGGGTCTAAGTGAATCTTAAATTCATTGCAGACCCTTTAAGAGAAGTCTCTTGAGAATCCCACAGTTTCTTCCACTGCTCAGACCCCCACTGGTTTTTTCAGCCAGAAGTTATGGGGACTTATCTTCTTGGTGCTGGAATCCTGACTTCTGTGGTCTGGGGCAGTGTACCCCTCCTGATTTTTGTCTACCACATGTGAATGTGGGACTGCCCAATCCACCATCTCTCCATGCCTCTCTGTGCCTCTCCAGACATCCACATCTCCACCCCTTCTACCATCTGCATGTGCCTTTAAATCTTTGGTTATCAGACTTCCATGCAGCTCTATCTTCTGATGAATTTGTTTTGTAGTCTAGTTGTAATTTTTGCTGTAGTAGTGCCTGGAGGCAATGTGTTTTTACCTATGCCTCCATCTTGGCCTAACGTCTATCTCAGTTGTTTTCATTGAAGATTTTATTAGTTACATATTCTTATAAAATGGCCTGCTCTCCCACCATTTTATACATGAAACTGCTATGGATATTTCTCCATGTGATAACAGGGAATAACATTAAAGTAGAATAATTTGTGTTTTTCATATAAAATTTTTGCATGTGGGTATTTAAATGGCTTTTCTGTCTGCTCATATTCTTCACCATCTTTCTACTGCTTTAAAAAAAAACATATTTTATATATTTCTAGAGAGAGGGGAAGGGAGAGAGAAACAGGGAGGGAAATATCAATGTGTGGTTGCCTCTTGCACACCCTGTATGGGGGCCTGGCCTGCAACCCAGGCATGTTTCCTGACTGGGAATCGAACCAGTGACCCTTTGGTTCACAGGCCAGTACTCGATCCACTGAGCCACACAAGCCAGGGCTCTACTGCATGTTTTATATCAATTTTTAACAGTGTAGGCTTGGTCTTTTTCCAAATACAGGAATTGTGAACCTAATTTATAGTTTTTAGCAGTACAAAGAAGTTTTCAAATCACACATACATCACATATAGAATGCAAACATCTCATTCTTTTGAAAACATTTAGTAATACAGAGAAAATTTGTATAAGTAGAAACATTTTTCTCACCCCAAGATGTAAAGAAATACTCTGCATTTACATTTTATTTTTGTAAGTGTAATTCATCATGAGTTAATTATGGAATTGAGTATAATTTGTAACTCATAACAAAATATGTAATTAAATCCATAGATTTAATATTTCCAAATTTCTGCTCAATTGACACAATTTATTGAAGAATTCATGTCACATACTGATCTGGGGTGAAAGCCTTATCTTATACTGAATCACCACATGTATTTGGTTTTATGTCTGGATGTAACACTTTACTTATATAAAGCTATGCATATTGATCTTAGTAAATATTAAACTTAGTTTCTCTCAAACGTTGAGTTTGCATGTGAAAAGTTTCTTTTCTAGATATATTTTACTAGAATCAACAGGTTCAGTTCCTGTGTAAGCCTAAGAAACAGCATGATATCGGAATCCTGCTAAGCTGACAAAAACCAGATGGTCAAGGCAAGAAAGCTGAGCATAAAGATCCATACAGGGACTGGCGAGGACGTTGTCTGCATGTCCATAACCCCTCCCCCTGATCTCTTTGTACTGCTTTCCCTCTCCTTCTCTTAAAAACCTTTGCTTGAAATAAGATGTTAAGTTTTAACCATGATTTAGTATCTCCTACCTAGTAATCGAAGTTTGGTATTCTGTGACAAATCCAAGTATTTAACCCCCCCTGTGCTTTCACTTCTGGCCGAGTCCTTGTTGTGGTTATGAGGCGTAGTAATACTGCCATTGCAACCACTGATGTCCAGTGGAAGCAAATTGAGAGAGAACATCTAAATGAAGGGAATACACCTGAGCAAGAGTGGTGTGGTTCCCCGTCAGCTCTCTCCCCTTACTGCCGCTGCCCTCTCACAAGAGAAACTGCATGTCCACCCTCCCCCTGGGAAGTTGCACCCTCCTGAATTTCCACCAACTCCCTAGAAGAATAACTGAGTTGACCAGAGATGGTAAGATGGGTTTTTATTTAGGACTGGAGTCTCTCCATCATCTCAAGAAGCTGGCACTCAAATCACTTTCTTTCTTACCAGCACCTGACTCACTAGTCCGGCTTTCCTTGCAGCAGGCTGCCCAACCTCTTCTGGTTTCCATGAACTTCTGTTTAACTAGTTACAGAACCACAGTGTTTAAGAAGTTGAAATTGAACTTCGCTCTGTGTATATTTCTGTTAACTTTGGTTTACCCTGTCGTTCTTATTTATAAGATATTTTTTGGCTGTTGCTGATTTTTCTTCCCACAAAAACTTAGACAAACATTGTAGAGTTCAGAAAATAAGTCCTTATTAGAAGAGATTAAAACTAAAATTTAAATGAGAGAAACTGACGTCTTTATGAAACTGAAAATGGTACTCATTTGCTTTTGCTTGAGTCTACTTCTCTGACCTAGAAGTGTATTTTTAAGTTTAATTCACACCGATCTTAAGTAATTAAAAACAAAACAACAGTGAGTGTGCTATAGCAACCAAGAGCATACAACCAGGCCAGGATGCCTGCTTTAAATCTATTCATACCTGATTCCAGCTGTACACCCTTAGACTCAACTGTTTCACTGAAGCCGTTAGTACTAAGAATAAATACATGCCCTGAGGGAGAAAGGCACTTAGAGGGTCTGCTCACCTCTCCAAGCTTCCCTACTAACTCCCCAGGGCTTTGGCCTCTGGATTTGTTTGTTCCAACAGGTTCTCCAACTGCTAAAACCAAATGTTGTGTTGCCTGATTTGTTTTCCAACGTTTTTAATTGTGATCGCTTTGGCCTCTCGTAAGCTACACCATAAGAACTGAACTCTATTTTCCTTTGAATATATTTTTAATATTCTCTTATTTACACTGGCAATATACACTTAAAATTGTAATATCGTGCCCCAGCAGCAATGATTGCAGGATAGCCCTCATGTTTTAATTGAATTTCATCAGGAGACCACAGTAGCACCAATATTTGATTTAACTGAAGTAATTTCAAATTAATTTACCTTTCACAAAACTTACTTAAGAGAAACTAAATGAGAGTACTTGTTAATATGAGAGACTTTGTTAGTAATTAAGTGAAAGATGGCTTCTTCATTTCTCAGAGATGACTTTTCTGGGAAACAATGTTCAACCTTATACTATTATACATACGATATATTTTAATTTTAAATAGATTACTTTTCTAACTTAAACAAATAAAACTTTTGCCCTATAAAGACTGTCCAACAATTAAAATAAAATAATACAAACACACACATCTATGAGCAGAATTTCCTTCTAGGTTTTATATTATATTCACATATCTGTAAAATTAAAAGTTTCACCTAGAGGCATTCTCATGAGAAGCTATAACATACTAGCATGGTACTAAAAATTCAAATAAGATGTATTTTACTAAAGAAAAGACATTTAATGTCTAACTTATTAAAATCACCTTGGCAGAAAAAGGAAATTCTTAGAAGAGACTTAAGATAATAGTTAGTGCTTTTATGAAAGACTGACTTTAAAATCTTTGGTTGGTAAGATAAAGGTAAATATATATCTATGAAATAATACAATTTATTATTAATCATAGTGTCAGTTTTAGCAAACGTTACTCATTATAAAGGGAACAGATTTACCCAATAAAAAAACGTATTTTCTCTTACTAAAATAAATATTTCACTTTAGAGTTTTAACAGGCCATTTAAGTGTGGGATAAATGGAAGTATTTATCTTTGATTCCCAGGCTACAGAATAGGCCACAATTTAAACACCCAAATTAAATTACCACTCATCAGTGTGTTCTCTTTGGGAGATTAGGTATGTGTTTCATTGACACTAGAACACTAAGTAGCTTTTAATTCTTATTTGGAGAAAAAAATCTCAGAAATTACCTATAAAGCGTCTGGTACAGTAGGCAATTTTCTTACATTTTTCTTAATTAATACAAGTTTTTTAGAATATTAGCATTTTTAGAAATATTCATCTAAGAAAGTATATTTGAGGGTATGTCCAGTTGTCAGATAAATCTAATTAAAGGTGAAGTTCAATGAATTAAGTGAATGATTATGATATTTTGAATTTTGTCAAAAATGAGATAAGCTAATAATATTAAATTTTATTTCTTATATATTAATTTTCCTAAAATGACTCTAGGGTGGGTCACTTATCCTAAGAGCTATGGATGAATTTACTGAGAAATCAATTTTATTTTTGACATTTATGAAGTATATAGTGAGATACAGTATTCTACTTTCATACAAAACTTAAAAAGTTTGAAATATATAAGCAAATGGAAGTTTATATCAATAATTTCTTTTTAATTATGGTCAATAAAAAGTAAAGAAGTGATTATTTATTAAGAATTACAGTCTTTCTGTGCCACTGCATTACCAGCCTCTTCTGCTCTAGGTAACGTACTTGGTTTAGTTTACCTCCCATTCAGGACATTGAATTGCAGAGAAAGCATTCTATTCTCACTACTGAAAAAGGGAAAATTGCAGCCCAGTGATAGATTTCTTATAGGAGCTATTTCTTTTCTAGAGTAAATTTTCTCCTTAGGTTTATTTTTTAAAAATCTTTGAAAATGATCTTAAAAAGGAGACTGTATAGCATGCACTGTGGTGGGTTCAATAACCTTGTTCTTAGAACTAGATTGTTTTCCTCTCAGAAATTTCCTTGGTCTTTAATTCACTGGTTTATTTGTATATTCAACATCCCAGATTTTCAGTTCTTAATTATGGAACCTGGACAAAGTCGATGTGAGCTCGCTATCCCAATGACAAGAGAGTTTAATTCTCCAAAACAAGATGAATAGAGGGATATCAGATTGCAAGAGTATAAGACTCGATCCCTCTGACAGAAAGTCCTCAGGTTTAGAAAATCTCATAAGGGAGCAAATGTTTTTAAGCACTGTGGTCTTGGAAACTACATTAATTGTTCTGTAACTGGTCATGGAGTTCATAATTATCATGGAAAGAAAGAGCCGCCATGTTCAAGTGAACCATAAAGAGTAAAAGTATTTTAATTGTTTAGGGGTTAAGAAGGAGGTATTTACCACTGGTGACAAAGTTGAAAGGGCAGAAATAAGGGCTTTTCAATCATATTAGACTAGTGTGTTCAATTTAAACCAATGATAACTATACAATAAGGCTATAAAATGTTCATAAAAGATTTCCTCTTAAATAACAGTAAGCTTTTATATATCTATTCCTCACGTTCATAGGTTGTTTTCATAGCCATTCTTCATTGCTTCTTAATGGACCAAGCTGATATTAAGAGTTTTAAGTAGACTCACTAGTACCCAGATAGT
>CM052538.1:18666570-18686553 GCA_028533065.1 Trachops cirrhosus
TATTGCTAGGTAGGATAGGTAGTACTAAGGCAGGGAGGAGGCAGGAGACGTGTCTCACCCATTGACACAGCAGTCCTGAGCCTGGCCTGATAAGATGTCCATTTTGAAGATCACAAGCAGGGACAGTGCAGAGGACCCTTCCCTGTTTTTGAGACTGTGCTGTGAAAGGGAGCCCCTGTAGCAATTTCACTAAGACTAAAAGCCTTTACTAGCTGAGAAAGCAAGCCTTTGTAACCGTACACTGTTCCCAAGGCTTAGAAGGGGGAGAAGGAGGGGAAACCTAGAAACTGACTGAAGTATATAAACCCTAAACCCCAACAAGTCAGTGCACTCAGATTAGCCAGTCGGGTGCCCACTTGTGGCTTCGGCTCAAATGTATAGAACAAACTAACAATTTCATTCCCTGTATTCATGGGGCATTCAAGCTAGCTCAGTGCCAGCCTATAGTTTTGTGCTAAGGTATGTTTCATAAATAAACTTGCTATCTTGTATCCACTATAAAAAAAACAAACAAAAAACAGGAGAAAATAAAATTTTAATATATGTGCCTAAGGAGTTCATGGGCATATGGAAATTCTAAAGACAGTGGGCCAAGATAAGGTATATCTGACCTTTTAAAATAAGGGAAAGATAGTCAATTCATGAGCAGAAGAGAAAGAGCAACCATTTGGTAATAAATTCTTACACAGCCATTTAGAAACAACAGGACACAATATCTAGAGAGCAGACTGTTGCTTGGATCTTCCCTGTCTGCCACACTTTATTCCCATGCGCTAAGGTGAACATCCTTAGATTCCCTTCCTGAAGCAGGTTTTTCTCTCCGAATCTCTTTAAGCAGGTAAACAAACGGGAGGAAATAAATAAATAAATAAATGTAACTCTTCTTGAGTTTGTGGGCTTTAATTTTTCGTTCAAAATAACCTGCATGTCTGCAGGGTCCCACATTCTGGGGAGTCTTTTTCCAGACCCTACCATTGGGGTAAAAAAGTAAACATTGCGTTATTGTAGAATTTTACATCAGAAAGGGTTGAAACTGACTGTGTCTTGGGCATTTTGCTTACTACCTATAAGCCTCAGGCCTATCATACATGAAAAAGATATAAAGCGATCACCCACAATAGTACTGTAAATATTAAATCCCATAATGACGTAAGAGAATGAGCATGGTGTCCACCTCATCACAAATTGCTGTTTTTTTCATTATGATATAATTATGGGTGATTTCGGGGGAATATAACTCTAAAATTTACATGTGAAAAATACTTTAATATTTGTGCACACAGCAACTAAGACATGTTTCCAAATACATTTGACTAAAGACTGTTTGAAAGTGCATAATGAATTATTCTAGAGCTCATACGATTAATTACCTCACATGTGTTTAATAATAATACATTATTCTTAAATGATTCAATGCAAAATCAGAATAAATGTACATATAGTGGAATATTTATGTAAAATTATCTGAATAGGCAAAATATTAAAATTAGACTGTGATAATTTGTGATCTTTACTTTGTATTTCACGTATTTCCCTAAGTTTTTATATAGCACATCTAAAACTGCTATGAAGATGCAGGAGAGACCAGGGATTATACCTACACTGCAAAGGTCCCATTTTATTGTGATTTTGCTGAGTCCTTTAATGAGTTTGGGCTTGGCATTGGGGGAATGTTTGGGAAAAGCAGACATGTTCACAGTGTGCGAGATAATTAGGCATTACCACAGTCAATCTGGAGGGATTGGAGTAAAGAAGGTAGTGGGTGGAAGAAAGGAGGAATGAGACTTTGAAAATGTCAAAAAGTCACAGTCTTCTACATGTCTATTTTGTTAGTTTATAAATCTTCAAAAAAATTTGCCAAAATTCCTGAAATTCTTAGATTCAGGTTGATATTGGAAGTCAGTAAAGGGAAATAATTTGGAGCATGTTGTCCATTTATTGTAATGCATGTCAACCTAGAAGGAAAAGAAAGGCAGGAGAAAATCAACCTTTGGTTACTTGAAGAAATCTCAGGGATGGGTGATTTAGCCAAATTCTGCAGGCTTTGACAGAGCATTGAATAAAGCTTCTCCAAAGGACAAAGGACAACTCCCTAAGTTGTGAAAGAAAGAAAGAAAGAAAGAAAGAAAGAAAGAAAGAAAGAAAGAAAGAAAGAAAGAAAGAAAGAAAGAAAGTTAGTTAGTTAGTTATTTTTTTTGAAACCAGAGCCAAGGATGTGGTTATAACAATCAGAGCCTCATTAAAGATATATCTACCTGCCATTTCCAAAATTAAACAGGACAATTTTTGATTGAAGAGTTATCATTTTGCCATACAATTGAGATAATACCTTTTCAAATACTTTACCCAATTTCTCATATATTATGAGGTTTTTCTATAATTGCTGGTTAGAACACACCAGCCCTTTGTGAATACTGGAGCTTCTCTTATGTTTTTTTTAAGAGGTTCTTTTTCTAGCACTGGTAGTTTCTTCACAGCATCAACTTGCTGATCAGTTCTCAGCTGAAGACTTCAATGGAATCTCCTGTAGACCTCCACAGCACAAACTATCTGCACCTCTCTTTTAGTGCAGTGTTTTCCTCTCCAGTTATCTGTCCTGATAATTCTAGCTGCTTGGTCAATCAGGATCTTTAACTCCTTCTCTTCAACTCATGGAGACTATCAGGATCTATTTGGGTTCTACTTCCCTGTCTTGTGCCCTACAAATTCTCTCCAGACAGGAAGTGAAGGCAATTCTAGACCTCAGCTTCTTTGTTTTCTTTGGGACCACTGTCCTATGCTTCCTTTAGTGCAATGTGTGAAAGTTTACCAACTAAATAACAGTATTCTACCTGATCAATAGCAGAAAACGTTCCATGGACTTTCAATTCAATGATCCTTGAACTCTCTGGCCCTCAAAAGAGTATGATCTCATACACAATAATTAGTAGAGTCAGAATTCAGACTTTTGAATAATGAGATGTTTTCATGTATGCATATATCATATAAATGATTATTTGTATAATCTGCAATTTTAGGCATTATAATATTTTATATTAAATATATTAAAACATGATTACTTAAATATTAACATCATTAACTGATTCATATCATTATGCTCTTTATTACATATAGCCTGTCTTTGAAATGAATGAGCTTACTTAAGAACCATAAATTTGGCATTTGGGATACTTGCAAAAGTTAAAAAATATGCTCTTAATAATAAATTGTAAGTGGACAATAAAGAACTGGCAACCCATAATCTCTGTTAATGTAAAAATGTCCAGACCTACAGAAAAATTTTCTAAGAGTTTTTTAGAATTTATTTCAGCCAAACTGAGGAGATACCCAGAAGCAACATTTCAAAGCATTGAGAAAATGCCTTGGAAAATGGCAATTTTGCAGTTCATTTTACACATTTGAAATCAAAGGAGAAAATATAAGGAATGTTACATGAAAGTCATTGGTGGTAGATTAAGGAGGTGAGAGAAAGCAAAGCAGGGAAATCTTTAGGACTGGATTTAAAGCAAAATGGAGATACATACTTCTTTTATATTAATGAATACAGAATGGTTAATATTTAATATTTACATATTGGCTAGTACTATAATTATACTTAGAAAGAAACTTCTGTCCACCTGAAAACTTTGGAAACTGATGTCTGTATAGAAGCAGTTGAGCTTACTTTCTTCAAAGAAACTATTGGGGATATAGTCGGAGAGTAGACTAAATTCCTCAACCTCTGACTCTGTCTGTCAGGACTAAGGAATGAGAGGAGAAATTAGACATAGCAGGCAAGTGGGAAGGGTTTCCTTCCTTTCTCTCCCTCTCTCTCTCTCTTTCTTTCTTTCATTGTTCTGGGACAGTGGAACCTGAAATTATAATAATCTGAAGATCAATATAGTGTTTGTCTCCTTTGTCTCTCTTCACTCTCTGTGTTTCTGAACTCAGACACTTTGTAGACTGTGATTTCTGTCTGAATTATATTTTCTTTTAGGTTGAAATGTTAGAATAATATTTTGGGTTTTAAAATGAAAATAATGGAAATTTATTCAATCTATTGCAGGCCAGGGAGACAGAAATAAATTATTTGCTGATTATGGGCAAATAATTTAACTGAATACCAGTCATGAAAGAGAATAGATCCCTGAAATAGTTTAAGAAATAAAGGTGAAGGTAATGCTCTCTTAAGTGGAGAGAAATTAGCCCAAAATTCATTTAGTTGCAAGTAAAATATTCAGATATCCTGGATATTCAGGATATATATTCAGGAAAAATATTCAGGATATCTGAATATTTTTACACTTCATAGGAAGTGTATAATACAATATTAAATTTAAATGGCACACATAAGTAAAGTGAGAAATAAAGAATCATAGTATTAAAAGCAACACATTAGAATAGCCATTATTTTGAGATTACAAGTACATTTTTACATGCACGGTTGGGAAAAAAGGTAGGTTTACACTATTTCCTATTAAAAACATTAATAAATAAATAATATAAGAAAACACTCCATGTTTTGTGCACTCAGAAACATAAACCTATGTTTGCACACCCCTGTATTTCCACTCTGAAATACCTAAGCCTAACTAACTATGCTAACAATTACTACTTTGATCACAGGTCTAAATGAGTAAACAACTTGGTATACTATAGAATAGAAAGGTTTATTATTATCAATCTACCACATATTTACTAAATTATATATTCTATATGGTTGAGAATTTTGTTCAATGCTACATCCTCAGCACCTAGTCAGATGGTAACATATATCAAATCACAAGAGACCATAAAGAACAATTTTGAACTGTAAAATAGCAAAGTTGGCAGATGCACTCTATCTGATTTCTAGGCATACGAGAAAGCTACAGTAAACAAGATAATGAAGTACTGACATAAGTGTAAACAATTAAGTTAATGGAAGAAAATGGGACAGTGTGGAAACAGTGCCATAAAATAAGGTGTGTGTGTGTGTGTGTAGTCTTTTGTCGTTGTATCTTGTTTGTTTTTAATCAATATGCCAGAACATTTGGAGGGCAGATTGTAGGAGACCATTCTGCGTGGAGTGGGCCCAGCTCCCACTTGGAGATGCACAGGACCCATACCCACAGATAGGTTCTCCCATGGAGAATAAGGCCTGCAATGTACCTAGGTCACTTGGAGTCTTGCTTTTTGCTAGAAACTCCCTCACCCTGAATTGAGGACATTTACTGCAAAGTAACTTCCCAAAGTACCTTCCATGCTAAACCTTCCAAGGATGAATGTAACTGATTCAACCACTTTTGCCTTTTCATTTGCAAATATCCCTCTTCTGTGATGTGATTAGCAGCATTGGCTCCTTATTTTCTGTAAAAGGTAACCACCTAAAGCTAACCTATGCATAGTAAATGAGGACCATCATGTAATGGGCTCAGAAACCCAAAAGAGGCCTGTCTTGGCAGAGGCCTTGGCTTTTGCTCCCCTTGAGAGAAAATCCATGTTATTCCTTTTCCTCCACTGGACTTGATAGTCTGTGTGAATGTCTCATTTCATCCATAATGACACGGACACTGCGGGCTGATGTCTGTATCAGCAGATGATGGTTTTTTCAACAAATTATACTAGATAGATTCATGGAAAATATATTGACTCCTGCCTCAAAACACACACTAAAATTAATTAGTTGCCTTTTTAGATATAAAGAAAAAGGTGAATCCAAAACTTTCTACAAAAATATAGAAGGCACAACCACATCAAAATTACAACTAAACTATTAAAAAAACCTATCATTTAGAACTGCCTGAAACTTAAATGAAGCGTAATTACAGGGATAAACAATAGAGTACAAAAGCCAAGACTTAAATCAATCATTTGGAATATAAAGAAGAAAAATCACCCAATCAGGACAGAAACAAACAAAACAAATAAAGAGTCCCCCAAAATGCAGATAGAGTAAGGAGTCTCTAAGACAAATCAAGCATATCAATATTTACATCATGGGCATGCTGGAAGGAAAAGAGAGAAAACAAGAAATTGAGAACCTACATAAGACAATAATGATGCACCCAAAGAGGCCCACACCAAGACACTTTATAATTAAAATGCAAAGATTAAAGACAAAGAGATGATCTTAAAATCAGCAAGAAAAAAGCAGATAGTTAACTACAAGGGGGTTCCCATAAGACTGTCTGCTGATTCCTCAACAGAAGGGACTGGTAGGAAATATTCAAAGTAATAAAAGCAAGGACCTACAATCAAGATTACTCTAAACAGCAGAGCTGTCATTTAGGATTGAAGGACAGATGAATAGCTTCACAGACAAAAAAAAGTTAAAGGAGTTCATCACCACCAAACCAGCATTGCATGAAATGTCAAAGGTGTTCTTTAAGAAGAAGAAAAAGAAGAAAAAAGATAAAAATGTGAACAATAAAATGGCAATAAATACATAAATATCTATCAACAATTGAATCTAGAAAACAAACTAAGCAAACAGGAAGACTAGAGACAGAATCATGGATACAGAGAGGGTTTTGATGATTGCCATATGGGAACAGGGTATGGAGGAATGGATGAAGAGGTGAGGAGATTAAGAAGTACAAATAAGCAGTTACAGAATAGCTATGGGGATGTAAAGTATAGCAAATGCAGTAGCCAAAGAACTTATATGAAAAACCATGGACATGAAATGGTCAAAAACAGAGTCATAGATACAGAGAATATTTTGACAATTGCCAGTTGGAGAAGGGATTAAGAAGAACAAATTGGTTGTTATAGAATAGTCACGGGGACATAAAGTACAGCAGAGGGATTATAGTCAATAATATTTTAATAACTATGTATGGTGTAGTATTGGTACAAGATATACTGGGATCATAATTTATTAAGTTATATAATGTCTAATCACTTGAGTGCACACCTGAAACCAAAATAATAATACATGTCAATTGTAATTGAAAAATAAAAATAATTTAAAAAAGAATTAGGATAATAATTTTACTGCCTTTATAAGATAAATATTTCCTAAAGACACAACATAATAATATAAAATTGAGATTCATCTAAATAAAGCATATAGAAGAGGTCTGTCCACAAAGTATCCAGCCACTCAATATGAAGATTAGAGACATTTATTGTAAAAGATACGAGATACAAGAACCATTGTACATAGGACAATGACTCCCTAGTTCCCTTCAAAGTAGGCACCCTGGGACCACACACAGTTCTCCCAATCGCCATCAGCTACCCCATCATATTTTCCTGAATCTCATTGACAGTTTGAAATCTCTACTCTTTCAAAGGTGACTTTAGTTTTAGGAAAAGTCAGAAGTTTCAGGGCACCAAATCTAGGCTGTAGGAGGACTGAGTCACCTAAGTGATCTGAATGTTTCACCAAAAATCTCTGCATGAGACATGTTATATGAGTTGGTGCATTGTCATCAAGAAGCTGCCAATCACCAGCTACCCAAAGCTGTGGCCTTTTGAATCATCTACATAGTTACCACAGAAGAATATTCAAACTTAACACAAAATTTGTTACAAACTTGTTACTCTACTCACCAGTCATTTGGAATGTGACAGCCACACAGTATACATGCTCACTCAATGGCATCTGCTGCCCTCACTGACTAGTACAGTGATCATCAATGTTCATGCATGTGCACTCCAGTCCACTCTCTGTGGCTGCCAGGTTACATCGATGCTGCACAAACTGTTCTCGTATATTAAGTGTTTAACTTCTTCCAGACAGACCTCAGTATATTATCCTGTATTTTTTTAATATTTTCTAATAAAGAATATTTATATTTTATTCATTAATGTATTCACAGATTATATAAGCATCTTTTTTTTTTCAGGACACTAAGTTAGTCAATTCAACAGTGGTAAATAGGAATGAGAAGCCAAAGATAAATAATATATGATTTCTACTTTGTCTTTATGCAGTCATGTTTTCAAAAAGTCATAGCCTATATTTAGAACTCCTTCACAGTATATTACCATAAAGTTTCCTTGTTAATGATAATTATATTGTGATTTGTAAATGACAAAACCCTAAGTTCACAAAGTGTTCTTAGAGGTTTTTATAATTATCTGCTTTAACAAGAAGTCGCTGAGCAGAATTTTACTTCTATTGAGTTCTGTTGTGCTTAGTGAGAAATGAGTATGAAGGATGTATTATATTCCTTTTTGGCTTCATGGTACAGTGAGCACAAGCACATGTGTCAGATAATGCAAAGGATTTGCACGCTGTGGCTTATATAACCTCTTTTTTTTTAGGTATTGAGAAGAAAAATTTTTAATGTTGACAGCATTAATATTAATTTGCTTTAAATTTTGTTTTTTGTACTGTTTAAGAAATCTTTTCCTTGTCTAATGTGTTTCCTTTAGATTCTTAATGATTTTAGCTCTATTTAGGTAAGTGATTTATTTTGACATAAATTCTCTGTGTAAAAATTTATTAGACATATAAATGTGGGTTTTCTACTAGACTAGTTAATGTGTTCCATTTATAATTGTTTATTTTTGTGCCAATACCACATTTTCTTTATTAATGTAACTTAATGCATTCTTTTAGAAAGAGAGAAAAATTAAATGGATACATCTTACAAAGAATCAGCATGGATGTTGTGGCACTGAACAACACTCTATATCAAATGGACTTAATTGATATATGCAGAACTTTTCACCCCAAAAAAGCAAAATATACATTCTTTTCAAACGTGCATGGAACATTTTCTTTCTTTTTTTTTTAAAGGAATTTTCATTTATTTATTTATTTATTTTAAGAGTAGTTTTTTTTTTCTTTAAGATTTTTTATTTATTTATCTTCAGAGGGGAAGGGAAGGAGAGAGGGAGAGAAACATCAATATATGGTTGCTTCCTGTGCATTCCCTGCTGGGAACTGGCCTGCAACCCAGGCATGTGCCCTGACTGGGAATCGAACCGTGATCTCCTGGTTCACAGGCCCGCGCTTAATCTACTAAGCTACACCAGCCAGGGCGGAACATTTTCAAAGATAGACCACATGGTATGACACAAAAAAAGCCTCAATAAATTCAAGAAAATTGAAATCATATCAAGCAGGTGCTCAGATAGATAAACTAGGGAAAAATCCCATTTACTATACTATCAAGAAACATAAAATACCTAGGAATAAATTTAACCAAAGAGGTAAAAAAAACCTACTAGAAAAACTATAGAACACTGAAGAAAGAAATTAAGGAAGATACAAATAAATGGAAGCATATGCTGTGTTCATGGATTCAAAGAATTAACATCATAAAAATGTCAATACTACCCAAAGAAATCTATAGATTCAATGCAATTCTTATTAAAATACTAATGGCATATTTCACAGATCTAGAACAAATATTTCAAAAATATATGTGTAACCAAAAAAGAACACAATTTCCAATGTCCATTTTTTTACAACTTGGAGGCAATAAAACTGCTCTAACCTTAAAAAAAAGACCCCAAATAACCTCAGGGATCTTGAGAAAGAAGAACAAAGAGGGATCGCAATACCTGATACCAAACTATACTACAAGTCCACTGTAATCAAAACAGTCTGGTATTGGCATGAGAACAGACACATAGATCAATGAAACAGAATAAAGAGCCTAGAAATAAACCCAAGTCTCTACATCAATTAATATTTGACAAAGGGGTAATGAGAATATGATGGAGTAAAGACAGGCTTTAAAATAAACAGCGCTGGGAGGACTGGGCTGGTACATGCAAAAAAAAAAGTGAAACTTGACCACTAAGTTATACCTTGCACCAGAATAAACTCAAAACAGATAAAAGACTTAAATATAAGTTGTGACATTATGAAAGTCCTAGAGGAAAACATAGGCAGGAAAATTTCAGATATCTCATGTATCAATATTTTTGCTGATATATCTCCTAGGGAAATAAAGGAAAAAAAATAAACAAATGGACAACATCAGAATAAAAAACTTCTGCATTGCTAACAAAACCATCATCAAAATGCAAAGGGAACTGACTGTATGGGAGAACATATTTTCCAATGACACATCAGAGAAGGGTTTGGTCTCCAAAATATGTAAAGAACTCCAATGACTCAACTCCATGGTGACAAACATTCCATTGAAAAATGGGCAAAGGATCTGAATAGACACTTCTCCAAGAAGGACATACAGCGGGCCCATAGAATATGAAAAGATGCCAACATCACTAGCCATCAGAGAGATGTAAATTAAAAACACAACAGATATCACCTCACACATCTCAGAATGGTCATCATTGATAAACAAACAAATGGCAAGTGCTGGTGAGGATGTGGAGAAAAGGGAACCCTAGTGCACTGTTGGTGGGAATGCAGCATGGGATATCCTTAAAAAACTAAAAATGGAACTGCCTTTTGACCCAGCAATTCCACTGCTGGGATTACATCCTAAGAATTCTGAATTACCAATTCAAAAGAATTTATGTACCCCTATGTTCATAGTGGCACTATTTACAATAACCAAGTGCTAGAAAAAGTCTAAGTGTTCATCAGTAAATAAGTGGATCAAATAAATGTGGCACATTTACACAATGGAATACACCATGGCAGAAAGAAAGAAGGAACTCCTGCCTTTTGTGACATCATGGATGGAACTGGAGAATATTATATTAAGTGAAACAATCCAGTCGCAGAAAGACAAATACCACATGATCTCACCTATAAGAGGAATCTAATGAACAAAGTAAACTAATGAACAAAATGGAACCATTGTCATGGAAACATGGAACAGACTGAACATCACCAGAGGAAGTGGGGAGGCGGTAATGGCGGAAAAAAGGGGAAGAGAGTAGACAAAGAATGTGTATGAATGACCCATGGACATGTACAACAGTGTGAGAATTGACTTGGAAGTGGAGGTTGGGGTGGGTGGAGGAGGGCAAAGCGAGAAAAATTGGGACAACTGTAACAAAATAACAATAAAATAATGACAAAAGTGCTTAAACAGGGCAAAAAAGTGGAAACATTTTAGGAGGCTATACATATAATAATCAAAGAGGAGGAAATGAAAAGAAAAGGAAAGTTTTAGGTTTCTGGCTTGCATCAATGGTTATATAAAGGTGAAATTTACTAAGATAAGGAACACAAACATATAAACACATTTAGATTAAAGTACACTTTGGGTATACCTTGAATACATATGAGTGGAGATGTTTAATGAGCAGGCAAACATGTACACATGAGACTCAGGATAAATATAACTAGAATATCCATATTTGAGAGTTATTAAAACATACTATGTATTAAATCATCTAGGATTTATGGGACTGCTAAGAGAAAACATCTAGATAAAGAGTAAGATAGAATGCTCAGAACTGAAACTCAAGAAACAACAATTAGAGGTTGAGAACACAATAAGGAAATGCAAGACAAAATGAGAAGGTGTCTGACAGCAGAGAAAGCCAAAAGAACAGTCTTGAAGAAGCCAAAACAAGATTGTTTGTAGAAAGTAAGAGTCTTTATTGTGCAAATAATTCTAGGAGCCCTGAATAGCAATGAGTAAAAATGCCTGTGGACTATTTTTCTAAAAATATTTGAAATGATATGAAAGCAATAATTAATTTCTAAATAAAAATTTTCAGGGTATGTGTGCGTGTCTTTATTGTTGTCTATCAATAACTATAAAACATTGTGGTTTTCAAATATTCCCCTATTGAAATAACTCGCCTTGATGTGAACCACATAAGGCATCAAAATTAATATAGGATTTTGTAATTTATTAAATATAATGCTAAATGATAAATTATTTATTATCAAGGAGCATTCACAATAAAACACTTATTCTTAAAGACTAGGTAAGGGAAAATGTTCAGTTATCACAAAGCAGAAGACATTTCCCCATGTTAGTTTATTCTGAAGTCTGTGAAAGGATAAAGTTCATTTGAGGCCATATGCTCTTCTTATTCTCACTGCTTCATAAACTGGAAAAATTAAAAGCACTCAGTTTAGAACTATGCAGTTACAAAACTCTGTTTTGAAGGGTCTACAGATGAATGCCAAGAGGTTATCCCACAGCGAAAATAATTGGATGCCCCAGAGGTTAGCTTTTATTTTTTTATTTTTGAGCTTCTGCTTCTTTATCTCATTCCTAGCTTTTCTATCTCCTAAAATCCTCTTAAAAAAGTAAAAGTGTCAGCATGGTGACTTTAAAAGAAAAAAAAAGGGTGCAAAAGGAAGCTGTGCAAACTGAGTAGAAAAACTGATTGTGGTTAAAATGTGTTTTATAATTTTTCCTTACTCATTCTTTAAACTGTGAGGCATTTGGAAGAATACTAGTTTTTTACAAAGAAATATAAATTACTAGAACATCTAATAATACTATGTATTATAGATCACTTATAACAACTCACAATGCATCCAGACTTACTATTACAATGTGATCTGTCTCATGTGATTACAGGCCATTAAAATATACATTGCATCAAGAATCCAGTAAATTTTACTATTATATCTTAATGGTAGGATAATGATTGGCTTCCGACATGGGCTCACATGACTGTCCTACTCCAAAACAAGAAATAGAGACATTCAGGTTTCATTGTCATACACCAGAAGAGTGACAGCATATGCTCATTGATGTGAGGATTTCAGACTTTCTAAATATGCATATGATGCTTAATCTTCACTAAGATATATATGTATATATAATATATATACACACCTATATATGTACATACATATATACATGCTTAGATATGCATATGTAAGTATGTATATATAATTTTAAATCTATGATTTAAAAATATATTTTTATATATATATATTTGTGCTCACACACACACACAAATGCATGGCTGTCATTATCAAACATTTGAAATAGTGAACAATTCCTGTAGTTAAAAAAAATAATAAAAGACTCTACTGGGTCCTTTTTCTGTATGTCATCTTCAAAACATTATTTTCGTCTCTTTCTCCGACAGCTTGACTTGAAACCTCACAGAGTGAGAACTGATATAAACTGATGCAAAGCAATACTGGGACCTCATCAAAGGTGAAAATGTCTCCTTGGATAAATTCTTATTGTACAGATTTTGATTAATGTGAAGCACATAATTACATTTATTAAATGAATATTTAATGTTCATACTTACATGTGTCATAGCATAATGGCACTAGAGTCCAACTATTTAAGATCAAATCTCGGCTCCACCATTTATATTTACTACGTGATCATAAGCAAGTTACTTTACTTATAGCTCGATTGTTTTTCATGAGGAAAATGGAGAAAATTTGTTGGAACTGCCTCAGGATCACATGTTAAAGTGTGAGTAAAGTGCTTGAACATTTCAGACCATTGATGACATTCAGGAAAATACAATCGGGTAGCTGATGGTGATGGGAGAACTGTATGAGGCCCCAAGGTGCCAACTCTGAAGGGGACTGAGGCATCATTGTCCTAGGTACAATGTTTCTTTTCACTTCTTCAATAAATATCTCTATTTCTCATATTACATGGCTGGATACCTTCTGGACAGACCTCATATATTCCACTGGAAAAACAAGACATGATATTGTGGCACTTAGGTTAATTCCATGCCTTGGCTATTATAAATAATGCCGCAGTGAACACAGTGGCACATACGTCTTTATGAAGAAGTGTGTTCAGGGTGCTTGGGTAAATACCCAGAACAGGTATTGCTGGATCCTATGGTAGATCTATTGTTAATTTTTTAAGGAACTTCCATACATTGTAAGTTGTCTCTTTTGTTCAATAAAATTCCATCACTTTCACAAATTTCTTTGAAAACATTGAGGCTGCTTTATTCATTTCCTCTTAGTGTTATTTTGATGCACTTAATATGATACTGCCAATATTTAACAAAATTTATTAGTCCACAGACAACACACACACATTTACTAGTTCAGCAACATTTTCTTGTTCCCAAGTTTCATTGACAGCTTTTCTTAACTTCCCTTGTGTTTTGGCACAGTTTGTCTGGCCTCGCTTGATTTATGTAAGTATTTGATTATATGCTATTATTTCAAAAGTGCTATGAAGACCCTGTCAAGAAAAGGGTGATGACACATATACTTCTAGAAGTTTATCAATGTAAATCTAGGCAACTCTATAGTTTTCTAGCAGTTTCCAAACCTCTATAGTTCACGATAGCCTAAGCTGATCTCTTCACAAAAGTGTAAATAAAGAATATAAAAGTATGTTTTTTGAGAAAAATATAGAAATTTAGAGACAATAAACATGTCAGTGGAGAAGATACCAAAATAAAAATGAAAATTAATTGCACTAAAAGTAAACTTTAATAACTGCCTAATGCACTTTTATCCATAAACTTTAGCAAAGTTTTCAGGGCAGGAAAAGCCCATCTGTTCTAAACAAAGAGAGAGAAAATAACCTAATATATTATTTTATAAGACTTTGGACTACATTTACTAGCTGACAAGGTTTTTTAACTCTTTCCTCTAACCTATCTAAATGATATACAAATATTTTTTTTTATTCTAAGAAACCTATGATGTAGAAGTTAAATCATCCACGGCCAGGATTTTCTAAGTACAAATAAAGCCTCTCTGATTCACAACTCTAGTTCTCCAATGTTACACGTCACTCAGATGTAGAACCTTGCACCAGGAGCTATGGTTTTTATTGTCCACAGCCTTCCATGTGAACATTCACTAGGTGTTAAACAATGTATACCATGAACCTCCCACAAATGAAGAAAAACTGATAGCTGAAGAATTCTCCTCGAAATCTCAATGATCTGACTTTGGTAAAATAAGCCAAGTAATGATTTTCATCTTCAGGGACCTATGTCTGTTTCTGTTTTGAAAGGGCTGCATGTAATACTAGCTAAGATTCATCACAATCTCAGCTTTTTAAACTAATAATTGGAGGACCTGGTTTCAAAGAATAATGCAAGACAGTTTTCACGTAGATTCTGCATACGCTTCTATCTGCTCTGCACTACAATGGTAATACATGTCCGTGCTTCACTGGCTTTCTGCTCGGGTCACACACCTTTCTCTCTTGCAAAAAAAGTAATTGCCACTGGCATTGTGTTTTGTTTTTTTTTTCCCATTACTGGATTGATGTACTTGTATGAAGCAAAGCAGACATCAGTTTTTGTACAAGAAAAATTTTGAGGTATGAAATTGCCCAGGATCCACCTGAGGGTTTCACAGTGAAGGAGCCATCAACCACCAACTTACTGTAACATTATCTGAAACCTGGACATTATTGAGGCATTGGACATTTTTAAAGATTCTTGAGCAGTTTTTAACAGAAATAAACTCCAGCTTTAAAAACAACGGTAATGAAATCCATGTAGCGACAGACATTTAGGAATATAGTGATAAGAAAGTGGTGAGGGTCGCACAAGTGCTTCCATTCACCAAAACTGTAAATGTCAGGCCCATGGATTTCACAATATATACACTATACTTCGGTAGAATAAGACATAGTTAAAACTTCTTGTGACTTGTTTGTCTTATCAAAAGAATTTGCAGCATTATATTTTCTTGTTTGATTCATTTTCTCTTGGCTTTTTAAAATAAGCGATAAGACACAAATTTAGAAGCTTCTAATGGAAACTGTCAAATAACTCCATATTCAGAATTGGCTACAGAGTCTTAAATCTTGTAAGACCGTGGTCGAGTTTGAGAACAACTTTCAACAAGCTAAAGCTTTAGTGTGTTATCTTTGTAAAGGACTACAGTTCTCAATAAGTCATAATATTTTACTTTATAAAAATATGATAAAGAAGATAAAGCAATGATACAGAACAACTTTTAGCAAATTCTTCAAGTCTTGTTGAGTATTAGAAAATAGGCACAATAAAATAGATGATTTTATATCTTTGAAAGTACCTGGAACTCTGATCAAACTTCAGGGCCAGCCACAAAAAAGTATCAATCCTGGTACTGCATTCCACAGAATCTGATCAATTATGAGGTGCACTTATTTCTTTTTTTTTTTTCATTTTATTTTAATTGTTGTTCCAGTACAGTTTTCTGTCTTTTATTCCCATTCCAGCCCACCTCCCCAGTCCTTCCCACCTCCCTCCCATTTCCATCCCCTCCTAGTTTTTGTCCATGTGTCCTTTATACTTGTTCCTGTAAACCTTTCCCCCTTTCCCCTGAAATTCCCTCCTATTTCTTATTTGCATTTCAGCAATTACCCAGATAGCATTGCCTGCCACTTCAAGGACAAGAGACCTGAAACTGAGACCATGAATGATACAAATACTCTCACAGCACAACTTGATGTTTAACATATCCTAACAAACTGCCATTCTCAAACACTCTTATTCTTTACATCTCATGAAGCCATCTTGCCTTTTCAATGGTTTATTATTTTTGTGAATAATTATTTTAGGTCATTTTACTCATACAAAAACAGTTGAAATCAACACCTTTTCAACTGTTTATTTTTGTGTGAATAATCTTTTTGTGAATCAAATTTGCACTTATTGGCATAGAAATATTGTTTCATTAACTGAAAATTTTGCCTGAGAATGAAATGAAAACTCTAAATTTTCCACAAAGATAATTAACATCTACAGCTTAGGAAAAAGAACTTTCCATGGTTAACAGTTCTGTAGAATCTCAGAACCAAGGAGGATCTTAGAAATCTTCACATCTGTTGATTTGCAGATGAGAAAAATGTATCTGAAATTCACACAGCTGACTGAGAAATCGATCCATCTCTGGGCTCATGGATTTGCCTACCATTGCAATATTAGCTCACACTTCAATAATTTTATCATGCCTCAAGAAAGCATTTCAATCTTGACATTAGTTCCTCTCCAATTCCTGAGAGCACAAGGCTCTATTTTATAGTACACCTTGTGGTATTATCAGAAATTTCAGGTTTTAAAAACTAATTTCAAGACAATCTTTAAAAAATACTGACAGCATGTTGTGTGTCACTTGGATCGCTGCACCCGAGCGTGAGGGCTGCCACTGTTTCCCTTTGTCGTCATGCTTACTCTCAGGCAGGCGCCAGTTATTACTCACCAATACTGTTAATGTTCATGAAATGACATAAAACACCAGGCATTTCTGATTCTGTGACTCACTGCATTTGAATACCAATGTTTTCGAACATATCACAGTTGTGTGAGGACTGCGTCGTTACTTTGGAAACCATGAATACTAAATTCAGAAGGACATTCTGGAGGGAGGAGGGGAGGGATGGGTGGGTTGGCTGGAAAGGGAGTAAAGGATAGAAACTGTACTTGAATAATGATTAAAAAATAAACCAGAGGGGAGAGGGGAGGGAATTTCAGGGGAGAAGGGAAGGGTTTACAGGAACAAATATAGAGGACACATGGACAAAACTAGGGGTGTTGGAAAGGGGAGGGAGGAGGGGAGGAATGGGTGGGTGGGCTGGAATGGGAATAAAGGATAGAAACTGTACTGAATAAACTAAAATAAAAAATTTAAAAAAAAATAAAAAATAAATTAATAAATTAAAAAAATAAATAAATAAAACATTTAATAAATATCCTCTATTTGTATAATTAAAAAAAAGGAAGGACATTCTTCTTGAAAACAAAGTCGTGTGTGCTTTTGCTCAGTACTCAATCCGAGGATAGGTCACAAATCCTGAACCGGTACGTACATTCCATGAACCACTGTTGGCTGATTTCATTCATACGGACAGCTATTGAAATTTAAAACAATATCATGAGTCACATTAAACTTTCAGGTATTTTGTATTTAATTTCTAAATTGGTCTTTGTTTCATAGTTGCATAACAACAAAGCACAACAAACTTAAAACTACCTCTGTGTTTGCAGATATTTAACATTTTAATTAAAATAATAACAGAATTCAATTGGAAATCATTTTAAAAATTAAAGAGGCTTTAACAGTTTTCCAGATTGAGAAACAGTATCCTATTTAATAAAGACCATAAAACAGGCTCAACAAGTTCATGTACATGGTTGAGTTCCTGTGTCTGGCTGTGAGCACAGGGGAGGCTTCAGCTCTGCTCTCCCGTCAAACACATTATTCTTTCTACTGGAGCTTTTGTACACAGAATCAGTAAATTTTAGTTATTGTATTTCCCATAAATAATTAGAGCAACTACAGTTTATTACAGTTTATTTACAGTTATTAATAAACAATAAATTCAAAACTTTGTATGATAACAAAAAAGAAAAAGGCAGCATAAAATTGCATGACAAAAATGATCTAAAACTATAGGAATATACTAGCAAAACCCAGCAACAAAATTTCCTGACAGATGTTCATACTGAAGATATGGTTTTGGGGGACTTTTTTGGGAATCAAAGAAAACTAGATTGAAATTATTTTATCACTTACTAGTACACGGATTTGATGAAATGGTTTTCTAAACAGTCACATGAAATCTCTGTCTAATATTTCCTAATTAAATATATTTATGGAGCATTTCTTGGTGTCTTATTTTGCTTTAGTTTTTATTGCAGCTATTTTGTGGCACAGCATTCTTCTTTGTCACCATAATATACTTTTAGAACAAAAATTGGAAATAATAAAATGTATAGAAAGGAAAAAATGATGTAAGGAAAGCAAGAAGAGAAGGGAAGAAGAGAGAGAGGAGGGAAAGGAAGTTAATTTTCATACATTTTTTTCTGCTTATTTTCTGGACATTCGTGCTCATTTGCTAGGTTTATTATAGCTCACTATTCATTATAATAAATTTCAATTTTGAAAATACCAAATGAAAAGTGAAACCAAGTAATTTTTACAGAAAAGTTCTTCTGGGATTTTTATAATTTGGGACAGAAGAATAGACTCAAAATGATCACTCAAAATCTTGAAGCAATAACAAGATTAATCAATCTGAGTGCATTAAAAATGTGTTAGAAGGTCATGTATACCGTGTTTGTAAGTATACATGTGTTTGCTTTTGCAAATTACACCACAGGCAAAAGTCACATAGTGCTAGGGCACAGAGTGCTATAAAAGTCACTTAGAAAAAGAGCAAGAACCTGATAGAGGAACAGACAAATTAGGACAGTTGACAAAAAAAAAAGGATTAAATGTATCAAATCTCATTTTAAATTAATTAACTTATTTTTTAAATGTTATCACATTTTAGCCATATTTGTTTTTTTAATTTTTGAATTTTATTCATTATTCAAGTACAGTTTCTATCCTTAACTCCCATTCCAGCCCACCCACCCATCCCTCCCCTCCTCCCTCCCTTTTCCAATCCCCCTAGTTTTGTCCATGTGTCCTTTATATTTGTTCCTATAAACCCTTCCCTTCTCCCCTGAAATTCCCCAAAATTCCCTCCCCTCTCCCCTCTGGTCACTGTCAGCCTGTCCTCTATTTCAGTGTCTTTGGCTATATTTTGCTTGTGTCTTTGTTTTGTTGTTTAGGTTCCTGTTAAAGGCGAGATCATATGGTATTTGTCTTTCACTGCTTGGTTTATTTCACTTACCATAATGCCTTCCAGCTCCATCCATGCTGTTGCAAAGGGTAGGAGCTCCTTCTTTCTTTCTGCTGCATAGAAGTCTATTGTGTAAATGGACCATAGTTTTATGATCCATTCATTTACTGATGGGCACCTAGATTGCTTCCAGCACTTAGCTATTGTAACTTGTGCTGCTATGAACATTGGGGTGCATAGGTTCTTTTTGATTGGTGTTTCAGGGTTCTTAGGATATAGTCCCAGCAGTGGAACTGCTGGATCAAAAGGCAGATCCATTTTTAGTTTTCTGAGGAAATTCCATACTGTTTTCCATAGTGGTCGTACCAGTCTGCAATCCCACCAACAGTGTACTAGGGTCCCTTTTTCTCCACAACCTCTCCGGCACTTGTTGTTTGTTGTTTTGTTTATGATGGCCATTCTGACTGGTGTGAAGTGGTATCTCATTGTGGTTTTAATTTGCATCTCTCTGACAGCTAGCAACATTGAGCATCTTTTCATGTGTCTCTGGATCCTCTGTGTGTCCTCCTTGGAGAAATGTCTATTGAAGTCCTTTGCCCATTTTTTAACTAGGTTTCTTGTCTTCTTAGAGTGGAGTCATGTAAGTTCTTTACATATT
>CM052538.1:18687053-18767107 GCA_028533065.1 Trachops cirrhosus
AATCCCAAAAACCAGATAAAGACACAACAAAGAAAGAAAATTTCAGGCCAATATTGCTGATGAACATAGATGCTGAAATCCTCAACAAAATATTGGCAAACTGCATCCAACAATACATTAGAAAGATCATACACCATGACCAAGTGGGATTCATCCCAGGGATGCAAGGATGGTTCAATATTCACAAATCAGTAAATGTAATACATCACATAAACAAAAGGAAAGACAAAAATCACATGATCATATCAATAGATGCACAAAAGCATTTGATAAGGTACAGCATCTCTTTATGATAAAAACACTCAACAAAGTGGGAATAGAGGGAGCATTCCTCAACATAATAAAGGCTATATATGACAGACCTACAGCCAACATCATACTCAACGGGCAAAAACTAAAATCTTTTCCACTAAGATCAGGAACAAGACAAGGCTGTCCACTTTCACCACTTCTATTCAATCTAGTACTGGAAGTTTTAGCCACAGTGATCAGACAAGAAAAGGAAATAAAAGGCATCCAAATCAGAAAGGAGGAAACAAAATTGGCACTGTTTGCAGATGACATGATAGTGTACATAGAAAATCCTATAGATTTGACCGAAAAATTGTTTGACCTAATAAATGAATTTGGCAAAACAGTGGGATACAAAGTCAATATCCAGAAATCAAAGGCATTTTTGTACACCAACAATGAAACAGAAGAAGCAGAAGTCAAGAAAAAAATCCCATTTGATATAGCAAAAAGAAAAATAAAATACCTAGGAATAAACCTAACTAAAGAGGTAAAAGATGTGTATTCAGAAAACTATATAACACTGAAGAAAGAAATCAAGGAAGACACAAACAAATGGAAACATATACCGTGTTCATGGATTGGAAGAAGTAATATCACATCTCTTAAACATGTGAAAAATATGCAATCTCATTTATGTAAGTGGTAATGTAATTTTAAATTGAAATGCAATCTCATTTTTGGTTTGATTTTATAGACCAAGAATTTGCAAAAATCTAAAAGTTTAACTCCATATGCCATTTTGATGTTCAAGGACTCATGCACTCTCAGGCTGGGGGCATTGCAAATGGGTGCAGGTATCACAGGCAAAGACAGCAATACCTAACAAAACTACACACGAACTAAAACTTTGACTTGCCAATTCTCTTCTAGGATTCCATCTCAACTTTGAACCAACAAAGTGTAAAGTGGCATGTGCATAAGTATTATTTTTAATTGCAAATGAGTGGAAATAACTGAACATCTTAAAAGAGTAGGTTGTTTAAATAAACTGTGAAATACATAATGAAATGCTAATGAAGACATAAAAACACACTCCCAAAGTGTTTCACTATGAATCATAATTTATGCAACATTTCTATACATTAGAAAATAATTCTAATTAGGAAACTAGCCATGCCAGATGTGTCTGTCAAAATTTTTTCCTACATTATTTTTAGGTAAATTACAGATCACATAACAAAGTCTTTGAGGATGGACTGGACTTGGAGCTGAATACTAAAAATAATAGTATTTGGGAAAGTTAAAAAATACAAAGAATAAGACCACATAGGTGGAAAGACGCAAGCTAAGTGATTTCCAAATGATCATTTCATCAAAGGCTTGGGGAGTTGGGGACAAGCTATCATGTATTGAATCCTAGAGAACCTGTGGGAAATGTAATGTTGAAGCATATTAAATTGTTTGAGGCACAAAGTTTATTCACTTGCATTTGTTGCAAGCATTTTACATTTTTCACTGTATTTTTGTTGCAATATTTATCCCCAAATTATATTTGTGATGAAGTAAAATTGTTATAAAATCAAAGCCTACTCTAGTTGTGACTGACAATGGCTTAGCACACTGCTTCCTTTTGCACTTCGGGCTACATTTGAACCATTTAATTTGTTGGGGGAAACAGTGACATCAATAAGAATACTGTCAGAGTCTACAAATGACTTACCGTGAATGAAAAGAATGGGGTGAAATCTCCTTTATCTGAACAGCTTTAAAGGAAACAAAACAAACAAGCCAAACCAGCATCTAGAGATCCATTACGAATAACATCAATGTTGACAAAATTATTTGAATGCATTCTTGTCATTCTGGATAAAACATTTCTTTTGGACATTTTTGTATTCTAATCCACATCACTATTATGAAATATAGAAATAATTTAAGTAGACAGTTATGTCAGAATTTTTACTGGAGTTATAAATCATGGAAAATAAAAAGCTTTGGATGAAGCGCATAAGTTTTTTGAAGCCAACTGGGGTTTCCCAAATGGCAGAGAGTTTACTAGTTTTTTTCAAAAATGAGACCATATTTTCATAGATAAACTCTCATATGGCCTTTCAGCCATGTTCAGTACTGCAATTTTATAAACCAAGCAATAACAAGATTAATCAATTTGAAACATTTTCACATTTAAATTATGGCAAGTTATATATAACTGCTATTATAGTTAATAGTATGGGTAACCTTGACTTGGCTAAAGGATGTCCAGATAATGCTGGAAAAGATGAAAAGAAAGTAATTAAGAAAGAAGAATAGCTTACATTAAAAATATTTAGACTTCACACTTAGATGTATTTTTATTTAAATGTACCATTAACTGAGGAATTTTCTCAATAATGATATTTGAGTCATTTATTAAGTTCTGGATTGCTTTTTAGATTCTGGAGGTACAAGAAAAATTTGTTTTTATGTTAATGTAGCTCATAATCAATGGAAACTCTAACATTGAAAATTTTTAGGGATAGTTTCAATTGCTATACTATTAACAAATTATGTTTCTATAGCTAAGAGGATGCATTGAGTCAATAGTGACTTAACTACCACTTTTTTTCCTAACCAGCAAATCATAATCTTTGCTGGTGGAGGGTCTTGCCATTACCAAACAAAAATGGGGTTCAGCTGCCCACTGCTACCTAAAGGCAAAATCTAGTTGCATAGGCTGGTGAGAAAGGAAAGAGGCTTTGATTCAAATGCTGAACAATCTAGGAGAATGGGGGACTCCAGGTCTCAAAGCTCATCTCCTCCACAAAATCCAGACAAAATCCAGCTGTCCTCAGCAAGACCAAAACAAAAGGCAATGCCCAGAATTCCTGCTCTATTTTAAAGTACTATCCTTTGGGACTCAAGGCAACTGCTGTTGATCATCCAGGTAGCTTAGCTTGTTCCCAGCTGCTGTCTGCCTTCAGGCTCCCTCCTGGAAGCTGTGTGTGGAGCCAGTGCTGCTGTTGGCCATTCAGCTTCTAGAGCCACAAGGCCCCATGCTCCCAGGCTGGAAGCCACACAAATGTGACTGCTAAGGTCACGTGGCCCATGCAGAAGACAGGCCTGTGCACAATCCAAGGTACAGGCCCCAAGCAGCTAGCTACCAGCAAGAGATAGTTTCTTTATTCTCCTGGGTTTATATTAGTTTTGGGTGTGGGATGGACCAGGTGCTTTCTCAGAATGACAAATTATCTTCCTAAACGTTTGTGCACTTTGGGTGGGTCTATCTCCCAAACCAATCCCTTCTTTTCCCAGGTTAGACAGACAAGCTTCTCTGTCCAGCACCTCCCCTGCCATCATTTTGACTACTGTTGCACAGGTGCCTGCTTTCTCTTGTCTCACACCCAATCTTGGACTGGAAATGGGTAGGAGGACTTTTTCCCCTCTATACAATTATCTTGCTAGCCTTGCACGTGCTCACTGTAAGAACCTCCCGCTGACACCAACTTTCCCAGAAGTGGGGGAGATTCCTGTGGCATTCAATCAGCTTCATATCTCCTATGTCCTACTGCGCATACAAAATGAGTTGCCATACTTAGGGCCCACTGGCAGAGAATGACTTGACTGAACAAAAACAACTAAGTAAAGGGACCCTGGAAACCTCACAGGGCCTCTCATTCAACACCGAGCGTGGCTTCAGCAGCAGGGGCAGGGCAGCTGCAGCCAAGAACAGCACTTTGCGCCAGGGGTGGACAGTCGGCAAGACACAAGCTCTGTTCAGTGTGGCCTCACAGTCCCACAGAAGTGCAGAAAACTCAGTGTCCTTGCCATGGCCCCAGGTGGTTTGCAAAGGTATTGTATGGCTGCATACCACACCCTCAGTTCCCCCAGGAGCATGGCTCAGTGCAGGCTCCCAGGTTCTATTCCCATGGCCTAGCTCCATCTCCCTTGGCAGACTCTCCTATTCCTCATTCTCTGCCTGTTCCCAGCAGTCTGGACAGGCTATGGATTGGCATCATTGCCTGGAATCTGTAAAAACCACAACATTTGTGAAGTTCAGTAAAGCGAAGCACAATAAAATAAGGTATGCATGTAGTACGTTTGGAGAAAAGTGGTTCCTAAGGAGCTGGTCTTCTCTACTGATAAAGAGTACAGTAGTAAAGGGAAACTGCTATAAAGATATCAGCCTTACTATATTACTGTGAACCCTGAGAAAGAAGACACCCACTAAAAATGGCTCCTGGTGGCTAACTGGGCTCAAGTTAAAAAGAAAAAAAAAAAGCCTGGCAGCCATTCCTACACAGGGGACTCTCATGCAACCTGCACTTTTCGGAGAAGCCTGCACTGAACTGCCTGCCTGCCTGCCTGCCTTTGTTTCTGATATCTGAGCCAGCCTCTAAAAAGAACCTTCTGGAATCCTATTTCGACCAATAGGCCTGAGGCTTTCCCCATCCAACCAGAGCTGTGCAACTTCAAGCAGTCACAGTAGCTCTCTTCTGACCAGTCATGACAGTGACTTTTGGACCAATCAAACTGTGAGGATTTGGAGTCTCCATTTTCATGAGGACAGACCAGTCAGTAGTTTCAAAGGGGACCAGGTATAACATTTCCAGTTAGTCATGTTTAGTCCAAGTGGAGTAATTCTGCCTCAAGAGCAGAGCTTAGAAATTGGCCTGAGGGAGAATTGGCTGTTGCCAATTCTTTGTTTACTACAAGCATTTACTATATTTTAGTGTATGATTTATAGACTCTTCTCTCATTTAAAACATGCTTTCAAGGTTTTGAAAATTTTAATAAACTAGTCCAAAAGTCATTTGGAACAGTTTATCTGAAGGAGAAGGAAAAAAAGACACCAAAGGAAATACATTCTGTTTTGTAAATGATCTTAAACAATTAGAAAACCTATGTCTTAAGAACTGTCAGTTATAACATATAAAGGCAAACAGACTCTCTGGCCCCATCAACAGATGTAGAAACTCACTGCTGTCACTGAAAGATAGGCAGTAGCCCCTTGACTTACTGAAGGCCCATGTGACAGAGGAGGACAAAAAGGGAGTGGGTTGTGGGTGTTTCCCATTAACTTTGGTGTTCCTCATACAACCTGGAAGTTATCAGTTGGTTCAGATACAATTTAAGAAATTACAATATTAGCGATGAATTTTATCAAACGGCAACAAATTTTAAATGAAGAAACTAATCACTGAACATATCATGTTACAAAACTCAGGATCAGAAAGTAACATTGCCTTATTCCTTATAGAGGAAGATATTACAGTATGATTGACAAAATAATTTTTTAAAGATTTTACTCTATGTTTGATAGTAAAATTACAAAACTTCAGATTCAATGTATTTTAAGTTTATTCTTTGATTAAACATATGGCTTGTTCAAGTAAAGCTATGGCCAAAATGCAAACATCTATGAATTGTTTTTAACATAGTGAAATGTGTGAGGTAATTGAAAATTGAAAAGTTTAAGACTAACACTAAAAGCAACTTTCTTCTTACTTCAGAATTTTATTTCTCTATGAAAGTGCATATATGAAAATTAAATTGCTATATACTTAAACTTTAAAATTAATATTATCTGGAATGCTAGGAGGAAAAGAAAAGACTCATTTAAAAGACTCACTCTGCAATAGTCTTTTGATTTCTTAAATAAGCTCACAATATAAAAAAATTTCATAATTCTAATTGCTTTATTTGCAATTCAGTAATGCATTTTTAGGTATGATTTTAATGACTGCTTGTTAAAAATGGAGATTGTTCAGCAATAATTTAGATAGAAAATAAACATGTCTACTTAATTTTAATAGGTATTATATTAAATGTTATAATGATCTGTGCGAATTATTGTATTACTTTTCTGGGCCTGGCTGGTGTAGCTCAGTGGACTGAGAGCCAGGCTGCAAACTGAAGGGCCGCCAGTTCAATTCCAATCGGGGCACATGCCTGGGTTGCGGGCCAGGTCCCCAGTTGGGGGTGTGTGAGAGGAAACCAATCAACGAATTTCTCACAGACCAATATTTCTTTTCCTCTCTTACTCCCTCCCTCCCCTATCTCTAAAAATAATAAAAATCTTTAAAAATTCTGAATTGGTATAGTTTTGGTATTTCATGACTTTATTGAATATTTTTTATATCTAGGAAAACTTCCACTAAAATGTGAAGTTATATGATAATAATTTTGTGGGTTTATATTTAATAAATGGTGATTTTCCTTTGGCTTTCACTTCTTAATTAAATAATAAACAATAAACCCATCTTTAAGTAAAGGTGTTATTGCCTTGCTGAATTACAAGGAATTGCATGCATCAATTCGTTCTAATGTACTAGAGAAGAGTTTCTGTTTTCTCCTTCAAATATTTTTTTTATTTTATTAGCAGCCACAGATTCCTTTTGAAAGGAAACTACTTCAACCCCAATCTGCTGTTGAAGAAACAGCCTAGCAATTCTTTTTTTTTAAAGATCTTTTTAATTTATTTTTAGAGAGAGGGGAAGGGAAGGAGAAAGAGAGGGACAGAAACATCACTGTGTGGTTGCCTCTCATGAGGCCCCCACTGGGACCCTGGCCCGCAACCCAGGCATGTGCCCTGACTGGGAATGGAACCTACAACCTGCAGGTCCATGCTCAATCCACTGTGCTTCACCAGCCAGGGCAACCTAGCAGTTCTTAATGCATAGATGACTGTACTGGTTGTAATGTCAACGATCTCCCTACTCACAGGTGAGGGGATGACAAGATGGAAATCAGCCAGTCAGTGACTAGGAGAAAAAAGAAACATCTTCCCAGAGCACATCAGAAGGTATTTGGGCCAAACCATATTTTTTATTATGAATCAAGGAACTGACATTAAAGGATGTACATACAGGAAAAGCACTGCACAATCATGGACAATATAAGCCATGACTAACAAAACTATGTGTCATTAAAGGCCATAAGTAATAAGCAGATATAAGGGAGTATAATGGAATAAAGGATGAAGTTGTATGTGATATTACTTATTTTTAATGAAGCATTATTTATAACGAGAATTATTATAGTTCTCAGGTCAATAGATTAGTACCACATAATAGTTTATATCTTATCAATTTGATGAAAAATAAATTATATATTCTTACTTTGTGAAAAAAGGAAAATAGATATTGAGGCATTCTTTCAGACACTCCTTCATTAAAAAAAACAAATAAAATCAATTACTTGTATTTTGCCTATATTGTAAGTTAGTAGGTCAAGAGATTTAGGATGGAATCCTGCCCTTAATATATTTTTTGGTTATGGGAAGATCAGCAAGTAAACGATTGAAATTTTGGCCTTTTATCCACACTACATTTTGAGAATCTGAAACCTCCTTTTTTAAAATTCCAATATGTGCTTCTATTCTTTAGTCAATTAATTTTATAACAACATATGATACAGTGTATCACTCCTTTATTTTGGAAAGGCTTTTTCCTTTTACTGATTCTCTCTTGATTTTTTTCTTATGTCACTGGACATTTATAAGCAGTATTGTTTGTTGGTTTTTACTCCTCCTGAAGTATCAAAGTCTTATAAATTCTTCTCAATCTATGCCCTTTCCAAGTATGATTTTAAGTAATCTCTTAATTTTAAATTCCATACATGTATAGTTTATATATACATACATACATTTTATATCTCCTGTCAACATCTCAAACCGAAATCACAGGAGTCACATCTTTAATTTCTTTATCTCACATTTGGTATCAAGTTTATTCCCAACATGACATCTTCTACCCCACAAAGTAGCTCACTTTTGCCAAAATCAAAATACTACTACTATCACATTGTGTTTAACAACAAGGCTTGTACCAACCGTACACTCAAGAGGACTACCTTGTGTTTGGGTATATTAATCACTTTTCTTTTTCATTTGTCAAGTAAAATATCAGTTGTTAATAGGCAGGTATGGTTAACAGCCCAAATATGGTTACAGGAGCATCTAACAGCATAAGAATGCAATCATTTGTCAACGAGTTGTAATATCCATATTGTGCAGTATGTTGGATGGCATATAACACAAGAAAGTTATTTCCTCTGTGTTTAAAGATTAGTTCTTTCCAATTAAGAAATAACTCATTAGATTAAACAGACTAAATAAATAGACACAAATAAAGGTCAAAATTCAGGACGCTTATTTTCCCCCAAGTGTGCAAATAACCATAATTCTAATCCATATGATAGACAGCTGCTAATATTTGAGATCTCAAACATTTGGGTACACTGTAAACATGTTTGGAGCTTTTTACGGATACAGATTTGAGAACACCACTATCAGAGGTTCCTATTCAGTGGGTCAAGATTTCTAACTTGTTTAAGGGCTGCCCAGGAATGCCATGCTAACTAACTAGGTTTGCATGCAGGTAATATCTTGTAAACAGAGGGTAATAAAATAAGCCTCACATATTACAAAAGTATCTTGGGAAAAACAAGTCACTGCAAACAACAGGAAACACTTCTTCACTGGAAATGTGTATACAGGGTGGGGCAAAGTAGGTTCACAATTGTTCGTATGGAAAGCAATACACTAATTCATAAATAACAATACAAGAATAAACTGTGTCTTATGTGTTCATACCTGTAAACTACTTTTGCCTCACCCTGTATCATGTGTCATTTCTGTTCAAAGTGCCATAGCATCAGAAGACCGGAAGTGTCTGCTCACCAGGAAGTTTAGGAAATGCACAATCTCAAGCTCCCCATTTGTCATCCTGAATCTAAGTCTTCATTTTAATATGATCCTCAGGTAACACATTAATGTTTAAGAAATACTAGAATAAGAGCAACAGAAGAGCTATGTCTGTTCTGTACATTTCACTACTGATCTGGAAACCATGTGGTACTACAAAGCGATTTCTGCAGAGGAATAAACTGCACCATTCTGTCTCCCACCTTGGTATTGCTTGCTTGTTTGTTTGGTGGCAATGAATTTTATTCCAGAAACTTTGCTCCACATGCATTAATGTGAATACATTCAGTATATTGAATTAATCTACAGGGGAAAAATAACAAACTACTGCTGCCTTTATATTCCCTTTTCATTTGATAACTCTATGCACTAAATGGGAAAAATGCATTGATTTTAAATCTATCAGATTTCAATTAGAACTTTTTTAGCATACACACCTGTATCGGAAAACTGATAAACCGACTATTGTTAGGAAGCAAAAGCAGAGCAGTGACAGATTGCTTTACATATTCTACTCACAGGAAGATTAACTTCCTAGAAAATTCTGTCTTGTTATGAAATGCCATTAACTCCTGATAGTCATAAACACATTAAATAACAACCATCGATGTGTCTTTGACAGCTCTAAAGAATTTGTATGCAGTTTTAATGATGGAGAACCTAACTTATCATTATTTCTGAGTGCCGAATTGATCCTTAGAAGAGAGGCTGATAATTTGATTGTTCTATAATGTACCAGCACATAATTTCAGACAGAGAAATCATTTTATGAAGAAACTAATTACATGCAAATGAGACTCTTTACAAGATGTTAATAGAATTAGAAATACTTTTGAAAAATAAAGAAAAATAGTATAAAATAAAATGTCTGGAAGACAGAGATGATTCAAGAACACTATAGCGGTTACCTTGGGGAAGTGCATGAAGGACTCTATGTCAGGGAGAGGAAACTTTTGTTTCATTTTCTACTGTATCAAGAATACTCTCCTGACCTATATTTTAACCTTCTAAAGCATAGGTGATCATGTGAATTGTGAAATTTGTGACTCGTATTGGAATTGAAGTGGTCTTCATGGAAGACACATCACAAAATTCTCTTATCAAATGTAAAAACAATTTATACCTTATAAGAATTCAGTGAAAGTTACATAGCCATCTTACAATGTATGTTTGTATCTTGTTAGAAAGCATGAACAAAAATAACCCAATATATTCTACAATGTTAGAAAACTCTTTAAAGAAGTTATAGTCTTCTTCAGTCTGCTCTGTGTCCAAGTCTCTGTTTCTATTTTGTTCCTGTTTATTTTGTTCGTTAGATTCCACATATAAGTGAGCTCATATGGTATTTGTCTTTCTCTCACTGGCTTATTTTACTTAGCATAGTAATAATCTTCAGGTCTATATATGATGTTGAAAATGGCAAGATTTCTTCTTTTTTATGGCTGAGTACTATTCTATTGTGTAAATGTACCAGTTTTTTTATCCACTCATCTACTGGTGAGTACTTGGGCTGTATAATTTAATGGAACATAAACTAGAGACAGGTTAATTCTAAGTATGTTTGAAACTACAGTATTCTAAGATATCAAAGAAATGTCATAAGTTGAGATGCTGAGATACCATGTATAGTTTTATTTTGTTGAGAAATATTCAGGTTAATATAAATAAAACATAAAATTGAAATCTGTGAATAATCTATTTTTACTATTGAAATTTGTTTTTAAATCACCAATAATATCCTAGCACAAATAAACAAGCCAGGTACTCTTGTATTTTCTGGATCATCTCTATGTCAATAAACATTAAAATAAGGGTCTCTAATATGAAAATGCGATAAAGAAGATATAAAGCAATTCAACCACAGAACAAATGTAGATACACAAAAATATACGTAGACAAACAACTCAGCGCATGCTATACAACAAATGGATTAGATGGCCACATTATGCCTCAGGAGTCCAATACTCCATGAGTCCCCATTGCTACTACCATTTGTTCCCAACCCTTTTCTTTCATTTAATATCTTGTGCTTTTCATTTCTTACTACTTCCTTCTCCATTAACAGTCAGATCTTCTATTCTATTTTATATTTCATCTGACAACTATGTATCCATAGTGTCTGGTCAAATTTATAGTACCAGACATTTGTTCAACTAATGTGTAATGAAGATCTCAATTCAGAAGTGAGGGCTGGGAAAGTTAGAATAAATTTTAGAGGCATAACAGTTTATATTTTCAAAAAGAAGAGTCACAGAGCATATTAGAGACACATAGAGGCACCTGTGTGGAGATTGGAAAGACATGTGGATGGAATGGTCAGCACATCAGTTGGATTGATGGTAAATGCATGTACATATTATTTGAAGTGAAACTGGAAATGACTTGCTAAGCCAAAACAGATCACTGGGAACCCAGGCAATGGGGTCTGGGTAATATCCAGCAATAATAAATATATGAATAGAGAAAATATATATCTGACAGTCCATAAAAATTCACTCTTTCCAAGAATTAATTAACTCATAATTCAAAAGCAAAATATCTCATTAAAGATGCCTTTCCAATAAAATATTTAAATGTAAATTATGTTCTAAGTAAACAAATAGGGAGTGCAGTGATTTGTTATGACTGAGCTAGTTTTGTTTGCTTTATTTTTTTAATTGTAACTTCCTGCCTATGCATCCTATTTAGATTTGCTTATACAGCTAACTACCACTGTGCATAACTTCCAGAATGGAAAATTAGCCTGGCTAATTTAACCACCAGGATTCTAGTCTAATCCGGTTGATGTATTCCTGATAATTAACAATCTGTGTGCAGCTGCATTGTCCGATATCCAATATAGAGTAAAAGGAAAATGATCATTTGTACATTGTGGGTTTAGTGAACTAAATGAAAGTGCACTATTTGTTATTAATAGCTGTACTTTTCATAAATTTTATGAGTTAATAGGGTTCAATTAATGTTGCCAAGTGGTATGCTTCATACATATGTCTCTGGGGTCTTACAAAGTTAAGAAGACTTTATAATGAATATTTGAGTAGTTATATTGGTATCCTAGTAATTAGAGAACGAGTAATTAATGTGCATCTGTGTTAGGCTCCCGAGTACTGTCAATGACCCTTAGTGTGCAAAAAAGAAAAAAGACATTATGAGCTTGGCAAGGGAATACAGCTTTTCTCTTTTCCTTAAATTTTAGATCTACATCTGTGCTTAATTACAAGAAGAAATGAATTTCCATTAACACTATTAGGCAACATGCTATGATTGGTTGAAACCTACATGGACTGTGAAACTGATCCAGAAAGCTTAGAGGTTAAAATACAATTTTTAATCCCAGAAGGACTTTTTTTTTTTTTTAATAAAATAAGGATGCTAATAGTACTCACCTGGATGTCTGGAAAATATCTTCCTTTTACTTTTGGCCACTTTCTAAAATTGTATGTGATCTAAACAAATATTTGCTAAACAAAAGTGACTTACCACAGCCACTATGATTTTTCCCCCCAGCCATAGGGGATGAGATGCAATAGCATCGCCTTGTAGTAGTTTCAGTTTCCAAAAATGTCACATATATTAATGATAGTAAAGATAGTTTACTAAAAGATAATTGTCACAAATGTTACAAATGACTAGCTGTGCTGATGCTTTCATTTCCAAAGAGATTCAAATTAAATTACTTTTATCTCCTGAAGCAGAATAACATTTCATATTCCACATGATAATGAAATGTATCCTTAGGGCAAGTAGTAGGTCTGCACTTTCTAAATGAGACAGGAATGCTCTAATTAGTATGCAAGAACATACACCTATATTGTAAGAGAAAGATGACTCTCTTGAATGTTCTTGTTCAGTGGCCCTCTAAAATGCTTTCTGAGACAGCTGGTGGCTGTTTTTATAATTAACATACCTTTACTTAAAGTTCTAGTAATATTCTGCCAAATATTCAATTGAACTATCAACTTGAAATGATAATATGCACTCTTTCATATATAACTATGCTATATATAGCTGTCTATAAAGGTGGAATTTTGGAAAAATGTTCAGTATTGGACATCAACAAGCAAATATATAAGTAATAATGGTGTATAATTTCACTCACAGGTAAGTTCAATTTTTGTGTTTTTAGATAGTAAGTTTAAAGCAAGACATAAAAGTATTAGTTGCTATTTAAAGATATAATGTTAAGGAACATCTGTCTTAAATTTGAATCATTTCTCCAAACACATTATGAAAATAAAACAATATATAATCAAATGCATAGTATAAACTAAGATAATATAAAATTATAATCTCTATTCTTGCCCTAATATTTTATGATTCACTGAAGATTGGAAAGAACCTTTTAGTTTTCTAAATTATTTAAGTATTGTACTTTAGATACTCCAGAGTCAATAGGTCCAAGATAAAACTTTGCCTCTCTGCTTCCTTGGCAATGTGACCTTAATTAACACACTTAATTTCTATAATTTTTCTTCCTTGTAACTTTCATCAGGAAAACCAGATGAAGTGATGCCATGGCTGGCATCAGGACCAGATGCAATGACCAATGACTCCTTAGCCTAGCACCAACCAATTGCTGGAGACCGTGGCCCTGACCCTGACTTCATTTTGAGGAATCAGCATATCAAAGGGCACACCTAAAAAGATGAGGAATATTCTATTGAGACCCTCCCCTAAGCAATCCCCTAAAATCCCCACCTCTAGAAAACAGATAAAAACCCTTAAGGCAGTGGACACTGTATGCACTCTCTCTCTAGAACACGCCTACACCTTCTTTCTTCAGATGTGTACCTTTGGTTTCTTTCTCCTAAACTCTAAGGATCCCTGTGTAAATTGCAGCCAGGGGAGAAGTGGGCAGCAGCAGCTCATTGCTGGCTAGTTCCCTGGATCTGTCTCCAAGGGCCCTCTTTTGCCTCTGTAACTTGTTTCCTTCATCCTCACAGTCCACCTGCCTCACTTTTTCTGCCTCTCTGATTTTCTTTCTAAAAGGGCAAGACAGCTCTCTGAGCAGTCCACTTGAATCTTCTCTTTGAGCGTATTTTGACTTTGCATACATGATAAACTTCCTCTTGTGCTAGAGTCCTTGGCTCTGAATTCTTTCTTTGCCAAATTCAAGAACCAAGAGCCAACATTGCTGATAAAAAAGTCATCACACAAAATTGAAAAAGATCCAGCCAATCTATAATGAAATAATCCTGTGCACTTGTTTTGTTTCATGGGATATAAAAGTTAATAATAAAAATTACTATTTCTACCTGGAATAATAATATCTGTATCATTCTGAAATTTGCTATAATGGCTAGTGCTATTATGAAATTGCAAATTTTAAATTTTACCAATACTTTTTGAATGAGAAACACCATCACAAGCTCTTATCTACTTTGTTGTTGCTACAGTTATATTTGTGAATTCTATGGAAATCGTGTATGTGTGTGTGTGTGTGAGAGTGTGATAAATCAAGAGAGTAAAATATAATGAACATTTGTAAAAGCTCTTAATTTTGCCAAAATATCCTTATTAAATTTTATTTTCTAAGAGGCTTAAAGTACCTTGTTTATAATATAGAAGTGCAATAATTCATGAGGTATACTTTAATGGAAAATTTCAAAATAATTGGAGGAATATATGCTTTTGTAGAAAAACTTAGCTATCATATTTTTACATGTTTGAAAATAGTTGCTTCTCTCAGGAATATACTTTAATATATTTTTAGTCACAAATGGTTTTTAAAAAATTTTAAATAATAGTAAAGACTGCAATTGGATTTTATATTCATTAAAGAGAACACAGGTTTTAAAAGGTTGAGAGAGAACAGTTTCAAAAAAGTAAACACAACAGCAATTTCATGCCAGCTCTCACACTTTAATTTAGCACTTGGCCATGTGGACAGAAATAACATAAAGTGAAATGTCTGATGAAGACAACAAGAAGTCAGAAAGGCTATCCACCGAATTATCTCAGATTTTCTAAGCAGTGTCTGCTAGTGACTTATTAAAAAAAATTGAAATATGTAAGGAGGTTTGAGACCTGGGCTTTCCCATACCCTAATGTAACCCTGGTGTCCAAAATTCTTACTCCATTTACACTGAAGTTATAGCTTCCCTCCAACATTGTTAAGATAGAGAGGGACTCTTAAAAATTACTTCCTATCTTTCTAGTGCCTCATTGAAGCTTTGAGATATTTAGTCAATCTCAGATCATTATAACCATTTTCGAAGAAGTACTGATCACATGCTAAGGAGAAATGCTCAAAATAATACAAGTTCATTGTGAATCAATATATAACAAGGCAGCCAAATATATTCAATGAAGAAAGTATAGTTTCTTCAATAAATTGTGTTAGGAAAACTATATATTCAAATTTAAAGAATGAAATTGGACTCCTATGCAATATCACTCATAAAAATTAACTTGAAATTAATTAAAGACATAAATGTAATACCTGAAACCATAAAACTCCTAGAAGAAAACATAAGGATAAACTTTAAAATTGGTCTTGCAAGTTTTTGTTTTGTTTTGGTTTTTTGGATATAATATTGAAAGTACAAGCAGCAAAAACAAAAATAAACATGTGCTATTACATCAAACTCTAAAAACAGCTTCTGTGTAGCAAAAGAAGCAATCAGCAAAATGTAAAGACAACTATAGGAGAAAATATTTGTAAACCATATATTTGATAAGGTGTTAATATCCAAAGTATATTAGGAAGAACTCACACATCCCAAAATCAAATTAAAAAAATAACAAGATTAAAAATGGGCAGAAGACCTGAAGGATGTTCTTTTGGATAAGATAACACATGAATAGACATCTAGAAAGACAACTAATCAATCAAGAAGTTATCTAGAGGAAGAATGATTCAGGCAGATAACAAAAATTCCAAAGCCCTGAGGGAGAGGTTGCCTTGCTTTTCTGAGGTCACAGAGCAAGCTGTTCTCATTTGAAAGGAGGGAGTGAGGGCAAGGTTCAGCAGTCTGAAGTACAGTGACAGCTTGGAGATTGCTGGGGAGGAAGGGCCTGGTCAAATACGGTACAGGATTTATATTTTGTTAAGCGAAATGAGCGTTGTTAGAGGAATTTCATGTGAATAATTACAGAGTCACACCTGCATTTTAATAGGGTCAATCAGGCTGTTCTGTTGGAAGGTGACTGGAAAGTGTAAAGAGAAAAACAAGCAGGCCAGGCAGAAGTCTGCTGCAACAATTCCTGCATGAAAAAGACAGCAGTTTGGATGTCAGTATTGTTGGTAATGAGGGTTAGAATGGATTCCGAAAGGAGAGCTGGAAAAATTTCTGGACTAATTAGATATATAGTAAGTGAGAAACAGAAGTCCACGATGGCTCCAAGTATCGTGGACAGAGGAAATAAGAGAATGTAGTTGCCATTGAAGGAGATGGAGAAGCATAAGAGGGGACTTCAGAATTTACTGTGAGATAAGTCAAGATTGGGGGGTTTGGTGGGTGTACAAGTGAAGATAGCAAATATTCTGTTTTATATCATCCTGGAGTTCACAGAAGATGTTGGAAAGGAGATAAAAATTATGAAGTCATTAGGTGAAAACAACATTTAAAACCATAATAATGGATGAAAACCTCTAGGAAGTGAGTTAGAGAAGATACGGGGCTCCTGCAATTTTAAAAGCAGAAGATAAGGAAGATCACACAAACAAGAGAGGGAGAGGCAATGAAGAAAGAGATTAGTGACTTTCATTAGAAGAGGAGGAGAGGCAGAGAGGGCGAAAGAAGTAAGAGGACAGAAAGCGAGTTATGAAAGAGAAATCAAGTGTTTCTGATAGGTTAATAAAGATAACGATCGATAAAGGAATGCTGAATTAGCAAAGTTTTTAGTAAGAAGTTTGTAGATTCTCTCAGTGAATGAAGGAGCTAAATTCTCAGTTGCAAGTGTGGGAGGCCAAAGTAGTGTTTGTTTTAAAGAAAGAAGATAGTGAAATGATATTTTAGAATTTAGGAGTGTAAATTGAGCAAGGTAGTAGAATTAAAGGGTAGTTTTACTCCTCTCAGCAGGACTGAACACTTCCTGTTTATATTTTCATGGACATACTTAGCACTTCTCACTCCCTTCTTCTACACTGTAAGCTCTCTAAGACAAAAATCACCGTGCTATATATTACTAACAAGCATGTTTTTCATAGAAACCACATTCGAGAATGTTAAATAAGTGAAAAGAAAAAAAGAAGTCCAGGGTTAAGTGGCAGCATAAGGACAATGACCAAAACAGAACCATGAATTTTAGCATCCCCAAATCTTAAATATGCCGAGAGATGCCATCCAACATTGGAGAACTCAAGCACGGACATGAGGCAAAATGGAGCTAGAGGCCCTAGTGTGATCATGGTCACAAAGAAAGAGCAATTTATAACAATGCATGCAGAATGCAACAGGCTTAGCTGTTCTACATCAGGTTTAGTTTACAAGTAATGTGAAATATGTTTTATATTGAGTTGACTACCTTTTATAGAATTTTTATCTTACTCTTGCCTAATTTGCAATTGGTTTCAGGAGTGTGAGTTGTCTTAAAGTGGGGCAAATATGGTTATCTAGTTACAGTGACCCATTCTGGTATAGATGGCCACAGGAAGCTGACTCCTCTGAACAATGTGTTCCTGGTTATCTAAATCAAAGTGACACAGTAGCGTAGGAAATACTGAAAAAGGTGACATAATTAATATAGATATCTAATTATAAATTTGTTAAAAATGATTAAACACACTGTGACCACCCCAACACAGGACGGGAAGCCATGAGAATGATGGTGGATATTTTTAGTGGATGAGGATGTTCCGGATCCTATTTAGGTATTCCCTGGATTATTTGACAGTGCTTTTCTGCTCTCTGCTACCGACAATCATCCAGGATGATTGCCTCGACCTGGAGAATTTCTGTGGACTACAGACAGAGCTTTATCGCCAATCCCTGGTGTTAGTTTCATATTTGTGGCACTGGCTGGTGGTCCCCTGTAGTACATGACCCTTTTCCTTCATATCACTTATGGAAACAAATGACCCTGGATCGTGCCTCCTGCCCCAGCTGTCCCTCAAGCTAGACACCATAAAGCGTTGCCTCACTGTAACTTTAAGCAAACTCATCCCATGTCCACACCCCCAGGTGGGCCTCTAAAGCTGGAAGACAAAAGGAAGGGGCGAATGCTGCTGACACTGCCATTTGAGATCTGATTTGCCTGGCAACTACCCAAAACGCAGAATGCCTAGAAGTGCCTGAATGGACACCCTGTGGGGGAACTTCGACCAGTGTGGAAGTAAAGCAAATACCATATTTTGCCATGTGTAATGTGCACCCACGTTTTGGGCCCAAGCATTTAAAGAAAGCTTTTGTTTTAATTTTTAAATCAGTTTTAATTCAATTTTAATTTAATTTCACAAAAACCCAAGGAATTTTCCAATAATTTCTCCCACATAAATTGTATGAAGAGAAATGCTGCGCTGTTCACCCTATGGTAATAAGGTCAGCATCACCTGCCTTATCAAGTGAATAGTGATCAGCATCATCTTTCTTATTCTGTGGATAACAATACTTCACTCTTTATTTCATTTCATTGAATTTTTGGTCAAAACTGCTTTCCTTGCAAATTCATTGTTAGTTCAATAAAACCAATTATTGTATACCAGGGTATTATTTTGCATTCAGATATTGCTATTGCTTTCCAGAGTTATACTTTTAATGCATAAGAATAAATAAAATAATTAAAAACATTTATATAGATACAGAATTAGTTCTACCCATGTATAATGTGCATTACCTCATTACCTTAATGTGCATTACTTTATTTTTACCTCAAAAGTTTGGGCAAAAAAGTGTACATGATACACAAAAACATGGTAGATAATTATGCTTTGTTTCTACTCTGAACACATTATTTCACAAAACAGAAGGTTACACTAGAAGACATCTTCCAAAACAGAATAATGAACTACTTTTGTTATGATCTCAGATCAGTAATGTGCCCTGATCTTTGCTTCTCTTCTCTCCTAGTCTCACCAAGACTGAATTCCATAATGATGTGTTTGTCCATAATTCCATTAGACACTACTTTTCTGGAATCTAGTCCAAGGTGTTGGGATTTGTTTATGAAGGCATTTACATAATTCTTAGGATAAAATTTATTAAAGTCTACCCTTGGCTATAGGAATAAAAGCAAATCTTGTAATTTTTTAATTTATTTGGTCCAATTAAATCTCTTAATAGTGAGGACTTTTATTAAAAGTAAAGTGTAGAAAACACTTTGTGGGAAAAATAGACCTCAAAATAGTGGGGTTATGCTAACAAGGCACTTAATTTCCAGAGAAATGAGGCAAACAAACAAATGAACTTGGTCTTCTGATAATTCCTTGACTGTTTATATGAAATCAGAGTACAAGAGTAAATATTTCCATTTAATTCAGAATCTAATCTCATTACCTCAAAATGATTCACACACTTATACATTTATTTATTCACTCAATCAACATACTTTTTTGGTAGACTACTGTGTTCCAGACAGTAGGTTCTTACAAAACATTAGTGACCAAAAATAAAAGCACCTGCCTTCTTGGAACGAATACTCTTTTGGGTGGGATTATGCAAATGATATAATTAATAAGCAAATTAGATAGTATGTTACAAGATTAAAAATTTATTTGGAGAACTAGAGGACAAGAAGGTTTCTCATGAGTGCAAGCAGTGGCTGGAAGCAGGTTGTAGCTTTAAAGAGAGTGACCAGCATTGGCCCTGCTGAGAAACTGGTATTTGAAGAGAGTCTTAAAGGACATGAACCAAGTCAATACTGTGAGAGAAATAGTTCAAATGAAGGCATCAGCCTATGCAAAGGCACTGAATTTTTATCTAGGAATAACCAGGAGGCTCAGTGTGACTAAAGCTTATAGAGTAAGAAGAAAGTGGTATTCATAAAGGCAGGAGGCAAGGGACAAGATGTGCAATCTTTGGGGCACCATAAAAACATTAACTTATACTCTGAGTGGCAGGCACCCATTGCAGTGTGTTCAGAGAAGAGGAGGTGTAATCGGTCCATGTTTTAAAGGTCCATTCTGTTGGTTGTGTTAATAATAGTCTCTGAACATGAGAATAAAAGCAGTTAGAAAGCTATTGCATTAATGCTGGTCGAAGATGGTGATGTAAGAAGCTGAAAAGAATGCAGTAGAGGTGCTGAAAATGTCCAAATTCTTAAAGTAGAGCCAAAAGGTTGAATATGGGATGTGAAAGAAAGGGCAGAATTATAGTACTCCAGGAGCAAATGCAAAAATGTACTTGTTTTTCACTCAGATAAGGAAGCTGAGTGAATAATTTTGGTGGGGGTTGGGGAAGAGATCAAGAGTGCAGTTTCCGATAGGGTGAGATTAAGATCCCTCAGGTATGCAAATGCAGGGGCTATGTAAGCTGCTGAATATACAAGTCTGGTTTTCAGAAGGGCAATTTGGACAAGAAAGAATATTTGGGAACTTTGAGTATATACTTGGTATTTAATATAATACCAGATGACAAAAATAAAAGAGGAGACTAAGTGTAGAAAACAGGGTAAACATTTTGCTAAAAGACATAAGTTTGATTAATATTTGACAGGGGAAACAAGCATATACAGTGGGCTAAAGACAGTTGATTCAATAAATGGTGCTGGGAAAGTTTGACAGACATGTGCAAAAAATTGAGGATAGACCACACCACACACAAGAATAAATTCAAAATGAATCAAAGACTTAAACGTTAGACCTGAAACCATAAAAATTCTAGAAGAGAGCATAGGCAGCAAAAACTTGGATATTGCTCATAGCAATTTTTATTGGATGTATGGATACATCTTCCAGGCAAAGGAATGAGAATAAAAAAATAAATGAATGGGGTTACACTGAACTAAAAAGTGTTTGCACAGCAAAAGAAAACCATCATCAAAATAAAAAGACAATGCACTGAATGGAAGAACGTATTCACCAATACATCCGATAAGGGGTCAATATCCACAATTTATAAAATACTTAACAAAACTCAACACCAAAAGAAACAACCCAATCAGAAAATGGGCAAAAGACGTGAGGAGACACTTCCTTCCCTGGATAAGGAAGACATACAGATGGCCAATAGACACATGAAAAAGATGCTCAACATCACTAATCACTAGAGAAATGCGAATTAAAACTGCAGTGAGATACCATCTCATACCTGTCAGAAAGGCTACCATCAATAAATCAACAAACAAGTGCTGGCCGGAATGTGGAGAAAGGGGAACTCTTTTGCACTGTTGGTGGGAATGCAGACTGGTGGAGCCACTGTGGAAAGCAGTATGAAGAAACCTCAAAAAATTAAAAATGGGCTTAGGCTGGTGTGGCTCAATGGATTGAGCACCGGCCTGCAAACCAAAGGGTTGCCAGTTTGATTCCTAGTCAGGGCACATGCCTAGGTTGCAGGCCAGGTCCCCAGTGGGGGGGCACATGAGAGGCAACCACACATTGATGTTTCTCTCCCTCTCTTTCTCCCTCCCTTCCCCTCTCTCTAAAAATGAATAAATAAAATATTTTAAAAAATAAAAATGGATCTACCCTTTGACCCAGTAATCCCACTTCTGGGAATAAATCCAAAGGAACCCAAAACACTAATTTGAAAGAACATAAGCACTCCAATGTTCATTGCAGCATTATTTACAATCACCAAGATATGCAAGCAGCCCAAGTGTCTATCAATAGATAAGTGGATAAAACAGCTATGGGACATTTGCCCAATAGAATACTACTCAGCTGTAAAAAAGAAGAAAATTTTATGTTTTGAAACAGTATGGGTGGACCTGGAGACCATTACGCTAAGTGAAATAAGAGAGTCAGAGAGATACAAATATCATATGATTTCACTCATAGGTGGAATCTAATGAACAAACTGAACTAACAAAGAAAATGGGAATAATTTTCTTTGTAACAGCTATTAGGGAGGGGAGGTTAAGGGGTGGAGGGGTTGAGCAAAAAAAGGAGAAAGGACTCATGGACATGGACAACTGGGTGATGATCACTGGGGAGAGGTGGGTACAGGAGGACTAAATGGTAATAGAAAAAAACAATAAAGATTTAAAAAAATAAAAAAATTTAAAAGATATTTGTTTAGAGGAGAGAAAACATCAGGGGAGACTGAGGACTGTTCAGTGAAAAGAGGAAGAAAGCAAAGAGTATGTGGAATCCTAAACCAATTTTTAAAAAATGTTTCAAGGAGCCTAATAATCTGTTGTGTTAAACACTGCTGCTAAAGTAATAAAGTAAGGAATTAAAATTTACCATTTAATTTAGCAACATAAATGTCATTGGTGACCTCCACAGGGGCAATCCCACTTAAGTATTGGGTGTAATAACTAGAGTGGGTTTGAAAGAGAATAAGAGAAACTGAAGACAGTGGGTAAAGATTTTTTTAAACTCAAGAAATTTAATTATAAAAAGGAACCATAAATGGTTTGTGAGTTGGTAAAACAAATGAATCAAGAAACTTTTTTTGAAAGACAAGCTTAGATTCTAGGAGGTGAACATGTGGTGTTTGTGATCTATGGCAAGCAAACTCTGATAGCCAACAAATATACTGACACACTTGCTATCTCATATCGATGCCCCTGTGTGATTCTCTCCGTGTAAGTGTGGGCATGACTTATTATTTGCTTTTGATCAATAGGATACAGCAAGGATGGTGGGATGTCCCTTTTGTGATCACATTTCTTTAGATTGTAACTTTTGTCTTGCTGGTAAACTCTATTGATTCGCTTCCCTGTTGGTGTTGATGACATAAGCCATCATAGAGTGAGGCCCAGGTACAAAAACCTGATGTGACCTGACAGCCAGCAAGGGGATATGTACTAGAACCCTCAAGAAAGTGAATGAATCCAACCAACCACTCTGTGAGCCCGGAAGAGGATCTCTCCCCAGGAAAGCCTTAGATGACACCCTGGCCTGACACTGTGAGTATAGCCTTGTGAGAAACCTGAAGCAGATTATCCAGGTAAGTTACACCCAGATTCACAACCCACAGAAACCATGACCTCATATGCTTGTTGCTTTAAGGCACTAAGTTTGAGGTCATTTGTTACACACCAATAAAAAACTAATACTCAGTGTTTGAAGATTATCTTCTGATTTCTTCATCTGTTTTAGTAGCTGAAAAATGGTCATCAAATGGAAGTGAATATGGGGAGGAGGTGTTGAGGGTGACAAAATACTCATCTAGTGGGTTGGAGACAGAATGAATGAAGAATATGTAGTGGGACTGCCTGGCAACATGAATAGTCACTGGAAGTTTTGGCCATTGCATTTAATCTGAGAACATTCGGTTTGCTTTTTAATTTTTTTTCTTCGTTACACTCTCATTTAGCTTTGGAGTGGTGCCATGGTAAAGACAGTGAGCTAGCAAGATAGGAGGTCATATGTGAGCATGAAGTGCATGGAACTGAGATCATGGGAATAAGAAATAGCAAGGCCCAGGGGTCCAACCCTTTGGCATATCTGAGCCATACTGGAAGAAGCATTGTCTTGGGCTACACATTAAATATACAAACACTAACAAAAATAAAATATATATAGATAGTCTTTTAAGTAAACTTACAATTTTATGTTGGGCTGCATTCATGGCCATCCTGGGATGCATGTGGCCCGCAGGCTCTCGGTGGGACACCCCTGGTAGATCATGAACGTGAAAGTGAGAAGGCCAGATATGTGGAAGAGAGAATTTAATAGAAAAGAGTCACTCAAGGACCAGCAGACCAGGCTTTAGAAGAAAATTATCTATGAGAATATAAAAGTAGACAAAAATAAAAACAGAAATAGTATTGAAAATAGTGCTATTTTATTGAAAATAAAAGCATTGTAAAGAGGGTAGCCAAAAATTGAAGGGTTGGCGGATGCTAGTAACAATGAGATGCAGTTGATGAGCTGACACCTGGTAGCTGACTCAAAGCTGGAAAAGAAGAATGGAAGTGGGAAGAAGAATTGTTTGAAAGGGAGACTATGGAGCAACAAGGACATTTTTCTGAGTCTAGGCTCAATGATATGGAGACTGAGGAAGGAAAACAAGCCAATGTTTGAGGGAACTGAAGAGGAAGTAGTGAGCTCAAGGGAGGGTATGATTTTCAGTTCAGCTAAAATATGAAAGGATGGTTCAGAGAAGATGCTGAGCATGTAGCAGATATTGCTTCTGATGGGCATAGAAATTCAGAGGATTCTGTCACTACCCTTCAGCCAAAAACCGCAAGAATATACATGTAGTTCAACAAAGTCAGGCATCTTGCTACCACTTGTTGTACCAAAATGCAACACTGGGTGTTTCTGTGAGAGAATGTTAGAAATGGTTTACCACAGAATTTAGAGTTGTGTTAGGTTATTTAGTGGAGAATGTAGTAAAAAGAGGAACTTTGCCCTACATTTGATGCTATGAAGAAATGAAGTAATAACGTGATTGGGTGTTTTAATAATTCCCATCTGGATGATCTGAAGAACATAACAAGGCTAAATCTGATCAGTAAAGAAGCACCAGTCACACCCATTAATTAACCAGTATAAAGGATGTAGTCTCTCTGCTGTTTTGGAGAATGTGCTTGCTTTTATCTGTTTTCAGACATGACTTTGAAGATGTCTGGTTTTTGTTTTTATCCACTCAGCCACAGAGTGTTTTTGTCAGATGTTGGTGTTTTGGGAACATTTTTATTGTCAATGGGAGAACACCATGACCTAATTGTGAGCTCCAAGTCATCTTCTTCTCTCAGGGGATGTGTTGCTCTTCCCCAGCTAGGGGAATGGTTTTAGAAATTCAGTAAGAGTGTGGTCAAAGACAGGTTAGCTGTATGCATAGCCCTAAAGGAATTAGAAGGTAAGAGATGAGGGTTAGCTGAAGCATCTAAGGCTCCTTGTGATGACTAATATGAATAGAGATGATTAAGAAAGATGATTTAGCATGATAACCTATGAATTTATTCAAGAGAATATTTTGAACCATTTGTTTTGACAATAACCATAATAATCATGGTTTTAGTAGTTATAATTTATGCAGGGCCTATTTTCACAAATATTATACCAAGTATAATATGTATAATGTAATAGTTTACATAACGAGAAAGTCAAGAGGCAGAAGTTTTAAATCTTATTAATTCAGAATCCAAAGCCCTTATTCACTGTTATATTCTGCTCTACTAAATATAAAATGTTCAAAAAATGCAAATTTGAGAATTGCAGTTATATTGAGGTTGCAGTGTTATACAATTAAGACTAATGTAGGTAACAGAGAAAACTTGAAATAATTAACAAAAATGTTTGATTGAGCAGTGGGAATCAAGGGTCATTTATTTCCATTTTTCTTCTAATGTTGCTATAAATTTTTTGTATAATTAATAATAATAGTTTATATATCATTGCAGTCAGAATGAAGGTGACCTTAAATTAAAATATTCAATTGAATTCCCTAAGATTCTGAGCAGTCATAATCCCTTGAGCTAATGGTATTTTCATAATATGAATACAATTGCATTAGAAACTAGAAGACTTTTCCCCATTTTTTTTTTGTTACTGTGAATTATTTCAGGTTAAATCAGGGATTTTTTCCCAAAAGATCTATTTAAATGTATAACAATCTAAATTCAATAGTAAGAAGTACAATGTAATTCCCTTGCTTATGAGAGAACTTACATTGAATATGAGTATAAGAATATATATATAAATTATTGCAATCAATAGGAAACAACTTAAAAACTTGCTGCATTTTCAATCATCCATTTTTCAAATATGTGTCTTTTTAAATATTTTTAAATAACTAAGAGCAAAGAAATCAGCAAATAAAAAGAAATAAATCGGTAGTACATTTAAAAATTGTTTTCCAAATATCAATAAGGAATATTGATGTTTGGAATGTGAAATATCTATAGCTACATCTATCTACCTATGATCTCTCTTGTTTTCCAAGCCTTTCAACATGTTGCCCATCTACTAGGAAACTTTACTCTGCGCTTATCCTGCCCCAACCTCCACATCTGCAACCCGACTACCCCTCTACTGAAATTCTCCGTTTGCCTGTTTTAAATGTGACCTGCTCAGTGAGTTCTTTCAGACTGCCAAGGCCAAGTTGCTGACCTTCTAAATTCCAGGAAAGGATACGCAGATGTCCTTTGTCTGCCACTGAATAAACAAATGCAGTATATGAATTTAGGCATATTTGAAAGATTGAAGACCGCTAATATGTATGCTTCAGGCTGCCCTTTTAGAGAAAAACTCTGTTATTCAGATGTAATACATTAACATGCAGGGTCCAATGGAAGTTGCTTTTTTATCATGTTGGTGATATTTTACAAATTTAGAAGATGTATTCAGAACAAGCCAATGCTATTCATTTATTTTTGCTCATATTCATTCATTTAACATATATTTATTGAACACTTATTTGCAAGCAACTCTGTTAACCACTGGAGGAAGAACAGTGAGCAAAATAGCATCTCTGCTCTGGTGTGTCTAGCAGAGGCTAATGGGGACTACTTCTTGATAATATATTCAGTTATCCACTTCTGTGACGTTGTTGTACAATGCACACTTTAGAAACTTTCATTTCCTGGAAACCATTTTAGGAAAGTATATTTCTTGCTACAGAGTTGTTTTTTTCATATTTTTATTTACTTACTTTTTTACATCCACTGATCAGTGGGCAAGCAGACCTTGAGGTCAGTGAAGAAACAAGAAGAAAAAGTCTGCTAAAATAACCATTTTTTCCATGGCTGTCAATACTCACGTAAGCAGGTGTTATTAGGAATCAGCTCTACATTAGCCATCAGCATAACACAAAAACAGCCTTCACACCCATAGAAAGCTACATTTCCTCTCAATGACAAGGGATTCCTAATGCAGCTTACAACCCTTGTGCCCTGGATACCAAACAAAAAATGTACTTAAGTGTACAGAAAAATGGTGTTCTAAAAATCATTCCTTTGAATTGTTAATAAATGGTCCTGCCATCTAGTAGTTGTCTATTTTTGTGTGTATTGAAAGCAAAAGAGCCACAATTTCTAGAAATGAGTTACGTGATAATTTAGCAATTTGAGCTATTAATTTATTCACTTAACTATTTTCCTAGTCAATCTTGGTGTAGAATTATCTGGCATTCCTCTTTCACGTATTTCTACTGTTTTACTTTTGTGCTAGTTCGTTTGCAAAAAAGACAATATATTTTCAAGACCATTTGCAACTTGATTTAGTAGTTCTTCCTTCAGTAAGTGGGACCTGTTTCCTCCCGTCCTGAGTGTTTGCTGACTTGTTGGCTTGCTTTAACCAGTAGAATACAGCAGTAATGATATTGTGCAGTTCTGAATCTAGTCTTCATTAAACCTGCCCCTTTTCTGCTTTCCATCTGCATTGCTTATAATCAGGTTAACCTTTCAAAGGTTGAGAAACCACAGAGAGAAGAGAAAAGCCATAACAGAAGAGACCAGGCCAGAAAAACCAGCCTCTAGCCAACCCAGCAGCCTGGTACAGTCCCATTGGTAAACATAGCAGGGGTCAGAACTACCCAGCTGAACATAGCCTATGTTGTTAACCACAAGAATGATGTGCTACACAAAGAGCTGTTGTCTCAAGCCACTAATTTGGGGAATGATTTGTTATGCAGAAATAGTTAATCCACACAACCTCAGAGTATTGACCACTAGTGAGATTTTAGATTTCACTCCATGTTGATGGCACCAAAATGCAAATGGTGATGTTCAACTCAGTCTTTTCTTGTGTGGCATAATGTGCTCCCACAACTTCTGTCACTAATTTAAGCTAATGATTTAAAATCAATTTAATCTGCCCAGATCAATATTCTGAAATTTACATATCTTATTGCTTCTCAAGAATATTGGCTTTTTTATCTTATAAATTACTCATGTTCAGAAAGACAAAAAGCAAATTCAACATTTTTTTTCCTAGAAAATGCTTTCTCTTTCATCATCTCCCTGAAAGACACTATTCAGGACATTCAGGCACAGTGATATTCATCATCTTTCCATCATCTCTTACTCTCCAAACACAGTAACTCTCCAAACAACAACACAGTAACTTCTGCATCATAACACATTATCATTCAGATGAACAGAACACCATGTTAGGGGATCCAGACATCAGGAGGGCAGAGGCCTCTTACCTGCGTGTGAAAGAACCATATCTCCTGTCCAGGACAGAGACATGAAAAGTAGGGGTCTCCTGTGATGGTCTGACATTCATTCTAGTGCTCTATTCTACAGGGCTTACAGTATTTGATGCACAGTAATAAATGAAGTGTCGCAGTAGGGGCTGGCCCAACATAGGGGCAGAGCACTGAAGTCCAAAAGAGGCAGTGATGTTGCACAGCATCAGTGCTGTGTCTCCCAGAAGCAGGTCCTCCGACACACTGATATCAAGGGCAACTTCAAAAAAGCAATACTGTTATTGTCACGTGTCACTGCATTCCAAATTTAGAAATGAAGCCAAAAATCCCGATCCTTATCAGATAAGTAGTTATAGTTGTTGATATTCGATTTTCCTCGTGAGAATTAGATAAAAAACTAGACTGAGGTTTCAGGTGGAGAAATCAGTGGGTCAAGTCCCAGGAAAAAATAGAGCAAAGAAAAAGAAATATACATGAGTGTCACTGTTCCAGGCAAAAGTAACACATTTTTGTTGCCTAATGTACCCAGAATTCTCCATTACATGCATGTGTTCTTGAAATATGTCTTATCTATTTCATAAACTTTCTCTGCCCATTTCAACTCTGATTTGCTATTCATTTCTAATTCCACTTTATCCAAATAAATTATAATGCAACTACTTCCTTGTAGTTCTCTTTTCATCATATATTATATTACCACATATTATCACATATTATATTTTTAATAATTTGTATATTTCTATGAAGCAGCAACTACTACAAAAGCATAAAAATTTTTGCATAATAAATGTCATACAAATTTGTTAGATAAATATCACATTGTCAATATTAAAGAAAATGTGCTTGCAGAATAAATATGTCCTTATTTAATTACTGTTTAAAATATATAACTTTGTTACTACCGAACAAGCTCAGTAGATCTTAATGATTACGTATTGTGTGTTTATAAAATATTTTAATGATTGCTCCTCAGAAATAAACCTTCATAAGTCACAAGTAAAAGAAATCCAGTTTTCTAAAGTATGAGGAATTACTAAGCTTATGAAACAGAAAGCTAGTGAGAGAGTAACTAGGGTATAATTTTCAAATTTTTAAATAAATAGTGCATGTAGTAAGTATGAGGTGATTTTTATTGGAAATGTCACTTGGAAATGTTAATGGTATTTGTTAAAAGATTTTCCTGTTATCAAGTAATATTTTAATAATAAATTTTAAAAAGCATTTTTCCTGGAGTCCATATGCCCTATAGTGAATTTTTAAATGTTAATAAAATATTTATAAATTTATTTTTCCATGCATTAGAAGCAATAAAAGCTAATACTTTCTCTTTATTATAATACTGCACAGAAACTTTATACAAGAAATATCAATAGGTTTTTGGAAACAGAGAAAAAATAGTCTTAATAAAGTAGACTATATATGCAAAGTATATAGAGTTTGCTGAAAAATGTTTCTACAAATCACTTCATAAATACCCTCTTTCATTTCTCAACTTAGAAACATGATCATTTGTTACCTGTATATTTATTTGACATTTTAATATATTTATCCTGGACTTGTTTTCTTAACTCTCAACCATAATGAAATTAACAGCTTTATATATATCTACAATTTGAAAATGAACATAAAATCAATTTTCTATGAATCTAAAATAGCTTTAAAAATTCTGTTATAAAAAATGAGTATAAAGCAGTAACATATAAATAGACCTAAACAGACATCTAATTTTTTGAATGTCAATTCTAACTTAATTGCACTGAGTATAACCTCTTAAATATTAATTTTTGCTTCATTATTGGGGAATGTTCTTTTAGATGTTAGTTAGGAAATAAGGTATTTTATTTTAAAGTAAAAATTGTATTGAAGGAAATATCTTGTGTGTCCCAACACCAAGATTCTCTGGTCTGGCAACCTGAGAAACTAATGATGTGGTTCAATCTTCTTTAAGTTCAACTTTGATAAAATGCCCACTGATGTTTTAGAACAAAAGTTAGTACATGAAACATGACAAGTAAACTCCAATTATTAGCTGTTATAATCGTTTTTGAATGACAGTCCACATTGAAAATTTGGATTAATATTCTTACTGTTGATGTGACATTTAGCATAACAACAGTAAATCCAAGTTATCTGAGAAGACAGAGAAGTCATTCAGATTCAGGTTTTGAAAAGTAAGTTTGAGAAAATTACTAGAATAATTTCAGTGGTGGAGGGAAGGAGAAAAGCTTATTTGTATTTAAGTGAAAAGGGTCAGACAATTTAGTTTTGTATTGAAATAAAATAATTTTACCAAAATGGGAAGAACCTGAGGAAAAAGGAGTAATGATCTCTGTTACAGAAATTACTTTATTAAGTGGTCTAAAAAAAATCTTTTCACCCCTTTTTTTTTCAAAATGAAGAACTTACACATTTTCATAGAAATATTCCAGTTTTTTCTTTCTTGAGGGGTTTTGATAATACAATAAACACAATATATGGAAAAAAGAACATGATTAAAATGGCCAAAGTTTTTAGTATATCTGGCCTATGTATGTTTTTCTTGATTTATTCCTATTAAGAAAAATACTTTATGATTTAATTGGATAAATTTCATATTTTTCATTCTGTACATATGTCAGACTTTAATGACCTGATTTAACTGCCCACATGCAAGATTGATGCTTTGTGTCAGCAATTGCCCCACCATCTCCAAACAACTGCACTGATTTTTTTATTTTAAAAATGTTTTTAAATTGTGGCAACTCTTTGTGATATTACTATATAAAGAATATTAAAAACAATTTTTACTTTCCAATGTTATCAGTATAAAATTGTATTATACTGATAATCTTACTTGAAAATGTTCATTTTTCTCATTCAAAACTTGAATCCCTAGGAAATGCAATTAAGCACAAATTTAGAAGATTAATTTTATTAAATACTCTGTCTTTATAGCATAATAATTTTAAAGTGAATAAAAGAATCAATATATAGCTAACCCCTGGACATTTTACCCTAATTATAGAAAATTTATTTCTAGGTATCTGCTTCTTCTATAACCTCTTCCTTCATTCATTACACATCTCTACATATGAATATATGGGTGGTGTGTATGTGTGTGGTATTGGTTACCCTTATGAAGCATTTACTATACGCTAGGATTTGTCGTAGGACCTTTATATGTACTAACTCATTTAATCCACTCAGTGTCATGAAGTAGACACATTTCCCTTTATTTTACAAAAGAATAAATTGAGGCTTGGAAACATTAACTGACCTGCCCCAAATCACACAATGTTGTCTTTCCATTCACCACTGACCACCCACTAGGTATTTACTCCATAAGCGGGCTGCTTATTCTTTGAACATACATTATTTAAAGCACATATTCAAGAGCTTAAGGGGGGATCAGGTACTTTAAGACAACAATATAGTATTTCTGCTAGGCTGAATGAAGAATTGAGCCCTGAGGAAGAATTTTAAAAAATGAACAAAACTACCTCGTGAACAGTTTAAGGATATCTTGCTTCAAGGGGTGCTTTATATTCAGAGAAAAGCAAGGCTTACAGGGAAATGGTAAAACAATCCACAAAGCAATGGAGTCGATGGGAACTCGTGGTGGAGACAACGTGTGGCCAGGTCCGTCCAGCTTCTCTAGCGAACCTCACACGATGCTGTTGGCCCATTACAATCTATGCTGACCACATACCATTCAGCATAGGAAATGTCATACATTATAACTTTTTATTTACATGATTTAGTTTTTCAATATTATTTACATGATAGGGTATTGTGTTAAAAACCTGGATCTGGTTGTTCTTTACGGTTTGGTCTATTTACATAGTGCCTCACACAAAATGCCATGCACCTAGCATGCCCTTGGTAAATGTTTATTGAATGAAAAACAAATAAGTCAATCAATAAGCCAGGCATTAATATGAACTATATCGCTTTGTTATTTCATATTAGAAGGTGAGGATTAAAATCAGTTCTCTACTGGCTTGATCTCCTTTGTAATATCATTTGCTATTTTTGTATAATTGATCTAATGATATTGACTGTTTCATTTTTAAAAATGCAACACACCTACATCAAACCCAGAACCATGTTACATATTGAGAATACAAAGCCAGATAAGCCCCTACTTGGTCTTGAAAGATTTTGAAATCTAGAGGTGAAAACAAGTATGTAAATCAAGAATTATACTTGGTGTGATTGGTGTCTAACAGGGTAAGCAGAGAGTAAAACAGAAACAAGGAAATAACACCTAATAAACACTTGGGATATTTTACCAAAAAAAAAAAAAAAAAAAGACAATTGGCTGAGTTGGATGTTTTGCATGAGGGAAAGGAAATCAAGTGAAGATGAAAGGGCAAGGCAGAGGGGTAGTAAATCCCATAGGGCAATCTGTAAGAATTTCAGCAAAACTGAAATGAACGGGGGGCTTGAGAACTTGAGAGACAGAAGAAATTGCAACAGAAGTGGAGTCAGTGATCCTGGGGCAGCTTAAGACCTAAGTTGTCTAATGAGTTCGAACTTTATCCTGAAAGTCCCCTGGGCAGCAGCTGCATTGTTTGAGAACAAAGTATTATTTTAAGCCTCATAAGGAAGATAAATTGCTTAAAATTGTTATTTGATGAACCAGTCTAGCTGCTAAAATAATACCCATTAACTATTACTGAAAGTATGAATACTGTTACATGAATGCCAGTTGTTATTGAGACATTATATTCCATTGACATCTTACTAATCAGGGATGTAAGTCCCTGCACAATACTGAAAGCATGGTGGCACCCAAGAAATTGAGAAGCACCAAGTTGTTAATACTAAACTCAGCTTTGGATAAGGAATTTTTTTCTGGTGTTATGAGTCAGTAATTTGTCATTAAGATCAAAAAGGAAGAAGCTTAGTTAGTAAGGAATCTCTGATAATTTGGGGAGTTCAATTTTCTTTTTATGCCATTTTCCAGTTTCTTGCTTCAAAGAGTATCTGTTTCTTCGTAAGCCTGTTTAAAGCATTAATATGCTTAAAACCTGTTCATAATAGAATATGTAGATGGCCTCCGAAGCAAGCTACCACATTTGAACTTAATACTCATATTAATTTTCTCAAGACTCTTGAACACTTTATAGTGCTAATTATGTCTATTAATGTGTCATTTACTTTGCAATGATATGTTTTCTGCTAAAATAGAAATCCTTAATTTTGCTTAGCAGAGTTTTAGTTCAGTAAGCCTTTCTGATCTAATGGCTCTGATTTCTCTGGGAAATAATAGGTTTATTTGCGCAATGAATGGGAACACATATGTTTAATGCAGATAACTGGCTGCTTATCACATTGGTTGTAATTAGACATTTTTGCATTATGGGATTAATATGAGCATTGTTGGGAAAGGGCACAGAAAGCATGTGAATTTTCCAAGCATGACACATTTGTAAAGATTGTGTTTTCCACTTTCCACTAGCTGTGTGCCATTTGTAACAAACCCAACTGGGTCTTGAAAGTACTTGCTGGCAAACAGGGAGATTTGGAAAAAATAATAGGTATGGTGACATTTGAGAGAAAACTATTTAAAATCATGACATTCCATTTCCACATATTTCTCCTTCTAAATAGATATATGATGAGATGGGAAATTTCCCAAGTACCCCCTCATCCACAGTTTCACTTCTGGGTTCATTAGATTTAAGTTGTGTGTCATTCTGAGTAGTGGGAAGAAATCTCACGCCATTCTGCTCTATTCAACTCATGATATGAGTCATTCCTTTGTCCAGCATACCCACATTGTATGCATTAACTCCCCTCTTAGTTACTTAGTAACCATCTTGGTTATCGGATTAACTATCATAGTATCCCAGTGCTTGTATTCAAGTAACTGATATTTTACTTATTAGTGTCCCCAAAATTCGAGTCATGATGCCGCCAATTCAAATATGCCAAGGATAAGCCATAAAGTATATGTACATATAAAAAAAGAGATAGTTTATATTGGGCTCAGTACTATCCACAGTTTTAGGCACCAACTGGGGGTCTTGGAATGAACCCCCCATGCATGAAGGGCAACTACTGAGACAGGTGCCAGTGCTAAACAAGTGTATTGGTATAAAATGATGCCTTTTCCAGCTAGCTACTGAACAGCAGCATGAAGAGGGCCTGGCAGATTCATCTCTGTGAGCCCATCATTGTTTTCCTCACTCACCCACTTTTTCTTTTATGTTTTTGGAGGTTAAGCATCCGGACTCCTGATTACAGGTTACTAGCATAAATACAAGGCTAAAGTACTTTCCCAAAATCTATGCTTCATCTTAAAGCAGTTCTACCAATTAATATATGTAACATTTTCTTTATGTCAAAGTAAGAAATATTTCCCCTTTAACTTTGAAAAAGTCTAGGTGCCTATCTTTTCTTTGCGTAAAACTCTATTTGCCCTCATATTTTTGCAACAAACCACATATTCTCTATTACGGCTTTTACCAAAGTTTCCTGTCAATTATCGCATCTTTTTAAGGTGACATCTAGAAGGTAAATGATGAATTCTTTTATTTCCTATGTTTAGTAGGTGTCATGTCAGCAGGGCACATGGACTAGCAATCCTGGGCCCGGACCTGGAGAACAGCCAGGACTGGGGAGACCTCACAGAGGCACCATCAGTGGCAGGTATAGAGCCATTCATTGCACGTCATCCTTTGAGCCATTGCACAGTCATTGGTCATGTCCAGACATCACACTTAGGAGAACTTAGGGATCTCAGCTTTTGACTGTGGGGTTGCGGGGTCAGGGAAAACTGACCCTACCTCTGGTGGCATCAAGGTTAATGACGGAACATGCTGAAGTTTGGCTTTAGCCCTGTTCTGCCAACCCAACATCAGTCCCAGCTGTGTGGCATAATCTGCTTATTGTGGGTCTAATATTCGTGGTTGTAGCTGTTTGATGGGGCCAGTGTGTGGTACATCTCTTCTTATGGCTGGGAGAGCTTCTGTCCCTCACCCCTCCCCTCATCCTGCGGACTAGACCAGGGAAAGGTGCAAGCTTTGTAGTCAACTGGAGTTGACTGTTACCACTTGTTTCTGTGCACCTGTGCGCATTTCCTGGGAGCCTGGCTAACATAGAACCAATCTTGGAGAAATGTTCCCTGACCACTGAGTAAGATACCACCTATGGAAATCATAAAACACCGAATGATATTTCTATTACATACAGGCACAGTAAAATTATTTAAAAATAAATGAGGAAGAAAAGTTATTTTATCTCAGTTCCCAATTACCTCATAAAGATCCATCAAATAGTCTCTTCATTTTGCACTGTCTCTTCTGTCAAATACAAAGTTCCCTTAAATGTATAGAGGTGTTTCTCTTTTAAAATAAAGATCTTATTTATTTATTTTTAGAGAAAAGGGAAGGGAATGAGAAAGAGAGGGAGAGAAACATCCATGTGTGGTTGCCTTTCTTGCACCCCCTACTGGGGACCTGGCTTGCAACCCAGGCATGTGCCCTGACTGGGAAATGAACTGGCAACATTTGGTTTGCAGGCTGGCACTCAAGCCACTGAGCCACACCAGCCAGGGCAATTGTTTCTTTGCTTTCTACAATATTCCATTGGTCCATGGGCCTAACTTTGTGTCAATACCACAGGCTACATTAATTATACATATTGTATAGAAGAAAATTAAATGCTAATGTTCTTCAAAAACTTCTTTAAAGATGTGTTATGCATACATGCAGTAACAGGCTAAATATTATTATAAAAGTTCAAATTTACTAAGGAAAAAAGGATGATATTGGCAAGTAATACAAAGCACTTAATGCCCAATCTCAAACATACAACACATTATTCTCTAAAACAATAGTGTCTACTCATTTTTCCACTAAAATGTAGGTTGTAAGCTATTGCCTACAAAAAAAACTTATGAATAATTAATGTTGTATGTAACAAAGCATCAGAAGATGCTTTAGAATAATTGCATTTGTGCATGTAAGAATCACATTAAGTAAATGAATATGGAAAGTTCAGAGCTACAAATATAAATGAACTAAAGCAGAGTATTTGCTTCTTTAGGAGGAAAAAACTTACCTTTATTGCATTTCATAAAATTTATAATTCTGTAAATGTGATAAACCATAGAAAAAGGAATGTACATTACAAAGAAGTTTTGATGAGACAGCAAAGATCACTTGGAAAATCAAGCGTGTCATTACTATACATGTGGATTTTAACAGGATAGTTATTCTTAATAGTCAAAAGTTAAATATTATGATACTTATTATAAATCTTGAAATTTGATTACTCATAAGCAATTTTATTACACAGAGTTCTTCAACCAAGTCTCTTAAACATAAGATGGGGAAACTTGTTAGATGAGGATATTAGACAAAGGTAGAGAAATTACATCTACTCCTCAAATGTAACCCTTTATTGTGCAATGTCAGAAGCCAGCTTCAACTGAGATCATATCATAAGGGAAATCTAGTGCTTGTTTCAATAGTTCTCATTAACTGTTACAACTTAATGCCCTGGAGTACAGCAGCAATCATCTACCTGGTAACCAAGTCCTCTCCTTATCCTCATCCAATTTATTCTCCAAATGGCTTCATAGCCACCAAATCAAACAGGTAAAACACTTGAGCACAGAACCCCTTACCATGGTGTCTGCCTAACTGCTTAAAATTATCCCCACCCCCTCCTAACACACACATACACACACTCGTGCCCCATACCATAATAAGCATCCTACCATGCAATAAACAACCATCATGCATTGGGTACATTTGTTGAGCTATCCATCTCCTGCACAGGAAGGCACTCAATATGTGTGTAGCTCAATTGTGTCAAGGGTGAAGAATAGTAATTAAAGATAAAATTTTGGCATTCTAATCTCAGATTTTCCATGTGCTAGTGATTGTTTAAAGAGTTAATTAACCTCATTTTTTCTTCAGATTCCTCACCTCTACAATGGAAATGATTGTAGTAATATAGTACTTGATGTGGTCTAGGCAATGTCCTGGAAGCCTCATACTCACAAATCCATGCATTATCACATGATCCCTAACTGTGAAACTTGTGGTGTCATGCTAAAGTTACTGATTAAGTTAAATTATGTCAATCACTTTCAAACAGTTTCTGACAGATAGTTAATATTTATACAGTTGTGTGTACATGGAAAGAAAAGTATATATGAAATAAAGTTTTGGATATCCTCCAATTTCTTTATATGTGGAAATCTATTTTTAATCATTTTTCAAATCAACCTCATTTCTGTCTATTCTTTATCACAAAATATCATCTTCTGTCAAATAATGATTGTGGTTCATGCAATATTTTTTCAAATATTGGTCAATATTTGTCCTTGACACTTTCCTCCAGTCTCCAACAGTCATCCTGGCATTTGCTCGATATTATCATAAGTTATCAACAGAAGTTTTTTTTAGAAAATAATAAACCTTCATGTGCCTCACTCAAGTAATCTTTATGTGGAATACTGGTCATATCAAAATATTACAATTGTTCAGTCATGCCCTAAAAATCATAACTACATATTTGCATAACTAAGTAATAAAAACTATTTCACTTCTGGATAATAAGAATTTTAACTTTCTATAAAGTTAAGACTTATTCCATTTTCAGAGATATAAACTAATAACATGTTTAGCCAGAAAAATGTAATTATTTACACATCCCCTTAATTCAGAAGTGCTCCCGGAAAACAGACAGTGGATTTATACAATGAGTAAATTACTTAATGAGGGAATAAGATAATTATTAATGGCATTTTAGATTAACCACACATTTTGACCAAAAGAGTAGATCCTTCTTGTACAATAAAGTAGCATATGCTAAATTATATAGGTATAATTTTCTGGGGATGAGTAGAAAAGTCATAGGTCGCTGTCTACCCTCTAAGGTATAACCAGAATAACTAAAAGTGTCATTCATTGAATCATATTGGCCTAAGAATTGTTTGTAACCATCATGAAGATAGACATAGTTTGTTCTAGCATGTGAATCAATGAACTGCTCCTTTCATCAAGAAAGTCTTACTATGAAAATGTGAAAACTTCTGCATGGCTAAAGAAAACATCAGCAAAATTAAAAGGGACTTGACTGTATGGAAGAACATATTTCCCAATTATACTTTGGACAAGGGTTTGATCTCCAAAATATATAAAGATCTCACATGACACCATACCAGAAAGACAAGCAAGTCAATTAAATAGGAAAAGGACCTGAACAAACACTTCTCCAAGGAGGACATACAGAGGGCCCGGAGACACATAAAAGAATGCTCAGCATCACTAGCCATCGGAGAGATGCACATTAAAACCACAATGAGATACCATTTCATACCAGTCAGAATGGCCATCATAACCAAATCAACAAATAACAAGTGTTGGAGAGGTTGTGGAGAAAAGGGAACCCTAGTACACTGTTGATGGGAATGCAGACTGGTGCAGCCACCATGGAAAACAGTGTGGAATTTCCTCAGAAAACTAAAAATGAAACTGCCTTTTGACCTGGCAACTCCACTGCTGGGATTATACCCTAAGAACCCTGAAACACCAATCCAAAAGAACCTATGCACCCCAATGTTCATAGCAGCACGATTTTCAATAGCCAAGTGTTCGAAGCAACCTAAGTGCCCATCAGTAAATGAGAGGATCAAAAAACTGTGGTACATTTACACAATGGAATACTACACAGTAGGAAGAGAAAAGAAACTCCTACCCTTCACTACAGCATGGATGGAACTGGAGAGCATTATGCCAGGTGAAATAAGCCGGTAGTGGAAAGACAAATACCACATGATCTCACCTATAATTGGAACCTAATCAACAAAACAAACAAAAATAGAACCAGAGACATGGAAATAAAGAACAAAGACATGGAAATAAAGACAATGATCAGAGGGGAGGTGGGAGGAGTGTAGTGGGGGAAAGAAAGGAGTCAAGTCAAGGAACAGGTATAAAAGTCCCACAACAAAACTTTTTAAAGGTCATTGGAAACAACAGGGTGATAATAAACTGTTATAAATAGAAAAAAATATAATTGAATAATTGTAAATAAAAAATGTAAAGAAAGCTAAACTAAAATGTGCTTTATAAAGTATTTTGACTTACATTATGGTAAAAGGTTTTATATCTTCAAGCACTGGTCATAAACACTTTGATGGCATCATCTTTACTAGGTTTGGTATACAGAACATCGAGGAAACAAATAAATCATAATTTTGTAAAGTTGGAAGGTGCCAGAATTTGCAATTTCTTAAATGGCAGACATTAGCAAATGTTACTCATATGCTCTGAACAGGTATAGTTTTCCCAGTATTCCCTGCCTGCCTATCTGGATTTCATTACTTGGATCACTTACATTAAAAACATATTTGGCTGTATGCGGTACAGAACATACCTAGAAATATGCAAAACATATTACCATGCATTCTTATAAACATTGGTAAGGTCCTAACATGTTACACAATATTATTTACCAATGAAATATGACTGAATTTGTTCATTGACTTTAGTCTTCATGAGATACTTTACAATACTCAAAGGTATGATGAATATTTCTGGAGCAGCATTTTTTCCCAAGCTCATTAAATCTTGCTAATCATTACATTTTACATGACTAGGCATGTTTCATTTGCTACAATTTCTCTCTTCTTTGTTGTCAGTTTTATGGGTCTTTTTTCTTGTGTGTGGGTGGGAGGGTGATACATTCTTTAATCTTCCTTTCTCAATGTCTGTTCTATAGTTTCTCAAAATATTTTTTCTCTTTTCTTTATTTTTTTAAATTTTAGTTATTTATATAATTCTCAATAATTTAGCATGTTTTTCCAGTAACACATACCATTCTTAAAGAATTTTCAAAAAAATATATAAAGTTCTTGTGACAACCATAATAAAAACTTACTCTCCTCTTGTCGTCTACCATTGCTATCACTGAATAATAAACAGGTGTAGTTTTCCTGTCTATCTGGATTTCATCACCTGGAGCCCTTGCACTAAAACCATGCTTGGCTGTATGTGGTACAGAACGTACATAGAAACATGCAAAACATATTACAAATGTAACTAGAATATAAAAAGTTTCAAAGCCTATTTATAAAAATATCCAAATTTGGGAGAAAATAGAGAAACAAATTAGAGAAATAAGGCCAGTATGATTTGAATCTATAGAGTATATAAAGGTATGATTATACACATAAATAGCATTTCCATGTTCTAAGAAGCAAGTAAGTAATTTTTTACTTATATTAATTTACTTAATTATTATAACAGATCTACAGGGAAAATAGAATTATCATCGTATTCTGGATGTGAAGAAAGCGAGGACCAGAGCAATTTGCCCAAATTATCATCGATAGGTAAATGCCAACAGTGCGCCTTGGTGCATACAGGCAAGTTCCAGATCTTGAGCTCTTCAAAATTGGGAAATACTGTCTTTCAGGAGATATATGCAGGAAAAATGGAGGGTTTGGAATTCCAACTTAAAAAAATAAGAAATTATGGCTGCATTAGCAAACGTTTCTAAATGGGAATATAACTTTGTTATTTATTTGTACAAAAATAATTCTATTGGGCAAGATTTTGATGAAATATAAAACGCTGGATTTAAAGAATTCAAGATAACTATTAAACAGCTATTGAAGACAAGAAGTAGAAGTCAGTTATGTTAGTGTTGTGTAATAGAACACTGGCCCAGCCTGTGGCAATGTCAGAGGGAATAATTTTTAAGTACTTTGTGTGTGTGTGTGTAACTTTTGAAATAACCTCACTTTCTACCAGGGGCACAAAGACAAGTGGATTTTTGTGTGTGTTTTTCAAAAGAGGTCATATGCAAAGCAACTTTAGACAGATAATTAGAAATTATAAGGTAGATATAGTATACTTGTATACAATTTTCAGTAAGCAAGAAGATATTTTTTTCTATTAATAACAAGCTATAAACGCTGGAGGGGATGAGAATTGAAGGTCACAGGATAGATTTATTTATAGTGCTCTCTTAAAGGAGGAAATAGTTTGAACAAAGTTACGGGGTAACAAGAGCTCTGAAAATTGCCTTTAAAGAAGCAAAGTGTTTCTGAAGTAGTTTGTCCTTTTGGATTTGAACATACTGATTTTTGCAGTGAATTACTATGTCAGCACTTCATCTACCCCAGAGGAAAAGCATGATAAACCTGCATTATGCTTTGAGGAAAGAGCTTTACCAAGCTGGGGTATTAGCTTTCAAACCAGCTATTTGTAGTAACAGATCAGATTTAACCACTAGCTACTCTGCCACACAGGCACAGATTCACATTTTATGCTGAGTGAGCTGTATTTTTGAAAATGTACCTATTACTTTAACTCTACTTACAGTATGCATTTTCAACATTTAATAAATTTAGTTAATATAATTTACTTTGCATTTTTTCAGATTAGGAAAAATAATTAATTTCAAATATACAAAATATCTAGATGTGAAAGAAGTCTTTTTAAACAAGAAATATTATCAAATATTACTTCTGAATTGATTCCTACAATTATTATTGCAATTATTTATCAAGTTACGTTCTTATTTACATGAGCATATCTGGGGTTTTTTTGTACACTTATATTGATTTTAAGACAAATCAAGTGAAATTAGAGAATATTTCCCCTGTGATTTGGTTTTGCCTGGTGAAATAGAAACCAGATTGTCTGCTGAATCTTTCCAAGAGCTCAGAACATTTCATAGTTCATGGAACCAAGGGTATAAAAATCTTTCCTTTAAAAGACTACTTGGATTAATTTCTTGTCATAGCTTGATTCTTCCATTAAAGAGAAGCATTCACATTCAAATCATATTAGTTTGACCATCCAGAGCTGAAACCATTAACTAATAGGAAGAGTAAACATTTGGTTCTTGGAAGTAACTGGGAAGTTCAAGAAAAAAAAGGAATACTTTCTCAGTCTTCATCCTTCCATCCTTTGTGTCTAATTTCCTTCTGTAAGATGTTGATAGAGGTATCATATTGCTAATCTGAAAACAGTCTAATTATTTAGAGGAAAATGCAGAAATGGAAGGAATGAGCTATAATATGTTTGCCTACTTGTCTACTTCAAGAACAAAACTAAAAAGTTATCATAAGGAAATGCTTAATTAAATATAAAATCTATTACTAAAATCTATCTTCCCATGCCCGAGCCTATCTCCCCACTGTGCTATACTGTGTTGTACATAACTTTCCACACATCATGATGTTGAAATTTAGGCTATTATAATCAATAGCCATCAAAGACACGAAGCACCTCATAGAGTTTAGGGTCTTATGCTGCACACTGCAAAGACAAAGTAGTGTAAATATAAATGCTTCCTTTGTAAAAGATATTAAGTTTAGAAGAAACACATGCAAAATTATTTGAAGTATCATAGGATAAGAATCAGATGAGTGGTACATCTTTGAAGTCACCCATGCTCATGTGGAGGAGACTACTAATGGAAATACGTAAAAACATAACACAGGATATCCCTTCCTGCGAGAGACTGAGATGAACTAATTCTCACTCTCATAACAGTGGCTTTCTCCATCTCTCAGCTAAGAGAACAGGAAAAAAATACAGATTAGTATGTCATTTCTGAGGATTGAGGACAAATGAAAGAGACTCACCAAATCTTTATGTCTTAGGGAGAGCCATTTTTAATGACATAAGGGCAACAAAAGATTCAGTAGTAAATTTAAAGATATAAAATACAGACAGTAGTATAAGATGGATTTTGTGAAGCTTGCTCTTACTAAAACTGCCTTTATCAAATGCTAAAAGAGAAAAAAATTGAATGATAACTTAAAAAGGTATCAAGGTCAAGGGAAGAATACTCAAAGCTATCCTAGCCTAGAAATGTTTTTGTTTGTTTGTTTGTGAAAGGGAAAGGGCATACAGAAAGGGTGAGGCTAAATATATATGGGAAACAGAAGGGGATAATTGACAGACCATAACCCAAGACAGTCTGGAGGGACATGGAGAAGAATAGAGAAAGAAGACTTTATATTAGAATAAAAGAGTATTATCTCATCTTCTTAGACCTAGAAAAGAATGGAAAGATAAATGAATATGGCATGTGTTTAAAAATAAAGCTGCAAATGAAAAAGTATTTTGTGATGGAGAATAAACTTTAATGTGTGTGTGTTTATCTTCTAATGACATTTTGCCAAGTTTCATTTAGCATTATCCAATATCCCCAAGCTTTAAATTTAGAGGGACTATGTCAAGAAAGCAGATATTCTGTAAATAAATAGGGGATTTAAAACATTAGGCTTTCTATTTTGTCTTAAGGTGACATTCTTGGTGTAACATGATGGAAACTTTCAGGCCTGAAAAATGAAACTGTTTTCTTCTGGCTATTGTTTACTGCTTAAGGATTTTAAGACACATTATGTAAATCTGGTAAACATTTGGGAGAGGATCCACTAAAATTGGAAAACTCATTTTGTGTATTCTAATGTAAACATGTTATCAGGAGAAAGCGGAAGACAATGACAATACTTTTATTTATCTTTTTTTTAAAGTAAAAGTCTCTTGATTTCATTTTATTTGTTGGGCTCTTTCTTTGTAAGGAAGGAATCAGGTCCCCTACTAAATATCCTCTGGCTCTGGGCTAAATAACTCCTATAAAAGCATGTATTTCTATAGCATGTAAGCATCTCATCACAGTATAACATCCAGAATTTAAATTTTAGGAGACTCTAGCCAAGTAGACAGTCGAATTCTCCAGGACAGAGAGAATTCCTCATCTAAGTTTATATCCTATTATCTAGCACATCATTTTAACAATTCATAGAGGTTTAGTATATGCTAATGAAGCCCACTGTTCGAAAACCACCAGAAACACACCATTAGCCAAACTAATTAAAATTTGCTAGTTTAAAATAGCAAGAGAGAACACACCTCAGGATAACCAGGGGCCTGTCAAAAATGTGTTAGAAAATGGTATCTATAGGATATGGAGGACTGAATTAGTCATAGGATTATCTTCGAAGGAACTAATAAAAGTTCCTTGTGGAAAACAGCAAGGTAAGAATTAATAATCTGATATTCTAGCAGATTATAGTACATTGGCAAAGCCAGAGAACCACTGATAGATTGTAGAAATGCTAAAATGGCTCTTTTCCTACTGTGATTTGGTCATATGACTTGCTTTGGCCAATAAGACATTAGTAAACACGATGTACTCCTGGGCCTGAAAAGTGTGGTGCCTTGGCGTTTACTCACTTTCTGTTGGAGTAAACAAACCAGCCAGCTAGATAACAAATATTCCAAAGAGAAGATGGAGGCCACTGTAGATTAGGCCATCCCAGATGAATGGCCCTCGACTGAGATGGTGACGGACTCTATATGGCAAATGAGTCAACTCACCCGAAAACAGAAGCACCACCCAGGTTACCATTAGCCCAGCCCAAATCATTCTCTTGAAATTGTGGCCTAAATAAAAAGTTTGTTTTAAGCTTCCAAGTTTTGGAGTGGTTTTGAGTCTCAAAAGCCAACCAATAAAGAGTTAGTAGAAGAGGATCCAATCCAAGCAGTCTGTCCACCTCCACTCAGGAGAGCAATAATTTATTAACTATGTGTGAGATTTCTATTAAATCCATGAATTGAGGGCTTTCTGTTGATAGCTGCCTGTAACTGGTTGCCTCCAGGTTTGTTCAATCCTTCTAACCACCCTGACAGGACAATACCTTTTCCAATGGATTAGAACCCTCAAAAGATATCTTAAATTGAACTAACAATGAGAGCTAATGAAGTGAAAAGAAAATCCTCCTGCCTAGCACCCAGTACTTGTCCTTGCATCAGAAAAAGGGAGCCAGCCCACAAGGAGATGATGAACCTGCCCTCCCAACATTGCATGCATTGTATATTAATACACAGTGCCAAAAACATCTGAGAATTTGGGAGATTCAGTACTGTCTGAGTCTGGCTTCAAAAACATGGCTTTAAAACATATGCCTGCACAAATTTTAGTTTTCTTTTTTTTCCCCTCTGCTGGAAAACTCAGTAGAAGTAAGTAAAACATTTATATTGCTTACAAATGAAAAATAATTTGGAGTAACATTGCAAATATAGCAGCTTAATTACAATGAGGACGTGTATAACATTTTGGTAAAGCACTGGCCCTATTGAAGATACTGCAATAAAAGTGTTTTAAGTCATATTTTGTCATGGCTGTAATTTAACAATTTGGAAAAAATTAATGTGTTGGTATTTCCCTTTGATTAATACAGTACATTTTATTCAAAGTGTCTTGCTTTTTCTTTTTGTTTCTGCCAAAAAGTCCTGGTAGACACTGACAAGGAAATAGAGTATTGTGTGGGCCAGATTTCTGACTTCCAATTCCCTCAGACATTCATTTAGTACAAAGGAGAATAATCTGCTGTTCACAAAGAAGACGGGAAAAAATCCCAGCACGTTTGAAGCCAAATCCTTTCACTTAAAGGTTATAATGACTGAACACGATTTTCTCAGGAGGGAACTTTGTTGTTTGAAATGTCTGAGAGAAGACTTGTCAGAAGGGAAACTGTGCTAAATCTTGCCTGTTGTATGTTTTCAGGTAGTTGAGGACACTGGATAAAGGAGCAAATTCCATCTGTTTGGAATCAGAATCAATTTTTGACATAAGTGTTAAAACAAAAACAAACCAACAAACAAAAAACAAAAACAGAGAAAGAAGCCAAACTGTCCCACCAGGATATAGCATTGCTAAACCAGTATGATGAAAATTTAGAAATTATACCTGTATTTAATTAAATCTGAGAAAACTACCAGCTCAGGTCTTTGAAACAAAGTTACAAATAAATAGACCTATATAGACCTTTATCATAAAAAATTAGCTAAAGAGTTTTGAAGGTGAATTGCAAAGACAAAGGAAAAAAATAGGTTGAATATTATCATAGAATAATTTTTAAATTAAATCCATTAAGACATCTTTAACTAAAAACTAGAGGTCAAACATGACTAGAGGCATTTTAATTTATAACAGATGTTATAGCAAAGAACTGGTATGAATTACTGATTTAAACTGAATAAAAGGGACTAATTTACCTGTATTAGAAAATAAATTGTGTGTCTTTTAATAGCTAAACAGCAAATCCTTATACAATATTATCAAATAAAGCAGAGGGAATGTGACTTTATAAACAAACATTTTTATTTAATACACACAAATGCATATACAAGACATGGAAAATTTCGTTAAACTTATCTTCATTTTCCCTGATTTCAGAACAAATCTTTTCTGTTTATTTGTTTGTTGTTTAATTTTCTACAGAATTGGCCCTTTGGAAGAATCCAAATGTTTTAATCTTATGGGAAAAATATAGTTTATTACAATTACATTTCATTGTTTTCAACATTATCTTGTGTTAGGTTCAGGTGTACAGCATGTATTGCTTAGACAACTATATGCTTTGCAAAGTGTCCTCCTTGACATTTCCAGCACCCACCTGACACATACATAGTCATTGCAATATCATTGACTGTTTTTGCCACCCTGTGACTGTTTCGTAACTACCAATTTGTACTTCTTAACCCCTTAAGGTTTTTCACCCCATCCCCCAAACCTCTTTCCCTCTGACAAAGATCAGTCTGTTCTCTGTATCAATGAGTCTTTTTCTAGTTTCATTGTTTATATTCTACATGTAAGTGAAATTATGTGGTATTTCTCTTTGTCTGACTGCTTTATTTCATTTGGCATAATACCCTCTATATCCATCCATGCTGTTGCAAATGGTAAGATTTCATTCTTTTTTATAGTCAAGTAATATTCCATGGTATATATGTACCACTGCTTTTTTACCCACTCATCTGTTCGGGGCACTTGGGCTGTGACCATAACTTGGCTATTGTAAATAAGGCTGCAGTTAACATGATGGTAGATATTCCTTTTCAAATTCATATGTTGAATTTCTTCAAATACATATCCCAAAGTGAAATAGCTAGATCACAAAGCAGTTCTATATAATTTTAAGTTTTGAGAAACCTCCATATTGTTTTTCATAGCGGCTGCACCAATCTGCATTCCCAACAACAGTGCGTGAGGATTCCTTTTTCACCATTCCTGCCAACACATGTTTGTTGATTTATTGACGATAGCCATCGTGACAGTTGTGAGATGATATTTGCCTGTGGTTTTAATATGCTTTTCTATGATGACTAGTGATGGGGAGCATTTTTCACAGGTGATGTATGTTGGCCACCTGTATGTTCTTTTGGGAGAAGTGTCTATTCAGGCCCTCTGCCCATTTTTTTATTGGATTGTTTATCTTTTTGGTGTTGAGTTGTATGAGTTCTTTATAGATTTGGGGTATTAACCCTTTATTGGGTGTATCATTGGTGAATATCTTCTTCCATTTAGTAGGTTATATTTTTGTTTTGTGGAGTTTCCTTTGCTGTGCAAAAACAGTTTAGTTTGATGTAGACTCATTTGCTTATTTCTTTCAAGAAAATAAAATATTTTTAATTTTCTTTTTTGATTATAGTTTACATTCAATATATATTTTACATTGTACATCTTAAATGTACATAATATTTGTCAATTATTTTATATATAAAAGGTACCATATCTATGGGTATTTAATAATGATATAAATTATATCCCTAGTGTGTTTATATATAATATTATATTATGTATAATCATGTTAATATTAAATATTATATATAATTTATTTTTGGTTTTTTTGAAACAGAAATCAGGAAAAAATCCCATTTGCTATAGCAACAAGAAAAATGGTTCCTAGGAATAAACCTAACCAAGGAGGTAAAAGACCTGTACTCAGAAAACTACACAACATTGAAGAAAGAAATTAAAGAAGACACAAATAAATGGAAGCATATACCATGTTCATGGATTGAAAGAATTAATATCACCACAATGCCCATATTACCCAAAGCAATTATAGATTCAATGCAATCCTTATTAAAATAACAATGACATATTTCTCAGATACACAACAAACATTTCAAAAGTTTATATGAAACCATAAATGACCCCAAATAGCCACAGCAATTTTGAGAAAGAACAAAGTAGAAGGGATCACAATACCTGATATCAAACTATAATACAAGGCCATGATAATCAAAACAGTCTGGTACTGGCATAAGAACAGACACATGGACCAATGGAACAGATTAGAGAGCCCAGACATAAACCCATGTCTCTATGGTCAATTACTATTTGACAAAGGGGGCACAAGCATAAAATGGAGTAAAAATAGCCTCTTAAACAAATGGTGTTGGGAGATCTGGAGAGCTACATGCAAAAATATGAAACTCGACCACCAACTCACACCACACACAAAAATAAAGTCAAGATGCATAACAGCCTTAAATGTAAGTTGTAGCACCATAAAAGTCCTAAGGGAAAACATAGGCAGGAAAATCTCAGATATTCCATGCAGCAACATTTTCACCAATATGTCCCCTAGAGCAATGGGACTTCATCAAAATAAAAAGCTTCTGCATGGCTAAAGAAAACATCAACAGAATGTAAAGGGAACCAACCATATAGGAAAATATATTTACAAATGATATGTCGGACAAGGGTTTGATCTCCAAAATATATAAAGAACTCACTTGCCTTCACTCCAGGAAGACATTTGCTTATTTTTAATTTTGCTTCCCTTGCTAAAGGAGATATAACAGAAAAAAAACATTGCTATGAGAAATCTCTAAGATTTTACTAAGTTTTCTTCTAGGAGTAAGGTCTCAAGTCGTACTTTTAAGTCTTTAATCCATTTTGAGTTTATTCTTATTTATAGTGTAAGAAGGTGGTCTACTTTTATTTTTTACATGCATCCATCTAATCTCCCAACATCATTTATTGAGTAATCTTTATCCCAGTTTATGTTCTCTTCTCCTTTGTCATACATTAATTGTCCATACAGGTGTGGGTTTATTTATGGACTCTATCCTGTTCCATTGATCTATGTATCTGTTTTTATAACAGTACAATGCCGCTGTTATTACTGTGGTGTCTTGTGGTATAATTTAATATAGGTAGTGTGATACCTCCAACTTTTTTCCACAACTTTGGGTGGTGGCTATTCAAGATTTTTTCTGCTTCCATATAAATTTTTTGGATTATTTTTTCTAGTTTTGTGAAAAATATGCCAGTGGTATTTTCATAGGATTTGCTTTGAATCTATAGATTGTTTTGATCAGTATGGAAATTTTAATGATGTTAATTCTACCTATCCATGAGCATGTTACAACTACATTTTACATTCATAATACTGTGTAAGACAGAGTAACTTATGTACTCTGGGGTAAAACTGTATGAATTCAAATTTCCACTCTACTAATTTAGCCACATTTTTAAATCCCTCTAAACCCAAATTGAGTCAAATGTTCCATCTTATCTCATAGGTCAGCTGCAAGAATTAAACGTGGCAATATGTATAAAATGTTTAGCAGGGTGACAGCAATAATATTTACAATGCACTAACATGTACAGATAAAGACTATTTGTTTTTTATTCTAATGAAAACAGTGCAATGTCCAAAGGATTTCCTATGAAAGAAGAGACTGGTAAGCTGATTTATTTAGTTAACTCAGAAGAGTAGGAAATACTTTCAGATCTGGTGGCAGGCTATAAAGCCATTCCCCCCACCCTCATCCATGGAAAAATCGTCTTCCACGAAACCTGCTCCTGGTGCCAAAAAGGTTGGGGGCTGCTCCTCTAGTAGACTGAGAACTCGCAAAAGGAAGAACTTATTTCTTCTCTTTGCAGACTGGCCCCGTCCTGAGAGAAGGCCCATGGCAAACAGTTGGTGCTCCGTTGAAGACTGAATACAATAGTGTTGTACACTCAGGGAACATTTTATGTGATTATATTGAGCAGTTATCATTGATAAGGAAAATTATGCAGAATTGGTGAAAGATAAGGAGCTTGAATTTTTTCCTGAAAAGTATGAAAAACTAAATAATTTTTAGGAAGGGACTTGCATTTTATAAAACAATTCTTGCAGTTGGATAGAGGGTGAACTGGATGAACTGGAGTAAGCATAACGGCGATGATTTACTTTGGGGAGTGCCTGAAGGTGCCTCCAAGCTATGGATACTCTCGCACTGGGTGCAAAGGTGTCTATCAGCAGAGAAAGACGATCTCAGGATCTATATGGATGGCAGATGCATCCTTGACTTTGAGAGATTGTAGAATGAGAACAATTGACAAAGAACTGATTTTTATAGAATTATTTAAATGCACAAAAAATTAAAAATTAAAAAAAATAGAGCCTAAGAATATAATGAAAAAGAGAAGCTGGAGAGTATGGATCAGAAGATAGTCATGCCAAAAAAGAAAGTGTCTTAAGGAGAAAGAAATGAATTAGTATTAAAATTCTCAGAGAGATCAATAACATTAAAAAACCAAATTATCTATTGAACTTGGCAATAAATTGGTCACTGGAATTATTAGAAAGATTTCAGTAGTAATGAGTTCATGGGTTAATTGGGAAGACTGAGAAAGAAAAAAGCAGAATTTGACTATGGTACACCATTACAAAACTTGGAGGTCAAGGAAGAGAAAAATGTGATGTTAGCTAAGGGCAAATTGCTTAATAAAGGTTTCTGGGTTTTGTTTATTTGTTTAATGATGGGAGCAATATGAGCATGCTTGTTTTCCAAAAGGAACAATTTCTGAATTATTTACCACAGTTTTAGATGTTCTCTATATTACAGTCAATGATAAAAATAAAAATGTTCATGATCGTACTTTACCTGAGCTGTGGGCTTCCTCTGGGATACAAGTATCTCCTTCCCGCCATTACTGTAGATTGAGGAAGTTTCAAAATTTGATGTTTCTAAAATAATTGTCTATGACTCTGGGTATCTGGACTGATAGTTGTTTGGATTAATGGGGCGTTTGCCTACCAGTTAGTTCTTTGTAGTATTCCTTTTCATGACTCCCTAGATAAAACCAGCACTGTTTTATACCCTGAGGTTGTTATTGATACAATGAAACGCTTCTTGGAACTTAAAGAAAACAAGTTTTGTTTGAGATATCTTAACAAGACTCTGTAATCCATAAGATAGGTTCAAAGAAAACTCTAGAAGAGTGTAACCAGTCAGACTAATTAGTCGCTGGAGCCCAGGGCTATTCCAGAGTAATACCTGCCCGGCAGTCTGTGTTCAATCCTTGTCGCTACTTCTGAGCACTTCTGATATAGTGGCTTAAACAAATTCCTTCTCACCACTATTTATGTAGATTAAGGTGTTCTAAGAGTTTACAAAAGAAAAAAATTCCATTTCACTACTTTCAAACTAAAATATAAATCTAATGTTAATGTAATATCCCAAATAATCAGTATGACAACATGAAAGCCAGTGTAATTATAAGACAATAAATAATTTTTTATTTTATACTTACATACAGCACAGCCATTTTGGCTGAGTAAATGATAAAACAATATCTGTGTTATGTGCGAGCCTGTGTGGAATGTATGTGTACACTATGTGATTTATACATTGCACCAGTCTCTAAGGGCTCATTACTAGGAATGAGGGGGTTCTTTCTTAGATGAGTGCAGTAGTGGCTATAATATGCAAATTTTAATATTTTATTTTTATTGTTGACACTATCACAGCTCCCCCCATTTCTCCTGCTTTGCCCACCTCCACCCAACCCCCACTTCCCCTTCTCTCTGGTCATCGCCACACTTTGTCCATGTCTATGGGTTACAATATGCAAGTTTTAAGGAGATTTTCAAACAGAGCAGAATGGTTCGGTGTAATCAGGAAAACAAACAAGTTCACATTTGAGAATTCAAGAGGAAACTATAGCCACTGAAAAACTGGACGATAAATTGTGAAGGGGTAAAAAAAAAAATAGAAAACTTGATCCACAATGCAGCCATGAGAATTTGGATTGGCAATGTCACCTGGGAAACTGGGGATTGAAATGCTGAGCACTCAGGAAATATGAAGTGGCTGAGGTCCATTTATTGGTACATGTGGTATCATGACAGGCTTGGAATGTGTGGAAAATAGAACAAGCATATAGGCATATTCATGCAGTTGTTTGAAAGTGTGTACTGTATTAACATCCCATCTTTCAAGAAAATGAAAATGGACAAATACATCAGAGAAACATGATTGTATTTTATTTTCAATTTATAAAGTTGAAAATCTGTATAAATTTACAGATTATCTGTAAATTCATCTGTGTTTTGTTAGGTTAATGGGACTAACCTAACATTTTGATGGACTCTGAGGAAAGTATGAAGTTGTGACTGTGTCACAGTTTCATCCCTGACTTAACATCTTTTAGTAATGTCAGAGCATTTGAAACAACTGTCAAGAATGCTTACATGATTTCCAAGAGTCCAATGATCAAAGCACTGCCTTTTTCTATAGCTTTATTTTGAATTTGTATTCCTCTTTTGTATGCTACATTCTGGAAATGAATATAGGTACTCTATTACTTCAGTAATATATATATAATATATTATATATTATATATTATATGCATAATTCATGTAAGAAAATGACTACAATGTCTTCCTATGTGTCTTTTGTATTTCATATTTTTTTCTCATTAGACAATATGATTCATGAAGAATATTTATCTCTCTGTCAGATATCTCAGGAACTATTAAAATGTCCAAATTAGACTAACTTCTTAATAAATACTTGTAGATTAAGTGGATAAAGGATTGCATTAAATACTCACAAATAAATTGTTCTGGTAGGCAATTCTACTTCGCTATGGTACCAAAAGACATTTCTGTCTTTTTCTAAAATGTAAGATAATTTTCAACCATAGCTAAATAAATCTTTTATTGAAGCATTTTACTGTAACGATTGTAAATAATTTTAAAATGATAACAATACCATTTAATACCCATTGGGAACAAACTTTGCATGAGACTCTATGTGTTACTAGTTCCTCTGCAACACCATGAGGTAAGTTCCACTTACGTCTTCATACCCATGTTGCACATGAACCATTTAGACAGAGACAGGCAAACTGCACAGGACACACAACTAGCGACTCACGGGACAGAGAAACAATCCTGGCTGTTTACCTATGACTATTTCACTCTGAATTATTTTGCCAGGTTGCCCCACATGATTTTTTCTAGGAACTCAAAATAGTTAATAAGTAATGGTTGTATTTATTCTAGAAAAATGTGAAAATACCATTCATTAATTCACTCAACCATTTGTTTGTCAGCCGCATGTTAAATGCGCATGTGGTGCTATACACTGGGATATACCAGTACTACAAGCAAGAATAGATGGGCCCTGCCCCTTGAGACTGACTATTCAGGACGAAAGCCAGTGTAGCATGGAGACTAATGTTGTTGGGTCTGGGAAAGCCAGCTCAAGTCCACCTCCAGTTTCATGCCCTTGAACTAGTAACTTCTCCTTCCTCAGTTCTCTCATCTGTTAAAGTTACCACTATATGGAATTAATGAGTTAAATACATATAACATGCTTAGGACAGAGAATTTCACAAGGCAAACACTAACTTCACTTTGGCGAAAGGGTTAGACACTAAACAAATGAAAACACTGAACAATTTAAGTGCTCTAGAAAAAAGGAGCTAGGTCTTAAGTCAATACTGACCAATAATCTATCCTGCTTTAAGATGTCTGGAAGCAACACCTATGAGATGAGGAATTAGTTCAGGAAAGCAAACCTACGTCTGCTGTGAGATAAACTGTGGTGCCTTGACTATGACCATAGAAAAGAGAGCAAGACTTAGTATCAGATAAAAATAAATTCTCTAGAAATCTTTGAAAAATAGATGCCCTTAGACCAACCCATTTCAAAAAGGTATTCAATCAAGACATGACCTCTTCCTTGAGTAAACACCAACAGGAAACTTTGAGGTTAAAACAAAAATGGAGAATAGCAAATTCAAGAAACATCCCTTTCTAAAATTCTCTAGATAATAAACCTTCCATACTGATTATAGCTATATCAATTCATTGCCCTGTCTTTCAGTTTTGAAGTCTATTATATAAGCCAGAAACAAAATAACAAAAGGATACAATATGAAAGCAAAAGAGTAAACAAAGCTAACCCTAGCAACAAATCTGTTTCACTCTTTGTTTGCATCTTTCTCATTGTCCAAAGAAATACCTGTTGATTATGTGCTCTGTCCTGAGAAAAGTGTTTTACGAGTTCAACTGGCATCATTAAAAATACCAATACTCATACTTGTTATTTCATAAAGATAAAGAAAATGTTAAATTAAAAATATTTACAGCATAAACTAGAAACTAGTTGTATGGAAACTCACTAAATAGTCAAAAAATACCAATTCACTCAGAATTTGACTACTCCAAGATGTCTAGAAGAGCTATTAAATGTACTCACAGTAATCAAGACATATTCCCATTTTTTATCTATGCCTTTATAAACTTTTAGGTCCAAGTCAGAAACTCCCTTTTTAAACACCCAAGTTTAGGTAAATGGATAATATTCAGAATGTTTAGTAATCAGCACTGTGATATAAATATATGAATCAACAAGTAAACAATTATATCTCCTTTTGTTACTGAAAACTTTTAAATCGTACATTTTGAAAATATTTAACATGTGACTTGTAACACAAATTAATTAATGCATTCTAGTCATTTTCAATTATCTGTTGATTTATAGAAGTTGTGGTGTGACCCCTTGGTATGATACAATATCACTATGCATGATACAAGGAACCATATTAATTGCTTCAAAGACTTCATTACATGACATCATTAGTGACGATCTGGTAGATGCCAAAGGATACTGAAGTCTTCCCTCCTGCCCGCCATACTCTCACTACCCTGTTTCCTCCACCATCAGTCAGACCTCAAGATCTGGACACTGGTCACAGGCCTGTAGAAGGGTGAAGACACTCAGGTCACGTGGGGAGGGAGTCAGGAGAGGACTGGGGAGGTGTTTGGGAATACACTGAGCTAGTTCTAGGTCCCAGGAGTTTGACTCTTTTTAGCCTGACTCCATCCAAGGGAGTGTGAAGTGGCCATGCGCCTTGCATAGATCAGGCAGTAAAGAGTTAGAGGCTGATGGCTGGAAAGGTTCACTTACTCAAACACAGTAAAACAGAGGGGACTTAAAACAGGGGAAAGATACCAAAGAAAGTTTAAATAGTGACTACTGACAGGCTGAGTCAATGCTCAAAGGCTCTCCTGAAGCTAATTATTCCAGGCACGTGAGGGAGCAAGCACTGTAAGGGAGGGCTGGTGTGAGGCTTCTTGGTCTTGCAGGGAGAGGAGGGAGAGAGAGGGTAACAATGTCATACCATCAAAATATGCTGAGGTGTATAACCACGAGAACAAATGAAATGAACAGTTTCCCTCACTACAAACCTCATCACAAGGACTGAAAATGGCCCCCATTTGCTCATGCCAACCACCACAAATGGATAGCTTTCCAAAAAGCAAAGAACTGCAAGGTTATCTGACAAATGAGTCATCTCCACATAGCAAATTTTCAACATCCATGGGTCCTCTTCAGTCAGGGCCTGAGCCCAGACAAGGTTAGGCATTACTTTGTGTTTGGGGTGCAGGGGAGCAGGGAAGGGATACTCAATAATCTCTGCAGAACGGCCTCCCCCATCCAAGAACTTTTCAACCTAGAGACAACTCACACCTGACATAGCTAAAATATCTGCATCAACCCCGGCCCACCCTGCAACACAACAGCACAGCAAAATCTGTCCTCCAACTTCCAACAGGTCCTGTGTGCTATATCAGTCATACACTGTGTACTAGAATGTGTATTATTAAATAATTTTACAATTTATTGCACAGTATACTATTTACCAACTTTGACACCCATACTGTACCGATCTTTTTAATACTCACTTCAACGGTGACAGTCCAAACGGACTGTCATGTGGGTTTTATATTAATTACATTTTGTTTGGCCAGTGTTCGGGGCACCCTCCTTTTAAAAAACCTTGGATTCATACTAAAGTGGTTGTTATAAGCTGTCCCTCTGCTGGTAGTTTGCCCCATGCCTGTCACGTACTTTTGTAATTTAAGCCAGTGCTACTGAAGTTTGCTATTTCCTGCCTCGCACTTGCTTGGTCAGCAAAGCACATGTTTGACCTAAGTATAATAATTTTATCCTTGAAAAATATTGTCTCAAATAACTGAGAACATGTGTCCCTGAGAGGTGAACAAGAATTAATTTTATTCTCCAGAAACATTTTAATTTAATTGATCTCAATACCCTTGTCTAGGAGGACATATTATTTTTCTTAGTTGCTATTATAGAGATTCAGTTTCCACCTGAACTACATTGATGCATTTTCACAGTTCCCCTACATGTGGTTTTTAAAATCATTGTTATAAGTATCATTATTTATCATTGAATGTTGAAGGTTTAGAACTCTGGGGTTTATAAAAGTTAAAATACTAATCATGGTTTATAAGTGAATTATGAGATATGAGAAAGAAAAAAAGAAATAAATTTGAAATATTCTAATTTAACCACTTAAATAAATCTTATTAAGAATAACTAAAAATGTAAGTTTATAAATTATATATGTAAAGAGAATAAATTTATACAGTTGCATGAAAGACAGGTTTTTAATATTAGGCTGGAAGTTGCTCATGACTATAAACTGTTTGAAATTTGTGAGAATTTCATAATATAAAAACATTAAATAAAATATTATGTGTATATATTTATGTTTTAAAGTTAAACTCTATAAATGTAAGTCATATCCTGGTATTTACTGATGGAAAACATGTTGATCCCAGTAAGAAATGGTTTTTAAAAGTCCGTTAACTATGTTAACTAGTAAAAGAGATAAAGCCAGGGAATTAATCAATGAACAGATCTCAAAGGGCCTCTCCAACAGTGTGAAGTTTTGATATCATCCTGAGGAAAATGTGAGGTCATTAACATCTTTTCATTCTCACATCATCTACCCATGTCACTTGCTCAGAGAATCTTCCTTCCCCGACTGCCTGATCTAAAATGAAAGGCCTTCTCATTATCTTCGTGTCCTCCTTTATAGTGTTCACAGCACTGGCATTGCCTACCATTATTTTATTTATCTACCTTTTATATCTATTTGCTTAATGTCTAATTTTCCCATTAGAATTTAAGCTTCATATGAGCAAGAACCTTGTTGTGTTATTTTTGTTGTTGTTAATCCCAGAGCCTACAGTAGAACCTGGTAAATAAGCATTTTTAATGAACGACTACTAGTATAATAAACACATGAATGGAATCCAATCAGTAACAGTGTATTCAGTGTATTTATCTGTTGAAGCATGGGCAACATCACCTAACCAGAAGGTAGGTAAAAATGGAAAGTAAGAACACGATAGTCACAAAGCAGTCTAAAGTACAAAACATATAGATTTATTCTGTAATGTAAATGCTTTATGAGTATTAGGGAAAACCTCTGCTTCTTTCATAGGACTTATTTACTGTTAGTTACATGGCTATCTGATTTATATCCCTATATAAAGTAAGAAAAGTAGAATATTAGAAAAACTGAAAGGCTGTCCATTTGTAGCCAGAGCATGCTTTTGTAAACACAAAACCAAATCAGATCACATTACTCTCTGTACATGGTTGAATAATTCTGCTCCTAAACTTCTGGTCCAACTAGGACCTATGAATGTGACTTTTACTGGAAATAGAGTGCAGATGTAATCAAGTTAACATGAGGTCTTACTAGAGTAAGGTGGGCCCTAAATCTGACAGCTGGTATCCTTGTATGGAGAAGGGGATTTGGATACACACAGAAGAGTCATGTGAAGACAAAAAGAGCAGTAAGAGTCATACAGCTACAAGGCAAGGAAGGCCAAGGATTGTAAACAACCACCAGAACTTAGAAGGATGGAAGGCAAGATACTTTCTTAGGGTTTTCAGAAAGAGTATGACTCTGCTGTTAATTTGATTTCAGATTTCTGAGCTGGCTTGGTCAAGGCCTATGTCATCTAAAATATTTTATTCTCAAAATAAAAATTTTCATTTTATGTATCATTTCCAGGAAATTTTCTATGAAATTTTGAAAATTAACAGCAATGTAAAAATAAATGTAAAAGAGTTTTTTAATAGAAGGCAAATTTTTGCCTGTGGAAAAGATGACCCCTATATTACATTTTGGTGTGTGTGTGTGTGTATAATATTAACCAGTTTTGCATCTATCAACAAATTAATTTTAGTCTTTCTATTATATGTAGACATTCTTCATGTTCCCATTGGATAAGTTTTAACATCTTAATGGTTTCCTCATTAATGAGATAGCATAAGTCTTCGACATATGTGGCGGACTCTGGCCAGCAGAGTCTGTCTGTTGTGACTGAAAGAGAAAATAAATGTACAGTAGACAGCAATCCCATGAAGAAAAAGGGACGGCATGGCTACTCTCTCAAGGGGAGAGTGCCTCTGAGTGTCTCGACCACTCTCTCAAGAGGATAGCACCCCAACCCTTGCCTAGACGAGCTTTTATTGTTTTTCTCGGGTCTTAACATCAAAGAAGGATTTGTTATCTATTACATAGAATATTATTGTCTACATTTTAGGTACTATCAAGGAAATGAAAATAACATGCAGAGGGGAAAGGTGGCGAGCTGATTAGCTCTGTCCTTGGGAAAATTCACACAGGCTTTGGAAACTACCTTGAAGATAGACAATACACATTTGTAGTTTTAGACCAGGGTGACAGAGTTTTAGCAAGAGCAAGCCATAACAGTCTGTATGCATTTTCTAGGCCTGATTCCCACGGGAAAACTCGGTTTGAAGGTCTGGCTCCTGCCCACCACCTCAATTCTGTAGGTTTTCCATACAGAGCTGAGTTGGATTTGCCAGACCAAAACAAGCCGGTCCCCTACAGACATACATTCATTTTATACTTGTATGAAAGTCATGACTTTGCACTTTGAAAATTAAAATTTACCATCTAATCCCACATTCATTTCAGCTGGAAAATCACTCTCAGTGAATTCTTGAATTGCAATCTCAGTTATGTGATAGACAAATCACTTATTTTTTCTGTTTTTGAATTCTACACATTTCTTAAATATATTTTCTTAAAGAACAAGCAATATCTACAAGCCTGCCTGCCTTAAGTTTACTAAGCAATTCTTTGTGTATCTGCAATACCTGATTTTACAGGCAAGCTACATGCACAAAAAAAAATCTTTTACTTGCTCCCCTTGGTTCTGACTAGAGAGGAAATTTTGGAAGAACTTATCTAATTCTACTAACCTAGGCTTACTAATGTCAATTTAAAAAGTAAGTCACAAGAACAGGGTTGTCAGATAAAATCCAGGAAACCCAGTTCAATTTGAAATTCAGCTAATTAACAAAGTGTTTTTTAGTATAAGTATGCCCCATGCAGTATTTGGAACACATACCTATTTACCTATAATAATATTTATTTTTACCTAACATTCATATTTAAACACCATAATATGTTTATTTGCTAAACCTGGCAACTCTACACAGGTAGGAAGTAATACATGCTGAATGGGTTGCCTCACAGTTCAAAATCAAGAAGCAGAGGGTGTAGCAGGGATAAACAGTAATGGGAAAAACACAACGCAACTTAAAATTAAATAAATAAATAAATATCAAGAAGCAGAATCTAGAGAGAGAGGATCTCTCTGTAATTAAGTTACTGTGTAAACCACATCTGTTATTTAATAAACACTGGACCTCGGTGCTGAATTGTAACCAATAGTATTCTGCATTCAGAAGTCTACACTAGGTGAGGTGCTCCTGACCATGTGGCCTATATTGAATATGTACCCCAGAAATAAAACTGTCCCTGTTTACTAATTGTCTTAGTCCATTCAGGCTACAACAGCAAAGTACCATAGTCTGGGTGGAAATAGAAATCTATATAAAGAGTAGAAACAATGGAAATGCATTTATTCCATTTCTGGAGGCTGGAAGTCTGAGATTTGGGTTCTGGTGAGATATCTCTTCTGGGTTGCAGACTGCTGATTTCTCAATGTATCCTCACATGGTGGAAAGAGAGCAAAACACTTCTCCTGATCTCTTTTTATAAAAGCATAAATCCCCATCATGAGGGTCTCCCCACCCATGACCTAATGACTTCCCAAAGGCCAAAACTCCAAATACCATTACACTGGGGATTAAGAGTTCAACATATGACTATGGGACAGACACAAACGTTTAGTACATTGCATTTAGACCCCCTAAATGTATAACTGACACTCTCTTCTGGACTTTACTTATGCTTCTTGCCCCTGCTCCCCACACAGAGGCACCCTTATTTTTGCTGAGGCTCGATACCTGCAAGTTGCCTGAGGTCCACCTCTTTGCTAAAAGCCTGATGTACACCTTTATAGCATTGGCTTCTAACCTTGCTTGAACACACCAGGAATCATCTGGTGAACTTGAGGACACTATTGATGCTTGAGTCTCATCCTCAAAAATTCTGATGTAACTGATTTAGATGCCTTCAGGTGACCCTAACGTGCAGCCAAAATTGAGAATATCCAGGTGATACTAATGCTGGTAGTCTAGAGAACCACTGTCCAATAGAAAAGCCACTCACCTATAGATAAAGCCAAGATCAAAATACTAGGTACCCTATGGTTTAATGTTTTTCCTATGCCTCAATTCAATTGTAAAAATCAAATAGATCTGGTTTCTACACATGACCAAAGGGTAAATGCCCCATCCTCCAACAGAAGTTCAAGTTTTCAGCTCAATTTCACCAAAAAACATATCCACACACTTATTTTATTCACAAATTCATCAGCATGGCCACCTATATAAAAATAGTCATCTAACTTTTACCTCTCTCACTTCAGTGTTGGGATCTTTTCAGAGCCCTAATAAATATCATCCCTTTCCATATTCAGGTGCTAAATAAGTTGATGAATAACACAAAGAAAGGACCCCTTGGGAACCAAACATCATCTTAGTTTTGACACATACCAGGTTCAAGGACTTGACTTTACCTCTGTACGTGGCCCAGGCCTACAGTAAGTCAACCTAACTCTACAGTTGTCAGGACATTAACTTCTTATATTAAAGGCTGAATAAACCATCAGCTTTTAATTAGAAAATTACGCACATCACAGAAAATGCTATCAGGAAACCAGTGAAGTTGAGTAAAAGAAGACAGTTTGGTAATCTTTCTGCATTACTGATCAACCTTTGACAGTTTAATGGATCCATTTTTACATGAAATCACTAAATGTCAATTAACTAGATTGCTCATTTAACCCAAAATGTTCTGTATACCCCTCAATCTTTTTTGTAGTTATTGTTATTTTTAATTTTATTTTAATTGTTGTTCAAGTACAGTTTTCTGTCTTTTAATCCCATCCCAGCCCACCCCCACAGCCCTTCTCACCTCCCTCCCATTTCCACTCCCCCTTAGTTTTTGTCCATGTGTCTTTTATACTTGTTCCTGTAAACCTTTCCCTTTCCCCCTGAAATTCCCTCTCCTCTCCCCTCTGATCACTATCAGCCTGTTCTCTACCCTCAATCTTAACCCTATTGTATTTTAAGGCCCTTTAAAGAACAAATTTCTTTCTTTTATCTTTACTTCCAGTACTCTGACTAGATTAATGACGTAGTAAATATCAGTTGAATTAATTGTAATACAATACAATAAGTGCCACTACCAAAATAGAGGAAATGGACATTTCTATGATCTTACCTGTTACAAAAAAAGCTCTAAGACACAGAAATGGTGGAAGAGCCTTCCCAAGAACAGGTACCAACTCACGTAAATGAAGAAGGAACAAAAGAGTATGTTGTCGTGTTTGGAAGATATCAAATGGTTAAGAGACCTGAAGATTAGCGCATTTAAGAGGGTGCACTTGTTATGGGATGTGGCTGGAGTCAGTTTATGAAGCATCAGATAATCATTCTAAGAGATTTAAAGGCCTATGTTTTCCTCAAGCAACTATTATACAAACAACTATGCAATTCTCAAGAGAAAAAAAAAGATATTTACTTTTATTGCACTGGTGGACTTTTTCAAGTATAACAAAATAAATCACATTGCCTAAGCTGGATCCTGTTCTGATTGATAACTACATGTAAAGCTATAGATCTGCAAACTTTTCCTTGATCTTCAGTCTGTTTGCCTGGAAACACATGAATAAAAAATAAATTCTTTCCTGTTAAAGGCTATAGATCTTCCTTTTGGTCTTTTTAAAAATAGTAATAATAATAATAAAAAGAACAACCACAGTAATAATAATTCTTATAATATCTGAGAGCTGGCTATGCAAACTAATTTAAGCAGAGAGCCTGTGGAGTTTGAGTGCAGAACTTGGCTCTGCCTTTAATAATATGAATTATGTCACCTGTGTGAACCAATCCCTTTGCTGTTGATGAAAAAATCAGGCTCTATCACAAGATTGCAAGGAAAACATTCCAAGGACACATGCTTGAGAGATTATGGTGTGGCAAAATGATTTATTTGGGTGAAAACCTGCCCCTGGATGTCTAATTTCCTATCTCCCTCCATCCTTCCATGGAAAAAGTTTAACCATGTCTTCAGCAAGGCCAATGCAAAGGCTCAGCTTCAAAGTTCCTGCTTCATATTCAAGCTTAGTCTTTTGGAGCCCACCCCATCTGCTGCAGGCCCTGGTAGTTGCTAGACCTGAACGGTCATGTGGTTCCTGGCACAGCAGCACATGAATGAGCAGAGCAAAGTACATTACCAGGTGGGAGGGAGGGAGGGAGGGAGGGGGAGAGAGGGAGACAGAGAAAGAGAGAGATTAAGCTCATTTGTTCCCATGGGATTATGTTAGTTTGGATTTTGGATGGACCAGGTGATTTTTCAAATGAACCAATGAATTACCAAATTTTCATAGGCTTTTAGATGGTCCACATCCTGGTTGGACTTACAGGCCTCCTTGATAAAGCACCTCCCTTTGTGCACCCGAACAATTTGATTTGGTACTGGAGAGGGGAAGGGAGGAGTGTTAATCCCTTTGGCAGTGTAACATTGTAATCCCCTGGAGTATGAAGCTGTAGCTTCTTGATGAAGCAAACAGTGTTATGCTCCCCACTTATTAAGTTCAATGCCCAATTTCCTTTGCTTCCTATTTTATTTCTTATACTTGGTTAACTACCTATGGTAACTTTCCCCCATGAGGCCCTTGAACCTTGTAATCTTACAATGGTAAATGGATGAAGGTCTCATGTTCTGTAGGTGCTTCTTGCTGTCAATGAAGAGTAGTTCTGCGTATCCCTGAGCTCAGAGGGTCTTCTCTGCTAACAAAAGAAAGGAGCTTTCCCTACGAGGCGTCATATGTGATGTCTAGAAGATGATGTCTAAAGGATAATGATGTTGGACAAGCTGTCATCCTTGTCACATTCTACAAATGACAAATTTGACAAGAAAGTTAAAATGCATAGTCCAAAAATGAGGAATATTAGAGTAGCCAAAGGACTAGTGAAGGAGAAAATCCAGATGACAAGAGAGGAACTAACTCTACAGTGTCCCCAATTAAGATGGAGGAAGGCTTCCTTGGAGGAAAGTGTGTAACACCTGTTCAAGGCCCTCTTGTTTACCATACTTAACTCAAATTAGACTCAGGGGAACATCCTAAGATTTCCCCCCTGAACCACTGTGAACCTTTTATGTCTGAACCATTAGGGAAGAAAGGTGAAGGCAGTTTCAAACAAAGCCAATAGACCACCCCACACTTCACCTACTAAACCACTTAGTCCTGACAACGAATCAATCCAGCCAAGCCGATGAGTGTCATTTCAGTCTCATTTCAGATGTTGAATCAGATGGGCTTCTAAGGTAAGGTCCATAGTGTGTAAATAAACAATCAGGCAAAAAAAAAAAATTAAAGAAAGAAAAGGTCATAGCCATACATCTTATGAAAACACCAAGGTTAATGAACACAGCAAATCATAAACCTGCTTGTAAATCTGAAAGACTATCAGTTCCTAAGACTTCCAAATAAAAGGATTTTACTAGAATGAAATTAAGCAGTGACAATCTGATAGATCATACTTGTCTGCAGGTTGAACATCTTTGGTGATGTCATCAGGCGCTAAAGTAAATTTTGTATAGTGTATACAGACACAACCTTAGAAAAAAAGTTTTAGTCCCCAATAATTTCTAGTCCAAAGATTGGAGGAAGAAAATTAAATATTAGCATGGAGGGTTGAAGAAGGCTAGAAGAATTCAGGAACTAGTTAGCTCACAAGTCAAACAAAAGTATGAAGATAGTTAACTGCACTAGAGTCCAATATTCACAATTGGGCATTGTGATTTCTAGTGAAACAAAATATCTCTCCTTAAAATCATCTTCATTTTAATCAAAGAGACTGCATTAAGTCCAGTTTTTATTTGACCTGATTATTTTCATAAACACAAGCATAGCAGTTGATCTCATAGGCTCTTTCAAATCTGCTTTGCTGAAATTTCACAAGGAATCTTAGGTTGAGCTCAGGGCAAAGAAGTCAAGCCATAGTTACCATAAAACTTTGCCTGTAACATCTTCAGGTTGGGTAAACTCCTCAAGTATCTGAGGTTCCCAGAAATGTCTTGAGGTTCCTTCCTTGCCAGCTTTCAGGTAAGCGATCTTTTTTCCTTCCCTGGAAAGAGTGCCATGAACCATGTGACTAAGCAAGCTATCAGGCTATTTCTTCAGTGGGCCTTTATTTGCTTCAAAAGTCAGCCCAAATTCTTCAGGATTTCTGGTGGCGTCCGGAGTCCAGGCATGCCTTCCTTGGTCATTCCAAAGTCTTAGTTAATAAAAACACAACTGGAAACTGGTATTGTTGAATTTATTCAAAGAAACATATTGCTGTGACTTACTCATTAAGAACTGCCAAATTCTGGAGGGATCATGTAGGAATAGAACTATAAAGCAAATTCTTGTATTTTTGACAGTGAGAAGGACAAACTCCAGCTCTGTATTAGTTAAAAGTGAATGATTTGCAGTTTTTAGATTTTCAAACACATAATTTTTAGAAACATAGGCTCCTTCAATGGCAAACACACTTATACTTTTTTTAATTTTTAATTTTTTTATTTTAGTTTATTCAGTACAGTTTCTATCCTTTATTCTCATTCCAGCCTGCCCACCCATTCCTCCCCTCCTATACTTTTGCGAGACATACTTCCATGGGACAGGTATTATGGAGCAAAACTGACTGATTTAGAAAGTTACACCTGAATTAAATTATATTGATTTGCTCATATGGCCAAGGCTTTCTCTTTCGATAAGATCTACCTTCCAGAAATATGCATTTTAAAAGATGACTTGGGTAAGAGTTCTTGGAGACCAGGTATTCCTATTTAAAAGGTAGACCTTGGTTTCATAAAGGCGATTATCTACAAGCACTTTTCTTGAGAAACAGAGTTAAATTTATGCCAGTGTTCAAGTATGCCCCCTAAAAGAGGGTCTGTCAAAGCACTGCCGATGGAGATTGTATTGCCTATTGTCTTTGGGGAGAGAAAACTTTCATATTCATAAAAGAGAGAGATAAACTTTCATCCTACACAAAAGATATATTAGGTAGCTGAGGAAAAGTATGAGTGTCCCCAGTTTTCTCTAACTCTACTGTTGTGTTTCCAGGGCCTCAGACTGGCACATGACCCCCACTGCCAGCCTCAGCCTCCTGAGGCTCCTGTGTAGCCCCTCCCACACTGGAAGCTGAGACTTTCCCAAATAGCACTACAATTGTCCAGGTGTGGAGCCTCACCAACAGTCAGTGGTAACCAAGTGATGCTATGGGCTTTGTTTAACACCACACAGGCAATTCTGATGGCCTCCGGCATTCCTGGAGATTTCCATCCTTGTGTCTGTATAATGGACACCTTGTACCTCCACTGACTTAGGTAGAAAAACTCATACTATAAATGGCCTTTAGCAGCTGGGCCGATCCTAGCAGCCTTGGTCCTTCAGGAGGTCTGCTGAAGTGAGGCAGCCTCCCCTAGGAGGAGAGGGAGCATTTCCTGTTAACCAGGCCAGACAGAGATTTAACAATCCAAACCCTGACATAAATCCTATTGGCCTTTTCTAGGGAGGCATTAATAAACCTTTAGCGAGTCCCCAAGATCAGTGAGCACTTACATCTGAGGCTTTTTACATATTAGTTATACCTGTAAAAGCATGAACAAGCAGCTGTGTTTGCATCAGGAGTGGAAAGCCACAGCTGTGAACCCCAAGTGGACCCTCTGGCCCCAACGACTACTTCCACCAATGTAGCTAGCAACATGCAGTTGCTGGGGTGGGACTATGGGTCACATGTGTAGCAGCAGCTCCAGCCCACTGGCTTTCTCTGTGTTCAGGTTGTGTAAGCATCACTGTGTGCTGGAGAGCAGTGCTCTAGCTGGGGCCCGTTACCTCCAGCATACAGCCCAAGCTTCACAGTGGCAAGCCACACGTGGAGCTTCGGCCTGAGCCTGCAGGGGCTGGGCACTTGAGCAGCTGCCTGAGAGTGGGGATTCTGTCTCAGCCCCTAAGATGGCAAGCCCATGCTGCAGAGCTGCAGGAGGTGGGGAGCCTGTGCAGTCCGAGCTGCAGAAAGACAACATGAAAAGACAAAAGGAGAACTGAGCTGTGTGCCCTTGTTGCTCACAGTTTGGCTGGGCTTGGCATTGGCTTATGAAGGTCCCCCATTCTGCACACCACTCGAGGGTGCCACCAGCAAGATAGACCAGTAGGATGAGGCCAGGATAAGTTCAATGTCCAATTACCTTTGCTCCCTTTAAAAAATACATTAGCTTACTACCTATGGTAATGCATTCATTTGTGAAATGGGCTTATTATAATATTTATCTCATAGACTTCTTGTAAAGAATAAGAGATGGTCTGGGGAAAAATTCAACCATTATACAATGATAATGGTTTACACAAAATTGTAATTCCTTATATAATTTGAATAAAATGATACTATCAAATCAGATTACACATGGTGATTAAGACATACACATTCCGTAGATAATGAGATATGAAACTATAATGTCTGTCCAGAAAAAGTCCAGCCACTTTAAATATGAGAATGGTTTGCATGACATCCAAGTAACCTGGCAGTCAAGAAGAGTGAACTGGAACACACATACAGAAACAATGACAACTTCACTGTACTAGTCAGCAGGGGTGGTGGACGCCATTGAGCGAGCATGTGTACTGTGTGGCCGTCACATTCATAATGACTGAGCAACGAATCTGTATCAAATTTTACATTAAGGCTGAACGTTCCTCTGCAGAAACTATTCAGATGACTCACAAGGCTGCAGCTATGGGCAACTGGTGATTGGCAGCTCCATCACAATGTACCCACTCATGCATCAGGTCTCATGCAGAGTTTTTGGTGAAATATCAAATCACCCAGGTGACTCAGCTCCTCTACAGACCAGCTTGGGCACTCTGTGACTTCTGACTTTTCCCAAAACTAAAATCACCTTTGAAAGGGAAGAGATTTCAGAATGTCAATGAGATTCAGGAAAAGATGATGGGGCAGCTGATGGTGATTAGGAGAACTGTGGGAGGTCCTAAGGTGCCTAACTGAAAGGAACTGATGTGCCATTGTCCTATGTACAGTGTTTCTTGTATCTTCTTCAAGGAATGTCTCTATTTTTCAATACATGGCTGGATACCTTCTGAACAGACTTGTATATGAATTAATATGTGTTAACTCCTTGTATTAGAGACTGGCAAAGACTAAAAATTACACAAATGATATCTATTATTAATGACAGCAGCATATTCTAAGAACTTTCTACTTACAGTAAATGCATTTTTCTAATATTTACTTACATTTGCAATAAAATGGACATTGCATAAATCAATATTTATGTTATTAACTTTGGATCTAACAATCTCCAGGTTGGTAAAAATTTAAATTATGATTTTATACTCCAACTGCAAAAGTGTTTGATAACTGAAGCCCAGTTACCCAGAAAAAGGAAAGTTATTTACCTAGGAAACAATAGTAGTTTTCTACATTTGTGAGCAATTTATATTCAGCAAATATTTAATTCACAGCAGTAAGTCAGATGTTATGTATTCAGAACATGATAAGCACTAGATTTGTTTAACAATCTCTCTTGGTCTGCAATGTAGAAACCCCATGGTATCAAATGCGTATAGTTCATTGACAATTCAAAGAAAAACATTTTCTCAAAAATAATATTATATTCTATTTGCTTTACTTATAGATAGCGTGTGTCTTGTGCTATGCATATTTTTATAAAAATTTATGTAACATAACATTATGGAAAATTTTTGTAAAAGAGTGATATACTTTTTAAACATTGTTTTTTCTTTGAATTGCCATTTAATCCAGTATAAAAGATTCTTACACATGATGTACAATATTGACATATAATTAACTGCATATAAAGATATAGGCATAGAGAAAGAGATAGAGATTTATGTACTATTCTTGAATATCAACTTTTACCTTTCTGGTGTTCCTTGTACACTCTTAAAGAAAAGGAAAATATACCCTATGGCTCAAGAAATTATTAAGATTGGTTTAATAATTTATTAAAATTGAGGTATTAAGATTATTTTCTATTTCACTTGTACTTTCCAGCATCACTAGTATTAATGATCATCCTCTTGATCTAAGAAATGTGTTTTTCTACTCACTGCACCTTCGTTTGGAGATTTAAAAATGTCTAAATATCATGGATAATTCAAATTATAAACTGTACTTCAATTCCCATTGTTTGCATCTCTGAATTTTGTAAGGGACCTGGAGGATTATATGCAAGTATTTAAATTATGCTTAGGAGTATTCTACATGAATTAAGTACTGTAAAGATTAAATTTATGTTACTATTTAGTTTGTCTTATAACATTTTTATGCTAGCACCATTTGTCAGAACTCATATACTCTTCAAAGCACTCAGAACTGTTTTTCTCTAAACATTTTTTATATTGAGATTTATTGACTGACCCAGACATGGGCCAACAGAAAATTTGTATTTTTATTAAATGTCACTTTGGGCCAATGTAGAGTTTTACAAAATTCTAGAGGGTAAATAATAATTCCAGAACAAATGCAAATGGTATATAGTTTTGAAGAAAAAGGAGACATAGAAACAAATGAGATTATGTTAAAATAATTGCTCACCATTCAAAAACTAGTAACTAACTCTCCTTTCAGTCTTTTGAAAGTCCAGGCACACTGTGTTTTTCTTATTCTTATTCCCCGGGAGAGCCCTCCGTGGGGAACCTGTAGGCATTCTTCTTGTTAACCTCATCAGTACCGTTTCCTGTACAATTTGCTGACTACCACGATCTTACCCTGGAAGAGCTGTCACAAACAGGCATGCTTTCCCTCCACACTCACAGAAGCCTTTCTGAGAGAACCTCTGGTGAACACATCTAAGTCTCAGGCATTTGCTTTCCAAATGCCATCTGTTTTGACATAAAAATTCTCTAGGAACCCAGAGAAGAATGTAAGGAGGGAAACTAACTCTTGTCATAAACTTTTTAAGATATTGTTGCTCATCTGACTTTAAAACCAAATTGAAGATCTTTATAAGATTTTTTTTACCATAGCATGAGTTTACAATAGCATATCAGCTTAATTCGTCTATACTATCTCTTTTAAAAAAGGAATATAAATATAAAATAAAACATCAGCATTGAGTACAGAAGAGTTTAAGAACATTTTCTGTTATAAACTGAATTCTTATTAATCATATATACTTAAAATTGTGATTTTTAAACTAAAGTTATTTATTTATTTTTAGAAAGAAGGGGAGGGAGGGAGAAGGAAAGGGAGAAAAACATCAGAGTGTGGGTACCTCTCACGCACACCCTACTGGGACTGTGGCCCACAATCCAGGCATGTGCCCTGACTGGGAATCCAACCTGTGACCCTTTGGTTCACAGGCCAGCACTCAATCCACTGAGCCACACACCAACCAGGGCAAAATGGTGATTTTAAATTAAGACCAGACACCATTCAGAAATGAAGGTAATGGCTCTGCTTTAAACATATTCATCCTATGATGTTTTCTGAGAGAATTTATACAAATCAACACTTCAAAAGAAATTAAGGATTGAATGAAATCAAAGCATAATTACTTTAATGTGATCATTTACTTGTTTGTTTTGTTTTATTACTTTAATGATGCCACTTTACCTAATTTGGTCTTCCTTTATTTGGAAATCTTCTCTTAGGTAGTCTTGAGTTCGCAATGCTCTAATGTCCAGGTCTATCAAATGTTCTTACATCTTTATAGGTATTTTCATCTGTCCTGCAAATGTTTCTTTTATTTATTTTCTGTTTTCACTACTGAATTTTCAGCATAATTAATTCTGCTGACTTAGTAATAATAAGATATAATGGCTTGATTGAACTGATACATTTATTGGTGTTCCCGTTGAACAGAATTCCAGATCACTTACTTTTGGATGAAATTTGGTAACATCTTCAACCTCCTTTGTCTCTGCATCTTCCCTCATCTAAACACTTGCGTTAATCACACTGCTTACCACACAGGTTGGTGCAAAGATGAAATGAGTAATGAATTTAAAAGAACTCAGGATTCTTTCTAGAATGTAGTAAATATAAATATAACTTTAAATTATAGCAAATTTAAATACAGTCAATATGTTAAAAAGATCATCATTTAGCCCTGGCTGGTGTGGTTCAGTGGGTTGAGTGCTGGCCCGTGAATCAAAGGGTTGCTGATTTGATTCCCAGTCTCAGCACCTGCCTGGGTTGCGGGCAGGTCCCCATTGGTGGCATGGGAGAGGCAACCACACATTGATGTTCCTCTCCCTGTCTTTCTCCCTCCTTTCCCCCTTTAAAATTAAATAAATAAAATATTTAAATAAAATAAAATTAAAAAAATAATCATTTAGCTACATTTGTTATATTGATTTACTATTTGACTCTAACTCCCTTTTAAAATGAAATGGCTATATTTTCATGTCATATGTAGTAATTATACAGATATAAAATCTTATAGTTTTAAAAATAATTTCATATTTGATATGTAGCTATTTGTTCTTGACCCTGCTGATTAAACCATTATCTTTTCAACTATTCTACTATTGACTATTTATAGCTAGGGGGTATTTTAATATCTAAGTTTGGGTAGTATAACTGGAAATATTGGGGGGAATAAATCCGAAGGAAAAGGTATAGAAGTAAAGTTAGATAAAAGATACAGAATAATATAATCCAGTATGAAGAGCCATTCTAATATATCTTTTAACAAGTTATTTTGAAAGTTGATTACAACTCTTCTTCATGAACATTAAAATCCTTTATTTTATCTGTACTATTAGTTTGCTTTTATTGAATGCCTAGTTTCTTATAATAAAGGTTCATGAAATTTAGCTTTAAGTATTGGTTTAAATTATCTTTGAAATATGGGAGTTTCTAAGTCAAAGGAGAAAAGATAGATTTATTAAAAATAGATGAAATTCATGGTCATATTGTTTTAATTAGTTATTTATGAGAAAATATATTTGTATTTGGTTTTCTGCCTTAAATTATTCCATATTAACATTCCTTTCACCTTGGCCTGTGTGGCTCAGCTGGTTGGAGCTTTATTGCATAGACTGAAAGGTTGTGGGGTTGATTTACAGCCAGGGCACATACCTAGGATGTGGGTTCGATCCTCAGTTGGGGTGCGTGCAAAAGGCAGCCAATCAATGTTTCTTTCTCACGTCAGTGTTTCCCTCCCTCTCTCTTTCCCTTCTTCTCTAAAATCAATGAAAATCATATCCTCAGGTGAGGATTAAAAAATATTTTTATTCTAAATATGATAGGCCTTTTTCCTTTAAATGTTTTAATTACATTTCTCATAATGATTTAAAGATATTTTTAGCATGTTCTTTAGCAATTTCATGCAAGCTCTTAGAAGACTCTTATCTGAATGTATCCAAACTAAGGTGCTCAAGTAACAGTTTTATAATCAGAATATGCTAGAAAAAATACTTTAATTGCTAGTGTGGCTACCAAGCCATGCAGTAAATGGATCTGAATTCTGGCTCAACTATTTTGTATAGCTATGTGAGTGCTAAAATCTTCAATGTGAACTAGAAAATGTAAATGGGTATTCTGCTAATTAACAAATTAATAATAAACTATTAAATTAACATTTTAATTATGATGAAAATTTGGATATAATGTAGAATGAAATTGTCTTTAATTCATTATTAAATTTTTAATAAATTCTATTATCAAATTCTCATCTATTAGCAAAGAACAAAGAATATAAATGCATGTCTTCCAGTGAAAGTTTTATTTTATAGATTATGAATCAAAAATGTATTCAAAATTATAAATATTATATACAGGAATTATAAATCAATCTTTAATCATATAAAAATAAGCTTAAAAATAAACTTTTCCTATAAGAAGGAAATAACATTCTAATTATCTGAAATTGTAGGTTAATGATGTTTAAGTATCTATCTAAAGGACAAAAGAAAAAAGTACCTAGAAAGACATTTAATACTCAATTATATCTTCCAAGAACATGAACACTGCTTTAAAACTAAAACATCATTACCTGAGGTAAAGAAAGATATTGACAATATCATTACCAAAGTGTATTTTTTGGACAGAAGTATTAAGGGAATGAGAAATTTGAAAAGAAGAGAATATTCGGCCATCAACATTCTAATCAGTGCAGGTGCAGGTTTTTTTCTCTATGGCTTTGGGGAAGAGTTTACCAACTAATTATTATTTATACTATGTTTTACACACAAAAACATATTTCTTTTGTTTTTCTCCATTTGCACATAGTTTACTCTCAAAAGATAATCTTAATTTAAGCCACAGAAATACAGGAACCAAAATTAATGCACTTTCTGGACTTTCATATCCACTTATAAACTGATCCACTTTTTAAAACCAACTCTTGCCTTTTTCTCTTACCTCTTCATTGTAAAAATTAAACTACTTTTCTATCTACATTTTACCTTATATTTTAGCTACTTTTCTAGGAAATTCCTTCCATAATGTATCCCCTATTATTGATTAGGATATAGCATCAAGTTACTAATCAAACCCAGCCTATGCATTTCTACAAAAGTATTTTTTACATGTAATTAACACCTACAGTCATTTGACTTTAAGTAAAGGACTTTAAACTGGGTAACATAAATGAAACTATTTATTAATTGAAATAATTTTATAGCAAAACTGAGGTTTAACCCACCCTGGCTGGTGTGGCTCAGTGGACTGAGTGCTGGCCTGTGAACCAAAGGGTCACTGGTTTGATACCCAGTCAGAGCACATGCCTGGGTTATGGGCCAGATCCCAAGTTGGGGGTGCATGAGAGGCAAACACACATTGATGTTTCTCTCCCTCTCCTTTTCCCTCCATTCTCCTTTCTCAAAAAATAAATGAATAAAAATCTTAAAAAAAAAGTCATACTGGAGAAAAGATGGTATGTTTCACCAAAAAAATGAGGATTAGTGATACTCCCATGGGAGAACTACAGGCTTTCTGAGACATGCTTGGAGGACTGTGGTGAACGAAATCCTCCGAGCAGACACAATGAAGCCACTGGTTGTTAATTTCGCTGGGAATGATAGATAACAAGAGACATGCTTCTATATCAATTCATAAGCAGTGGCCACTGGTTTGGCTCAATGCACAAGGATTTGGAAAAAAATATGATAGGAAACTTGGTAAAAAGGTGGTCTGGGAAAGTGGTGTGTAGGTAGACCTCTGTGAATGAGCAAAGAATATGAAAATATTTGTGTCTCATGCCAGGACTTGCCAAAGTATGACATCAGCAAAGGAGGATTGTAATACTCAGATAGAATGGCCCATTCTGTGGATGCCAGCCAGCCTCTTTCCTTAGCCACTCCCATCATTGCCCCATGAGGTCATGAACAAAGTGTTCATAGTACTACAGGAGTGGAAGTTACACAGGGCAACACAACATGGACTTCCTTTCTCCAAAGGTGAACCCGGAGGGACACTCCACCACCACCTTCTCCATCAAAAAGGTCATTCTAAAGTGCTTAGAAGAAAAGTTCCACATGATTATATATCTCTAAGACCCTTATGACTTCCTACTTGTTTGATTTTAATGGCAAAACTTCCTGAAAGAGGTCTAGACTCTTGCTACTAATAGTGCCTTCCATACACACAGTATCTTCATCACCTGGAGGTCCTTAAAAATGTGCATTCTCTAGGCCGACCCAAAACAACTTTGACTTTGTCCTATGTGATTCATCTGCATATTAAAGCTTGGAAATTCTAGACAGAATCATGATTAAACCCTCTTTCTTAGCACCTTAACTTCTGTAACCACCAATCTTCTGCATCATTGTCCCCAAGTTCTCAATTAAAATTCTAATTTTAAAATCCAATGCAAATTTCAGTCTATATTTTAAATTGCTTATATTATCTTTTATTACCAAAAATACATGATGGGGAAAAGTAGCTTCACAGTTGAGAGTATGCAAAAGAGTTTATTCTTTAGTATTATTTACTAATTACTATATTATTTCCCATACAAACAATTACAAATGTGTTTTGCCCCACCTTGCATTCCCTGAGCCCTCTCTGATGTATTCAGAATCACAAAACAATTTCATATTTTCTAAAGCTTAAGTTGTCAATTATACAGGGTTTCTTTTCAAAATATATTCCAATATTTAGGTGCAAGTCAAAACAGAAAAGTGAGAGGGCAATAAAAACAAAAACTTGCTGTGCCTCATTGTCATGAATTGTAAAATATTTACAGATAAAAGGAAAAGTCAATTACAACAAATTCAGCTTAAAAATTGAGTTAAATAAGGACCATGACATTCTTGAATATCCTAATATAGGTCAGAAGTGATCACAATCAAAACAATTTCAAAGTAGCGATGTATGTAAAATTTGATAGAAATGTGCTCAAGAAGGAATATATGAATTTAACCTTAATGGTAAGGAAAGGAAAAACAAAAATAAATGAGTGGTAATATACCAAACTTTGGTAATAAACCAAAGAAGCTTTTGCATAGCACAATAAACTGACAACAAAAAGGCAACCAATCAAATGGGAAAAGATGTTTGCAATCAATACACTTGATAAGAGGTTAATATCTGAAATATATAAAGCACTCACAAAACTCAACAAAAACCTGAACAATCCAATCAAAAAATGGACAGAGGATCTGAACAGATATTTCACTCATGATGACATTAAATAGCAACAGATATTAAAATAAAAATGCTCAACTTCATTAGCTGTTAGGAAAGTGCAAATCTAAAGTACAATGTGATGCCACCTCACACCTGTTAGAATGGCTATTACCAATAAGACAAGTAGTACCAATTGTTGGAGAAAAAGGAGCCTTCATTCACTGCTGGTGGCAATGTAAACTGATACAGCCACTATGGAAAACATTATGGAGTTTTCTCAAAAAATTAAGAATAGAGTTACCATATAACCCAGCAATGCTTCTTCTGGGTATCTACCCCCAAAATTTGAAAACTTTATTTGATAAGATTTATGTACTTCCATGTTCATTGAAGTATTATTCACTGTGGCTAAGACATGGAAACAAAAAAAGTATCCTTTATCCAATCATAGGTAATTGGATAAAAATGTTGTAAATATATATATATATATATATATATATATATATATATATATATATAATATGGATATATATAATGGAAAACTACTCAGCTATAAAAAATGAAATGCTGTTATTTGTGACAACATGGATTAATCTGGAGAACAGCATGCCAAGTGCAGTAAGTCAGGCAGAAAAAGTCAAGAACCATATGATTTCACTCATAAGCAGGATATAAAACTAAGAGCAACAAATGAAGAAACAAGACAAACAAACAAATATTCACAGAGACAGACAACAGCATGGTGGTTACCAGAGGGAAGGAGGGGTGAGGTGAGGTAGTACAGGGTAAAAAGGGTCAAATATATAGTGACAGAAGGAGATTTGATTTGGGTGGTAAGCCCGCAGGGCAATACACAGATGATGTATTATAGAATTATATAAATGAGACATTTATAATTTTATTAACCGATGTCACCCCAATAAATTTAATTAAAAAAGGAGTATATATAGGCAAACAATTAGTGGTATTTTACTCTAAACAGCAGACGATGAAGCCATAATTAAGTGGGTGGTTTGTAAGGACCTTGGAAGAATTTTTGAGAGAGAAGATATTACAACCTGTTCTCACTCTTAATGAGAAGTTTTGCTGATGCATTAAAGAGTGGATCATTACTGAATCAAAGTCACTGATGAAGTGAATGGTGGCCATTGCACTAAGGAGCAGGAAGAACTTGACAGAATAAGGAGCAAAGGTTATGATTACAGATGTAGGTACGTTGTTAGATGAAATAATGATGCTAGTGCTCTTCTGTTAGCTTCTATTTTCTCAGTGAAAGAAGAAGCATGACAACAATCAGAGAAAGGAAAGGGAGAGAGTGAGTATGTATATGTGTGGCCTGTTAAAGTTATAAAGTAACTGCCTGAGAGAAGTTAGTACATATTAAGGTATACCGAAAAAAGGTTGGAAAAGAAAGTACACAGTATATAACTACCATAAAAGCCTAAACTTTAAGATACAAAGAATTAAAATATTTTCTTTTGGTAGATTTTAAAATAAACATTTATATTAGATCATATAAAATAAAGTTTTGAAATATAACTGATAATATTTTAATGTAAAATCTATTTTGCTATATCTTTGGAAAGTAACATGTTGTACTGTATTGAATTTTCAGTGCCTTATCTAAGGACATTTTAAACTGTTTTTATGGGCAATATGCCAAAGAGCTTGCAATTTGTTGACTCATTCATAGCTAGCTGAAGCTGAATTCTTACTACCCCCAGTGGGTAGACGTTTAATCATTGAGATCACTGCTTGCTCTGGAAACAAACTGAGCAGAAATTGGAATTATCATCCTCCCAAACCCAAGAAACATTGTCAGTGGCATTGACCTATTTAAGATTTCCTGGGTAAGCTGCACTAGACTTCATTGAAACTCAGACCATGCTATCAAAACACAATGATGTCCAGTGTGTGTCACACATTTCACATGGCCTTTATTTATTCTAAAAGAAAAATAAAGGTCCTGGCATCATCATTCCCCACACTACAGGTTCATTTATTCTTCTCAGCAGGTAGAAACATTTCACTCAGTACTTATTGCACATCTCCTGTGGGCACAATGCCAGGAAACTGGTGATAGTGAATGAGCTAGATTACATTGTTAGCAAGCAGATGTTTGAGCATTATTTGTCACCTGTGACTTGTGGGGTGCTTGACTTTGCTGATGTGTGAAAACTCAGCAAAGCAGCTGGAATCCTTTATGTGAATGGGTATGAGTTTTTTGCAAGGATATTAGTAAAAATGTAGTTCATAGGAGATTCATTTCCTGGTGTACAAATTCAGAAACCTCAAATATCAGAGCCCTGTTTTCATTAATAACAATGAAGACATCCATAGATATTATGGGAAATACTTATGTATTTTTTCCTCCATCTCACCACTTCTCTCCTGAAAATGAGTTTTAACCAACACAAAGATGAGTTTACAAAATGAAATCTGAGATAAAACCAGACTACCATTGTAAATATCAAATGGATTTTCCAATTTTTATCTGTGAAATATATGATTAAATTAGAAGAGTCAAAGGGATCCTAAAGCCGCTGCCTCTCCAAACACTGACAAAACATATTTACTCCTATAAAAAAGAAGCCTTTCTATGCATCAAATCAATCAACTAATTTCCTGTGATTGTTTAGAAATCTTGACTTAGGAAAACAACTTTGATTGACCCGAATCATCCTCCTAATTTTAATTATTTTGCACATTAGTATTTTCAGCACTGACTCTCTCACTCTTCTTCCTTTTCTCCCATGCTCCTTCGTCCCCTCTGCCTCCCTTTTTAGTCTCACTCTCTATGGAAGGAAAATGGATTAAAATGTAAAACAGTAAAATATACACATAACTGAGATATTTATCTGATTAATATTTACCCAAAATCATAGTTCTGATTCCCTCAGCCCAAATTTTTTCCATCAGTCTCAGTAAATGGCAGCTTAATTCTTCAGATTTCTCAATATCAAAATTCTAAAGTCATCTTGCTAGATGGCTGGTCTCCTTGTCTCACATCCTACACTCAAACCATCAGCAATTCTTCTTGGCTCTGTGTTCAAGGTACAATCTGATCCCAGCCACCACACCTCATCAAATGTGCCAACACCCTTCTCATTCAAGCTACCACTTGTCTCATTGCTTTTAGTAACACCCAAACTGGTCTCCTTTCGTTTGTCCTTGCTTTCGTTGGTTTATTCTCCATGTTAGCCAAAGTAATGACTTTAACATTGAAATCAGATTAGGTTATCCCCATTCCATACCCTCCAACAGTTTTCCATCTCTCAAATTGGCCTACAAGATGCTACGTGTTTGGTGTCTTGCTATCCCTCTGATTGGGTCGCCTAGTAGTTAGTCTTTTGCCTCCTTGCTCTACCATGGCCATATGCAGACATACTTCCTAACTGATCCTTTCTGATGCCAAATATGTTCTAGTATCAAGGTGTTTGTAATTCCCGTTACTTGGAATGCTCTCATCTGGGGTAACTCCAAGAACACTACCGTCCCTTTCTTCATGTCTTTGCTCAAATGTCAGATTGTTGAGATACATCTTCACTTACTAGCCCATAAAAAAATCTTCCTTTTCTATCCACATATTTTATCTTCACTCAGAAATATTTTTCATAAACCTTATTTGGAAGAATAAATATTGATTTCTCCATGTATTTTAGTTTCCTATCATGTAACTATAAGCTTTATGAGGGCAAAGGTTTTATGTCCTTGGTTCAATATATCCAGAAGCTTAAAAAATATTTAATCTTTAAAATTATTATCCCAAAGTCGTAGTCTATTTATGTACTTTGCATTTTTTCAACACAACTTAAAAACACATTCAAAATTAGATTATATTTTTATTGTCTAAAACAAAGCCCATGTTATATAAAAATAAATACAGTATATTTCATAATTCTTTAATTATTGGGCCTAATCTCCACATTCCATCTACTTAACAGTGGGAAATACTGGTAAATACATAAATCAAAATCTCACTTTCTCTGAAAGATTCCTCAGTGTTTGCCAGTGAGCTGAAGTGCAAGAAAGGATTCTGGTTTTCTCCGTTCTTAAGTAATTCCTTTAGAGGAACATATGGATTAACACAGCAGATGAGAGAAAATGAATGCAACATCTATAAATAATAATGCCCCACTAAAGAGTTCGTTGCTGTGTTTTATGTAATCTCTATATAATTTTAATTCTAGATAGAGTTTAAAGGAAAATATTCTTAATATTATGAATGCACAATTACACAAAATCCAAGAAATAACCTCAACAGCCTGAGTTTGCTCTTGTAATTATATTATATAAAAATAAAAATTTGGAAATCCATTTATGAAAGATCTGAGCGCCCAGATCAATTGCATGGTCTGGGAAACTTCATTCTCTTAATCAAGACATCAGGTGACTATGAAAGAGTAAATCAAAAACAGGCATCACAGAAGGAATAGAAGTCACAAATGAAAAAATTTTTTAATGAAAATATAATTTCGTATATAATTTTTAAAATTTAAACATATGACAAACAAATTATTGGTCCATAAACTACACAGAGGGCAAGGAGAGACTGAAGACAGAGGGGGGCACTCCAGGTTGGTAGGTGGCAAGTTTAATAAGCAAAGAAACTTACATCTGATGCTTGTTTGGGGAGGATGCAAGATAGTAGATCTCCACACCCAACCACCGGGATCTTAAAAGTTTATCAAGAGGCCTTAAGTGGGTGCTCTTAGATATTCAGTCCATATGGTCTCAACAATACTTTATTCTCTCAAAGCTATGTTCTTTCTTGAAACAGCCCCTAGTGTGGGAAGGTTGGGTGGAAAATACATTCCAAGGTCAGGGTGGGGGCGAGTAACCTCCAATTACGGGGTCCAGCTTACAGGGTCAACTTGTGGTCACACCCTTTCAATGACTTCTTCCAACACAAATATTAAATAAATGCATGGTAAACACAATAAACATACCATTAATGAGGAACTATACAATTTTCAAACATGTTACATAAAAACACTT
>CM052538.1:18774661-18861420 GCA_028533065.1 Trachops cirrhosus
ATGTGTTTATTGCAGCATTACTTACAATAGCCTATGTTTGGAAGCACCCCAAGTACCCATTAGTAGATGAATGGATAAAAAAGCTGTGTTACATGTACACAACAGAATACTACTTAGCCATAAGAACGAAACCTCACCTTTTGCAACAACATGGATGGACCTGAAAAGTATTATGCTATGTGAAGTCAGAGAAAGACAAGTACTAAATGATTTCACTTATATGTGGAATCTAATGAACAAATGAGCTAACAAACACAACAGAAACAGACTCAAATACTGAGAACAGACTGACAGCTGTCAGAGGGGTGGGTGGTTTGGGGGCAGGGTGGAAAAGGTGCAGGGGATAAACAAAGAATAAACCTCACAGATACAGACAACACTGTGGCAATTAACAGAGGAAAGTGGGATTGGGGAGGTAAAAGAGGGTAAAGTGCAAAGAAAACATGATGGAAGGAGACTTGGGGTGATGAACACATAATACAATATAAAGATGATTTATGATAAAATCATATACCTGAAACCCATATAATTTTATTAACCAATGTTACCCCAATAAACTCAATAAAATTTTTTTAAAAACTTCCACTAAATTTTCTTATAAAAATTTCAATCAGAGAAAGAGCATATGTATAATACCTTATATACATTTATTGCTAATTTTAAGTGAATTCTTATTTTAAAATAAATTCACTAGTATCACATTGTACATTATACATTAATTGAAACTAAATGTGTTTGCAGCATCTATGTAACAAAAATAAAAACAATATATTAATATTAATGTAAATAATTATATCTTGCATGAGGCATAAGTACCATTTAGATTTAATTTTGTATACATCAAGATGAATATAATGCAACAATGTTAGTAAAATGATGAATAATAATACTGTCATGATTTCAATGAGTTCATTGTTGAGCAGATGATGAAGAGGAGAAATTGGGAGTAGTTAGTTCCTGTAGCTCAATAAAGAATATGGAAATGAATGTTTTCATTAATTATTAGAGAAAATAATGGGGAAAATGTTCTCCTTCTCCTTGGAGAAGAATACATCAAATACTTGTTTTGACAGGCCAAACAATTATTAGAATGTCTTACATCTGTTAAATGAAATAATTTTAAAGTATATTTCGTCTAAATCAAAGTACCCATTTTTATGCTTCCCTCTGTTTTGTATTACATATTTTATTTGCAACATCAGTGGAAAACCCAAGATAAAAAGTCAAATTCTCATATAAATGCAATTTCTCAGTTGAATTACAGCTCTTCCCTTCTTCAATCATTTACTAGATATTGGACATCTTAAGATTGCTTACTCTTTAACTTCATCTTTGATTTACTTTATTTTTCCATCCCCACATGCAATCAATTCAGTTAACAATTAGTTATATAAAATCTTCAATTGAATTCAGTTCAAAAATTAATTGAATCATCCTGTTTCTAGCACAATATATCTTGTGGAAATCTAAAAATCTTTAAGGAATAGCCCTTATCTTCAAAGAATAGAACATATGGAGAATCTACTAGAAGGTAAGTGATAAACAACAAGACAATAATTAAGGGGCTAGAATAGGTGCACAGAGGAAGGACTAAGAGGGTTTCAGGAACGGTCCACAGAAGAGCTATCTGATGTGTGTCCAGAAGGTAAATGACTTTTCTCTGGAGGAAAGGATAGTTACAATGGTTAGAGGGGAACATGTATAAATTTTATAATTGTTATGGTCTGAGCATGTGCATAAACTAAAAAGAAATAAGAAATGAAGAAGACTATGGAGTGAGTGTAGAAGATAAAACTAGAGATAAGCTAGCCTCAGATTTTATATGCAAAAATAATTTTCCCCCTGAGAAGATTGACCTGATTAATTTTTGAGGTGACTCTGGTAAAAATTTTAGAGTACACTAGATTCAACAGAAAGAAGCAGATAAGAAGCATATGTTCCCCCCCCACAAAAAAAAGTCCCAAAAGGAAAAAGTATACAGGAAGAAGTATATTAACTTTGCCTATTACATGAACTATCATAAAAAATTTTAACTGATCTTTTCTTATTTTCTATCTTCTACTTCCACATTGTATGATTTATCATAAAATAATCTTTTTGATCTTGCCACATTTCCCTGTGCTATCACATAATACATTTTTTACCTTTATTAAAACAATTATCATTATTTTACTAAAGGGATTTTCATTTTCTATTCATAAAATACATAACCTAAATTTGTAAGATAAGATAAATATCAAAAGGCCACATTTTTTTATTATTTATTCTGTGCATGCATTTGGAAAAGAGGAAGAACAGACAACTTTAGTTGAACATTTTATACCGCCTCTAATTTAGTCCCACAGATGAAACCATACAATTTTAAAACATAAGTAACCTTACAATTCTCTGTACTTCTAAAGAATATTCTGGATTACCAATCAATGGGAAAATATTAAATACTAATGGTAAAAATTTAAACCTTAAAAGTGTCGTTCAAACTGTATGCATTTTTTTGACTTAACACATTAAGATCTTCAAGGATGCTGACCCACAAGATTCTTTTTTTCATTTCTGAATTCATGTTACTGATGAATTAATGTTTGGTTCTCAAAAAGTGAAGATAGCACTTACATAATTCAATTTAAGATAAACATACCCAGGCTGGTGTGGCTCAGTGGACTGAACACCAGCCTGAGAACTGAATGGTCACTGGTTCAATTCCTAGTCAGGGCACATGCCTGGGTTGCAAGCCAGGTCCCCAGTTGGGGGCATGCAGGAGGTAACCAATCAATGTATCTCTTACACATGTCAATGTTTCTCTCCCTCACTTTCTCCCTCCCTTCCCATCTCTCTGAAAATAAATTTAAAAATCTTCAAAAAAAGGTAAACGTCTGATTGTTTCTCAGACTCTTGTGGCTAAATGGCATGTAACATGATAACATGGAAACAATTTTGTGATAGAAGATATCTAATTTTATTATACTATTCACAAACTGTTAATTAACTTATCATCTACTCACCATTTACTGTAAATTAAATAACTAGTTTATTCTTTACCATTAACTGACTCAAATTCTCATATATTCTTCATTTTTAATTAAATTGAGTTTAGGTGATTCATTCATCTTGGTTTCTTACTTGGGCAGATACTTAACTGTAATATAAAAGTTCAGCCAATAATATATATTTTATTTTCTGGTTCCATGATTTATTAACTACATGTTCATCTCAACTTCAAATACAATAAAACTCATCTTTATACCTACCCTGAGTTTTTTCACTTGATAAGTATCATTTTTATAGTGTCTCTATGTTCAAGACAATGTGTCTATTGAATTCAAAGAACTACGAAAGAAAAAGGGAGTTAGTGGAAGGTGTTGCTCATGTCAGAAAGAATCTGAAGAGAGAAGGGGGTGGGATGGCCACCAAACTTCTTCATTAATTCTGCATGAAGACATACTTCTTTCCTGATTTCTCCACCCTCAACAACTAGCATAAGTTTGGAACTGAAAGCTCCCTACACTGCTTAGATCAATTGCATGATCTCTTAGCATGTTCTGAATAGGTTTTTTGCTGTAAGGTTCTCAACATATATTATACTATTAATTGTCTTTGGAACTCTAGCCAAAATAAAACTGAACTAGTCCTTTTAAAAAATCCAACATTGTGCACTTAAAGTCAGAGAAAAGAAAAGAAGATTCAGTATTTCTATGTAAATATTAGGATATTTGGGGGTTTTGATTAGGTTTCTGTACCTGCATGACTATGAAAGCTTAATTGCTTAGTTTGCCTTACATTTTATTTATCAAATATGTTTTTTTGCTGAGGCTAACAATCATAAATATGTAATGGCCCCAATTATATGAATTCATCATTTTTGTTGTCAATAAGAAAGAGGAACAGAATTTCTATTTGATACAAATTTTGCAAATGGCAGTGATGGTGGTGTTAAGGAGCATAATGAAAAAGACAATGGAGAAATATGTAACTCTGACAAAAGTATTAATTTTTTAGTAACAAAGGAAGTTAGGTTTAAGTAGTGGGTTAGTCAGGGTTCTCCAGAGAAACAGAACCAATAGGGTATATATATGAAGAAATGTACTATAGGTATTGGCTCACATGGTTAGGGAAGGTGCGAAGTCCAATGCTATACAATGTGCAAGCTGGAGAACCAGGAAAGCCAGTGGTGTAATCCAACCTGAATCCTAATGCCTGAGAATGGAGTGGTGGTGGTGTAAAAGTGCCTATCTTAAGTCCAAAATCTCAGGAACCAAGAGCATCAAAGTTCAAGGGCAGGAAAAGAGGGATGTACAAGAAAGAGAACTGGCCTTTTCCCACATTCTTGGTCTATTTAGGCCCGAGAGGGATTGACTGATGCCCACCAACAAGCATGAAGGTGATCTCTCTTCAGTCTGCTGATTCAAATGCTAATCTCTCCCAGAGATACCCTCACAGATATACCCATAAATCATGGTTTTCAAGCCATCATGGCATGCATTTACCCAGTCAAGTTGACATATAAAATTGACCATCATAGGTAGATAGAAAAGAAAAAAAAAACTGAAGGCAAAAAGGAACTCCTAGTTTAGGTGAATAAGGAGTGCTAAGAAACTTGTGACTGCACCTTTTTTTACATAATCTCTAACTTCTTTATATTAATAATGAAACTAAGTAAAAATTGAGTTTGATACTTAAAATTCATCCTGTTATTTTTCAAATAGGCTTCACCAAATTTGCTACTTTAGAATATAAAGAAAGCTTTAAAAAGTCCTGTGTTTTATAAAGAATGTATAATGCTTCCTTTTCATGACTGGCAAACATAAGGCTAAATAAAAGCAGGTGTTAAAGAATAGTTTTCTGATCATTGCAGAGAACTGGTCCCTGTAATTGTTTTCTATCGATGTATTTATTAAGATAATTATATGCTTTTCCTCTTTTAATCTGTGATTAATAGGTGGACTGTTACACTGTTCATTAATTTCTGAGATGAGTCCAACTGATGACATTACACTTACATGCATTATTGAATGCATTTATTTCTAATATTTTATTTAGATTATTACAAGTTGACAAATAAAATGTGCCTACAATTCTCAAGTCTTATATTTACATTACCTGATTTTGTTTTTAAGGTTATAACTGAATAAGTAATAAATAGTGTAGTGAGCCTTCATTTTATTTTCTCAATATTTTGTAAATGATTGCATAAATCTGCTTTTTGATTTTTAAGTAAATATTTATCTCAGTACAAGATTATAATATATTTTCTCTTCTTTTTATACAATAATTAAGAATGCATATCATTTTATTGTCCTGTGTATGTGTGTGGATATGTCATATAAAAAATACTATCAGAAACCATTCAAGAGCTCACATTTTTTTAAACAGAATTGAAGAGTATTTGAAATAACACAGTGGTGAGCAAAGACTTCCCCTTGTTTACCAATCTTGTTCAAATATTTCTTCTAGAAGAAATAATGTATTTATATTTGAAGGTAGAGGTGGTATAGAAAAGAAAAAAAAACACAGAAAACATCTACTTTTTCTGGCTTGTTTAGCAACATAAATAATTTCCTCCTTTCTCCATGTCTATAAATACAGTCTAGTCCAACAATTTTTTTTCTCAAGCATGTTTTTTTTACAAAAGAATATAGAGTTAGATTTGTGTAAACAAGTAACAATGAAGATCAAGTGTTAGGACCGATCTATCTCAAAAACAAATCAGTGTGCATTCATCATACACATGGTTTTATATGTTAGCATGATTTGGATTTAAAGGTGTTAATTTAAAGGACCAAAACAAATTGAGAATCTGCCTCCTTTTTCACTTGTTTTCTTTGAAAAAAATTGTCAAGAGAGGGAGGCATTCTATTTTCAGCATTTGTTCCTGCACTGACTTTGAAAGTGCCTATCCTCACATCCAAACACAATTACAGTTCATGGGAAATGCATTAGCAATAGTGTCACTAATTTCTCACTAATGTTATGGGTTCTGTGTAAATTGATAACGCAGAATTCATAAACGTGCCATCTTCTTCAGAAAATGGCAAAAGCATGACGTGCCATGTGGCTGTGCTCATAATCACAAGGGGTCACTTTGGAGATCAAGGGAGGACCCAGCAATTAATGGCAGTAGGTAACGATGGCCTAGTTCTCTATGTTTATCTTGTAATAATGTAAAGATGTAATCTTTCCCATTGTTCCCTGAGAGTCGCTTTTTATTGCTATTTTTCATTTTAATAGATTGTTTCGTATTACAGGTAAAATAATTTATTTTAGAGCAAAAAACTACATGTGCTATTGACATTATTATGTGTTTTAGTTTCAGGGAAAAAACAGCCTTTCCTCATAAATAAATTTGCTTACTGCTTTTTATTTGTTGCTCTGAGCACTAACACAAATCAAGAATTTATACAATTTAAGCTATTTTATTGATATAAGGTTACTATTTCTTATATAATTTTATTAGATCACAATATGTAAGATATAATTGATAAAACACAAAAGGCTGTATGACTCTAACTTAATTTCTGCTCTTATTCCCAATTTTGAAAGTAACTTGATGTGAACTAAAATGTCCTACCTTAATCTTTAAATTCCGCACTTGATTTTTTTTGTGAAGTCATGAATTTGCTAAAATTCTGTCAGTTTTTTAACTATAGAAAGTGGTCATGAGGGAGGAGGGGAGGAATGGGTGGGTGGGCTGCAATGGGAATAAAGGATAGAAACTGTACTGAATAAACTAAAATAAAAATTAAAAAAAAAGAAAGTGATCATTTACTAACCCTGTTTAGGGTACCAGTAACATCACATTTTATTGCCTTACATTAAATTTAGGTTGGTCTTCCCCATAGTAACATGTGCAGATGATCCTGACCCAGTCAGTTTCCAGGTCTGTTGTCCCTCTCTAAATAAGAAAACTGTTTCCATGAAAATGCAAGAAATCCCCACAGCCATTGATAGGAACCTCCACCGGAACTTCACTTCACTGCGTATGCTGATAAGCTTGCAGCTACTGACACTGTCTCCTGGAATCCAACATCTCTTGGGTCGGGATGATGTCTCACTTCCCCAGTTTTTTCACCTTCGGAGTTTAAGTCTTCCATCTCCTCTCGACTCAAACAACTCAACATAATATTTTTTGCTTCTATCATAGTATTAAACAATGATTAGGATTTGCTTGTTGGATATTCCAGTTTTCCTTTTATGCTGACACACACATACAAATTAATCTAGAAGGGTAAGGTGAGGCCAGTCCAAAGGAGACAGTGCTTAGGTACATCTGCAGTGCTGTTGCAAATACTATTTGATTTATTTTTCATTCAAACTAATGAGTCAATAGATTGAAAAGTGCAATATGATGTTTCAATAGGTTTTCCAACAAACAGATTTTCAAATATCATCTTATTTATTATATTCTAAACTTGTTTTATGAACTTTGAAAAATGTAAATCCCTGCCCTGGGTGGTGTGGTTCAGTGGACTGAGCACCAGTCTGCAAACCAAAGGGTCACAGGTTCGATTCCCAGTCAGAGTACATGCCTGGGTTGTAGGCCAGGTGTGGGGAGCAGAAGAGGCAACCACACATTGATGTTTCACTCCATCTCTTTCTCCCTCCCTTCCTCTCTCTAAAAATAAATAAATAAAATCTTTTAAAAATGTAAATCCCTAATTTAAAACAAAATATTTGGACAGCTACCCATAACCTAATATGAATATATGTATATATGTGTATATATAAGCATAGATACATATCTGCACGTATGTGTGTGTTTATGTGCATACATAATACCTACATTTGCATTGTATTAAGAGTCTGTTTCAGCCCTTTATTATTGATAGGAGCACTTAAGACCAAGTAGAATAATCAGGGGAACCTGGAGTATTACAATAGGTTAAATCATTTCTGCTTTATGTTTTCTTTCTCCTTATACCTTACTCACTATTGCAAGATTGACCCTCCTAAAAAATAACACTCTAGTTTCCACACCCTGTACAAATATACCTTTGATGACTTGACTTTGCTCAAAACAATAGGCTTCAACACTGTTTTAATTTTTGTCTGGAAATAACCATGATAAATAATGCTTATTCCAATTAACCATTGCTGTGACATTATAGTTAAGATTATGGGGGTGCTGTGTATAATTAACGGCAGGGGAGTATAATCAGCTGATTTTTCCCCATGGTATAAACGTATAATCATGCTCGTGAATAATGACTTACTAAAGGGCTAAACTGAAACTCATTCTAATTTATATTTTTAAAAATATAAATTATGTGTCCACTTTAGAAATTAATTAGTAGGCAATCCCTTTCTGAACATTCTAATGGGTTACAAATGTAATGGGATCACAAATGTAAATTATTGACTTGAAGGTTAAATTTCATCCTCAAATTATCAGGAGAAGCCCTGCATAAAGCAGTTCCTGGTCGCTCCTCTGTCTTTATGTTCCAATATCCCTATTCTACAAAATGTTCTTCTATCCAATGCACCTGGAAAACTTTGTTTATAACATTCCACTCCCCTTTCTGATTTTACTTCTCCTTGTCCTACCTCATTTTAATCATTTTTGACAGCAAATATACCACATAGATCTGAGTATGTAATAATCAGGTTACTCCTTCAGAAACAAGTAGTATAATAGAACTAAATCAGAGGCTCTGCTGCCTGTCAGCAGCTGCCAGCCACCTGTCCAAAGCCAAACTCAGAAGGCATTTGCTGGAGCAAAAGGAAAGAGGTTTTATTCAGGTGCCACACAACCTGGGAGGATGGCGTACTCCTGTCTCAAACACTATCTCCTCTTTCTGCCATAGAAAAAGTCCAACCTTTTTCAGCAAGGCCAAGACGAAAGCCAGGGTCCAGAGTTCCTGTTCCATTTTATTTTTTTATTGTCTATGCTATTTATTTATTTATTTATTTATTTATTTATTTATTTATTTATTTCATTACCATTTAGTCCCCTTATACCCACTTCCGTGCCCAAAGATCAGCACACTGTAGTCCATGTCCATGAGGTTTTTTTTCCGTTTTTTCTCAATCCTACTCCATTTTAAAGTACAGTTCTTTAGATTTTGCAGGCAGCTGCTAAGCAATCTTAGTCCCCATACAGGAGCTTAACTTGCTCCCAGCTGCTGTCCATTTCAGGCTCCCTCCTAGAGGCTGCGAGTGGAGTCCACATGGCCATGGGCCACGCAGCTGCTGGTGCCATGGAGCTGCATGCTCCCTGGTGAGACAGCATGCAAACTCATAGGGGAGTCAATCATGGGGTGGGTAAGAGAGAGCCTGAGAGACTCCTATCTGGAGGCCATGTGCCACGTGGCTGCGAAGGCCCCCTGGCCCATGGAGAGGACAGGTGAGCGCACCATTTGAGTACAGGTCAGGAGCAAGAGAACATCTTTGTTCCCCTGGGATTGTATTAGCTTGGGTGTGGATGGACCAAGTGCTTTCTCAAAATGGCCAGTCAGCTTCCCAAACTTCCGTGTGTTTTGGGTGGGTCCACCTCCCAACCAATCCGTTCTTTCCCCAGGTTTCACTTAGGGCCTCTTTGGCCCAGCACCTCCCTCTGCACCATTTTGACTTTTATGGCTCATGTACTTGCTTTTCCCTGGCCCCACTCCCAATCTGGTACCAAAAGGGAGGGGTGGCTTTTTTTCTATACAGCTATCTGGCTAGCTTTTTCATGCTCAGTGTAAGAACCTCCCCCCGCCGCCCTCTTGGTGATGGAGGAGACTCCCCAGCACTACGACTGACTCTTTTACAGTAACAGTAGGACTCACTATTCTGACAGTACATTTGATTAATTAATTTTATATACTACCACACGTGTTTGTGTGTCTATACATTATAGATACTATATATTCTATATATATAACCTGTGTACCACATGTATACATGTGAGCACACATATAGCATGTGTGTATATTTATTCTGAACTCGCTATAAAATATATATGCCTATCAGTTAATATCATCTTGTCCTAAACACACATGACATTACCTTTGTCCAGTCCTCCAAAAGAAAAATGTGCTAACCCATATACGAATCCACAGGAACATACATCCATATGATTTTATACTGCTTATTGACTCCAAATTTCACACTTGCTATGTTATACAGAAGTGAACATATAATTCAGTCTCTGATCTCCTTTTCAGAAAACAAAAGGAAAGTTAAATATTTTAATTGGCCATTTTGTGTATTCCAAACATCAATTAATTATGAAGATAATAAAGAACAAATGTTTGATAATTTTTTCTCCTTTCTGATGTTTTCTCTTTTCCTTATAACTTCTGTTTGCTGATTGTCCAACATACAATCTGTACAATCTTGCCTTGACATTAAGTGTGACTTTGTCATTTCATGTTACTTATATTGGTTCAGTTCACCTTTTGTAAGTGAGTGTAGAATTTAATAGCTAACATTTTCCAGCAGAACAATTATTCTCAGCAAACTACCTTTTCCAACATACAGCCTTTGATATAATAAAAACACCATGTAGAAAAATATTTTTCTTAACTTCATGGGTGTTTCTTAATAAAATCATCTCTTGCTAACTCTAAAGGTTGAATGATGACAAAATCAAGAGGTCTTCAGGGGTTTCTTTAATAGCTATGGTATCTCAAACATTAGAGTTGTTTATTCATTTTCACAGCAGAATGGAGTTCAAACATGTCTCTCTGGTCTTGATTTTAATGCAACATATGTTGTAAAGAATCAACTAGGGCCATCTTATTTTCCTTAAAAATTAAGATTCCAAAGGGTAAAATTAACAAAAATTCCTGTATACAAACAAAACAGCCAAACTTTTCACAAGCAACTCAAATTTCTTAAGACGCTATCTCTAAATCTGTATTCAACTGCAAATAAATCCAAATGCAATCTTCAATCTAGTATTATTTCATCATATACATGGTATTACCAAGATACTATGCTTTAACTAGGAAAAAAAAGACAAATTAACACATTTTGGGGGCAGCTGCTTATGTGAGGCATAGTGATGGGTGTCTGAGCAAATGCATTAGCCAGAACAGAGCTCTGAGCTCTGAACTGCATATGCATCAAATTGGAAAACTGAAGCTCAGAAGCAAAGTTTTCATTCATTAATTAATAGTGGGGGTAAGAGAGGGGGTGAAGGGATGGAGCTAAAAGGAAAAAGGACTCATGGACATGGATAGCAGTGTGGTAATTGCAGGGGACTGGGAAATAAGGGGACTAAATAGTAATGAAAAAATACAATAAAAATTAAATCATAAATAAATAAATAAAGTCTTTTTTAGTTGTCTAGAAAATTGATACTCAAAGTGAGATCCTTAAACCAACAGTGTCACCATCATCTGGGAGCTTATTAGAAAAATAGAATCTCAGGTCTTTCCAAAAACTCTAAGTCAGAATCTGCATATTGGCATAAACCTCTGAGTGATATGTAAGAATTTAAATTTTTGAGAAGTACTATGTTAGAAGTCTCTCCTAAATTTTATTTCTTACATTCTCTAATTTAAAAGTCTGAAGCATATGTTTTGGAGTCAAATTCAAAATTTCCTTTAAAGCATGTATTTATCTATGAGGACTTAGTACTATATAAGCAGTTTTTATTGTACTACATACATCATATATGTATATTCCTAATAAGCCCAAACAATTAGAGTGTTTCACCAGGATCTTAATATCCTACCAGATAATGGTTAAAATAGAAGTTGCACTTCCCAATTTTTACCTCCCTCCACACACAAGTTTTCATATTGCTAATTAATATGAAACCCGTAATGGCTTGGAGGAAATTCCCAGTTCTGGAAACTGAGCATCTTTCTGCCTCCTAATAGACAGGTTTTGGTCTGTGATGGATGAGCTCAGCCAGATTATTATTCAGAAGCAGAACCCTAGAGGTTTTGGTGCTTTGGTTTCAGATTTGCTTGTCAACCAGATCATCCTCCTGCTCCTGCTCCTCCTCCTCCTCCTCCTTCCTTTTCCCTTCCCTCTTCTTCTCCTCCTCCTTCCCTACTCCTCCTCCTCCTCCTTCTTTAAGTAAGACTGAAGAAGATATAAACTTAGTATCAATCTTACATAATACATTCTCAAATTATTAACTATACCATTAATGAATGAAATTTACTATTTCAACAGATTGATTTTCAATATTTTAAAAATCACAATCTCCTATTGCAAAGTATATTGTTGTTTGATCAAAAAGACTAGTTAATTTTTATTTTCATCCCAAAGTAGGTTATTATTTTAAAAGAGGAGTTAGTTAAACAAACAAAAGAAGGAATGATACCAAAATATAAAAATAATTTCAGCAATTTTTTGGTACATTCTATGAGTGAAGAAGAATTCCTATTTTTTTATAATGGAAGAAGAATCACAAAATAATAAAAATCCAACAGAGAGAGTCCAAAATTCTTAACTGCTCTTGTGCCTCATCAATTTTAATTGTCAATTATCTATAAAAAAGAGTAGGGGATTTATATGATCACACAACTGAAGACAGTGTTAGAGACACCTGGTGAAATTCACTTGGTTCTGCCTTTGTTCCTGTAGAAGTTTCAGATTCATCCTGGCTAACATCACGGATACCAAATCTCAACATAGTCCTGGACTCAGAAATGCACATTACTTCATTCAGGGAGAGATCTCCTTCACTTAAACATTAAAAAAATAAATAAAAGTCTTCAGTTCTCTCTTATTGGCCTTACCTAAGTCACCCTTCTCACTACTAAGCCAATCACACTGATTAGTTGCAGCTACTCCCAGCAATTTTATAAAAGATATATGTTGTTGCTATGAACTTTAGGCCTTGAGAGAGATAATTTACAAAATTTAATGCACTCTTAACCTTTAAATTTCCTCTTCAACATTTAAAACATAGTACTCAGTAAAATTTTTATCAAAATTATTTTATTCACAAAACAAAACGTAGAAAATTTCAGACATTATTCTTCAGTTTTTCTTTTATATTTTCTTTGTACATTTAAAATGGAAATGACTTATTAGTTAAATATAGAAGCTTCCTGAAATTAATTCCAGCTGTTTGGAACATGCTTACAAAGTACATTAGCAACTTACATTGTACATCAGCATAATTTCGTCTGATGCTAAATTCTAAGGTTTAGCTCTGTGTGTGCTTGTGTGTGTGTGTGTGTGTGGGTGTGTGTGTATTATACATTATATATATTTATGTGTGTGCCTGTATACATATGCATACATATATATGTATATGGTCTGTCCAGAAGATATCTAGCTATGTAATATGAAAAATAGAGACATTTATTGAAGAAGATACAAGAAATATTGTACATAGGACAATGAAGCCTCAGTTCCTTTCAAAGTAAGCACCTTGGGACCTCACACAATTCTCCCAATTGTCATCAGCTGCCCTGTTGTATTTTCCTGAATTTTATCCATGGTCTGAAACCTCTTACCTTTCAAAGGTGATTTTAGTTTTGGGAAAAGCCTGAAGTTGCAGGGTGCCACATCTGGGCTGTAGGGGGACTGTCACCTGGGTGATATGATGTTTCAACAAAACACTATGCACAAGATGTGATGCATGAGCAAGTGCGTTGTTGTGATGAAGCTGCCAATCACCAGTTGCCCATAATTGTGCCCCTCTGAATCATTCAAATAGTTTCCATGGAGGAATATTCAAACTGAACACAAAATTTGATGTAGATTCATTGCTCTCCTCACTCAGTCATTTTGAATGCGATAGCCACACAGTACACATATTCACTCAAGGACATCTACCACCCCCACTGACTAGTACAGTGAAGTCATCATTGTTCACACAAGTGCATTCCGGTCCACTCTGCTTGGCTGCTAGGTTACATTGATATCCCACAAACCACTCTCATTATATTAACAACGGCTGGACTTTTTCTGGAGGGAGCTCATATACATATATTTGCTCTTATTTTAGCAAACTATGCATTCTGGACAATGTATATTAAAATGGCAATAAGGGTTGTTTTATGTGTCATTCAACTGGATTTGTTTATCTGCAAAAGAGCGATTAAAATATCATTTTTCTAATCTTGATTATGAGAATTAAGTGAGAGGGATTACAATATCCTCCTGCTAAACTGTATTACATTGATTAAATAAGGTAGAATAGTGCTTTTCCCATTTCTTAGAAGTTAGGGGAAACTCAATTAATGACTTTCCTGTCTTTTATCTTCCTGATTGACTAGAAAGCTCATTAGCATCAGAGGTCACATTTATCTTTTCTTTCTTTTTTCCTTTTTCTTTTTTCTCCCAGAACACTTTTCCAAGCATTGAATTGATATTTAATAATCCTGAGTTACTGAAAAGAGTTTCAAACTTTACTGAAACTAAAACACCCAGAGTAAACAACATCGCTGCTAATTACAAGTCATAAATGGGCACTTAGAAAGTCTGCTTTCTTATCTGAAGGCACGTGCTTTCACTCTTGTTTCCAAGTGTCTGCTTCTTAGGTGTTCTGTGAAAAAGGGCCTGAAATTAGTGCCGATTCCCTCAGAAATGAAATCAACAGGATATATTTATCAAAGAATTCACTTTGCCTATGTTTCAGGTTTATTCACACATCTAGCTCAATCATTTTGTTAGCCGGAAACTTAATGGGGATCCTAAAGTAATTATAGCACAAAATCAAGTCTCAGATAATGAACAAGGTGTCAAGTTTACTCTAGGGCTATGAGTATTTCAGTTTCCTTTTAAAAAGTCTGTAACAGCTCCATTAATGATCACTAAATATCTCTGACTGATGCTGTAATAACTTTTATTTTAATTTAAAAGACACACCCTATGACATTTAGGTCGGTAATAAAGATAATATTATTTACAGTTTTTGTAACCACCCCCATCATGCTTTTAACATCGTTTCTGTAAATGATGACTGGTAAATTCACACGGAGCTATGGAAGAACAGCCTGTTTGCTTAAGAGATTCTAGACAACGGTTTTCAACCTTTTTCATCTCATGGTGCATATAAACTAACAAAATCTGCAGCACACCAAAAAATATATTTTTGCCATATACCTGACAAACATATGTATGATTTTGATTAATTCACACTGAATGGCTTTGTATGGGCTGTTGTCACTGTTTTATTTGACAGTCTAGGAAAAAAGTTGTCAGTGCCCCTGACTAAATAGTCAGGCATTGCATGTTTTAAAAGTTCTTGCAGCACACCAGTTGAAAATTGTTGTTCTAACAGCTAACTTCAAAGGAAGCAGACTTCAGCTTTCAGGCATTTTGGCTCCAGGAGGTTTGCGGACCTTCGACTCAAAAACCAGGATGATAAAAACTTAGACCATTGCTTTACATGCTCTGAGACGGTCATTGGGGCAGGCTGTGCTGAATCACACACGGCACCCTCGATGGAGAGCCCACAGCCCTCTCCCTCCTTCCGGTCTCCTTTGTTCTGTCTTCCCCCTCCCAGATCATAAAAGCCCCTGCCTGCACCGGCATGTTACATTGGCCTTTGTGACATTAGGCAGTTCAATCCCTGGTCAGGGGGTCAGGGCAAGAATACAAGAATCAACCAGTGAATTCATAAATAAATGGAACAACAAATCAATGTTTCTTTCTTCTCCCTCTCACTTTCTCTTTCACTTTACCTCCCTTTCCTTTTCTCTTTCTCCAAAATCAATTAAAGAATAAATATATTAACACTTGCCAATTCTTTATACATTATTATATCTTTGAATAGTGACTAAGAATTTTCAAAACAAGTTCATGATCATAATTTCATTTTTCATTTACAATAACTACTGAGCATGAAAGAACTGTTATCTTCATTGTACAACGGGAAAACAAGTTCAAAGTGAACTCAAAGGTCACGGTGTGAGTTGTAATTCCAAGACTGGAACACAGGTTTTCTGTACCTATTTCAGTCTCTATATACTGTACGAACTGGGTTCTACTGTGTGGAAAATGTAAGGGGGGTCTTTTATGAAGGAAAAAATGTTGATAATAGTCCTAGGATGAAAATGGATTTCTAATGGAAACTTATGTAAAACATAGGGAGAAAATCATAAGATTGCCAGAGAGTACCATAGCAGATCTTGTTAGCTGTATTTAGAGTGATGGGAATGGCCATGAGTACTCTTTCCAGGTGCAAGAGGAGTTACAGGGACATACCCTTCACTCCTTGAAACGTGGGTAGAAATACTGGGGATGCAGTTGTCAGATCTAGAGATCTGGGATCCTGTAGTCTAGATCAATCCATAGAGTTCACATTCTCTACATTAAGACACATAACTCTGTAATCTATATAGAGGGAGATATCAATGTTATCACCTTGCCCACTAGATTTAGAGCTCTTTGAAAAGTTCTATAAAAAGCCCTGGTTGGTGTGGCTCAGTGGATTGAGCACCAGCGTGTGAACTACAGGGTCACTGGTTTGATTCCCAGTCAGGGAACGTGACTGGGTTGCAAGCCAGGTCCCCAATAAGGGGTGCTTGAGAGGCAACCACACATTGTTGTTGCTCTCCCTCTCTTTCTCCCTCCCTTCCCCTCTGCCTAAAAATGAAATAAATAAAATCTTTAAATAAGAGAAAAGTTCTATATGCTTCCCTTGGAACTAATACTGCATAGGAGACATTAAACAAATATTTGTTGAGTGAATGCATGTAATGACAAGGCCAAATAAAAAGAAAAAATGACTTAAAGGAGAGACCGAACACAAAGCAGAGAAACCTCTGACTTCCCAATCGTCCAATTAAATACAAAAGACTCATTACTTGCTAAAACCTGCATCGCTATATTTTCTCCTGCAAGATACATTAATACAGTGATAAAATTATCTTAATCACACATATAAAACAATTAATTTTTAGTACCACTGAGAAGAGTTCTCTTACATTTTTCTTATTTCTAAGCCATGACTTCCTTACAAGGTTTTGAAGAATCCATCATATCTTTCTAAGCTCCCACAACACAGAGTATTCTATAAAGCAGGGACAAATACAATTTTAAAAATGTGTTAGAACCAAATAATTTTATAGTGTTGCTCTAATTAAGCCTTTGTTTTCATGTAGCTCTCTGTGGTAGAAAATGTTCTAATTAAATTTAATTTATGACCAAGTGAATTCATTTTAATAAAAGTAGTTTTTCCATCCCTATTTTGAGAGTTCAGCAAAATACATTCCCAATACTCATTCTAAAATGGCAACTCTAGAATAAAAATACTTTAACCAATGTTTTGAATGCCATGTGTTGTTGTATTTCATATTCTCTTCTCTTCATACATGACCTGAAAAGTATAATAAAGGGCTAATGAAATAAGAATATGAAAAAAATGCTAAAAACCAACATAAAGAAATATTGGAAGTGTACTTTGAATTAAAGTTTAGAAATGCATTATTTCATTTATGTACAATTTAAAAACATCATATATTCTTTGTGATCACTTGCATAATCAGTAAAATTATAAATACTTAGGAGGATGAGATGCTCAAACATATTTGATTATTAGTTACTTCTGTGCAATAAGAAGAGAACTAGAATATTGTATTTGAAGAGAGGTTGAGGGTTCTCTAAAGAAAAAGAAACAGTAGCATACACACAAGCTATACAGAAAGAGATTCAGTATGAGGAACTGATTGGATCATGAGCTTATGGAGGCTGAGAAGCCCCCTATCTGGCGTCTGCAGGCTGGGAATCAGGAAAGTCAAAGGTGTTGTTCTAGGTCAAACCTACAACTGGTAACCTGATCAAAGTCCGAGAGCTGAAGAAGATGGACAACCTAACTCAACGAGAGAGCAAATTCACCCTTTCTCAATTCAGCAAGCAACTGAAATATTCAATTTACATAAAGTATAATCAGATATTTAGACAAATAATAGAGTAACAAGTGGTAGAATAATATACAGGTGGCAATAGTGAAGAATAAAGAGTATTTTTAAAATTATAAATATTACATTTAAGCATCATAATTTAGTTTGGTTTAAAGATGTTGCATATAATACAGATTGCATTTTTTAAGTTATATGATATCATCAGTTTAATTTAAATTATAAAGATTCATATGGATTATCAATGTGTCTGATTCACTGTACAGGCCAAAAAACACAAACATTAAACAGTGAATGTTCTTAGCTAACAATGTAAAAAATTTTATAATTAATTTATTTCCTTTAATATAGATGAATTAACATGACATTAATTTGATGTTATATTGCAAAATAGGGAAAATAACCTAGTTTCCTTATTGGAGATATTAACATTTCCTATAGGAGAGGAGCATTATATATTTGTGTAGTATCAGTTTTATTTTATTATTCTATCTGTTGCAGGAATAGAATTGTTTTTATATTGCATAGTCTAAAGTAAAATTAGAGGTGATATTTATTTTTCCTCATCTGAAAATATTCATTTTTGTTATCTTTTAATAAGAAACAATTTAGTAAAATTATTTTCCTTGCTTGCTACTGATTAGAATCTAAAATAAAAATAGAAAAGAGGCAGGAAGGCAACAATTCTGCTTTGTTATTATGTCTCTCATCATTTCAGTTACTAAATTCAATTGGCAAGGAAAATAAATGCATCTAAGTTTATATAATAAAGAAACATAGTTTTCTCTCAAGATCACAGCTCACTATTATAAACTATTAAAATACCAGGAAATATTGATAGCCCTATATGTGCTTGTTACTAGTTGCTTTATAAATACATGTCAGACAGTGTTCTAAAGTAATACTTGAAAAATTTACCCATTGTCATAGTACACTATTTCTTTTAAAAGCGTGGACATATCTGCCTTTATATTTCTCATTGACTCATTAGTCAATTTCTTTCTTCCTTCTACATTCCCCAAGAACACAGATGCTACTTTGTCTTGTGTTTTTTTGTTGTTGGAACTTTTTAACACAAGACCACACTTGCCACACAGGAGATGAGAGAGGACATGGATAATTTTAACTATTCATTAATTCCTCAATGTTGATCCAGTACCAGAATCAACACTGTAATGGCGTGTAGCATTTTTTATTTCGTGTGTCCATTTAAAATAAATAATATTTTCTAAAAATATGTATATCTTAGAAAATTAGAGTATTTTTATATGACTGGATATACATTTTGGAATATGTAATAGCAACTGCACAATGCACATTTTGAATGAATAATGAATGAATGAATAAATGCTTTAAAGAAATATCACCATGTGTTTCTGATTGCCATTTTAACAAAACCACAAACTGAGTGGCTTAACAACACAAAATTATTACCTGACATTTATGAAGCTCAGAAGTTTAAAATGAGTCACACTAGGCTAAAATGAAGGTGGTGCCTCTGCCCTTTCGAGAGTCTCTGTGGGAGAATCCGTTTCCTTGTCTTTTCTAGCATCTACAGGCCACGTGTTTTCCGTGGTTCATGGCTCTGTTCCTCAAAAATGGCAGCAATATAAGTCTCTGGTTTCCTTTTCCAATTCTCTCTTCCATTTTTAAAAACCGTTGGGGTTAGACTACACCCACTGAGATAATCCAAAGTGATTTCTTTCTTTTAATGTCAGGGATTATCAATCTTGATTTCATCTGCAACTTTAATTTTCTCCTTTGCCATGAAACCTACACATTTCCAAGTTCCACAAATGAGGACATGGAAATCTTCGGGATAGAAGGGAGTCATTACTCTGCATACCTTTGTAATTACTCTGTGTGATCCTTTGTAATTAATTTAAAATGGAGAAAAATTCTGTAAAGAAGAGGGTTTTTTTATTATTTTAAGAATTATAGGCTATATCTTAAATGGGAACAAACTAAAGAATTTAAGCAGCAGAAGCATCAATAATTCAATTTCTCTTTAAATGATCACTTGTGTGCAGTGTACAGAATTAACAGAAGGAGTTAAGGGTGGATTTCCTGATGAATTAGGTAAAAGGTGTGAGAAAAAAATAACAAAGCACAGATCCTAAAGTATTTAAATCATATTTGGGGTTCCAATTTAACTGGCTGCATAACCTTAAAATGCTGTCTTGATTCCTGCATGGTTAAATTGAGGATAATAGCAATGCCAAACTCTTAGTTTTTATTTTGTTTTCTAATAAAATTAAGGTAATGCATGTGTAAAAACTAAAGTATTAGTAAATGATTCCCTAATAATTGTATTGGAGGTAGAACTGCCAAGTGACTGAAAGTGGATTTAAACAAGTACTGATAATGACTTTCAGTTTCTAAAAATCAAGGCTTTTTTTTTAATTGTCAGGACTGGAGTTGGAGCATAAAGCACCCCAAGCCTTTGCTTTTTTAATATGATGAACACAGAACATTTGAGAGAAATCTAAGCACAAGTGTGGAGAAACAGTTGCATGTAGCTTCTAGGTTTGGAATTGAGAAGAGAATCAGGATGTTGGCTTATGACAATGTTGTCTTTTTTCATATAGAAGATGCTATAGATCGTGTAGTACCATTATATTTTTCTACCACTCAGAAAGAAAAGAAACAAACAAAAATTGCCAATAGAAACATGATATTCAATCAAATTACATTTTTGATATTAAAAATATAAAAAATGTACAGCTCAAAGTCAACATAATAGAGTTGTTTTTTTTTTGACAAATTGTGAGGAGACTATTTTTGACAACTTGTGAGGAGATTAAATCATCTAGGTAAGCAGTGTAAAGTAAAAAGAGAAGGTCTTGAGGAAATAAGACAATAAGGGAATACACTGAGGAATGGGCAATGAAGGGACAGAAATCATGGGTGCACTCTTTTTCTTTTTGAAGCTTGGCTGTCAGTTGAAAGGAGCTAGAAGAGGACATAATGTCTAACATCTTTTCCTTCCTTTTATTAATGATGGGAGCAATCAGCACATATGTGAATGTTGAGAATTAAGGAAAAGATCCAGGAGGAGGAAGAAACTAATTGTATAAAAGAATGACAGATAGGTCATTAAACAATATCACGTACAAGGACAGTCATATGAAGAGAAGTGGTGGGTTCCAAGACATATGTGGAAAAATTCTTCCCTGACTGGTACAGAACATTTTGCCACTGGAACAGAAGGAAAGAAAAGAGTACGTTCAGAGATGCTGGAAGACATAGTGGCAGGAGGGTAGGGAGTTCCATTGGATGGCTTCAATTCAGTGAAGATGAGGCAAGGTCATCCACCAAGAGTGAAGGGACAGAGACCAAGTTCAGTGATGCTATGAAAGAAAATGGTATGAAATCACTGCAGCAAAGAGTGAATGAATGAAGTGAAATTGAAAATTTCATTGGATGTGGTGATAAGAGAAATGTATCTCAAAGGAATATTGTGAAAAGTAACTGTTTAGCCTGGCAACTGGTAAGTGAACCTATTATCATGGAACAAATTCCAGATTATGAAATATTTTTCAGGATCATTAAGCTATTTCAATGCAAAAGAATAGTTGAGTTTATTAAGATTGTGGTTTAGCAAATAGGAAAAACACTAATAGTTTTAGTGAATATGCTTCAAGATGGGTCAAGGTGATTCTGGATCATAGAATCCAAGCTGGGCAAAAATAAAAGCAAAGGCAAGAATAAACATATCCATCGCTGGTGTGGCTCAGAGGACTGAGCACTGGACTGAACCAAAGGGTCGCTGGTTCAATTCCCAATCAGGGCACATGCCTGGGTTGTGGGCCAGATCCCCAGTGTTGGTGCCCGAGAGGCAACCATACACTGATGTTTCTCTCCCTCTCTTTCTCCCTCCCTTCTCCTCTGTTTAGAAATGGATAAATAAAATCTTTAAAAATATATACATATCACTGTCCATGATGAAGGGCATGAAAAATGTCCTGGGCTAATAACAGGAACCTGGTTAAAGAAATAAAATATAAGCCATGGGTAATCCACAGCAGATCGACACGTGGCAATAATAAAATTGCATGGACAATCACATGACAGGAGCTTCACAAGAAAAGAGAGCTTAACGAGAAATAGGAGCAACAGCAGCATGGCTACTATGGCAGTTCAGCAACATTTAATAGCTGTTGGATTACCGTGCTCATGAGAAAGAAGGAAAGGGATTAAATGGGGCACTTCATGCCTAACCATGCTAGCTTCATACAGTGGTTTTGCTATCATACCTTTATTCCTTCATGTAACATACATATTTACATGATATTCTGGTCAATGAACTATTCCTAGGAATGCTGAGAAGGGCAAAAATAGCAAGTCTCAATCCTCAGTTATCCGTCACATTGGTGAGAAAAAGAGATTGGAACAATGGCCACATCAGCCATGAAGGAGACACACTACATTTTTATGAGGCCACGTAAAGGAAGTGCCACTGAGATCTTAGGGCACAACATTTGTCAGCCAAGCATAGACCTCAGGAATCATGTCTTAGGAAGAGGGGTACAAACAAGAAACCCCATATGCAATGACCATGAATGGAACAGAATGTAGCATACATAAAATTAAGAGACACTATGATCAGAGTATTGATGGGAAGAGGAATTTATGTTGAAAAATGAGCCTGGTGGTGTCTGCAGGGTCAAATAACAAAGTATTGCAGGTTTGTAACAACTCTGGCTTCTAAACTAAAAGCACTAGGAAGTGAATTATATTACACATGAAGTAAATATAATATTTCCAGTTAGAATGCATGTCACACATGCTGCATTGTGGAGAGTACCCTGGTGGCAGGTGACATTAGACATACTCTATGGATATATAGACAGAGAGGTATAGAGATCAAAAGGTGATGATGAAGTTGGTGTGCACATGTGTGCACATAATGTGCACATGTGTGAGAGTGTGACATGAATATACAGGTGAGACTACACATGGGAAATCTTTTTCTCTTACAGACATATACACACATGCACACACACACACTACAGACAACAAACAGAGACTAACAGAAAGTGGGGATAATCAATTAATTAAAACAAATTAAATATTGTTGACATTACCTGTAACTGTAACCACAAAATATTTCTATTTACCCATAATAAGTAGAACTAAGTGGAAATTAATATTCAATTAAAGATTATTTAAGTATTTTTGAAAATATAAAGGGCAGTTCTATACAGTTTGATAATAAAGTCTGAGAAAGATTCTATCACAAATACACAAAATATTTAGCAGTTTGTATGAAACAGCCAAAAATGAGGACACTGTAAGGTATAATTTATAGGCATGCTCTTCAGTCTCCATTGAAAAAAAATAAGTGATTTCACTTCAGAGTAGCCTTTAAAGAACATGAATTAAAAAACACAGTTATTCTCCTGCATCTCAATGCATTTCTCTATACCTTGTAACTAATTAGAATATTTGTTGACAAAAGTGCCCATAGAGGTAACTCTTTCTTCTCACTTCAGTCACCTTTTATCATGACACATTTCACTTGAAAATATATTGTGACAGTTGTGTCCTACCCCTCACCCACGTATCTCATGCATGACAGAATCCATCCCCCATGCCTACGGTGACAGCAACCTTTTAAATCTACTCAGGTACAATTATTAACCATTTTTTCCAGCCTGATTTCATTCTGAAAGCCAGATTTTATCCTGGACTTTTTCATCTAGATATATAAAAATAGTTTTCACTAGAGTGGTAAATATTCAAACTGTTTTTAACAAGAACACCCAAAACACATCTTTTATTACTTAGGTCTTCCATTCAAATTAGAAACTGATGCTGAAAATCAAGGATTTAGTTGATACAAAAACCTTCATAAATGTCAACAATACAAGGGGGACCCCCCAAAAATGGAATTCATTTTTTAAAAATTGTGTATTTATTCTTTCAGTCACCTTCAAAGCACTGTCCATTTGAAGTAATACACTGATGAAGAAGGTTTTTCCACTGCTCAAAACAGTTTTCGAATTCATCAATTTTAATATATTTTAGTGCTTTTGCCATTTTTTGTTTCACCTCCACCACACAAGCAAAACACTTCCCTTTGAGGACTTTTTTCATGTGGGGGAAAAATAGTCACTTGTGAGAATGGGCATATAAGGAGGGTGGGCATGGGGGTTGTGTCATTTTTGGTCAAAAACTGCTGAATACTCAGTGTGATGGGGGCAGTTGCATTTATTAATCACCCATCATGAAATGGGGAAATGTGTTGAAAGAGTCTACAAAAAAATGTCAACGAAGCCAAACACAGCCTTTCACGACAATGCCAGACGGTACACCGATATGTCCCTTGTAGGTGACTTGGCCCTCACTTCTGTGTCCTATAAATTGGTCAGAATTCAAGGAAAATTAACTTATGCTCAAATATTTTATCATTTTTGTCACATACCTTACCGACATATCCAAATGTTTCAGGCAATGAGAAAGATTATCTTCATGAGCAGAGTATAGGAATCAATAGGCCCCGTTTTTTTTCAAGCTACACCACTTTTATGATTCCTGTCAGACGGGAAAGGAGTGGCAGATTGCCCTATCAGTAAAGTCAGTTTAGAACTTATATGAACAAAAACCAAAGTCAGTGAAAAATCACTGCGCTCCCAAGGGGGAGTTTAAAAAGTTTACAAATACTCTTTGTGATACATGTTGATGAATCTGATCATTCTGACATCACTATAAGGGTTCTTGAAAATAAAATGCATAAGATAAATCTACGTGCAAAATACCTAATCCCTTTATAGACAGGAATAGTCCATTTACATTTTGTTTAAAAGGCATGAAAGGTCAACTGCAACAAGTTACATTTGACAAGAGAATGGATTTACGTAGTAACTTGGATAGCTACCGGAGCAGGTTTTTATCATGGCTGACCTGGTGTGAATCAATACTTCCTTTTAGAAATACTCTGATTTGAATTCTCATTAGGTCATGTAAAACATTACAATTTCAACATAGTATGCACTCTAGAAATAAAGGCTATTAAGTTTTCAGCAGCCATGGAAAGCCTATAATTTATATCTTAGATTATGAGTCTTCAGATGCTTTACAACTGATTACATTTACATTTTTTGCTTTAATCATTTCTATTAGCATTACCAAATGATAGCACATTGTTATATGCATGCAAAGCTAGTCTTTCTGACTTCTAAAAAATAAAAATATGGCTAGAAAGTTTCCCTGGTTTATATTGCTCTCTGTCTTACTGAAAATACCTGATGGTTATTCTATTTATTTTGAAACTAGCATAATTTTTAAGTCTTAAATTCAGTGTAATGACCATGATATTCACAGTTCAGTACTATACTCATTATAAAAAGATACTTGGATTTAATATTCAAAACCAGGTAGGATTAAAAATGATAAAAGTAATTTATCATTTTGTGAATATTGTAACTCAAAATAATAGGTTCTAATTATGAAGTGTTGATTGTGTAGCAACAAAATAGCATATACATTGCTATTAAAAGTATAGCTGTATTATATATATGTATATGTATATATACACACATACACTATAAATGTATATAATGCATTTTCTAGAAAAGATAATTCCACATATAAACTTTCATTGTTTTTTGCTGCTTGAGATGAGGACATGCTATGATAATTTTCAAGTTCAAAATACATAACCAAGACAGTACAAACAAGAACTATGGTGATTTTTTAAAAATGTGCATGGTAGTGATCAAGATCTCAGTCATACCTCAAAAAATTGGCACGGTTATATTTATAAAATAATTATGCTCACTTATATAGAAAATAAAGCTGTGCATCAACACAGTAACCTCAGTCTTCACTCAACCGATGACTACTGGAACATCACAAACAGTTTAATCCCTCCTCACCCTCTTGAGCTGTGATGAGATGCAGGACACAGCCCCGCATTTATGCGTTAACACCAACCCACCTGATCGTTGCTCTCCCAGAATCATTTCATTATGCTGGCCCTTCTGTGGCCAATGTCTTAGAGGTGGAAGGGATTCATTTTATATCCACTAGGTTAATAATTTTTGCTTAAAATACTCCTATGGTTTCCTATCATAATCTGAAAAACGTTGATATTCTTTACCCAGGCCTTTAAAGCATATGAGGTCCCCAAGCAGAAAATGTAAATTGCTTACATGTGAGTGGTTACAAATTACCATACCACTAGCAAATGGTGTAGTGGCATTTCCCTCTTTTTATTAGCTAAATCTATCGCATTTCATGTACATAACTCTACTTCTCCATGTCATTTAAGAGATTGAAATTTACTTGATTATGGGCATATACAATCTCATTGACTGATGTATTAGCTATCCCTAACACAAACTGAATAGAATCAAGGGAAGCGAGGAGTAGGCGGGAGGTCAAAGGTGGTGCTTCCGTTTCTGTCTCTTTAAGAACACTTTCAGGCTGGGAGTAAGTGCTTCCCAAGCCAAGCAAACTGTGTCATGGAGTTCACCTAGAAAACGTTTTTTTAAATAAACATAGTATTTCATGTTTATAAACACTTTAAACGTATTTATAAACCAAAACAATTTAGGAAAAATGTTAGATTTCAGCAGAGTCTATTTTTTTAAATACCTGAAACTTCTTGTTGTTTCGTATTTTCTTCTTACTAATTTGTAAGCGTAATAGAAGCAGGAGCCTCATTTTGTAAAAAAAAAATGCAAGAACTGTAATTTTATACTCTCTGCTAAGCACAAATATAGTAAAGCCAAGTGCCATATGGCTCATCATTATAAAAGTTAGTATTTTCACTTGATTTGTAAATCTCTTTAATTTTATGGAGCATAGAAAGAAAACTAATTGCTAAGTGAGGTCACAGCATTCTCTCTCTGAAGCACTGAACATTCATAAACTCAGTATACATATTTTCAGGGAAAATGTAAATTACACTTGTAAGGGGAAATTATTTATGATGTAATTATTATTTCCCTAGCTTTTTATGAGATATATGTTTACTGAGCAACTATCAAGCAAACTTCATTACTGTATTTTTAGTCAAATAAGGTGAATTTATTTAAAAAATATAATAATGAGCTTGTTTAGTAATTGAGTGTAAATTAATTATCACACAAATGAGAACTTTCACAGGGCCAAATTAAACTGTATAAAACTGATAAAAAATATTCAGTTGTGCAAGCATTATATTTTGTCTTAACTTTTTCTTGAATCAGCAATTAAGAAGCAATTAATATAATATATAAGAACAGATTATATTTCTTTTGTAATATTTTTTCTTTTTGCTAATATCAGTATTTATAGATGCACTGTATAATGAAGAATTGAAAGAATATAATGAATGAATGTATCACATACAGTATTTTATTTTAAGCAGTAAAAATGGTTTTTATTACGTGCAAACTACTATTAATGTGATTCTGCCTCTGACTGAGGTAATAATAAACATAAAGTCAAAAAATTTAAGAGTTCTAATATCACTTTTAAATATCAGGCAAATAGACTATTGTTAAGTCAAGCTTTGGTGGTGGTGATGGTGGTGGTGGTGCTGGTGGTAGTGCTGGTGGTGGTGCTGGTGGTGGCGGTGGTGATGGTGGTGGTGGTGGTGCTGGTGATGATGGTGGTGGTGGCGGTGGTGGTGGTGGTGGTGGCGGTGGTGGTGGTGGCGGCGGTGGTGGTGGTGGCGGCGGTGGTGGTGGTGGTGCTGGTGGTGGTGGCGGCGGTGGTGGTGGTGGTGGTGCTGGTGGTGATGGTGGTAGTGGTGGCAGTGGCAGTGGTGGTGGTGGCAATGATGGTGGTGGTGGCGATGGCATTGATGGTAGTGGTGGTGGTGGTGGCAGCAGTTGTATATATGTGTGTGTGTGCATGCACATGCATTGAACAAAATTGGCAATATACTTTTACTTCATCTATTATTTAATGAGCTATTAATTATCAAAGATTTATAAATATTGATTGTGTGTTTTTAACAGCATTTAGAGGATGTGACGTGTTACTTATATTAAATTGAAAAAATATATTGTAGTCATTAAACTTCCATCATTTTCATTTTATTTTATACATTCAAAAAGACTTCCATTATCTTTGTATTAATATTTTAAAGATATATAAATATATCAGTGTTACACATCTACATTACCAAATAAAAGAGAGTACAGACCACAACCACAGTAATATTTGATTAATTACTAGATTTTAGATTAACTAGTACCATGCATAAAATATAACATTTTCCTGTGTAAGTACTTCTAAATATGATACTCAGATGTATGAGGTCTGTCCAGAAGGTATCCAGCCATGTAATATGAAAAATAGAGACATTTACTAAAGAAGATACAAGAGACATTGTAGATAGAAAAATGACCCCTCAGCCCCCTTCAAAGTAGGCACCTTGGGACCTCACACAGTTCACCCAATCATCATTAGCTGCTCTGACATATTTTCCTGAATCTCATCAATGGTCTGAAATCTTTTCCTTTTCAAAGGTGATTTTACTTTGGGGAAAAGCCAGAAGTCACAGGGTGACCAATATGGGCTGTAGGGGGGCTGAGTCACCTGGGTGATTTGATGTTTTGCCAAAAAACTCTGCACAAGATGTGATGCATGAGTGGGTTTGTTGTCTTAATGAAGCTGTCAATCAACAGTTGCCCATAGCTGTGGCCTTTCAAATCATCCAAATAGTTTCTGTGGAAGAATGTTGAAGCTTAACATAAAATCTGATGCAGATTTGTTGCTCTACTGAGTCATTTTGAATGTGACAGTCACATAGTGCACATGCTCACACAATGGTGTCTACTGCCCCCACTGAGTAGTACAACCAAGTCATCGTTGTTCATGCATGTGAATTCCAGGCCACTCTCCTTGGCTGCCAGGTTACAGAGGTATCGTGCAAACCATTCTTGTTGTATTAACAATGGCTGGACTAATTCTGTATAGAATTACTCAGAGAAGAAGTAATTCTTTCTCTGTTTTTAAGTTTACATAATGGGTTATTATGTTTTGCTTTTAACCATGTTATTGATATGAAATATAAAACATATATCCAAAGATTTGAACAATTACAAAGAACAACACAACACAAATAAAAATCTCCTGGTAACTGAGAAGGTTCTCTCAGTGTAGTCACCAACAAGATAATCACTAAAAAAATAAAATAATCTTTGTTCAAATAGTGAGCTTATTTCTATGTAATTGTTGAATGCTGGAGAGTCTTTTTGTATACCCTATTTTAAATACTATAACAGCATTTCAAAAGTTTTTCATATCAAATGTCATTATTTCTGAGGATATCCAGAAATGCCAATTATTATAAACAAGGAAAATCTATCTGGTCATTAGAAGTTGTAGTCAAGGGTTTTCTGTTGCTGGTTCAGTCAGTGATTTGACCAATTATCCTAACAGCAGCAGGGAGTAGTAAGTACTCTTGTGTTTGATATTTCCAAAGAAAACCAAAAATGAAAAATTTCTTATAAACCATTGAGAGAATGGATTTAGAAAATAATACATTTATTCAAAGAATGTATTCCTTTCAAACTAAAATAAATTTATCATATCCCTCCTTGTTTCTAGGATTGAACCAAATCCATACAATCCCTGATAACAGATGTCTTTTTCAAAGTTTGCTTAGAATATGAAATTTCACATTCCAGTTTCTCCTCCCATAAATTTCATTTGAGAGTGAAACTTTGTGGATGAAGCATTTAGAAAGAAATCATTATAGCAATGTAGTTCTTAATAGTGTTATGTTTACCAACACGGCCACCTGATCGAACATGTAGGCAATAATCATTTACTTTGCTACATGCCAGAGAAAAAGGCTCAGACACATAACAATGGGCAGAGAAGGATCTGGCCCCTGTCTGTTAAGGATATCAATTAAATACACTAATCAAATAATCATAAAAAAGAAATCAAATGTTTAAAATGCCATATAGGAAAGATAAACAGCACTAGGACAAGCTGAACAGAAAAATCTGTGATTGGAAGTCTCCATACCATTTTAATAAGCCTGCTTCAGACACTCAAAATTATATCTTCCCACTGTTTTGAATAGTATGAGTCATGTTGCTTGCCTCCATAATCTTAGCAGAAACTGATATTTTTAAATTGTTGTGCAATTAAAGTTGTCTCCATCTAACACACTAATATGGATTAAAGTGACAAAATATTTATATTTCACAAGTAGTTATATTCATTGTCCTAAAAGTACATCTCCAACGATAAACTTTTTGCATCATTACTGGTTTTTGCAATGAACAAAACGTATAGGTAGAAAGCATATACACACATGCATTATAGCAGTGATAACTAATCACACTGTATCTTTTTAGACTCATACCTTGAAACCCAATGGCACCAAAAAATGTCTTTTGACTTATTAGATAATCTAGTACAGTTCTTAAATATAAGTACATTAGAATTAGAATAGGATTTTATAAAAGAAATAATAAATTATTCACACTCCAGAGCTATGTCACACAGAACCCCAAAAACTACCCTAAGGTGATTCATAGGATCCTGAAACAATACTTTTCTGCTAAATCATGCAGATTTAAACTAGTTCATCACTTTCATTTATATCATATGTTTGAATACTTATCTCTATTCACTTATCACTTGATCATAAAAAATTTTCAACCACTCCTATTTAAGGTAAGTTGCCATTACTCTGATTTTCTGATTTAAAAATTATAATTCAATAAATACTTCAATATTTAATAATAATTTGAGATATTTTAATTTTCATTTAAAACATGTATTTGTTAGTTAATAGTTAGAATATTTATAGTAAGAAGATAAGTAATGATAAATGTTTAATGCATACCAGAAAAAAATTAAATAGTTTTACATGTAATTGCTATTCTCCAAAGATTTTAAAAATGTACTTTAATAGTTTAGTACATAAAATGACAATATTATGTAAGCCCTAGAACACTCAGAGACATGAAATTAAACCCTAATATTGTCTTAACCAGATCAAGATGGACGTATAGGTAGTAAACACATCTCACCTCCTTGCACCACAGCAAAAATTACCACTAGACTACAAAACAAATATCATCTAGAATAGTCAGATAATGTAGCTGAATGGAAGTCTGTCAATGAGGAATTAAAGAAGTCACATTCATCAAGATGGGTATGAGGGGAAGACCTGCAGAGATACATGGAGAGATACTAAGGTAAAGAGGCACAGAGATGCAGAATGAGTGGTCCCATACCCACATGTGGTGGATAAAAATTGGGAGGGATAACTCAGGAGAGAGGGATCTCAACACCACACCAGACCACCTGGCCCAGGGTTCCAGTGCCAGAAGATAATTTCCCATAACTTCTAGCTATAAAATCCAGTGGGGGTTGAGGTGGTGGAAGAAACTTTAGGATTCTCAGAGCTCCTCTCTTAAAGGGCCCGCAGTGAACTTAGGACTTTCACAGAATCACTCCCGTTGGTATCCAGAACTGTGGCAGCAGCTGGAAGGGCACTAGTGGCATATAGGGAGAAATGGAAGTGTCTGGCATCAGGGCAAGCACCAGGGGACAGCTTCCTCCCAGACAAAACTCCAGAGGTCAGGCAATGGCATTGTCCCCTTTCTGAGACTGCTCCCACACATAGCCACAGAGCAGTAACACCATATCTGAGACTCCATCAACCTAGTTCACAAGGTTGCCCCACCCTAGTGATTATCTAAGGCTCCATCACATCCAACATATTGGTGCACTTTTATACAACAGGCCACAAAACTAAGACAGAGAGTCAGAGCAGCTCTACCTAATACATAGAAATAAACACAGGAAGGATGCCAAAATAAGAAGATAAAGAAATATGACCCAAATGAAAGAACAAAACAAAACTAAAGAAAAATAACTAAACAGAATGGATATAAGCAATCTGTCAGTTGCAGAGTTGAAAAGAATAGTTATTAGGATGCTCACAGAACTCATTGGGTACTTCAACAGCATAAAAAAGACCCAAGCAGAAATGAATATTACACTAAGTGAAATAAAGAGAAATTTACAGGGAAGAAATAGTGGAGGGGATGAAGCCAAGAAATGAATCAGTGATTTAGAACATAAGGAAAAAGAAACACATTCAATGAGAAGAGCAAGAAGAAAAAGAATCCAAAAAAAAAAAAAAAAAAAACAAGGATAGGGTAAGGGGCCTCTAGGACAACTTCAAACATATCAACATTTGAATCATAGGGGTTCTGGAAGGAGAAGAGAAAGAGCAAGAAATTAAAAACTTACTTGAAAAAATAATGAAAGAAAACTTCCTTAATTTGGTGAAGGAAATCGACATGCAAGTCCAGGAAGCACAAAGAGTCCCAAACAAGTTGAACCCAAAGAGGAGCACACCAAGACACACCATAATTAAAATGCCAAAATTTAAAGAAAAAGAGAATTCTAAAAGCAGCAAGAGAAAAGCAGTTACCTACAAAGGAGTTCCCATAAGACAGTCAGCCTACTTCACAAAAGAAACTTTTTTTTTTGTAATTTTATTTTAATCATTGTTCAAGTACAGTTTTCTGTCCTTTACTCCCATCCCAGCCCACCCACCCATCCCTCAGAATGGGAAGTGTTTACAGTAACAAATATAAAGGACACATGGACAAAAACTAGGTGGGGTGGACAAAAGATACTTTGAAGGCTAGAAGAGACTGACAAGAAGTATTCAAAGTGATGAAAAGCAAAGACCTACAGCCTAGATTACTCAATCCAGCAAAGTTATCATTTAGAATTGAAGGACAGATAAAGTGCTTCCCAGAGGAGGTAAAACTAAAGGAGTTCATGATCACAAAGCCCTTATCATACGAAATGTTAAAGGGAACTATTTAAGAAGAAGAAGATCAAAACTATGAACATTAGAATGGCAATAAATTCACATCAACCATTTATTCTATAAAATGAACTAAGCAAAGAAACAGAACAGAAACAGAATCATAAAACTGGAGGTCACTTGGAAGGTTAGCAGTTAGGAGGGGGAAGGGGGATAACAGGGGCAAAGGTACAAAGATTGAGAAGTACAAATTGGTAGGTACAGAATAGACAAGGGGATGTTAAGAACAGTATAAAAAATGGAGTAGCCAGGGAACTTATATACATGAATTATGCACATGAACTAAAGAGGGGGGGCAACGGCTGGAGGGAATGGAGCATACTGGGTGGAAGAGTTAAAGGGGGAAAAATTGAGACCACAGTAATAGCATAACCAATAAATATATTAAAAATATTGTCTTAACCAGTTCCTATTCGTGTAACCAGGATTTAAATCTTTGCTATCTTTTTTGATCTACTATCTACTGCATACAAGCCAAGTATATTTTCTAGAAGTACACATTTCATTATGTTAAATATGAATGTTTGTAGTGTGATAAAATAGTAAGAACATTAATAGGAAAGGCAAATAACAGGTTAATACATTTACTTGTTCTGTTAATTTTTTTATATTTGATTTTAAAATAAAATATAAGATTTTAGGACAAAGACCATTTGTGTACATAAAAAATAAATTTACTTTTAGTTTATGTGGTTGGTCTCAGTATTTAAGTCGCATTTTGTTGATGATTTCATTAGCTGTGCAGAAACTTTTTAATTTGACATAGTCCCATTTTTTTCCCTTTATTTACCTTGCCCTAAGAGAAATATCAGCAAAAATACTGCTGAGTGGGATATTTGAAATTTTCTTACCTATGTTTTCCTCTAGGACTCTCATGGTGTCACAACTTATATTTAGGTCTTTTATCCATTTTGAGTTTATTCTGGTATATGGTGTAACTTGGTGGTTGAGTTTCATTATTTTTTATATGTACCACTCCAGTTCTCCCAATCCCATTTAGTCAATAAGCTATTTTTACCCTGATGTATGTTCATAACACCTCTGTCAAATATTTATTGAACATAGAGAATTGGTTTTATTTCTGGGTTTTCTATTCTGTTTCATTGATCTATGTATCTGTTCTTATGCTAGTACCAGACTGTTTTGATTACAGCAGACTTGTAGTATAGTTTGATATCAGATTTTTTTAAGATAAGCCCTTTATTTTGTAAAGATATAATGTATTTTTAGAGAGAGTGGAAGAGAGAGAGAAAGAAAGAGGAGAGAAACATCAATACGTGGTTGCTTCTCATATGGCCTCCACTGGGGACCTGGCCTGCAACCCAGGCATGTGTCCTGACTGGGAATCAAGCCGGCAACCCTTTGGTTCTCAACTCGCGCTCAATCCCCTGAGCTACACCAGCCAGGGCTGATACCAGATATTGTGATCCCTCCTACTTTCTTCTTCTTTCCTAAGATTGTTGAGACTATTCAGGGTATTTTTTGATTCTATATAAATTTTTGAAATGTTTGTTCTATATCTGAGAAATATGGCGTTGGTATTTTAATAGGGATTGTGTTGAATAAGTAACAATGATAAAGGACTCGTGAACAAAACCAAGGGCAGGGTGGAATCAGGGGACAAGGTGGGGATGGCTGGGGGCAGGGGGAGGGAAGGGTAAATGCAGACAAGTGTAATTAAAAACAATAAAACAATCTTTAAAAAACTGCATAACACCATATTGTTAACTATAGGCACTTTGTTATAGAGAGGCTATCTAGAATTTATTCTTCTTGTATAAGAGAAACTTTATACTAACTGAGCAAAAATTCACTTCCTCCTTCCCTCATTCCTCAGCAGCCTACCTTCTATTCTATATTTCTATGAGCATGACTACTTTAGATTATCTCATATAAGAGCAATCATACAGTATTTGCCTTTCTGTGACTAGCGTATTTGATTTATGGGTCCTTCAGTTTCATCTATATGGTCACAAATGGCAGATTTTCCTTCTCTGTTGAGGCTGAACACTTTATTGTATGTATACACCACCAGTTCTTTATCCAGTCATGTGTTAACACATTTGAGGTGTTTCTATGTCTTGGTCATTGTACATGAATGAAGCTGTGACAACGCGGGCTGCAGATGCCCCGTCAAGACTCAGATTGCAAAAATGAATAGGAACTACAGACACAGAACTGAACTCTCTAAAATTACTTTAAAAATATTTCTCAACTATCTTTGCTTGAAGAGACTTTATGGTCACTGTTTTTAGGAAAAAGACATTTATTAATTCAGACACTGGCCTTCAGTGTCTGTGTCATTATGGATGAAATGAGACATTCACACAGACTACCAAGTCTGGTGGAGGAAAAGGGACAGTATGGCTTTTCTCTCAAGGGGAGCAAAAGCCACAGCCTCCACCATGACTGGCCTTTATTTGGTTTCTCAGCACATTACATGATATTCCTCATTTATGATGCACAGGTTTACTTTAGATGGTTACCTTTTACAGAAAACAAAGGAGCCACTGCCCCTAATCACATCACAGAAGAGAGATATTTGCAAATCAAAAGGCAAAAGTGGTTGAACTGGTTACACTCATCCTTGGAAGTTTTAGCATGGATTTTAGGAAGTTGCTTTGCAGTAAATGTCCTCAGTTCAGGGTGAGGGAGATTTTAGCAAAAAGCAAGACTCAGCAGCCTAGGCACATTGCAGGCCTGATTCCCCACAGGAGAACATATCTATGGACGTGGGTCCTGTGTATCTCCAAGTGGGAGCTGGGCCCACGCCACACAGAATGGTCTCCTACAGTTTATATCTTCCAGTAACATTTTTTAATTATTTCCTCACATTCAGAATGTTTAAAATAATGCTACTATGTTAGCACAAAAATGAATATTTCTGAGTTCCAATGTTCTTAATAGTGATTATTTGATACTATTATTTCATATAATAAAAGTGTGATAACATAAAACACAGTGCTTTTATTTTATAAGATTTCTGTGTTCCATGTTGAATATTCAGAAAAATATTTGTATTTTAAAATAATAATTATACAATAATAATGATAAATTTATATCACTTAGTGATATTGTTACTGGACAGGCACTAATCAGGAGCGGGTCTGCCTCAGGTCAGCCTGTATTGTGTGGGTTCTTGACTTCACACATGAAAGATTTCACAGCATGAGCCCAGCTGATTTTGAGGAAAGGTTTATTAAGTCTGGGTACAGTGAAACAAAGGAAAGACTTAAAGGAAAGGCTTAGGATGCAATAGTAACAGTACAGAGTCTGAGTGGTGTCCTCCTGAAAAATTACAGGAAAGGAGTGAACCAGGGTGGGGCTGCTGTTAGCTCACCTGGAAGTCAGAAAAAGGGGGGCCTGGAAACAGGATCAGGGGTACAGTCCAGGTCCAGGTGCTGCTGTCCACTGTTCCCCTGGCTGAAAGTCTCCTTGGGACCTTTAGAATTTAGGAGGAAACAAAAATTTCATGACTGAGAAGGCACATGGGCATGCTCTTGGGGGAGCCCATGCTGAGTCTTTGCTCTAAGGACTTTTTATTTTATTTTGTGGGTAGAATCTTAGCAGAGGGGTTTAGCAGAATAGTCATTAGTTTTTCAGTTGCATTTTTAAAACATGTTGATATGTCAAAATGAGTGCATAGGGAGTTTTGGGGTTATTCTTTGGTCCATTATACTGTTTTACTTTTATCCTGGGTCTGTCTGGCTTTTAATGGGATTTTTGTTATTAGTTCCTCTGACTTTATTTGTCCTTGGGTTTAGCTGGTACAAACGACATTAATTAGGTCTTCGTTCTCTATTTCCCAGGCCAGGAAGACTTAAGCTACGTATCCTCTGATTAGGGAGGAGAGGTACAAGCCATTTGCCCTCAAGTGTCCTTGGTTTGGGGAAATAAGTTCTTGCAATTCACCAGCTGACTGTAAGTCGCTCAAAATGTTGGACCTTGTTTAATTTTCGAGACTTAGTTTCCTCATTCCATTTGCCCAGGTATTTTCCTAGCTTCTTACTATCTGCCTCAATATTACACATTATATATTTTCAACTCTATTAAAAACAGTAGAATAAAGATAAAAGCTCTGAAAAATAACATGTTCCTATTAGTATGTAATGCATTATATATTTTTCCCATTACAATATCTCTTTATTGTCTGCCTATATTCTTATTAAAGGCAAGAAAATTTTCAGAAGAATACAGAAAAAGCCTTGAAATAGTCTTTATATATATTTTTTTAAGTAAATAAATTAGATGTATTTAATAATACATCTCATAAAATACTGAAGATCAGCCTTGAGATCCCGATCATTGTCGGCTACCTGCCACCTCAGTTCCACGATAGGTGCTGCTGCCTCTGATGAAAACTGAAGGGCTTTGTCGGTAGTGAAGCATCTTGATAAACTTTATTATTTGCAATTTTTCTTAGTCTACAATGAAAAAGACTTCCTTATAATCTTTAAGTAACTTGCACAATGCAACTAACTGCATGATCTATATTTATAATAACAAAGTATTTATGGAAATAAGTTCCAGATAGTATGCAATGATAACTGGATGAATTATTATGCTCCTTTTTGAGTCATGAAAGGAAACCTAAATAAAAATAATGTCAACTTCTAGTGTCATCTGAATAGATGATAATGTTGTTACCACTTTAGATGTCATAAATTCTAAATGCATTTTCTTCATTTCCTGGAATTTAGTTTAATATAGTATTAATTTATAATAATTTACTTTTAGAAAATGATCTCCAACAAGATAAAGGTCAGTGGTTAGATGATAAGTCTTATATGTGTCTGTGAGAGAGAGACAGTGCTTGATTGCAGGTTTTCCCTTGCTCATTATGCTAATTTGACTATTAACTCATATTCTGATTGAATAACAATAATACTGTTGGTCTATTCATACAGTAATTGCACTTTGCATTGTAGTTTTCATTTATATAATATTCTTTGCTTATTAAATTTTGAAATGTTTTAGTTAAAAGATATGTAAAGATATATAACTATTCTAATAAAAAGTATTATTCTAAACTCCTTGTGAAATAGCTGTATCATTATTTTATTAGATCCCCTTGGGCGGTGGTAATCCAAATAACTCTTAGAACCATGGCCATTCCTTCTGCTGTATTATATCAAATACTGAACACAGCAACAACTCCCTATATCTCCCTTAATGCCCATATTTTGAAAAATAAAATGTAAATTCATGAATTTAAATACATATTTGGAAATCTACCCAAAGAATCTTGAACAGGTCACAACAGCCTATCTTCCCAGATCATAAGCTCAAACATTACACGTAATTACTAACAGAAACATTACTATTTTTTCTTTTGCCCAGTTTTCAAAGATTTATAGAGTAGTTGCCAAGAAATGTTTGACAACCCATAGATAACAAAATTTATATGGATCCTAGTAAGCTATTACACCTTAGCCAGATAGAGAAGGAGAGTGCCAGAAAGAGAGTTGGTCAGCAAAATGTGATCATGGCCGCTATTATCTAAGGCTGGGGCAAGCTGCTTAAAATAGCACATGGCCAGAATTTAAGAGGTCATAAGGAAAAAGAAATTGCATGATTTCTTTATTTGCACAAGAGAATTGATTTATTTATTTCAGTTTTCCCAAATCACGCTGGGAAGAGAGGAATACCCTTGGGCAAAATGAGGAACAGTAGTTAACTTGTACAGATGAAGGTGGGGCCATCGTGACAAATGGATCCTGTGAATCAGACAAAAGCCCTTGATTAGGTGTAAAGCTCTAGTAGTCTACTGGTGTGTGCAGAAACCATTTTAATCTAACACCTCCTAAAACTCCTCAAATTGAGCCGACACTATGTGAATATGTTGTAAGTTCTTTATAAATTTTGGATATTAACCCCTTATCATATATATTTGCAGATATGTTGTCCTGTTCTGTGGGTTGTCTTTTAATTTTGTTGATGTTTTTACCAAAAAGACAAACAATCCAATTAAAAAAATGGATAGGGGCCTACCTAAACAGATATTTCTCCAAAGAGGACATACAGAGTGCCAGTAGACATATTAAAAGATGCTTAACATCACTAATCATCAAATTAAAACCACAATGAGTTACTATTTTACATGTGCTAGAGTGGCTATCATCAATAAATCAACAAAAACAAGTGCTGGTAAGAATGTGGAGAAAGGGGAACCCTTTTGCGGTGTAGGTGAGAATGCAGACTGGTGCAGCCACTGTGGAAAGCAGTATGGAGAAACCTCAAAAAATTAAAAATGGATCTGTCTTTTGACCCAGCATTCTCACTTCCAGGAATATATCCAAAGGAATCCAAAATACTGTAGGAACGCAAAACACTAATTCAAAAGGACATAAGCACCCCTATGTTCATTGCAGCATTATTTAAATAGCCAAGATATGGAAGCAGCCCAAGTGTCCATCAGTAGATGAGTGGATGAAAATACAATGGATACACCTCAGCTTAAACAAAAAGAATGTTTTATCCTTTGTGACATTCTGAATGGTCATGGAAAACATTACACTAAGTGAAATAAGCCAGTCAGAGAACGACAAATACCATATGATTTCACTGATATGTGGAATTTAATGAACACAGAGCTAACAAGGAAAATACCGACTCATAGAAAGCAGGATGATAGCTAAGCAGGAGTGAGGGTAAGGGGTGGCAGGATTAACCAAAAAGGATAAAGGACTCATGAGCATGGACAACAGTGAGGTGACTGTGGGGGGAGTATAAGGGGACTAAGTGGTAATGGTAAAAAATACAAGAAAAAATAAAAGAGAATAAACTGTTTCATGTACTTACAACTATACTTTTGCCTCCCCCCATATTAGAGAAATAAATTCAAGAAGAAAAGATAGAAACTTCCCAATGTGTAAGCTATGAGTAAGTGTGCATTCATATTGAAATGGTTCAAAATTGTATTAAGGAGAGAATTCCTCACATGTACTTATTTTGTGAGCACCATCTAAGAGTAATAATTAAAAACCCTATAAAATGCATAAATAATATGAATGAATGAATGAATGCAGAGTTATGGTGGTGATAATTTTCTATGCTGGGGAGCAGCAATATTACAATGACACTAACATCAGATCTGGCAGCAAAACCCCATATCTTTGGCCCATGCTTCGCCTTTGTCTCTGTAAGCTTCCTTCAATTAACAGTTGAAGATTTCACTTACATAAATGCATATCGCATCAGTACAAAGCCATTCGACATTATTTGTTCTATATATGTTTAATTATGCAGTATGCCCTTTCCTTCTCCAGAAAACAAAAGAGCAAGAGAAGCTCAAGTGATGGATGGATTCACACACTGAGTAGGCCAGGTGAATATTTGGACAGTGTAGGGCAATAATTTTGAAGAATGAATCTGAAGTAAAAAACAGACTGATAGCACCAAAAACAAAAAAAATCAATGATGTGGAAGATTTACTTGAAAACAAAACCTCAGAATGCAGAAAAAAGACAATATTATGGGAGAAAAGATAGAATATCAAATATAAGGAACTAGCCATTTATATCTCATAAATGAAATATTGGTATGCAAGAAAATTAATAGACATAGTGCTCAAAAATATAATACAAGAACGCATATCTGAACAGAAGATGATTACATACATAAAAGATACATACGATTATACTCATACAGATACAGTGGTGGGCAAAAGTAGGCTTCATGTTGTGAGCACACAAAACAGAATTTATTCATTCGTTATTACTTATTGCATTGGTTTCCGTATGAACAACCATAAACCTACGTTTGCCCACCCCTGTATACATTCTTAAAGGCAACGCTTTCCAAAGGCACTGTCACTGCACAGCAGCATGCAGTGCCATTTTCAAGCCTCCAGCAGTAGCGCCCTCAACACTCAGCACCTACTACCAGGCCAATGACGCACATATTTTTCTCACATTGGAAGTACCCAACTTCCAATTACTCACTTCTGTGTCAGTCATCTTGGAATAAGTTAGGCAACAGTTTAAAAAATCTTTGTGGCTTACAGCAGCAATGTCAACTTCTCTCTTATGTTGCGTGTCCATTGATGATTAGTTTGGACCTGCTTCTTACCTCCTTCAGAACAGGACCCTGTCCAAAGACTGTGTTATTTGATATATGCCTCAACTTATTGCAAAGGAAAACAAACAAGCTATGGTAGAACCATAGAAGGGGGGATCTTAAAATGTCTGCCAAAAGGTTATAAATGCCACTTTTGTAACTTTTAATTTGTAATACCTGATTTTGACTTTACAAGAGAAAACAAGTGTTTCAATATTGTGCTAAATTTGATAGAAACAGAATGACCACAAATGATAGTGTTTCATATATTATCACTCTACCAAATGAGACTTTATAATGCCTGTCATGAAAATGTGGAGACTTTCCCCACCGCTTGATCCTGGGAAGGCCTTGCCATTTGCTTTGGACACTAGGAAAGTAGCCACTTTGACACAGGCAAAAAATGTAAAGGTTTGAGGACTCTGAGGCCTCCCCTTGTACTGTTCTTTTAATATATCTGCCACATGAACAGTCCAGACTAGCTACTGGCTGATGAGAGCCATAACCTCCACATCCCAGCAAAAACCCAGCAAATGCCAATCACGTGAAGACAGCCATCCATACAAGTCAGTTACCCAACCAGCCAGCTGCAGGGAGCCCTTGACTGAGCCCAGTTGCAAGGAGCTGAGCTTCACCAAGAAGAGATAAACTACATGCATCAATCATGAACGAAAAAAACAGTCCAGCCAACACCTTCGTGGATCTTTTGTCATTCAGTAAAACTTACCTGGTACTGTTATGTTATCAGATATTTTAATAGAAACATGCCAATTAATAGTTTTTAGGTAATTCTCAAAAATATGCAAGAGGCTCTCCTTGCTGCCTTGTTATGAAGTAGCAGAGGAACCTTCCAGGTTGTTTAATGTACCTTGATTAGTCTTACAAAGAAACATAGAGTGTGGTACACCAAATCAACATGTGTGTGCTCTCAAGTGATTCAATTTGATGGTGCAATATATTATGAAAGATTTTTCCTCTGATAATGAATTATGCATTTTTATATTATTCACAAGAATTTCAGTGTAAAATGAAGATTAAAGTTATCCCCTTCTATCATTTTAGGAAATGAAAGGGAAAAATATAGTTCTACGCAAAGTTAGCTGTGGTTGTAATACACTGAGAGATGAAGGGAAAAGACAGAAGGGAGATAGGCAGGAGTTGAGTTAGTATCACACAGAAAGTATGATGCTTTATACATAGCTATACACATTTCAAAGCCTCATTAACTTAATATTAATTAACCTAGTTCTTTTATTTTACTTTTAATTATCTTAGTATCCTCAGCCATACATGAAATACAGAGAAATTAAAGGATAGGTGACAAGTTGAAAAGAAATATATAATCAGCAAGAAATAAATATGTTTTTGCAAGACTGCAATTTCAAGTATATTCTAATGTGCTTGAGACCTAAAGTAGACAAGAAGAATTGAAGTTAGCTTGTGCTTTAAATTACTTTAAGGTTATCTAGGACATTCTTTGAAGCAACCTAATAGGACACCAAGTGTTTTCTTAGATCTGCAATAAGCAGTTTTATTTCACATCAAACAGAGGTGAGTTTAATAGTTTGACCTAATTTCAAATAAATAGAGCTCTTTGTATAAAATACTTGGGAAGATTTCGTTCTAGTATCCTCAAGGACATTAGGAAAATAGCTCTCTGTTATGATTTTGCTTGCAGGTTCATGAGTTGAACTAGCCTAAATGACCTGTTCTTCATAAAATGCCCTTTTAATTTGCTGATTTTGCTCCCAAGACATACAAGTCTGCTGATGTACTGATCACTAAGTTCTGTTGGGATAATTATTTCAGAATAATTTCCCTGAGTTGCAAGGCAGGTCAAAAGGGAAAAAAAAACACCTTACAAAGTTTAATGCCTAAAGGAAGGACATTGGTAAATGTTTTCAAATTAATGGTGTAAGTAGAATTTAAAAGGCAAGCTAACCCCAAACACTCACTACATTAAAATCATTCCTTACTTTAAATAAATACTTTATTCTGAACCCCTGAAGGGAATGATCTCAAAAGCATTTAGAACAAAATGCTTTATAAACCAACTTATGTGTAAAAATTGGTGCCTGAGAAATATACTTCATCAATGTGACAAACCAGTGCTGGGGATGGATATGTTCAATCTTAACATATTTTATTACACCATCTTTTATTAATGATTCCCCTACCCAGTCAAATATAATGTGCTTTATAGACATAAGTATTTAATTAAAATTGTGAGTGAGATCTAAGGGAAGCTTAATATCACCATCTGTCTAGAGTTTTGCCTGCAGTTAAATTGAAGGATTTGGTTATTAAAACCCATCATGTTCAGAATGTCGACATGTGTTACAAAAAAAAAAAAGAAGACAGAAGTAACTACCTGATCTGTCCCATTTTAATGGAATCTGATACAAAGTCTCTCTGAAATGAATACACCTTTGCACACATACATCATATGATCTTATGTAAATAATCTATCAGTTTTCAGATCCACTGCATCCAAGTTAAAAAAGAGTCTTGACTACCTAATTCTTTTCTATAAACTATGGTTATTTGGTTTTAGCAATACTACAATGATAAGAATTTAGCCCAGATTCCCAGAAATTACATAAATACTGAAGTATATATAAATAACCGACATTTAATGAGTGCTAGTTTTCAGGTATCTCTCTAGCCTTCCAAAAACATATGCTAGTAATCTTATTCATATTAAATGACTAATTCAATCACTTGAACTATTTTTAAAGAATTAACATAAATATGCTATCCCCAAACTGTTCCTATAAATAGGGGTAGATGATTGACTTTTTTTTGAAATGACCAGATGGTAAATATATCCTTTTTTTGTAGGGCATAGAGTTTTTATAAAAACAATGCTGCTATAGAATAAAAGTAACCACATATAATACATTAGAAAAAACTGTATGTAGCTGTGTCTTAATAAAGCTTTATTTATAAAAATAAGTCTGGCACAGTTTTGCTCATCCCCGTAAATGAATGTAAACGTCCTGAGAGATGTTAGTTGGTGAAATAATGTGGTTTTCAAATAAGGTTAAAAAATTCAGCAATGAATGAACAACTTTTCTTTGAGTTTTATCACATACTAGCATATCAAGAGTTCTGAACTTAAAAAAAAACCTTGAAATTTACTATGAATTACCCTTTTAAAAATTAGAATTTTTTTCCTTTTCTCTTTTTATTGTTGTTTGAATACAGTTATCTCCAATGTCCCACCACCAATTTCCCCCAACCTACCCACCCTGCATCCTTCCTCCCTTTGGTTTTGTCCATGTGTCCTTTATACATGTTCTGTGATGGCCCTTCCCCTGTTTGCCCCTTTTATCCCTCTCCTCCCTCCCCTCTGGTTACTATGAAATTGTTCCTTATTTCAATGTCTCTGGTTATATTTTGCTTGCTTCTTTATTTCATTGATTAAGTTCCACTTATTGGTGAGATCGTATGGTATTTGTCTTTTACCTCCTAGCTTATTTCATTTAGCATAATGCTTTCCAGATCCCTCCATGCTGTTGTAAAGGGTAGGAGCTCCTTCTTTCTTTCTGCTGCATAGAATTCCATTTTGTAGATATACCACATTTTTTAATCCACTCATTTACTGATGGCCACCTAGGTTGCTTCCAGCACTTGGCTATTGTAAATCATGATGCTCTGAACATTGGGGTATGTAGGTTCTTTTGGATTGGTGTTTCAGGATTCTTTGGGTATAGTCCCAGCAGTGGAATTGCTGGATCAAAAGGCAGTTCTATTTTTAACTTTTTGAGGAAATGCCATACTGTTTTGTACAGTGGTTGCAACAGTCTGCATTCCCACCAACAATGTACTAGGGTTCCCTTTTCTCCACAACCTCTCCAGCATTTATTGTTTATTGATTTGTTTATGATGGTCTTTCTGACTGTTGTAAAGTGGTATTTCTCTGTGGTTTTAATTTGTGTCTCTCTGATAGCTAGTGATGCTGAGTATCCTTTCATATGTCTCTGGGCCCTCTGAATGTCCTCCTTGGAGAAGTGTCAGTTAAGGTCCTTTGCCCAATAAACCCAAGTCTCTATGGTCAATTAATATCCAACAAAGGGGGCAGAAGCATAAAATGGAGTTAGGAGATCTGGACAGCTACATGCAAAAAAAAATGAAACTTGACCACCAACTTACACCATACACAAAAATAAACTTAAGGTGGATAAAATACTTAAATATAAGTCTTGATACCATGTCTCCTTTGGTCTATGTCCTAGAGGAGAACATACATAGGAAAATCTCATATTCTGCACAGCAATATTTTCACCGATATGTCCTCTAGAGCAATGGACATAAAGGAAAGAATAAACAAATGAGATTTCATCAAAATAAAAAGCTTCCACACAACTAAAAAAAAATCAGCAAAATGAAAAGGGAACCAACTGTATGGGAGTATATATTTGCCAGTGATACCCTCAGACAGAACTTTGATCTCCAAAATATATAAAGAACTCACATGACTCCACTCTAGGAAGATACAAGTGAGAATTTTCAACTAACAGAAATGTATGAATGATGTCAATTATTGTTATCAAATTAATAATTATCAATTTTATAATTTTAACAGTAATTTTAAAAATATATTAAATCAAATTCTTAAACAAATCCATCTCAGAATACATTAAGGAAATATGAAATTTCTTGAATTACAAAATTAAAATGTCTCTCCATAATGTATGTTTGTAGCAAAGTTAATGAAAAACTGTGGTTAGCAGGACCTGAGACACACATCTTTCCTGGGTGTGGATCAAGGCTGGTGACTGGCAGGGACTACAAGGATTGGGTTTGCCCAGCAGAAAGACATATTTCTCCAAGAGTATGGGTGTTGGCTAAAGTTAAAGTTACTTCATGTCATTTCTAAACTCATTTCATATCAACCCAGGAGTTTTTAAATACTACTACTCATCATGAACTTTGATAACTAGGTTTAAAATTATTCCTGTCCAAAAAAAACTACATAAAAGTCAAGATGGTTTTATAGATTTATTTAACTCCTAGAAATCATTGAGTTATTCAGTGCCTTCCAAATATATCTAATATTTTTCCTACTATTTTGTGTTAACAGACCTCATCTTTTGTTAACAGTGAAAATTATACGGTAAGATATCATAGTGATACTGCATATACATACCCTATAATATAAGATTCTACAGAGACAGAGGGAGATGGGGTGGAAGTTCTCTAGAAAAAAAATTAACTTCTCAGAGTCCAGAAATAATAGTATTTAAGTCATTTCCATACAAAATTATAAGCAACAAACATTTATTGAGTATATTGTGTTATGACTAACAGACATGATTTCAATGTGGATCACATCGAAGTTCTACATAAATAGACCAGGAACAACTTTCATGAAAAAATTTTAATTTCTCTCCAATCTTTTTTCTGTGGTGTCAATCTGGGAAGGCGAAGGAACAGACTGGATAGCACGGGCCTGAGCTGTCTGAAAAGTAAACGTGTTGCTTCAATAGGGCACAGCCCGTTATTTTCTTGGGTTCCAGGACCACCAATCTATACTGTGAACAAATCTTAAATGTGTGATTGCCTTCATTGTCCTTTTAGGGAGCTCTTACAAGAATTAAAAATTTCCCTTGATTGGAAAGTTAATTGAACATAAGTTATGTTTATTGTAAAATATATAACAATAGCATGCATTCCTAAAATAAAATAAAATCATTTGTAGAAATCTTTCTTCCCAAATTCAAAATAGGAACAATTTTACGTTTTAGTTTAAACAGCTTTTCTTGGTTAGCCAGAAAACGGCTGTTAGTGATTCTGCTGCCGGTCATAACATTCCTTTCTCCTAACTGTTGTGTTAGGAAACTGTTAGCCTTGAACTGGTAGAACCAACATGCTTTGAATGTCTTAAATATTTACTAGCACATTTAAATAAGTGAATTCCTATGTTTCTGTGGTGACTCTGTACAAATTTTATGCTACTGTTTTCTCAAATTAAATCATAAATAAGTTAAATTTAAAATCCCCAATAAAGGGTCACTTTTTAATTTTTGTATCTTGGTCCAGTTGTAAAACCACTGCAGGACTATAAAAGTTATCAACATATCTATCCCTTTTTTCCCCTATATCATTATAGAGTCTGAACATTTCTAATGACATTTTCTCCACTACAAGGTGATTACTAAACTCAGATTATGCCAAAGCTCTTAAACATGCATGGTAGTTATTAGACTATATATGTGTTTTACCCAATATCACATGGCCCACATATTCAAAAATGTATTTAATTAAATAATTTAAGTAAACTTAAATTCTATCTTTTGACAACCCAGCAATTTTCCTTTATATATATATATATATATATATAATTACAAAAAATATGTGTATACATAATTGCTTTCTGAAAAGATTGTGCAACTTAGGATATTATAGGACCATACTCTCCCTTTAATTACTGATAAACTATAAAAAATATAAGAAACAATGGCTTTATCACTGTACAATAGGCAATTTAGGACTTTGACCCAAAGAAAAGGCAAATAGGTGAGATAATCCTCATGACACTTCACTCCTCCATCTGGAGACACATGGAACTCTGTGAAGGGATGAAGACCCCAAGCAGAGCAGAGCAGTTACACTGGGTGCAAGAAACTGAGACTGCCTTCAGACGTAATAGACCAAAAGTCTCAGAAATATAGAAGTCTCAGGTCAGAAACTCAGAGAGGAAGAAACTATGCAAAAAAATGAAAAATTAAAAATAAAGCTCCAGAACTTTGTTTAGGGCTATTCTTGAGGTTTGCAGAGTATGATGGTGCATGTACATAGAGAAGAAAATAAAAAGGCTCAGCAGAACAAAAATGGGAGCCATGAGCTAAGCAAGCACAATAACTCGCAAATTGCTGACTACTTTGCAAGTTCCCATGAACTAGTGTGTATATCAGGTCATTCATCAGAGACAAAATAAAGGTCAAATCTTACTACAGGGACTCAACTCTCCACAGTAAAAGCTGTTCTAGACATTCCCCAATAAAGCTTTTTAAGACAAGACTTAAAGCTATCAAATTTAACTGCAAGACAATATAGTTGCTTACCCAATTAAATCCCATACTCTTTAAAGAAAAACAACAAAATCCAAATACTTAATAATGTTAATTATGCAAGCCAATGTTAAGTAAAAAATTACAAGATATGTGAAGGAGGAACATGTGGTTTGTAATAAGAAGAAAAATTAGTCAACAGAACCAGACTCAGAAACGGTATTTATGCTGAAATTAGCAGACCAGCAATTTAAAATGGTTATTATTGTTATGAACAAGTATTTGAAGGTAAACATGAATGTAATGATGAAATAAATAAAAGATATAGAAAAAAACCAAAGGAAATTTCAACTAATAAAGCCTACAATATATGAAATGAAAACAACAACACTGGAAATAAGAAGTTATAGAATGAAAGATTAGTAAACTTGGTAATAGATATTATGAAAAATGAAGAACAAAAATAAAATCACGTATTGAAAGAAAACACAGTCTCAGGGATCCATTGAACAACAGAAGTTAGTTATCCCTTTTTAGTACTAATCTAAAAGTCAATTATAAATTCATGGACAAAAACAAGTGGGGGGTGGAAACAGGAGGGAGGTGGGGAGGGCTGGGGGGTGGGGTGGGACACGGGTAAAAGGCAGAAAACTGTACTTGAGTGACAATTTTAAAAAAAGTTCTCAAGTTACAAATAAACTGTGCTTTAAATAAAATAAAAATAAAAAATAAAAATATAAAAGTCAATTATAATTTTAAATCATGTTACAGTACCAAACACCTTGTTTACTTCTTTTAATAAGAAACTTGTAAATTTTCAGCATAAAATTTAAATAAATATACAGTACAGACAAGCCCTAAGAAAGGATATTAAGTGCACACTACACCTAGAAAATAAATATTTAAAAAGAGGGTTGAGAAGAATTAATTCCATCAAATGGTAGAATTACTATATGAAATGGTTGATTTCATAGTGATTATTTAAAACAGTCTTAATAATTTCATTATTGTCTAATATTAATTGATTTGGTTGTATTGAATTATCCTTTGCATTGAAATTTTAAGGATGAATCAGTGGGGTATCTGCCAGTGAATTTTGGAGGAGAAGGACACAAGTGAATAATTTCCAAGGAGGACATATAATACAATGAAGAGGTGGGGTCAGAGTTCTTAAATAATCAAAAATTTACTAATAAACAGTTGGTAGTAATGCAGTATGAATATGAAAACAGGAAATATTACTTTTACACCAATTTTCTGTACTTCAATTGTGCAATCTAGTCCTTATTTTTATATCTTCTTAAATATAATTTCTAGAACCCATAGCTTAGCTATAAAAACTCTCAAATTACTTTTTGTTTTTAATAGATAAGAAATTAAAGGTAGTTGTCATGGAGAAAAATAATTAAAACCTATGATTTTAATTATAGACTAAAAGAGACTTCTCAGAGCAAAATGAGGTTATACATAATTACATAAACTAAATGAAATAGCATATAGTCCCTGAATTTGTAGTTGACACAAATTACTACAAAGAGGAACTATGAATTTCAATTTATGCTATCCTTCAAAATCTCCTAGGTGAAGTTTACAGACTAAATATGTAGCTAATGTGATTAAATATGCCAGAATGTTCAGTAATGAGGCCAGAGATCAAATCTAATCATATGAATCATGAACAGGAAAGAACCTGGAGGGCTATGATGATGGTGCAAAAAAAAAGAATTAAATGTAAAATTACATGAACTGTGTTTCTGAGCATCAAGAAAAATAAGAAAAAGTAATATATATGTAGTCTATCCCCAGCATGGGTGCATTTATTTCTGACTTGTATCTGTTCATCCTCCTAATACTTATTGTTATTGTGCACGTACTTCATGTACTTAAATTAATTAGGACACCTAATGAGCTAGTTCCTGTAGATAGAAGCTTGAATCAAAACTGCAAGAAATTTAAGTGACCTGTTTTGTAACTCAACCCACTTTTTCTAGAACAAATGTGTAAAAACTGTGTTAGGTTTCTCACTCTATCTCCCCAAGCTAACACTTTCAAGAGCTCCAAGCCCATCTGAGGTCTTTAAGCACCTTGAAAGCAAATATCACATTTTCCCTCATTAATCAAAGAATATTTCCTATGTTTGCTTTTACTTTTTCAGTTTCCGTGATTTCTTTGGTATCTTCTAAATCAACAACTTGTAACTAGATTGTTTTATATTAATGAATCATATAAATTGCATCATTATAGAGTAAGTGATGGATGGTATTTGCCCAAGCTCCCTGAATGTTATATGTGATATGTCCACATTTATAAACAACTGGGCTAAGATTTTCATCTGAAGATATCATTGGAAGGAGGAGTTTACGGAATAGACAATATTTGTTTAAACCCCAAAACATCTGATTTAATATAAAATGTCCTCTCCACATAATATGAGTGGAGAGGAATGTCTGACACTGCTAGTGACTGTAATGTTAATATTTACTGAGAAATGCACTGTCCTATTTTTCATACATATAATTATATTTAATGTCCCAAACAACTATGCAAATTAATGTAATTTTGCTAATTTTCCACATGTAAAATATGAGGCTAAGGAAGTTTGAGAAGTTGACTTACAGAAATGTGAAGAAGTGACTTTTGAAGGACTATTTACACACTTAACAATTAACAACTAAAGCAACATAAAAATATGGTAAAAATATTTGACTCATTTTTGTATATTTGCACATTATATGAATTGATATAATAGATTCCTTCTGGTTATTGTTTTTGTTCTCTGTCATATCAAATTACATTAATCCTATTTTCTATGACCCTCTGTTATTTTGACAAGTAAATAAAAAATTTGAAAAATGTTTGTAATATGATCCACAGTTATGATCCTACTTCTCAAACAACTATGAAATCACCTGTTTATTATATATACATATTTTCTCTTCCCTACCCTCAAACATAATCTCCCCAGAGATTTTTCTATTGGTTGATATTATAATTCCCCTCCTATTTAACTTCTTCAAGTTTCCTTTCACATATATGTATGTCCAAATGACACATGATTTAGTTTTGGTTGAACAGTATATAATATCATATTACATTCTTTCTCTTCCACTTCCTTTTCAGCAAATCAACATTCAATTACTAGAATCCATCCATATTGTTGCATAATAACTCCACCATAAGATATGACATTTTGTGATTACATCATAAGATATGAGATTTTGTGATATGACATTTTGTATACATTTTTCCTATCAATAAATATTTGAATTTTTCAGGTTAGTTTTTAAACTATTACTAACAGAACAATGGTACAAGCATCCTTTGTCCTTGACTTTTGGTTTAGATATAGTAAAATTTATCTTGGTTATAACAAGAAGTGAAATACTGGGGAGTAAAAATATAACTGCTCACTAAAAAATAGAGCTAATTTAATTTCTAAAGCATATTTCCCAGCAACAAAAATGAATTAATAACCATATTGATTCATATCTTTTCCAGTAATTTAGTATTTTCCAGTAATTTAGTATTTTCAGAATTATTCATTTCGTCTAATAGAAAGTATATGAAACATTATTTCAAAAAAATTTTTTTCTGCATGCCCCAATCACTAATGAGGTTTAGCCTTTCTTTAAATTATTTTTGGAGTCCTCGCTGGTGTAGCTCAGTGGATTGAGAGCCAGCCTACGAACCACAGTTGCTAGTTTGATTCCCAGTCAGGGCACATGCCTGGGTTGCGGGCCAGGTTCCCAGAAGTTGATGTTTCTCTCCCTCTTTCTCTCTCCCTTCCCCTCTCTCTAAAAACAAATAAATAAAATCTTTAAAATAAATCATTTTTGGAAATTGGTTTTCCTCTTCTGTGAACTAATTTTTCATTACCTTTATCATTTGTGCTATTTTGCATTAGTTATTTATAGGAATTGGTAATTATTGGTATTAATATGGACATATTCTGTCAATTTCATATTTAAAACAAATATCAAATATGAAATGACATGTGTCAGAGGAATACAGAATGTGTGCCTGTGTATCTATAGTGGAGAAGCTAAAATGATCTTTCCATTTGCATCACTAATGCAGAGTCTTTGTTACTGTAGAATTGATCTTAAATATCTAAAAATCTTTTGGTAAATATAAATATTATCATACTTATGAGGAGTCTTAATTTCAATTTTGCTCTTACTCTAAAGTTCTTACTGCCAGTAGTAAAATAAAACTATTTGCTAACCACTTTGTGATCAACATCACACTTCAGCACTGTGGAGACTTCAGGATAATATTACAGCACTCCACTACTTTCCTATTTTTTTCAATTGCTACTTGAAAACAATGTTGCCTTCATTTCTATTAGAGATAAATAGGTTTGCTGGGCAATGTCCTAGCATACATATCACTTGAATTTTGCATGGGTTAGCAAAGAGCATTTTCCTAAACTTTAGAAAAAGCCGCTACGCCATATTCATATATTTTCTTGTCTGGCTAATATAATATGAATTGTTCACCCTTCAAAATGTTTTATGAGTCTATAAGCCTTTGACCTTTTTATTACCTTTTTATTATTACACCATCTAGCACAATTATATTTCCATTGCCCTCCTGTCGATGATCTTCCTCCCTCTGGTCATATATCTTGCCCTGTTGAGTTCTTCCTGTTACTGCTAACCTAGCACTGGAACTGATTCATAGATACTCATTTTCTTCTGAACACTTATCAATACTTTCCAGATTCTGGGTCCTTTGATGAATTTAGATTTTTTTGGAATTCTATTTCTTTTGGTGTCAAAATGATGATTAATTTTCTGGCTCATTTTTCCCCTTCATTTTTAACTTAAGGATTTTAATATTTCTCTTCTGATATTTCAATCAAAGACTGAAATCACTTCATTTTTAGAGGGATCCATTTTGAATGTTGAAAAAGTGTAACTTTTCCAATATTCTATGAAGGATTGTTTGCATTTGAGCAGTTCCCTCTCTTGTTGTACTTCATACACCTAATACCTTGCTTTGCTGCAATTCCTAGTCACGTTTATTCTTCAATCTATTTTGCTCACAAAAATGTCGGAATTCTGTTTTGTTTCTCCTTTCTCAGGTTCCTTAGTGTTGCCACAATCCTTATTGTTTCATTAGGAAAAAAGCATTTTGGCATATTCACTATAGATGATATATGCTGTATGTTTTTACTTCTATAGAAACAGTATATATAACATATGGGGAGAAAAGAAATATTATTTTGTCTAGTCACAACCATCTGCATTTTTCTGGAAATATCTTGTTTCATTATCGCTTACTGATTCAAGTTAAAAATTGGCATAACACTATTTAATGGCTCTATGTTTCATTATCATTGAAAGTCTGGGCCCAATCTACCTTTCTAACATTACCACCCCAAACATAGTATTATACACTCTAGGATATGTTCCTCTGTAAATCTACTCATACCACTGTCTCAGCCTGAAATGTAACCCCCTCTTTTGGTGGAGAAAAGCCCGCTAACAAATGTTAAATGTAATGAACTGTGTGGAAACAGTTCCTTAACATCCTGTGAGTGTGGAGCTTGCTGTGCTCTGAGCTTCCATCACGGTTGTTTTCTCTTCCAACCGAGTCTGGAATATGACCTATAGATTTTATTGTAACTCACATTGTACTTGTCTGTCTTCCCAAGAGATGTCACGTAATTATAAATATTATCTCTTAATCATTTACATTTTTTACAAGTTGCCTTACTGACAGTTTTACTTAATAGTGAGTATGCCAAAGAAGCTCATCATTCTCCAGCATTCTGGGCAAACAAAATTCCTTGTAAATTCTTAAATAGCCCAGTTTATAATAACATACTTTAATATGGAAATAATAACAAACTACCTATAATAGATTATCCAGAATGTTTCACTGGACAGATTTATTTGTACATTCCTAGAATTATCTGAGCTGTTCCAAAGAGGTATCAACAGGTATTTGTCACACAACTTAATGAGTATATTTTTATTCACTCAGTGGGCTTGCTGAATCTTTTCTTCCTATTGAAAGATCTTGACAATTATGCCATTGAGTCCTATACTTTTCTCTACTCACTTTCTGACGGTGTGGTTTAGAGTCAGAAGAGTGAAATGCAGCTATGTGCTAGGCACTAATCCAAACCTAGTTCTTTTACTTTTTACTTGATTAAAAGGAAGCAAACCTTTTAGTTTTGTGAGGCGCAAACAATGTTACCTCCATTCCTAATTCTTTTCTTACTATGTTTAGGACTGTATCCATTGGCTCTTGAATGGAGGAGGGCTGCTGCTTATTGAATAACAAATGTAAACTTACTGTTCTTTTACTCTAGTTGTATTTCTCCCTGACATACAAGACAATTGAGAAATACATTTGACTTAGGAGGGCATTTTTAAAGGAATATGAGAAATATTCAGCAATGTAAAAGTTGGTGAAGGTCAAGTTCTACACAATGTTCTGGAAGTGAATCTCAATTTGTTTTGATGGATTGCACTTGACAATTAATTAGGAGCTTATGAATAAACATTGAAAGGTGTATTTCATTAAAGAAAACATGGTTCAGCCCTAAAAGCTCTATGCCTTTAGAATTATTAACACTGATTATAATAGATTCCAGACACTCAACTGAGAAAATATTTCACAAAAGTTCAATGTCAACACATTCTATTGGGTTGTCCAAACAGTCTGTATTGTTTTTTCCATAAAATAAAAGACACATTTTTCATTTTCATCAATAACTTTATTGGTTTGGCCATTTTGATTATGTTGGCTATCTCCCACTATTGGCTTCTAGTGGGAAGAGAACAAGGGTGCTGCTACACATCTTCTGATGCATAAGACAGCCCCACAGTCAAAATATCAATATTACCAAGAAACTACACAAACCACTTTTGACACTTTCAATCAGTCACAGCACCTTCTCCATACACTACACAAATCTTTTTTAAAAAAATTTCAGTGGCATTTTTACCTTTTTTGAAGTAATAAAGCATAATACACCAAAAATATTATGTATCTTCTTCCCTCTTTAATACTAAAATAGCTGCACAAAGATTCACCAACTTTGGTAAGTTTTTTTTTTAAATGCACACTCATATGACAGCTGTCACAATACAATCTAACAAAATTGTTTCAAATGAAGTTAAAGATAACCAAGCACTATTAGAGCTATTGTAAGAAAAAAAACTAAACACAATCTTGGCTAACTCAATATTTTAAATTCTCTATGATTGATTTTAGGTTTGGTGTCAACCGAAGGGGATTATAAATATATTTTCAAACCAGATTCTCAATTCTTTGGTTTACTTAATTCCTGTAGTATTCTCCTTTATTTTACTTCCACATTCCACCCTCATAGTTGTCTCAAATTTACTATAACCAATAACTGCATCACCTCTAAAATTTTAACTTTGATCACTGCACTACTACACCCCTATGTCCTAAGCACTTATGTGCAAGTATCTCTCATTCCAACCTTTACCATATGATCTCACGTTTAACAAGAACCTAAACAACAAAACAAACCAACAAGCAAAATATAACCAAAGACACTGAAATAGAGAACAGGCTGACCAGAGGGAAGAGAAGAGGGAATTTCAGGGGGAAAGGGGGAGGGTTTACAGGAACAAGTATAAAGGACACATGGACAAAAACTAGGGGGGTGGAAATAGGAGGGAGGTGGTGAGGGCTGAGGGGGTTGACTGGGATGGGAGTAAAAGACAGAAAACTGTACTTGAACAACAATTAAATTTAAAAAATTAAATTAAAAAAAAGAAATTTTAAGACTTCCCATCTATTAACCTTCCTATTTTTATAAAACAACAGGACACCAGCCAAACCATGAGTACTTCTCTCACTTACAATCTGTGAGTGCACAAAGTGCTAATGAGCACTGAGCAGTAATGAGTTAAAACAATCCACCTGTGATTGGTTTTGCTTTCTTAGGAAGGTGGAAAAAATGGAAAAACTCCTTTGAGCCAAGAGAACAAAATGTAGCATGAATCTGTGTTAATGTCCTTGTCAACTACATTTCCAGATTAATAGACTGATGATATCTATTAGAAAGACCCTATCTATAAAGATGTTCCCTACCTAAAGGATATCTTACACAAAATAAACCTCTGAGTCCCTGAGACATGGCTTGCTATATAAAATCATGTAAGTTATGCTATGGTCTTCAATGTAAAAGGATATGTTTCATAACCTAAAATTCTGCGTGCTGTGTGAGGTGACTTTCAGACCTAATTAAGAATTTAATTTATTATTCTGGGCCAGAGAACACATATCACATATAGAAAGATAGGACCTAGGGAGCTGTCCCAAAATTTCAGATCTTTCTCTAATTCTTCTGACCTTCTTAAATGACTGCTTGCAATTATTAGAAAATATTGATCTCTGATCCATGTAATTCTGGTTATGTAATCCTTTGATTTGGCTCATACACACAAAGTTTTACAGGAATCTTCTTTCTCTTTAATGAGCATGTTTACTTTCTCACTTTCTGAAACAACTATTTGGTACCTTTTCTTCCCTCTTTAAATGTCTTACTCACAAAAGTAAGCCTAAGGCTTTACACTTGTTTAAGAACAGGGAACTGAAGTGAGAGTTGCATAAACCGATACATACAAATTTACCAATCCACCTGCAACTGGATTTATACCTTCTCCTTTTCCTTCTCTTAAAATGAATAATGTTTCTAAATTGTCTAAGGCTTACTAATCTTTGTGCTCTAGATTCAATATATTCTAATCACTCCATAATTTTGTTCGTTCTCTTCTATGTCATCAAATTAACTCTTTCTTCTTGCTCATTATCATTAGCTAACAATATGGTTTATTATCTTTCCTAATGAGTTTGTTCTGACATTTACTATATGACCTCTCTTTATGTGCTACTAAATCATGCCTCTTCTCCTTCTCCAGAATACTCATTGAGAGAGCTGTCCCCAGCAACCCCCTCTAATCCCTACTTGCAAGTCTCCCCTTAACCCAGGCAGTCAGACCTCTTACCACACCACTCCACACTAAGCACTGAAATTCAGGCTGCAAAGTAGCCTCTATGCTCATCATGCTTGACCATTTAATCGCTTCTTAGAGGTGATCATTCACATCTCTTTGAAAAACATGTTTCCTTCAGCTTTTGTGACAATACAATCTGTAATCTATCTGGATCACACTGCCCCTTCTCCATTTCTTTGATGAGTACTTTTCTTGTTAATCTTAAAATTTGCAGTAACCTACAGCTTGTGTCCGTGTCATCTTCTTCTTTATACTTCCTTCACTGGGTCCTTTCATTTAGAGCAGTCAACAAAATTAGCATGATACATATGAAGATGACATTGCTCCTAAGTTGTGCACTCATATTCCAGTCGTGGATTCATTTCCATTTGAATATCTATTAAGTTTTTGCATAACCTAACTTGTTCAAAATCAAATTATTATAATTGATTTCCAATTGGTTCCTTTCCCTTCCCAGTAACCCTTACCAATATTTACTCATTGCTCAAACTGGCATCTAATTCCTCTTTTTGTCTCACAAGGTATCTACTCTTTCAGTTCTCTCTGCTTTAAAATCTGACACCTCCCCACATTGATTGAGGACTCCTCACCATTATTGTTTCAGTTCATCCACTAAGCCTGTTGAGTGCTTTTTCCTGACACCGCTATCTACCGATTCTTTCTCCAGTTATAATTTCTTAAATTATCTCATTTTATTTTCTTTAGATAATTATCATTGTTACAATTATCTCATATCTATTACCATGTTTGTTTTCTCTCACTAGAACATAAGAAGCATCAGAGAAGGGATTTTGCCTGCTTTGTTCAGGGATATTGCATACCACATATCCAGCTAATATCACTTTAGAATAAATTGATGTATTCATGAAAAATCTAAGTTTGATTCACAGCTCTACCAATCAGTAGGTTCATGACCTTCTACAAGTTACATAATTACTGTGAAGTCATTTCTTCATTTGTCACGATAAAGATATTAATAAATGCAACTTAGCAGCATGCTTACAGAATGCACAATGTAATTAATGCCAAGCAAAATGTCATATACCTATGATTAAATACATATTTTCATTGTCTTTCTATTCCCCTAAGGCAGAATGTTCATAATGTAAAACACCTAATTCAAATATGGATAAAGAGACTCTAGATTAATAGTTTACATTTAGATATTTAATCATATGCAAGGTATTATTCTAAATGCTTTCCACATATTGACATATATACTTCATAAAAACACTATCATATAGGTTCCATGATTATTTCCACTTTACCTATTAGAAGACGTTGTGAGGTTTGGTTAATAGTGAAGTTGACTTAACTATTAAGCGATGAGAGTAGGTTTCTGTTTGAACAGTCTGGCTCCACAGGTGATCATACCAGCCATGAAATACTATTGATACTTCTATGTAGAAAACAGAAACATAAAGTGGCCCTGCTTATGTGCATGCTCATTGTGCGTGTGCTCTTTGTATGTGTGTGTGTGTGTGTGTGTGTTTGTGCGTGGGTGCATGTTTGTAAGGAGAAAAAGAGAAACAGAGTGAAGTTAGAGGGAAATGAGAGTGATAGGATAACAGACTGAAAATTGCCAAACATGTGATCCATAAATATAAACACAGGTTTTAGATATTCTCTATATATCCTCTAAAGTTTATAAAGAAATCTTCATTGCTTTATAATCACTCTTATTTGAAAGAGAAAGAAGTCAAGTGGTAAAAATAATAAAACTCCCAGTACTGTGAATCAGGAGTCACCTGACCAGGTCTTATGTTAAATTTTGTATTCTTATTTAAATGTTCACAGCACTGAACTACACTCCATTTTATTACACAAGATGAAATGAAATAGTGCCAAAATTAGTCACAGCATCCAATGAGGTGGGACAGTTTTCTTTAAAATTGTATTAAACTGTTTTAGCCTATGCTTTTTGTTGCAAACTAAGGCTTTTTAAACACCATGTTAGTTTTAGTGAAATAAAATAATATTTAAATTGCCTGAGCAGTTTTATAGACAGAACTAAATGTGCAAAGGACTTCCTGGGGTCTTAACTGTATAATTCCCACCACAGTCAACAGGAATCATTGGCGTTAACAGGACTTATGCAGCGAGTGTCTCACGCCACACTCCACAGAATTTAAATTAGGGTCTTTTGAGAGAGAAAAAGAGAAAGAAAAGAAAAGAAAAGAAAGGAAGAAAGAAAGATAAAATAAAGAGTTGTGTTATACCTTAAATGCATACTGGGGTTCTTTATATTTTTGTGTACTCATACCCTGGGTTTACATATTTTATTACATAATTTCTGGATGAAGAAAAATACAAAACAACTGATTTTGTTCTTTTCCCTGCATAAGTGTGTTTATAAGGAATGAGAACAAAAGTTAACAGTCTTAAAATCAATTCCTATTAAGACTGATTAGATATCCTGTCAAAAACTAACAGAGTAGGATACCTTCCTCCATGAAAGTCATCCAAGACATTAAAATAAACAAAATGTAACATAAGTATTTATTTAATAAAACTGAGAAACATGTATAGCATTTAAATCATGAGATGATGCTAAATCAGAATATATGTATATATTCTTCACTTGCAAAATGTTCCAGAACAGATTTATCAATGAATGGTCCAACTGATATAGGGATAAACATATATGTAATGCCTACCTCCACTCTGTGCTAAACTATGTTAATTCCCATAGCAGCTTTGTGAGGAAAGTTTTCTTTTTGTCCCTGTTATAGTGGAAGAAACTGAGGAGGTTGCATAACTAGTTTAATATACACAGTGTCTTTAGTGCATTTCCCAGAAACAGTCTCTGATATGAAGATGCTGTGGGATAGGTTTACTAACGAAGTGGTCACAGAGAGGATCAGAAATTATGCAGAGGAAACAGGACAGGGATAGGAGGAGCCTAGCAAGAGTGAGATCTTAGGCAGAGTCCCAAACAGGAGAGTTTCAACCTGGTCCCTATATTTACTCTAGTCATTCATCTGGAGCCACTTGGGGTTACAAATTTCCAAATATCTGGATCTCTTAAGAGCTTGATCTGCCAGTGGAACCAGAAAGCTTATGAAGTGTGTTGAGAGAGAGGGAGAGACAGAACGTGTGAGATCTAAGGGGATCTGATCACAACCCTAACCCTATCAGCTAGACCAGCGATTTTCAACTGGTGTGCATCTTCAAAACATGCTGTGCCTGATTGTTTAGTCAGGGGTACTGACCTCTTCTCCCTTAGACTATCAAATAAAACAAAATGTCAACAGCCAACACAATAGCCACTTGGCAGGAATTAAAATTATACCTATTTTTGTCATATTGGCAAAAACTATACATATTTTGATGTGCTACAGAATTTTAGCAATTAGTTTATGTGTGCCATGAGATGAGGAAGGTGAGGATCGCTGAGCTAGACAGTCAATAAGCAGCAGACAAGGTCTTCTTCACACAGGCATTCCATTCCCAGAGCCCAAACTCTAATTTAAAAAACTCAAAGTAATAAAGTAGGACTACTTTTAATAACACAGACAGAGGCTGTGTCCAGGCAACAGAAAAATGTGTGGGACTTTTCCCATGCCCAGGAATGGCTGAGGTGGTCATTGTGATTAATAAACACGCCAGGGTTGCACCTTTGCAACAACGCCACATTGTTTTATGTAAATGTATTTTTGTACGGTGGTTTCAGTTATAAGATGAATAAATTCTGGGACCTATTGTACATCGTGTGGATTATAATGAATAGAACTGTTTTGCATACTTCAAATTTGCTCTGAGAGCAGACCATAAGTGCTCCCATCACATTAAAAAAGTAATTATGTGAGGTTGATGGATGCATTAACTTAACTGATTGTTGCAATCATTTATCAGTATGTGTATTTAATTATCACATTATACACCTTAAAAATCATATTTATTGTTTTGTGTATGTGATGTGCCATTTTTCTCTTGCTGCATTCAACATTTCCTCTTTAGGTTTGACTTTGAGCAATGTCATTATGATATGTCTCCATGCGATTTTATTTTATTGAAGTCCAATGGATTTCTTCTTGGATATAAAGCCAATTTTTTTTTTCACATTTGGGAAATTTCTAGCTATTATTTATGCAGGTATTTTCTGCATAAATATTATGTTTACTGTTCTAATTTCTTTTTAAATTTTATTTATTTATTTTTAGAAACAGGGGAAGGGAGGGAGAAAGAGATGGAGAGAAACATCAGTGTGTGATTGTCTCTCACGTGGCCCACACTGGGGACCTGGCTTGCAACCCAGGCACGTGCCCTGACCAGGAATCCAACCAGTGACCCTTTGATTTGCAGCCCACGCTCAATCCACTGAGCCACACCAGCTGGGGCTGCTGGTCTACTTTTGATAAAATTAACATCCCTCTGATTCTTATAATCTATTTAAATAGTGAAATCAGCTACATTTCTCTTAAAAAAAAACAAACTTTTAAAACTATGAAAAATCATAAATGATTTCCCTTAAGTAAACAAATCATTTTAATCCTACCTCTACTATAATGATAAACATTTTTTCTTCACTTTAAAAGGGAGACGAAATGTAAAATAAAAGTTACATTGAAAAAGACATTGGATTTCTACACACAGTTCATCATTTTTACCCCAGGATTTTGACAGTGAGGCTCACAATTCCTTTTCATCCTCTCTGTTCCAGATATTTAAAAGGCATATTTGCTTTCAGCAAAAATGAAAGTGAGAAGTTTGCTGTAGAATGATGATTGTTGCCAATAATGTTCTCTAGTATGTGTCATGCATTTTAAATAACAAATTCACCTTTTTGATTGTGGCCATAAATAAACAAAATAATCACACAGTGTTAAAAGGCAATACTTTTTTCCCTGTGTTCAAGTTGAAGGGAAGTTTGTTTTGAAACACATGAAAATGGTATTACAATTATTGTAGAATTAGACTGTGGAAAAAAATCCACGATTTACAAAATAAAGTTACCAGCATATTTATAATGATTTATTTAGATTAATGAGGGTGACTCCTTTAAATAAAAATATTGTGTTTACATTTGATATGGGACCTTTTATCATGAAGATACATTAAATTATCTCATTGGATCACAACTTTCCTGAGGAACTTCCTGAGATGCTGGTTAGTTAGCCATGTGGTTTTATTTAGATAAATAAACAAATGATTAGCGAAGGTAACAGTCTTGAAAGAAAAACAGAATTATCGAACATAATGCTTAGAACATTAACATATTTTGTTAGCATTTTACATATTTATTTATTTAACCTATTTTATAGGTATTATTATCTCTTCATGATACAAAACTGAGTCACAGAGAAATTAAGTAACATAAAGACAAAGTGTCAAGTTTAGGATTTAAAATCAGTTTCCAGACTCCATGCTCTTTGGTATACAAGAATTTTGAAAATTATGTTTTTTAAGAGATTTTATTTATTTGTTTTTAGAGAAAGGGGAAGGGAGGGAGAAAAAGGATGAGAAACATCAATGTGTGGTTGCCTCTTGCACGCCCCCTACTAGGGACCTGGCTTGCAGCCCAGGCATGTGCCCTGACAAGGAATCAAACCAGTGATAGTTTGGTTTTCAGGATGGCACTCAATCCACAAAGCCACATAGCCAGGGCTGAAAATTATGTTAATAGTATGTATAATTTTCTCATTTTCTGCATCATAACTGATATATGTTCAGCAATTTAATTGTTTAACATAGCTGATATCGTTCTATGTTTTATAATTGTAAAAAGGGAGAGGTAAATTCAGGAATCATAAATTCAAGATCACTTTTCACTATTAAATTATTTAAATTTATTCACTTGCAAATGGATTGGCTGTGCTACTCATTGGAGATATAACAGTGATAGGATGAAAAGATCTTGTCTTCATAGACTTTATACTCTGATGGCAAAATCAGAAAATACCATGTAAACAAGTAAGAAAGAAAAAAACTACAGGTTGTAATAAATTCTTTGCAGGGTGGTAAATGAATACCCATTGGGAGAAGCTAATTCCGACAGGGTGATTTACCAGCAGTAGCTCAACATGCAGTGGACACAAACATCCTCACCCAGGTTAAATGCCACGGGAATTACTCAGAGACACACTCCAGTGAGAAGAAACAAGTGAAATGCCCACAGCTGAAGAAATAATTTGCTATCGTTGAGAAACCAGAGTGTCTGCAGCAAAGTGTGCATGAAATCAATGTGAGGAGATTATGGAGGTAGTCAGGATGAAAGTGTGTGTGTTAGAAGAACCCAGAGTTTATTTGCTGGAAAAGTCTGTCCTCTCCACAATAATCCTCTCACATCTCTGATTTTAGAACTGGTCTCCTAGTTACAATTGATTGGTTCAGTTTAGACATTCGTATTTACCTTCCCAGGGATTTAGGATTAAAAATGTAACATACGAAGTGTGGGAATGGTAGAGACACTGAGCTGTATCATTAATGGCATTCAATCCATGAGGTATTCCAGCTGAGAAACCTAGAACAGGTGGAAGTGTGATTTTGGAATTTTAGGTATTAAAAAGAAGGGCCCTGACTGGTATAGCTCAGTGGATTGAGTATGGGCCTGTGAAGCAAAGGGTTGCTGGTTCAATTCCCAGTCAGGGCACATGCCTGTGTTGCAGGCCAGGTCCCCAGTAGGGGACACATGAGAAGGAACCACACATTGATGTTTCTCTTCCTTTCTTTGTCCCTCACTTTCCTTCTCTCTAAAAATAAATGAATAGAATCTTTAAAAAAATAAATAAAAAGAAGGTACAACATGATAAGTATTATCCCTGTAAAGTCCCTAAACTGAAAATATCAAGATAGTCCCACTTATATTTTTAATGAGACTATAATAATCAACAAGGATCTAAAATTGAGTATATTATTCCCCTTAAGATTCCTTCCTTGTACCTTTCAGATGGATGGAAGGAAGGTCTTCCAGGTATGACATATTTATGTAAATTAATAAGCATTACTTTTATAATTTACTTTAGCTTTTATTTTTACTTTTGTTCTACTTATTTTTTAATTATATTTTATTGATGATGCTATTACAATTGTCTCAATTTTTCCTCCTTTGTCCTCCTCCATCCAGCACCTCCCATGCCCTCAGACAATCCCCACAACTTTGTTTGTAACCATGGTCAAGTATGTAAGCTCTGTGGACATAGATTTGATCTTCTTTTTCTCAAATAAGCCCTTTTAACATTTCATGTAGTAATGGTTTGGTGATGATGAACTCCTTTAGTTTTTTTCTCATCTGGGAAGCTCTTTACCTGCTCTTCAGTTCTAAACAACTATTTTTAGAGTATCTTTGATTTGGATACTTAGCTATTTTGCCATAAAAATAAATTTATCACTGCATTTTATCTATACTTACCTTATAACTCATCAAATTTATTTGACTTCTTTCTTGTATTTGGAACATCATATTTAAAAAGTTTGTTTAACACTCCTTTATAAGGCTGAGTAGGAAAAATGCTCTATTTCAAGCTGACACCTTTTATAAAGAACATTTTGTTTTTAAATATATGGAGATAGAGCAAAGTTAGCTTTGGAGGTAGAATAGTTGCCAACATGCAAATCCCTAAGATTTTATATGATGTTTTATACAAGAAAATTTCAGTAAAAGGAGGTAAGACCATTTAACTTAAGATAAATCTGCTGCTTTCATATTTTCATGCCCAGAATATATATTATATCTGTTGATCAAACCAATCCCGCAGATTAACATAAATGAACAGTCCAGATAAGGAGGACTGATCGTATGCTGGCATCCTATTGTCTCCTTGCCACTCAACTCAATTAAAGTATGCCCTTACAGAAAGACAACTAGAACCCTGGGCATGAAATTATTTATAATCTTAAAATAATAATTTTCAGTACATCAAATGGGCAGAGACTTTCTATGTATAGAATAACTACCATAAAAACTAATGATGTCTCATGAAATAATAATTCACTTAAACTATAAGCAAAGAATTACACACAGAAAGACAGTCATTTAAAGCTTTGCCTATATCAGCATTTTTACTATAGCTGAGAAGAAAATTAATTTTTTTAAACAGGGGAGAATTTCAACCTTTCATAAAGTACACAAATTATTTGGCCACATCAAAAGTTTGAGAACTGTAAGATATATAGGAGCATTTACAGCTAGAACTGCCCATCAGAAATATTTCCTGAATCTGATATACTAGGCATGTCATAATATACAGAAATATTTTAAATTTTAGCAATCATCCTCTCCTCTATGTTATTTCTTGATTACTCATCAAGAGTAGGAAAAATGGTCAATTATAACTGGGTTATTGAAAATTCCACCTGGAAATTACATATGTAAATCTTGTTCAAAGGAGGCCTGATGATCATATCCAATTTGGAAGGAGTAAGAGAATGTAATTCCATTGTACAATTTTCCAGAAAATAAAAAACATAAATATTTAATGAAAACTCTGATGTATACATAAGAAATATAAATATAGGAGACAACTAAAAATGGTCATTATTTATCAATAAAATTAATTGACTTACTAAGCATAAAGTATAGAAAAATGAAAACTACAGGAAAATTCTGAATTTCAATAAGGTTGTTAGATGCACTAATAAATGTAATAGAAAAAATCCTTTAATTTTAATAGTACTTAAGTATAATTTTTGAAAATTCCTTCCAAAATGTTTAAGTAAAAAAAAGTCTAGAAATGTGAACTTCATAAATGTACAGATCTTACATAAATAAAATTATAAAAGTCTATTTTGAGCAAGGGGGAAAAATTAGTCTATTTATATGGAGGAATCATGTTGTTGACAGAACATTTGCAATTTTGTAACAATGTTTCATGTCTCTAAATTTATCTATATATTTAATGTAGTCAGAATACAAAATTTTATAACAATATTCCTTAGAACTGAAAAAATGTTCTAAAAGGTGTAATGAGTCTAGCCAGAAAGTTTTAGCTAGAGAAAAATCAAATAACAAAAAAATGGTCTTGTGTGGTATGAAAAACGGGTGGCTTCGGCATTAACATCCTGTGTGGACAAAAGCACTAAACCATAAAACTACAGCACTGTTCTGGATACTCCCCACCATACAAGGTTTTAGCCCTCTCATTTTGGGGTCACAAGAAAGCCCAGAAATCCTGAGAGAGGAAAAGGGAGCATATCAGGACTCGGAGTGGTGACTATCTACCAGGAAGCCTAGAAAAGTTGAAATTCAACATTTTGACAAGTGGTTTAGATGTACAAGAAAATAGCAATATATTATATGATGCAGAAACTCCTCTTCCCTGTATTCACCCAAAAAATTAATATCTTAATTCACAAATGTATATGCACCCCTGTATTCACTGCAGCATTATTCATAGTGGCCAAAACATGGGAACAACCCAACTGTTCTTCAATAGATGACTGCATACAGAAGAATTGGTACATATATACAATGGGCTATTATAAGAAATAATAAAATACTGCCATTTGAGACAACAGGGATGGACCTTGAGAATACCAAGGTAAAATGTGAAATAGGTGAGACAGAAGAAGTTAAGAACCATATGATGTTACTCATATGTAGGATATAGAACTGAAAGCAATAAATGAAGAAAAAAGAAAAACAAACAACAACTCACAGACACAAACAACAGAATGATGGTTACCGGAGGGAAGAGGGGTAGGGGTAGTAAAGTAGGAAGGGCCAAGCATATCATGACAGAAGGTGATTTGGGGTGATGAGCACACAATGTAATATACAGATGATATATCTTAGATATGTACACTTGAAACCTACATAATCTTATTATGGTGGTCACCAAAATAAATTTAATAAAATATAGCTATATACCAACTCTGAATGTGGTTTTGGTATCAGATTAAACATACTAACCTATTATTTTAAAATGCATGATATATATAGCTTTTTATAATCAGATAGATTATAAAATAAGCAACATCCTAATCAAAACTTACATATCAGTAAAGACTATATCATAATCAACTGAATTCTGAAGGGATCAAAGAATTATTTTGTGCATTCAGCCACATACATTGAATCTATCAGTTTAAATCTGTTATACTTTAAAATCACACTTTCAATCTATCCCTTTCTCTTTTTTTTACATTCAAAGTGTATCTCATTTTATTTATTTTTTTTGTCTTTTCATTTTGTTTTATTTTTATTTTTTTATTTTTTTTACTTTAGATTATTCAGTACAGTTTCTATCTTTTAATCCCATTCCAGCCCACCCACCCATCCCTCCCCACCTCCCTTCCATTTCCAAGCCCCGTAGTTTTGTCCATGTGTCCTCTATATTTTTATCTCCACAGTCAGGCAAATTCTAAGCAACCACCTAAGAAGTCAACTTCTCCTGCTTACCTTCTACTGGCTTCACAATCACTTCTCTGTTTAACACAGTGTGGCTTTATTATAAAGCAGTTTAAGTCATATGTCCTTACCCTGTATCCAGTAGATTTATTTTTGCACAGTAAAGAACAATTGAAACTTCATACCATATATTATAAGGATCCTTATGACTAGCCCCTGCTGTGTTTTCTCTTTTCACTTCGTGCTATTTTCTCATCATGTGAAATGGGTGGTCATGTTCAAGAGCAGGTCACACTGGTCTTTAGTCTAAACTCTGACTGAGAACTTTCCCACCTCAGAGTCCGCATAGTTTGTTCATTATGCATAGAAAACATTCCATCAACATGTTTCAAAGTGGTTTCTTCTCATGTGCCATACCTGCACTTAAATGTCACCATCTCCTAGAGGCTGTCCCTGAACATTGCAAGAAGGAGGGGTATAACTTTCATAATGCTATATGTTTCATTTATGATATTGATCTTAATCTGTGCTTATTTTATATGTCCATGTTTATTTTTTTATTTGCCTGGGTCCCAAACTAGAATACTAACTGTTGGCTAGTAATGAAATATTTACATTCAAAGTAAGGGAACGAGACAGGGCATCTGCTGGGTCAAGGGTTGTTTCCAGAAGGAAATGTGACCTATTCTACTTGTTACCTTTTATGTTTATAATTAGTGTGATTCCAAAAATATAAAATGAGACCATAACTGTGGACTTATTCATAAGTAATGTACCTGGGCACAAAATATTATCAGAAAAGGAAACATTTAGGATTCCAGTTTACTGAATGTGTTGTGTATAATTTCAATATAATGAGTACTGGATTGCAGGCTACTAAGCATGGCTATGTTTTATAATAATTATAAGTAAAATACCTATACTTCAACGTTTATACTCCAAATAAAATTGAGAAATATGTAATAATCTCAATGACTTGTTTTGGACTGTGACTCATATAACCATTATAAATTCAGAACAAAAATATTTTAAAAAATGATTATCTGATGGAATTGGTGAGACTGAAATCACACAGAAGATAATCTGCAAAGAGAGTTCTATCTTTGAAAGAGGTGAACTGCAGAGGATGAAGTTCATATTTATGTGACTTGGCCTCTAACACCATTTTCCAGGTGATTAGTGAGAACTCAGGGGGAAATCTTCATTGTCATGGGCTTAAGTGTCAGAGGTTTCTGGGCTGTATTGAGACGAGAAACCTGGAAAGGAGGGTGCCATGTAAAATGAGTACAAAAGCTCTGAATAGAAAGCCTGTCAAATCATTGGCTGACCCGTGAGCTGTGCATGTATGCGGGAGACTCTGCCTAACCCAGCCGAAAAGCAGGCTCACCTTGCTCAATTTTCCCTCTCTCAATGATCACTGTCTTGTGCTGCCTGTCTTCCTATGTCTGAAAACAAGTTTTCCATCAGTTTTTGCTGGGTTTGTTGTTGTTGCTGTTCTTATTTTAGGCAGAAACTGTCAGTAAATTATGGCTAGAAATAGTATTCCTCCACATTAAGCTGCTAAAATTGCATAAGAAGGAGACTTATAGAAGCTTTAGAGTAAATTTCATCACACTGCCCACCTATGTTATATATTATTTTATGATTATATTCAGTGCATTATAAACAAACTAGGGGATATTTTTAATGGTATGCAAAGAAGATGCATAGCTTTACAAGATCAAAAATAAATTGGTTCTTGTTATTCCTTCATTTCAAAGTTTTATTAAAATATGAGCTTTTCACTCTTTGGAAACTAGTAAATAGAAAGTATGTATGGGATTATTTCCTAAATAACTCTTTTATATTCTTTTCACAGGAGCCAATCAAAGTGAAAAGGGGGGGGAAGCAACAACAACTGGAGTTTTTCATGTAGCATGAAAACTTACCTGTAATTCCCTTCCAAATGCCAAGGATGGGAAAAGATTTATATAAAATACAAGTATATTTCAGACTGGGGCATTGAAAGGAAGAAAACCTGACTGCCAAGTCAAATTACAAAAATACATACAACACAGCTTATCAAAAATGAATCCAATAACTCAAAAAATGAGTCTGTGGCCCGGGATGGGAAGGGGTCCAAATTTTCACATATTTTGTCAGCCCTCAAAGTGAAATATATTGGAAAGAGAGAAGTCAGAAGAAAAATTACGAAATATTCTTCTATCACTAAGGAGTAATAGCTGGAATAGTGACTTCACATTGCTGACCTGGAACTTTCCACTTTAGGATTCTGGGCAGTTAGGAAGCCCTGACCCTGAAGACACACCCATTTCACCCAACCAGGTGAGCCTTTTGTGTCCCTAGAGCCTTGAAGGAACAGCTCTGGAAGTCACTCCAAGTTTCTTCAGGTAGCTACAAGATTTAAATCCAAACACCCAAAGACAATGAGGATGTGCTTCAGACAAAATGTCACATGCTCTAAGTGAAGGGTGGTTCAAAGAGATTTCAGCCTCTGGGAAGGAATCAGCATTTCTCAAGATTCTTGCACTTTTTCTCTCTCTGAAACATGCAACCATAGTGCAAAATTAGTGGAAATTGATTGAGATGGCTTATTAAGTACCTGAGTTCTGTCTTCTGAAAAATAACATTAATCAGCTCTTGAGACCAGTGTTGTCATTTTCTCCTGCTTCTCTCCCTCTAGAGAGATATTTTAGGATCTTTATATTCCAATATTTCTACTAAGTTTTAGTTTTTGCTATCATTCTTTTAACTTCCATTTTTGGTACATGATTACTTATTACAACATTCTTTTATTATGAGCACTCAAAAGATTAAAAATATTAATGGTGATCTTCTAAGTTGTATTACCCCAGCCCTATTTCTGTTTCCTTCCATTTATATTCATTTCTTGTTTTTCTTTCACTTCTGTTTTTAATTTCAGATTAAACACTTGTTGTTTGTTGATTTCTTTATGATGGCCATTCTGACCAGTGTGAAGTGGAATCTCAAATGTGGCTTTAATTTGCATCTCTCTGATGGCTGGTGATGCTGAGCACCTTTTCATATGTCTCTGGGCCCTCTGTATGTCCTATTGGAGAAGTGTTCAAGTCCTTTGCCCATTTTTTAATTGGGTTGTTTGCCTTCCTGGAGTAGAGTCATGTGAGTTCTCTATATATTTTGGAGATTAAACCCTTGTCTGAGGTATCATTGGCAAATATGTTTTCCCATATGGTTGGTTCTCTTCATTTTAACGCTGTTTTCTTTAGACATGCAGAAGCCTTTTAATTGATGAAGTCCCATTTGTTTATTCTTTCCTCTATGTCCCTTGCTCTAGGGGACATATCAGTGAAAATATTGCTGCATGGAATATCCAAGATTTCCCTGCCTATGTTCTCCTCTGTGACTTTTCTGGTGTCATGACTTATATCTAAGTTTTTTATCCACCTTAATTTTATTTTTTGTATGGTTTAAGTTGGTGATCAGTGATCGAGCTTCATTTTTGGCATGTAGCTTTCCAGCTCTCCCAACACCATTTGTTGAAGAGGATTTTACTCCATTTTATGCTTCTGCCCCCTTTGTCAAATATTAATTGATCATAGAGACTTGGGTTTATTTCTTGGCTCTTTAATCTGTTCCACTGGTCTATGTATCTGTTCTTACACCAGTACCAGGCTTTTTTTATTATAGTGGCCTTGTAATACAGTTTATGATCCCTCCTACTTTGTTCTTCATTCTCAAAATTGCTGTGGCTATTCAGAGTCATTTATAGTTCCATATAAATTTTTGAAATGTTTGCTCTATATCTGTGAAATATGACATTGGTACTTTAATAGGGATTACATTGAGTCTATAAATTGCTTTAGGTAGTATGGACATTTTGATTATGTTAATTCTTCCAATCCATGAACATGGTACATGCTTCCATTTGTTTGTGTCGTCCTTAATTTCTTTCTTCTAGTGTTCTTTAGTTTTCTGAGTACAAGTCTTTTACTTCCTCGGTTTGGTTTATTCCTAGCAGATTCATCAATAAAAAAAGAGAGAGGACCCAAATAAACACAATCAGAAATGAAAGAGGAGAGATTACAGCTGATACCACAGAGATACAAAGGATTGTAAAAAATTACTATGAAGAACTATATGCCAAGAAATTTGAAAACCTAGGTAAAGTGGACAAATTTCTAGAAAAATATAACCTTTCTTTGAAAAATAACTGTCACACCATCCTCTCATGTTTATTTCTCCATACATCTTCCCTATCCATATAATGTTCAGTGTTTGACATAATTATGATATAGATCAATTCCTTATTTTTGTCTTAGATTCAGAGCTTTTGGTTAAACTAATTCAGTTTGCATTCATCTATCTTCTTCATATATATATTTTTTCCCATATGTATATATATATATTTCTTTTATTATGTCCTTGTGGAAAGAAGCTTTAAAATCCACTATAGTCATTTTGGTGATTTAGAGACATAGTACAATTTACTGTTCAATCACTGGTTTGAATCATAAATTTTAGTATTCTTAAGTACTTTTGATTTCAATGTGCACTAGTTAAAATAATTAGAATCTGCTAAAAATGTGTACCACCATAGAACTATCAACATAACTACTATACATATGCATATAAAGAATTACATTATGAAAATTACTCTCAAAAACATTAGAAGCTTACCAAGCAACAAGAAGTCTGTTACAAGGAAGGTTAAATGTAAATTTTTTTCCTTGTTGTTCCTTTTATAACATATTTTTAGCACAGAGGATCAATGTGTAGTAGTGTCCTACCAGCATAGATAAAACAAAACAAAACAAATAATTGAAATAGAAATTAATGGAGGTTCCCTATTTATTTCACCACAATATGTAGTATAAATTTTATTTTAAATGCTGTATGTTCATCATTATACTTCTTAGGAATCCTTACAAAGAACAAAAAGAAGTATCTCATCTTTTTGCAAATACATTTTCTTAGGAAAGAATTTTCTACTTTCACGCTCACCATTTATAAAACACAGACACTGTATCCTAACTCTACCAGAGACAACTTATTTATTATTAATAGAGTTTTACACAAACATGTATTCATGACATCAGTTTGCCCTCTGTAACTGTACCTCTGGGCAACACGTGAATCATTTATAAGTTGGCAATTGGTCTCCAAATTGAAAAGACTGCAAATTTACAAGCAGACCATGGCATACATATACTTTATGTGAATTTCTTTTCATGAAAAGAGGTGTCTTGTTTGTTAGTATAATAAAAATTAAAAACACTGGCTCTATTAATTAGGAAGGGTTTTCACAGGTAAATAGATATTAACCTAGTATCTGGAAGATAATTGTATTGAGAGATCATGATTGGTTATAGATTATATCAATAATAAAATACTATTAATTGATTTAACTTTTAAAAACAGTGAGAAAATGTTAACAAAGTATCAGAATATCACACCAGACCACCACATGTCATGGAACTAATAGAAGAAATCCAAAAGTATTACAACACTCATCAAAATGTCAAATTAAAAATATATTGTTGACTCCTATATCAGCACACAGAATATATTACACCTGAAATGGAAATGTTTCCTGTGAGCTGGCAGTCATAGGTCAATTGTTGTAAAAGTTCACTATATTTTAAGAACATATTTTATTTTAGAATTATACTTGTTTTTAATTTTATGCATGAACTTAAGACATTTTGTATACAGAGCTAGGCATGTAACAGAATGGATCATACTGCTAGGCATCAGAGGACTTTGCTCAACTAAATCAACATCATATATTGTTCATATGTAATCTGGCAAGATAAAATTATTTCTCACAACAATTATGTAAAATGAGAGTGACTGTGTCCCAGTTTTATACATGAGGAAACTAAGCACAGTTTAATTAACATCTACAGTGCAAGAGAGAGAGAGAGATAGACAGACAGAAAGTTTGTTTTGACTTTGTTAAAGGAGGTAACTATATTGTTCCAAAAACTGTACGGTTTAGCTCTTTAGTATTTGCCTACCAAAAGAGACAATATGTCTCAAATTCATGTTCTCTAGTAAGACTGCATTTATAGTTAATCTCCAACACTATTTTCATCAATATGAGGTTGCAGAAAATTCACTTTCAGCAATGATGGTTATCAATAAAACAAGCTGATGGAAGAAATTGCTATCTTAAGTTGGAGAAAACTATCATGAAGGATTATTTTTCATATCCATGAGCTCTCAAAATACTGCACCAGATCATTCTGAGTGACAATAGAGAGCCTATCAGTATGAAATATCACAAAATCCATGATAAAATCTATGTGCTACAGCAGACTACTGGACTTGAATTAGGTATACAGTAATCAGAAAGGGAAAAAAAGAATATTATACAAATACTACACAGCTTCTTGTCTAATAAGATCATTTTTTAAAGGAAAAGTAATTACAGAAGTTTGGAATTAGCATAGGAATTTTTAAGGCAGTAACATTTGAGAATGTAAAAGTGTTCATTCTTGATTCATATTTTCTGCTTCTCTGTCAATGATTCATAGCTGAATTCACTCCCCTATTACCTTATAAAGCAATAAATATTAAACAGGAAAAATCTCACTATTCTCACTGCTATATGATATCTAATTTTTTCTTTAATGCTTGTTGAATCATGAATACATATTTACCCTCTACATGTTTGCATGTTTTTCAGAATGTCTTCCTTTCTCAGTAGCTCCACTGTGACCTCACTACCATGAAAATTACCCTATGTTTGTATTCATTATGTATCTGTCTTCCCATCAAAATAGTAAGTTGTTTGGAAACAGGTGCTATGTTATCATTTGCAAAATGCTGACACACAGGAGACGTCTAATATGTGTTTGTTGACTGACTGAATAAATCAATGGAATTTTATTGCCTTTTTCATTATGAAAAGGAATTTAGAGAGCATAAGCAGTTACAGGAAGACAATATTTGGATAAGAAAGAAATATGACCAAAACAAAGTAGTCAACATTGGCAAATGCTCCAGGATGATTAAGGAGAACCAAGACCAAGGGGATGTAGAAGTCAGATTATAATGAGGAAGAATGTTAAAGAAAGGTGAAAAAAACAGAGCAGCAGTAGGTGTAAAAAACAAATTAAGGTATCTTGCAGAAAATAGAAGTAAGAAAACAGTTATAGAAACTCAGTGCACAGCAAGGGCAAATAAGCTTGTTTGCAAAGAAGGTTGATGCAAAAGAAAAGAAAAAACTAGTACCCAGTACATTATGCAGTGGAACGGAAACAGGGAGAACCTGTTAAATGTGTTTTTATGGTAATTTTCTGAATGATTCTTATACTTTTATTATACTCTCTACAAAATGGCATTCTCCAAATTGAGTCAATGATTTTACACAAATTTGAAGTGCATATGGTTAAACAGCAAAGAAAAAGCATTTATAAACTAAATTTACAGATCAATTTGTGTGTGTGTGTGTGTATATATATGTATATATATATATACTACCACATTCAACAAAGCAATTGAGATGGTTGACCACAGCTAATATTTGCATATCACATTTTTCTTTATAACATATTTTACATAAATGATATCTGATGCAATGAAATTTTATTATCACAAAAAGAAAGAGAAAGAAATTTATTTTGCAAGTGCATACTGAAAGTCAGTTCAGGGCAGAAAACATGTATAGAATATATATTTTTTCATTGCAAACTCTATATTGAGTAATACACTATAGAGGTACCTAACAATTCTTTTTCTGAATAGGCATGCACTTTAATGAGAGTGACAAACATATAAATGGACCAACTCCAATAAAGACATTAAAATAAAGACATGTACAATGTCATGTGACAGCAAACACACAAAGCACATAACAGAGAAGTTTTCTCCAGGTGTTGATAATTCATTGAAATTGACTGAAAGTGAGAAGCGGTGAAAAATTATAGGATAGATTACAGATTTCTGTACTATACATACATATATATATACATAAATATGAAATTTAACAGGCTTATGTTAATAAATGTTCAATTGTATGTTAAAATATTGGAAGCTTAAGATATCTTTAAGACATACAGATCTGACTTAGAAGCAGTTAAGTGAGGTATAATGAGGTAGAAAGTTAGGCTGAAACAGGAGCGCAAGAGAGGCATTGGGAAACATTAGCATACTGATGGAATTTTTAATCAGGGGAGTAAATTAAATCAATCAAGCAAAACATGCAGAAAAAGAGGTACAATGGGCTAGTTTACAACTCCTTGGAAAAGCCAGTGTTTAAGGGTCAAGTATGAAAGTCAAAGCCCATAAAGGTGATTATAAAGGACTAGGGGAGTAAGTCAGGGGGAAAAAGTGTCATGTAAGCTAGAAGGAGCAAAGAGTTTAAAAATTGACAATTCAACATCATTAGAGAGGCTCAGTAAGACAAACACTAAAGAAGCTATTTTAGAAAAACAGCTTTAATGGAGCAGAATAAATAGAACATGTTTTAATATATTTGAGGAAGTGAGAGGAGTAGAAAAGCTCTTGGTGACTGGCTAATTTTTACAATACTTGGCTGAGAGAGAAGTCATAAAACAGACAAACAAACAAACAAAAACAAAAACCCTGAAAGAAAAATGTGGAGAGTCTATAACATAAAAAGACCATTTCAGCAAGAAATCCAAATGAATCAACTGCATAGCGGATTCATTGAATGCGTTGGCCTTAATGGGGCACAGATAAGAAACGCCTTCAGTTTTACTCAACTCTGCTCAGCTAGGCTCTGCCAGTTTTCTCCTATCCACCCCTTGCTGATCTCTGTAAACCCCAGAGCTTTCCCTTTACTTTTATTTATGTGATTAGTCACATGTTAGTGATTACTACTCATCTTCAGATATTAAAACTCCCTGTTTGGTCTTATGTCAAACTGTAATCTCACAACAAATACAGTTGTCTTTTATGTTGGGCTCACACCAAAACCATGGTTTTGAGTTTTTCCCAGGGGCAGGTGCGGAAGCATGATCTCCTCTACTGCTTTGTACTCTGTCCCTTGTCTTCCCTATCCCACCCCTCAGTTTCTGTTTCCTGCAGAAGTGTAGAATGAGTGTACTTAGGTGAAAGAGGGCAAGGACATTTCATTATGAGGTGTAGGTATTTTTTCTTGGATATGACTGCTTTGTGTAAAGAGAAAATGATTTCCTGTGCAATACACTGTGAGGGCTAATTCAGATAGGTCTCTAAGGTTCAACAGGTGATCAGCTAACAGTCTCTCCTCTTCACAGGCATGTCAAGCTTCACCAAAGAACTCTCTTGCAGACCCTTCACAAGGCTTGAGGTGCCAGTAGCAGGAGCCATGAGACATGATGCCAATGGTCAGCTTCCATGAAAATACATTGTCCACAACAGGGAAGTGTCCTTCTATGCTTTAAGGAGACCTCCGAGAATAGACAACAGTGTGGGAACTGACTCTGGGAGTCGGGGGGTGGGATGGGCAGAGGAGGACAAAGTGGGGAAAATTGGGACAACTATAATAGGACAGCAATAAAAATGATTTAATAAAAAAGAATGTAAATCAAGGGAGGCTAAAAATAGCAACATGTGAACCCTGCAATAGAGCCATCACTGAAGTTTGAATTCTTGTAGTGGCAGTCATACGGCTTTTAGATGGCTACACTAATACTTTATCCTCTCACACCAGCTGTGGAAGAGCCACTAGGCCAGCACTGGTTGGAGGCAGTGGGACACAAGAAATAACGACAGAGCAGTGGGGCTTCCCTTCCCCACGGCAGGCCCTTGACTCTAAGATCAGATCTCAAACTCATTTCGGGGGGAGCTTTGAAACTTTCAAAATTGATGTCTTCATTAGATTGAAAGTTTTAATGCTTGAAAAGGCATCTAAATTATCAAATGAGACTAATTCAATAACAAAAAAAAAGGAATAATGAGCTAAACGCAAGATCAGAATACAAAATCAACTAAAATCAGAGATCTTACTCAATGTCAGCTTTACTAAATAATTTCAAGGCTGTAGGCTAGCAAGAGGGTCAGTGAAGCAGAAAGAGTCTGGTAAACGGAGGCAGTTCCCAGGCCCCCATCTTTCCATGTTGGATATCTCCATCACAGAAAAGATGAGGTCCCTAATAAGGGCTGCCAAGTGTGACACAATGGCAAGCCTTTCAGTTATGACACATGTCCATTTTATCTCAGGGATTACACAGTTTACATAGAATTCTCCAAGGTATCATGTCTCAGAGATCCTAGGTTTCTACTTAGTAGAAATCATTCTTAGGCAGAGACAACCTACTAAGGGTATTTTAATAATAAGCGCTCTTCCTCTCCTCAGATATCATTTTTCAACTGACCTGAGAGTACAGATGTCAGAAAATTAGTCTGATTCACCTGTTTTATGTATTTTTTTCCACTTGAAGTGGTCTTCCTATTTAAGAGATTACATGATATTTATATAAGTTACTTTTAGCTCTGGCTTCTCAACCAGAAAGCTCTGAAATCTTCTTGTGATGTCAGTAAAAGTAAAGAAATATTCAATAGGACATGTTTGAAGGTATAATTCAATATAATAAAGAAAGAATCAAGAGATGATAAAACCTAGTTGTCAAAGAAAGATGCCACTTCCCAGTGAGAAATGGCAAAAATAAGAAAGCTACAAGAGGGGATCCCCCAAAAGGAATAATTTTCTGGAAGACAAGCCTCTTGTAGTACAGGCTTCCTCCACTAGTGAATGTCCTAGGAACCCATCTGTATCAGTGTACCATCTGGCATTGTGGGAGACTCTGTTTAGCCTCAGTGAATTTTTTTAACACTATTTGAACCTGTTGGCTCATTTCATGATGGGTGATTTACAAACATACCTGTCCATTTGAGCACTGAGTGTTCAATAGTTTTTGACCCCAAATGGTATGACACCCATGCCCCATCCTCCCTATTCATCTGATCTTGCCCCAAGCAACTTTTTGTTTGTTTGTTTCCCTGGGTGAAAAAAGTCCTCAAAGGGAAATGTTTTGCTGATATGCAGAGGTGAAACAAAAAACAGCAAAATCACTAAAAAGCATCAAAATTGATGCTAAGTGAAATAAGCAAGGCAGTGAAAGACAAATGCCATATGATCTCCCCTATAAGTGGAGCCAAATCAACAAAACAAACAAGCAAGCAAAATATAACCAGAAACGTTGAAATAAAGAACTGACAGTAACCAGAAGGGAGAGGGGAGAGGGATAATGGGGGGAAATAGAGGAAGGGTCATCAAGGAGCACATATAAAGGGCACATGGACAGAGCCAAAGGGGGTGGGTTTAAGGGTGGGAGGTGGGGCTGGGTGGGCAGGAGGCAGAGGTAGGGGAAAAATGAAGACAACTGTACTTGAACAATTTTAAAAAATCGATGAGTCCAAAAATTGTTTTGAGCAGTGGGAAAAACATCTTGATAGATGTATCACATCAAATGGAGAGTACATTGAAAGTGACTGAAGTTTAAACATGTAAGAATAAATAAACAATTTTTATAAATAAAATATGGGGTATTTTTGGTTCTTGCCTCATATACAATACCAAGTATTGGATAGGATGTGAGAAAATATTTAATAGAATACACTTGGGCATTGCTTTAAATAAAATATGACCTAGAAATCTCACTTTGGAATACATACTCTAGAGGATACCAAGCACTGATTCCTGAGAGGAGAGGTGGGAGAATGTTCAGTGTAACGTCATTTCCAGTAGCAGGGATTAGGAGCCAACCCAGATGCCTATCTCTGAACATCTGGGTAAGGAAAACCTAGAAAATATAGTTCTATAGAATTATAAAATTCTATGCAAAAGTTAGAAGCAAAAAATTAGTTGTTATTGGCAATATAGCTATACATCAGCAACATGTTGTTGAATGAGTAGTAAGGTCAGAGGAGCAAATGCCATCCACATATATTTAAACATGAGTTAAGTACACAAAATAATAACACATATTTTATAAGGGTACATATTTTTACAAATATATACATATATATGTATTTGGGTATATATCAATGAGGAGCAAAGTCTATGTGGATAGGTATTCATAAAAGGAATATAATTAATATTAAATATTAAAATAAGACTGCCACTCTGCTGCTGATGGTAATATAGTTTACACTAATAAAAATTACTTCATCTCAGTGACTGTACTCAATTTTTTATACTGGTGGTCTAAAAATAAATTAAGGAAGGAGAGGGGAGAGAAAGAAAATATAGCAATAATATACTGCATGCCAGAATAGATGGCTAATCTGATTAAAGTTTTATTTTGCTTTGCTTTCCTAAGGATGTGTGATATAATTACATATTTATAATTAGGGAAATGAACTTTAGGGGAAGTATTCACAACATAGAAAAGAATTTCTCAGAGAGTTAAAGCAATTTTTTCTAAAGTAAAAAGCTACTGAGTCAACAGGCTAAAATGGGAAACCCAAATTTTGACTCCAAATTCAGCATTTTCTCTAACATATTAAAAAATTTTGTGTACAAATGTAAAATCATTCAATCTATTAGATACCTAGAATCATCTCATGTTCAATTATGATCTGTTTATAAAGAATCAGTTTCTATATTTATTTTGACTTCTTGTACACATTGAAATGTTTACTTAAATACACTTCTGAAGTCTATGCCAGGTTATTGTTATGACTCCACTGTAAATGCTCTGGAAAACAATATATGGACATTGACACATTTCATGAATTAAGGCTCAAATTCTCTAGTAAAATTTTATGTTTGTGTCTGTATATCTCAAGTTATTTCTTATGATATATATTAACATATATGCAATTAGGTTCAAGTATTTTTCATTTTTAGTTAACTCATTGTGTACATTAGAAATTTTAGAAACAGTTTATTTAACAGAATTATAGAACTTGTTTTAATTGTTAGATGTGCTTTAACTTCTACATTACTTAGTAACTTATAAATATTATCTTCTTAATTCAATATGTTACTTAATTCTTAGTAACATTTACTATTTTTGAATAAAGTACACAGTTTGATATTCTACAATATTAGTAAGCTTATCTCCAGTGTCTAAACTCTTAATATCAAATTTTGTTTTTTAAATGAAGACTATCATAGTAAATGTTCATACTTCTCCATAATTATACTACAATACCTAAAATTTCACATGCAACCTGTAGTAATTTTTCATACATACATAATAATAGTAATAAATATTCAGCTATAGTATCAAATAGCTATGTTGATGTTACTATAATTTAAAATCCCTTCTTTAATAAAAAATATGAGTAGTTAATACAATCATAGTCCAACTCTCTTTATGAATATAAAGATAATACTATCATTGTTCCTAAAAAAAGGAAAATGATCAAATAATTTTATTGGTAAAATACAAATGTTTTAGAAATACTTCTTTCTCAGTATAACAAATATGAAATGAACTTGATGAGTTCACTACAATGTATCATTCCTTCTCTTTCCTCTCTCTTCCTTGGTTTTAGTTTTTTTCTTATAATTTTCTTCATTAAAACTGCCTAAAGAATGATCAAAAGCAATGACACAGGAAATAAGGATGGTATCATTGGTCAGAGAAGATAATTATTTAAAGAAAAATAGCATCATATAAAGTTACTTTATCACTGACTGGGTAAGGAAGTTGGCTTGTACTTAAAAAAGAAACTGGGGACGCAAAAAAGTTTGATAAATGGATGCAATCAACTATAGATAAATGACCACAATGATCTGACTTGTTCACTTATGAGCTTCTGGGAAGCATTTAATCTCAATGAAGCCTGTGAGTTTTTCTTTGCTTTTGGTCAAACCTTCATGTAATTTATTCTTTCCTCAAACACAAATAAAAAAAGTGAACAAGAATACAAATTTACCATTTAATAAAGAGATCCAGAAACACATATACACACATACACACAAACATGTAAACACTTTTCTTTCTCCCCCTTCACTATAGGGATATCATCATTGCATTGTTTTCCATAACATGTTTTATATTTCCCTTATTTTTAACTAGTACATTGAATAACCAGAAGCTGTGAAATAAAAACAATTGATTTCTATTTCTCTTAGTTATTATGATATCTTGGGCAAATCTCTTCCTCTATGAACTAAAATCTACTTTAAATGCAAGACTAACAAAAGACAATGTTTGTGAGAGAAGCTGGGAAGCAAAACGCTATGGTGTTAAGAGTCTGAAAGACCAAGTTTTGAATTTTTCTTCATATATGATGCCCTGGGCATGTCAACTTTTGTTATGAAATCTGAATTCTCTTGTGTATAGTGATTATAATGCCTACATTATTTTTTGTGCAAAGTAAATATTTTATGCTTAAAATAGTTTCTGAGATAGAATGAGTAATAAAAATTTCACCTCATTATTAAAATGAAACATACATTTGTGTCACATTTTACTAGTTGTAATTCTCTAATGTTCTCTAATATTAATTCTCTAATATTAAAGCACTACTGTTTAATAGATATCTTTAAAAGTTTCATATACAGACTTCCAGTCAAGATGGCAGCACAGGCAGACATGGCTTACCTCCTTGCACAGCCACATCAAAATTACAGATAAAATATAGTACCACCATCACTCAAACCATCAGAAATCAAGTTGAATGGAAGTCTGACAACTATAGAATTTTAAAAAAACGTATCCATCCAGACTGGTAGGAGAGGTGCAGACAAGGAATGGGCTGGTCCCTCACCAGCATGCAGTGGATAAAAATTCAGGAGCGATATCTTGGTAGCCAGGACACCCAGCCTCACACCAGGCCCCCCAGCTCAGGGTTACAGTGCCAGGAAGATAAGTTCCATAACATCTGGCTACAAACTAGTGGGGATCGAGTCGGTGGAAAAAACTTCTGGAGCCCCAAGCAGCTCCTCTTAAAAAACTCACTCATGAACTTACCTACTGAGATTCACTCCCTCTGAGCTCCAGGACCAGGGTAGCCACTTGAAAGGCACCAGTGGCATAAAGGAAGGAACCAAAGAGTCTGGCATCAAGCCAAGCAGAGGCTACTGTCCCTTTTCTAAACCCTCCCCCCACAGAACCAGCAAGCTTGTACTTTATCTGAGACTCCATCAACTTGGCTAACATTGACCCACCTTGGAGATTCCCAGAAACTCCACCCCACCCAACATATGGGCCCAACCAAGCTACTTTTCCATATGAATGGCTGGTCTTGGTTCATGCCTCACAACTTCCTAAATCCTTTCAAACAAGCAACAGCTGGCCTTAGTAAGCCTTAGGCATGGCCCTAGCAGCAGCCAGCTTGGATTCACAGCTTGGTTTCACTTGGGAATCTCCAAGCCCAGCACAAGTAGGAGCCATTGTAGACTGCTTTAGAGTCTAAGTTCAACTTAGCCTGCACCATCCAGGAAATCTCAGGGCCAGTGTACCCAGTGGACAGCCAAAGATCACACTGGAGCACCATCATCCTGCTCCTGCACAGCTGGTCCTCCACAGAGAGTAGAGGTTACTGACTGGCCTGGGTAAGTCTTTCCCATTGATCTGCCAAAAGCAACCAAGGCTCAACTACAAGGGGAGGGTGTACCCAGCCCACATGAAGTATGCACCTCAAAGTACCCAAGTGGGTGATAGGGGAGGCTGTGCCACTGGACCCTACAGGACACCTAGTACATTAGGACATGCTACCAAGACAGGGAATCATAGAAGCTCTACCTAATACATAGAAATAAACACATGAAGGAGACAAAGAAACAAGGCCCGAATGAAAGAACAGATCAGCACTCCAGAAAAAGAGCTAAATGAAATGGAGATAAGCAATCTATCAGATGCAGAGTTGAAAACACTGATATAAGGATGCTCAAGGAAGACCTCAACAGCATAAAAGAGATCCAGTCAGAAATGACAGATACAATAATTAAAATAAAAAACAGTTTACAGAGATGGTCATCATTTGGGAGCTTCAAAAATGCAGAATTTCAGACTTTTCCCAAGGTCTGAGATTAAAATATTATTTATTTTATTAATGTACTACAGTTGTTTATCCACTTTATGGAAGGATATTTTGGTTGCTTTGACATTTTACCTATTTTAATAAAGTTGCTATAAATACTTGCTACATGTTTATGTATAGACATAAGTTTTCAACTCACTTAAGCAAATAGCTGTGAGTCCAATGGCTAGGTTTTATTGTCAGACTATGTTTAGTTTTGTAAAAAGCTACTAAATTGTCTTCCAAAGTGATTGTAGTATTTTTCATTCTCATCAGCATTGCATGAGAGGTCCTATTGCTCCATATTCTTTGCATCATTTGGTAACCTCAGTGTTTTAGATTTTGGCTCTTCTAATACATGTATGGTGGTATCTCACGGTTTTAATTTATACTTCCTTAATGACATATGATGTTGAACATCTCTTTATATGCTGATTTGCTACATGTGTTTATTCTTTAGTGAGTTGAATACTCAGTTGTTTGCCCATTTTTAAAATCAAGTTATTATTATTGAGTGTTAAGACAATATATAGTTTGTATATATATTTCTGATACAAGTGCCTTAGGAGATATATATGATTTGCAAATGTATTTTCCTAGTGTATGGTTTTCTCTTGATTATCTTAATTAATTCCTTTTGACTCAAAATTTGTTTAGCATCTAGCACAATATCTGGCTTATGGAAAGGCTTAATGATGATTCTGGAATTAATTAATAATAATTCATATATATAGAAAATAATTAAAGAAGTATATGCTCTTTAATACCAGATTATTTTTCTCCTGTGCAGAAGTAGAAAAATAAAAAAGGACAAGGAAAGTAGTAATTCAGCAGAATGCTATATATAGTATGTACAGTTTTTTAATAAGATAATGAAATAAGATTATTAAATTTCTTTCCAAAATTAAGGTTGTAGTAAAAATCTATGTTGATAGTTGATATTTTTAAATGAGAGTTTATTCTTGTATTATTTTATATTTATTAATTATTATTAACCTATTTTGCCTACCCCTGTATATAAAGTTTTTGTTTATTTATTTAGAAGTTACAAATTTACAAATTCATTTTAAAATAGCAATGAAAATATTATGTTAACATTTTTATTTTTAATTATATTTTATTGATTATGCTATTACAGTTGTCCTGATTTTCCCCCTTTGCCTACCTCCACCCAACACTCCCCACCCCTCAGCCAATCCCCTCATCATTGTTCATTCCATGAGTCATTTGTGTAAGTTCATTGGTTATTCCATTTCCTATACTATACTTACATCCCCATGGCTACTCTATAACTACTTATTTGTACTTCTTAATCCCCTCACCTCTTTACTCATTCCCCCTTGCCCCCTCCCACGGTAACCATCAAAATGTTTTCTGTACCCATGATTCTCTCTCTGTTCTTCTTGTTTGCTTAGTTTGATTTTTTAGATTCAACTGTTTATAAATATGTATTTATTGCCATTTTATTGTTCATAGTTTTTGTCTTTTTTTTTAAATGAGTTCCTTTAACATTTCATATAATAATGGTTTGGTGATGATGAATTCCTTTAGTTTTGTCTTGTCTTTGTCTTTATCTGCCCTTCTATGCTAAATGATAGCTTTGCTGTTTAGAGCAGTCTTGGCTATAGGTCCCTGCTTTTTATGACTTTGAATATTTCTTGCCAACCCCTTCTAGCCTACAAAGCTTCTTTTGAGAAATCAGTTAGAAGTCTTATGAGAACTCTCCTATAGGTAACTAGCTGCTTTTCTCTTGCTGTTTATAAAATTCTCTTTATTTTTAACCTTTGGCAATTTAATTATGATGTGTCTTGGAACGGGCCTCTTTACATCCATCTTGCAAATATCTGGCTTATGGAAAGCCAGATATTGGGACTTTCTGTGTTTCCTGGACTTGAATGTGTATTTCCTTCACCAAATTAAGGATGTTTTCTTTCATTATTTTTTCAAAAAGATTTCTAATTTCTTGCTCTTTCTCTTCTCCTTCTGGCACCTCTATGATGTGAATGTTTGATCTCTTTTTTTTTTTTTTAAGATTTTATTTTTAGAGAGGGGAAGGGAGGGAGAAGGAGAGAGAGAAACATTAATGTGTGGTTGCCTCTCATGTGGTCCCCACTGGGGACCTGGCCTGCAACCCAGGCATGTGCCCTGACGGGGAATCGAACCTACGATGCTTTGGTTCGCAGCCCGAGCTCAATCCACTGAGCTACGCCAGCCAGGGCTGAATGTTTGATCTCTTGAAGTTGTCCCACAGACTGCTTATATTACCCTCATTTTTCGGATTCTTTTTTTCTTTTTATTGTTCTGATTGGTTGTTTTTTGCTTCCCTATGCTCCAACTCATTCATTTGAGTCTTGGCTTCATCCACATATTGAATAGCAGAGTTGTAGGCTAACAGATCTAAAAATAGTGATGTTGAAATAAATTTTTCTACTAGTTCATTCTGTTGTATATTCAGGAATGTATCATTCAATGATATACATAATGAATAGAAACATATTTATGGGAAAAGTCATTCTAAGAATTCTTATTACAGAATTTTCTTTGATCCCTCATTTTTAAAAATATTACCTTACTTGCGAAAGGCATTCCTCTGACCTCTTTTCACCATCAGAAATGATTTTCTATCCAAAAATACATGAGATTATGTTAGACACAAATGAGTTTTAATACTGCTAGCCCTTAAAGTATATTTTCTTTCTAAATTTACAACTGATAGAACAATGGTTCTTTTTTATGTGTGTGCCATATAAGTCATTTGATAGATTTTCTTGATCCATATAAAACATGTTTTAAGATTTAAAGGGTAATCTTCATAACCATAGTCTATATGACAGGTAAAAACTACTAGTACTACCACCTATAAAAATATATAGCTCTGTAGATACCATTTCACTAGTTAATTTATTAACTGATTTATTATATACATGTATTTCCCACTCCAAAATAGTATCTAATTGAATTGGCTTTTTTCCTAGCATCTATATCATGACCCTAACACTATATACATATGCATGTGTGTGTGTATATTTGGTTTTCAAGAAAAAGTATTCATTGCGTTGATACATCTTATATGAATGATCATTTGTCTTTAGAAATTGCTCTTTGCCTTATTGTTCTTGACCCTCAAATAATCTAGATGTGTTTATATGTTAAAATGAAGCTAGAAAACACAGCAGTAGCTGACTTCTAAATAACTTTAAACTTTTCCATAGTAAATAATTAGACTACCCAATTTATATCTTTTGAATTAGGGATACTAAGTATGCCTTCATGTAACTGACCAACTAGAAGAGGCCAACTTTCAGAAAACATACATTCACAAAAAATCTTTTTCTTGTTTTTCCTCACCACAGAATTAAATCCACACAAAAAATTATAAGAATAAGAAGGAATGGTTTCCTTTGTGCTAATCAATGTAGGCAGAGGTATACATTGTCATTCTGTTGTAAATAACAATCATTGCATGATTGGCTCAATGCTCTTAGGCTGTCCAAAATGTAAATGATCACTCTACATATTTTATCACTTAGCTTTTCACAGTATACACTCTACAGTGGATTATTGACTTGAATTATTTATGGTAGCATCATCTTATATCCTGATTGAAATGCATACTTTATAAGCAACATATAAAACTGAAAGAACTAAAGTTACCTCTGGGGATGTTGTATTCAAATATAAATGTAGCTTCAAGTTTTATACAGTGGTATTCCTTATTTTATGACATACATTTTGTATTTATTTTCCCTCACTAGTCAAATGTAGATCTTCACTTGGTAGAGCTTTGTGATTAGATTAACTGGAGGTGGCAAATTTAAAAGCCCACTGAGATCAAGCAGGTAATGAAAAATAAATGACAAAAGCTCAGTAGCAGGAAAACAATAACCAGCGGTTTGGGACATGTGTGAACAA